>CM039470.1:34262573-34290854 GCA_022433065.1 Begonia loranthoides
TGGCAGAGTTCCTAAATTTCTGCATTCAGAATGAAGTTGTAACAAGTTTTACAAAAGAATAAGCTAAGAAGAAAGGAGATTCAAAACTAGGGGTTTCCCAGGCAGAGAGAGAAAAATAACCTTCGTATAGAAAGAGGAGAAAAGAGGAAAAAAACTACAAAATAAAAAGTCGGTAACAGTCAAACTATCAAAGAGAGGCAATCGCTTCAGTTAAACTCCGCCATAGTGAAAAATGAAGCTCTTACCAGGCTCTCAGGTACAGAGCCGAGGAAGAAGAAGAATAAGACGTTGGAGTGGGCAGTTTTTCATAATTATAACTGCGAACCCAACAATTGTGTTCTAGTTTTGAGAGATTTTTTTTTTGGCACAAACTGTCACCTCTCCATAAACTTGAAAGAAGTTTATAAACAAGGGGTTAGATAATTGAAAGAATTGTAATCCAGCAATTTTATTTGGTAAAAAAAATTATACATTATCCATATGAAATTGATAAGGATTAAAAAAGACACTTCAAGGAGGGAAAATAGTTGTCGCGGTATACGTCAATGGCTAGATGTAATTTTTGAAAGAATTCCTCAATTGATGTAAATGCTCTTATTCGGATTCTAAATCATGTTTAGATCATTTAAGATTATTAATATTTGGTATTAGAGCTAGTAAAAACTTTTGTCTTGATGTTTTGAATTTAAAGTTTTGGAAAAATTTTGATTTTTAAAAATTACATTTTGGACGTTTTTGAAAACGTTTTATTGTGACGAAAATTGTTGATTTTGGTATTCAAAATATTGACCCAACTGGAGGTTGAAGACGACTAAGAGTCAAACTGAACCTCACACACACAAATCGAGTGGGTTGCCACTTGGTCTAAACAATTTTTGTTACTTTAAAATTTATTTTTATGTTCATTTTGTTGTTTGATATAAATTCCATAAATTCAATTAAGTGCAGAATAAAATGTATTTTGTTGTTTAATTTATGCTTCTAATTTGTTGAATTAATAGCCTAAAATATTCTGTTATAATTAATTTGACAATTAAATAACATGTTAATTAATTTTATATTTTTTACATACATATTTAGTTCATTTTGAAATTAAAGTGAACTAAATGTCAAGTAATTTATATGATTTTATTTAATTAAATAATAGCCACATCATATTTAATTAAGTAAAATTATATAATAAGTGTTAAGAATCATGTTGTGACATTTATTATAATTAATCTTATAAATATAATAAATTTTATCCTACAAGAATTTTTATTATATTTACATAATTAATTATTATAAAATATCAAGTTATATTTCTTAATTTACCCACAGGAATTAAGAAAATGAACATAATTTGATAGTTTTATTATTTTTTATTGAAAAATGAAGCTTATTGAGTTAGAATTTTAGTCCACATGCAAGTTTTATGTCACTAGATTCATTATAATAACATGATTTACATTGGTAAAGCGTGACATATAGTTGTCTCAATTTAATAAACATGTGATTTAATTTTTTGTAGCTATACAGTCTCTCAGTTACTCTGATATTAAGTTTGATATTCTTGAATTAAGAGATGATAATTATAAAGTCTGGAAAAAAATGATTCTTCTTCATTTAGGGTGTATAGATATCAACTATGCTATACGGAAAGACAAATCGATCATTACTCCAACTAGCACTCTTGATGAACTTGCTCTTTATGAATGTTGGGAACGTTCAAATCACCTTAGTATTATGTTCATAAAGACCAATATCTCTGCTGGTATTCGTGGTTATGTCGATCAGCATAACGATGTCGTGGCATTACTGAAGGCTATTAATGAGCAATATAAGACTTTAGATAAAGCACTCGCCAATACCCTCATTATGAAATTTTAATCCTTAAAGCTCACTTCAGTGACAAGTGTGCATGAGAATATCATGCAAATGAGAGACATTGTGATTTAACTTAAGACACTTGTGGTTGATATGTCTGATTTTTTCCTAATGCATTATATTCTGAACACTCTTCCACATCCATATGGTCCTTTTAAGATATTTTATAACACACATAAAGATAAATGGTCAATTAATGAACTATTGGCTATATGTGTCCAAGAGGAAAGAAGGCTGATAATAGAGAAGGGTGATAGTGCATTCATGTTGACACATGGAAACAAAGAAGATCAAGCCAAAAAAAAGATAAAGGGAAAAGTAAAATACTAATCCAAGGCAGTGAAATCAAGAAAGAAGTTAAGTGTTTCTTCTGTGACAAGAAATGACACATGAAGAAAGAATGCACCAAGTGTAAGTTATGACTTGAAAAGAAAGGTATGTCAATTTTATTTGTTTATTATGAATCTAATATGGTTGATATTATTTATAACACATGGTGGATTCAGGTTCTACAATCCATATTTTGAATATCTTGCAGGGTATGTGAAACCTTCGTAAACCAGTGGGAAGTGAACAAAGCATCTATTCAAGAAATAAGATGTATTCACATGTGGAAGCTGTTGGAACATGCAATTTAGTTCTGAGCAGTGAGTTTATTTTAATTTTGGAAAAGACCTTGTATGTTCCTAGTTTTTCTAGGAATTTAATTTCAGCTTCAAGACTTGTACCTTTGGGTTTTTCCTTTAATTTTTCAGAAATCAAACTTCAATTTATTTTATAAATATGATCTTATTGGAAATTGCACGATATCTTATGGTTTTTTCTCTATTGATTTGCAAAATAACACCACTCATAATGCTATGGATGTTTACACTAGTATAAAACGATGTGTTATAAATGAAGATTCTTCTATGTTGTGGCACTGAATATTAGGACAAATCGCTATATAGAGAATTAAGAGATTAGTAGATGATGAAGTACTTAGTACTTTAGATTTTACTGATTTTGATACTTGTTTGGACTGCATTAAGGGTAAGCAGACCAACAAATCAAAGAAAGACGCAAAGAGAAGTATATAAATATTAGAAATCATACATTCAGATATTTGTAGTCTAGTTATGGAATCAAATGATTTGAAATATTTCATCTCTTTTATTGATGAGTACTCACGCTATATGTATCTTTACTTGATGTCTTTAAGGTTTTTAAGGTAGAAGTAGAGAAACAATACGGTAAGCAAATTAAGATTGTGATGACTGATAGAGGTAGAGAATATTATGGTAGATATACTGAGGATAGACAAACACCTGATCCGTTTGCTAGATTTCTTTAAGAGTATGAAATTGTTGCTCAATACACTATCTCTGGTTCTCTATATCAGAATGGTGTGATAGAAAGAAGAAATCAATCATTATTGGACATGGTGAGGAGTGTGTGTAGTACCTCCAAACTTCTTGATTTCTTGTAGCCTGGTGCATTTAAGACAACAATGTATATATTAAATCGAGCTCCAATACATGCTGTCGAAAAGAAGCCATTTGAGTTATGAAAATGTTGGAAACCAAGTTTGAGACATATATGCATTTGGGGATGCTCGTCTGAAGTCTGAATTTATAATCCACAAGAAAAGAAACTAGACTCAATGACCATTAGTGGCTATTTCATTGGATATGCTGAAAGGTCTAAGGAGTATAGATTCTATTGTTCATCTCACAGTACTAGGATTGTGGAATCAAGAAATAGAAAATTTCTTGAAAATGACTTGATTAGTGAGAGTGATCGATTTCAAGATATTGTTTCCGAAAGAAATCACATTGATGTTCAACCTTCTAATTCAAGTGAAAGATTGATAGTTGTTCATAACACTCATCGAGTTCAAATGAGTGTTGAACAATTAATAAATGATGTTCCACAAGTTGCTGATAATAATCAATAGATCAAATTCTTGAGGAAGTTCCAAAAATTGTTGATCATTTCTCAAGAAAATGTTAGAATAACACTACGTAGATCTACTAGAGAAAGAAAATAAGCTATTCCTAGTGACTATGTGACATATCTACAAGAATTGAACTATAATTTTGGAGCCAAAAATGATCCTGAGACGTTTTCACAAGCTATAAGTTGTAGTGAATCAAGTTTATGGTATGACGCCATGCAAGATGAAATGAATTTTACAAATTCTAACAGAGTCTGGGATCTTGTCGAGTTGTCTGATAGTGAAAAAACCAATAGATGTAAATGAGTCTTTAAGACTAAGAAAGACTTATTGGGCAACATCGAAAGATATAAAACAAGACTTGTTGCTAAAGGATTCACTCAAAAGGAAGGAATCGATTACAAAGAAACTTTTTCTCCTGTAACTAAGAAAGATTCTCTTCGTATTGTCTTGGCATTGGTTGCACATTTTTATTTTAAGTTGCAACAAATGGATGTGAAACAACTTTTATCAATGGAGAGCTAGAGGAAGAGGTTTACATGAAACAACCTGAAGGATTTTCCTTTAGTGATGGTGAACAATTAGTATGCAAGCTTAAGAAATCATATATGGATTGAAACAAGCGTCCTGTTAATGGTATTTGAAGTTTCATGATGTTATCTCTTCATTTGGTTTTGTTGAGAATATTATGGATCAATGTATATACCAGAAGGTTAGTGGGAGTAAAATTTGTTTCTTAGTACTATATGTGGATGATATTTTACTTGCAACTAATGATAAAGATTTATTACATGAGGTGAAACAATTTCTCACTGAAAACTTTGATATGATGGACATGGGTGATGCCTCCTATATCATTGGTATTAAGATTCATCGAGATAGATTTTGACGTATTTTGGGTTTGTCTTAAGCAACTTATATCAATAAAGTTTTAGAGAGATTTCGGATGAAAGATTATTTACCTAGTATTGCTCCAATTGTGAAGAGTGATAGGTTTCATGAGAACCAATGCCCGAAGAACAACTTTGAGAAGGAGCAAATGAAGAACATTCCATATGCTTTGGTTGTTGGAAGCCTAATGTATGCTCAGGTTTGCATAAGACCTGATATTGCATTTGTTGTTGGGATGTTAGAAAGATATCAAAGTAATCCAGGTAAGGTCCACTGGACTGCTGCAAAGAAAGTGTTACGGTACCTTCAAGGAACCAAATACTACATGCTTATGTACAGACAAACTAATAGCTTGGATGTGATTGGCTACTCTGATTTAGACTTTGTTGGCTGCATTGATTCACGTAAATCAACATCTGGATACATTTTTATGTTTGCCGGTGGAATTGTATCTTGGAGAAGTGCAAAACAAAACTTGACTGCCACATCTACTATAGAGGTTGAGTTCATATCATGTATTGAGGCTATTACACATGGTGTATGGATGAAGAGCTTTATTTTGAGGGCTTAGAATCGTTGATTATATTTCTAGGCCATTGAAGATGTATTGTAACAATTTAGATGCTGTTTTTATAGCTAAAAACAACAAAAGTGGTAGTCGAAGTAAGCATATCGACATTAAGTATTTAGCCATAATGGAACGTGTTAAGGATGATACAATGGTCATCAAACACATTAGCGCTGAATTGATGATCGCCGATCCTTTGACTAAAGACATGTCACCATCAAAATTTAAGGATCACATGGAAAGAATGAGACTTGGTTCCTTTATGTAATTTTTCTTTGTAAGAACGAATATTAATGTAACTCTTCTTATGATATTTCTCATATTTATATTGTTATGCACACATTCATTTTGAGAAATATACTTAAGGAATGGACCTTGAATAAACATAGAGTTTATTAATTAAGAAAAAACATAATGCATTGTGATACATGGAAGATAATACTCATTTTATTTATAGGACTTATTGCAATGATTCATGTGTTGTGTTTTCTTATTACAGGAATAATATAAAGCAAAGACCAAGTGAGAGAATGTTGGAGTTAATAATTTTTCAAAATAGTTACTGTCAACCCAACAATTGTGGTCTAGTTTTGAACGGTTTCTTTGAAAGAAACCGTTTACAAATGACACCCCTCCATAAACTTCTTGATGGAATAAGTTTATACATAAGGGGTTAGATAATTGAAGGTCCTCTAATCTAGCAATTTCATTTAGTAAAAAAAAATATACATCATCTATACGAAATTGATAAGGGTTAGAAGAGACACTTCAAGGAGGGAAAACAATTGTCCTTGTATGCATCAATGGCAAGAGGTAATTTTTGAAAGAATTCCGCAATTGATCTCAATGCTTTGATTTGGGTTCTAAAGCATGTTTAATTCATTTAAAATTATTAAATAGGATTCAAAAAGCAGTACCCTGAATTCCGATTTCATCGTTGAACCCTTTTAGTAGGATTCTTGACTCTCAAGAAAATTTCCGAGTCACAGGTAATCAATTGATGACTCCGTTTCATCGTGGCAAGCACTTGTATGACCTTCTCTCAGTTGGGTGAAATTTGTTATCATTAACTAAAGTTAATTTAAAAGTGTCTACAAGTATTTTTTAAGGAAAAGAAAAATTTTACAAATATTAAATAAATACCCAAAATAATTTGTTATCTGAAAAAATAAAATAAAATAATTTAATTTCTATAATTAAATATAACAGAAGATATATTTATGTAATGTCACCTTAAAAATAAATATTATTAATGGTAATTATCAATATTAACCCTGAAGAATGAAAGTTTTTTTTAACTAATACCTCAAATTTTGAAGCGTTAACAACAGATACCTTCACCGTTAGATGTTTGTTAAATGACGGATACCAATGCTGCAAAATAGTATTTTCCGCAGCAGAACGTGTATTTTGCTGCAGAAAAGGTAATTTCTACATTTTCGCAGCGTATATTTGTCTTACATTACTGAAAGTAAATTCTATTCCAAAAACTTTCTTTCTGCAACAGAAGACAAATATCCGTTGTGGAAAATATATTTTCGTAGCAGAATCGTAGTAGAAACGTGTTTTCTACTGGGAAAATGGTAATTTTCACAATTTCTGTAGCGAATATTTACCTTCAGTTGCGAAAAGTAAGTATATTCCAAAGACTTTCTTTTTGGATCAGAAGACAAACATCCTATGTAGAAAAGATAATTTTTGGAGCAAAAATAGTAATTTTCACAGATAATATCCGCCATCTCCTTAGCAATGAGGGTGTCTGTTGCTGACGCCTCAAACTTTGACGTATTAGATAACAAAAATAAAAGTTTAAGGTATCAGTTAAAAAAACTCTCATACTTTAGGGTTAATATTAATCATTACCCTATTATTAAATGTGATATCATATTTATTTTCCACACATCCCTTCATCAAATTAAAAATTGATATAAACACTAAATGAAATTTTGATACTCCTAATGAGAGAGTCTATCTAGGGTTGGACAATGCAAAGAGAGATGTATTTTGGTCACAGGTTTCCACCATTTGACTGAACAACGTGTTGCCGGCTCCAAAATGAGAAATTTAATTTTAATATTTTAATTTCATCCATCTTATTCTTATTAAAATGTAAGTGAATCATATGTTTTAACAAATAGATTACATTTTTTAAACACGTCAGTTAATAATTACTTAATTAATCTAGTGAAATTAATCTCAGCCTGGAGGGTTAGAGCAGAGATGGAACCTGTTGTGGGGGAGCTTGAATAGGAGTCGGTGAAGTAGAAGCTTCTGTTAATGGAGGAGTGGTCCCGAGTTGAATGTTATTTGCAGAAGATATGGTTTCTTTCCCATTTTCTGTAATTTCTGCTACAACCCTTTCATCGTCTCCCTCCTTCCTCATCTCTCTCACACACGCACACAAACTTCAAATGAAGAGAGAGAAATACAGATCTCTCCTACTGTCTCTAATGGAGGGCAATAGATAGAGAGAGAGAGAGAGAGTGAGAGGATGAAGCTTCAAGAAAATACACAAGTTTTTCTTTTATTTTCACACATTTGAAACTTATCAAATAAGTTAGAAAATGGGGCAGACAACACGACAAACATCGAACGCGACTTGCTATCTCACGATTACTACGGCAAAAAATGTAATTTTCACATCAAAAAAGGATAATTTTTGCATTGTAATATTCATCGATTTAATAGTTACAGGGTTGGTTGCTAATATCTTAACGTTGAACAATTAGATAAAAAAATAAAAATTTAAGATGTTATTTTAAAATTAATATTGATCATTACCCTATTGTTAAATATAATATCATATTTATTTCCCACACATCCCTTTATCAAATTAAAAATTAATTTTGAAGAAAATAGACAAGTCACACATTTGAAGCTTATCAAATACGTTAGAAAATGGGGCAGACAACACGACAGAATCCAATGCGACTTGCTATCTCATGTTTATGTTTGACTGATATGCTCACCTATAGAGAGAGTGCAAATAAAGTTTGTTCATGCGGTTCGGCAACTCTGCCTACGTCTGCACTCCAACCTTTCTACTTGAAGATCATTAAATCACTAACCTCCTCGGTTAGTGAAGATTGATTTTATAGGTGTCAATTAAACCTTTACAATGATTATTAGGGGTCTCATCCTTTCGATCACGGTTTGAGTACAAAAGTGAAATAGAAAATACAATTTAGAAATCTAACTCTCTCAAATGTAAAACTCTGAAGTTTTGGTGTAGGAGAGTTAGACTAAACACTCAAATATGGATGAGAAAAAAAGTAGAAGATTTGGTAGCGTTTCGGTGCAATTCTTTTTTGGTTAAAGTGAGATTCATAGTGCAAACAATAGCAAATAATAAAGAGTAAGAGATAGAGAGAGTGCAAACAACTAGATGATCAATTATACAAGCATCTTATATCACTAGCCCAAAAACACATTCACTTGGTATGGATAAACACCCATTTATCATTTTCAAAACAATGCATAAAACATTTTCGTAACTTTTCAAAACCATGATGCATAAGCATGATTGCACATAATTTAACATATTCTAGCATGTTATCAGCATATTCTCAAAGCATCAAATCCTCGAGCAACAAGATGATCAATTATACTTAAACTATCAAGCACCACATCAAACAATATATCATCATGTAATTGAACATTATAACACAACAACACATCCTCAAAACAAGTATTCATCCTATAGATATCCATCTATCTAGCACAACAACATATCTTAAAAGCATAAAAACTCTAACTCTTGCGATGAAGCCCTTAAAGGGAAAAACACATACATCTATTTTTACCTCTTGCTTTGGATAAAGACACAACTCCCTTTAAGATTTCAGTAACATCTCGATTCTCCATTAAAAATTTTTCTTTTTAAATCTCATTCGTAAAAACATGCGAGGGTAAACAGAGTGAGCAAAAGCGGAAACACTAAAACATACATCCATCACTTTAAAACTAATTCAAGCAAATACCATACTTTAAACTAAATCATTCGAAACATTTACTATAATATCTCGATAATTTTCCTCTATTTATATAATGTAATAAATTTTGTGAAATAAATATTGCGAGACGGTATTTTGTTGATATAATACTTACACGTATGAAAATTTGTAGAAAGTGATTAAAGTATGAATTTTAATGGAAAATGTACATTTCGGATTTTTGGTCGCTACGCGGTCAAGTCGCAGATAGGATGTGCGACCAAAAAATAACGAGTTTCGAATCTACCAAATTCGTGCATTTTGTGATCGAGGTCTCGGTTTTGGATATAGTCGAGGTACTTGACCGAAATACATTATAGATTAGAAATTGGGTTTTAGTCGTATGACCGGTCGAAGTTGCGGTCACGAATATCGACCGAAAAATGGGTAGGTGCCAAATTTAAAGTTCGTGTTTATAGCAGGCATTTTTTCAGTGCCAAATTTAAAGTTCGTGTTTATATCAGGCATTTTTAAACATATGCATTCAAGGATGCACATCTTGGGCCGCAGGCCTCCGATCACAGGCGGCCGGTGGCCACTGGAATTCGTGGCAAGCCCGGAGACAAAGTCTACATGAAACAAAACTTAGGTGATGCTTGACCCCAGCTGAACCTGGTGACAAATATTTTTTAGGCCACGATGTTTATATTTATACTTTCAATAATCTATTTAAAAAAAATAGAATTTAGGGGGATGGCTCTCCATTACATACAAAAATTCAGCTTCTATCCGCAACTTCTACGCATTACTTAGATAAATGTTTGACTTGACGATTTAAGGGCTAACAAGTTTATCCCTAATTAGTATTTAATCTCCATTAAGCTTGTTTAAACTTTGAATTATTTGCCTTTCACTGACTAACCCCTGCATGTGTAGCTAAAACCCAACATAAAAAAGCCAAGATTTGATTGCTAAAATACGTCCAAGACGAGAAATTTACATTATTAAAGACAACCAGCTCACTAGCAAGAACAAGTGCAGTCAAAACCTGACCGGATGGCTTTAGCCGGAGGTGCAACACGCGGTTAACTGGCTAAGGGGTTGGCGCTCTCATGGGGCAGACCATCAAGGTCCGGAAGATCTGAACTGGTCGAGAATTTGAGCCATTTCTTCTTCTCCACTTGCCTTATGCACGGCTCCATCATGAGCCCGATCGCCACTGCAACTAGGCTAACAACCATGACCTTGAGAGAGGAGAGAGCCAACACAACTCCGATCAAGATCGTAGGAGGAACACACATGAGGATCGAGCCGATCGTCCCCAATGGAATCTTAAACGGCCGAGATGCAGCAGGATATTTGATCCTCAATCGGACAAATGCGATGAATTCCAATATCATTCCAAAACAGTACAAGAAATTTTCGGCAGCTATGATTTCTTGGAAGCTTAGCCACGAGAGTAAAACCACGCCAGAGGCAGAAAATAGAATCCCGATGGTGGGGGTCCCGTGGGATGATCTCTTGCTGAAAAACTCCGGCAGCATTCCCCGCTCAGCCATGCCGAGGAGTTGAAACGAATCGCTGCTCATTTCGGCCACAAACATTCCCATATTGGACATGGCTGCAGCCCCTTGAATCCACCAACCCAACCAAGCTCCGCCAAGCATTTTGGCCACATCGGAAAAGTACCCATCAGTCCAAGCCTCTCGATCGAGAGGAATTGCTCCGGTCCCCGTCAAAAGAGGAAAGAAATATCCAAGAACGACCAAGATCAAAGCATAAAACAACGCCTTTGGGAGAGTTTTCTTCGGGTTTTCGACTTCTCCGGCCAGTGTACTAATCGAGTCCCAATAATTTAGGTTCCAAAAGAGGGTGTTTAAATACAACCTCCAATCTACGTTGTGCAGATTCACCACGAACCATCTCGAGGGTTCCAATTTAGGGATCGAAACAAGACCCATAACGGCAAAAGGGAGGATTGAAAGGACCCCTAAGGCCACAGCTACCCATCCGACAATGGTTAAACCTCGGTAATTCATATAAGTGAGAATTGCAGTCAAAGCCAACACTGCAATTACTCTCGGAAGACCTCCTCCGAGAGCTGGAATCTCCGACTTCAAATAGTCAAGAAACAAAACGGGATATAACGCATTATCTATAACTCCACTCAGCCATTTCACCCAGCCTTGCTGAAATCCCCAATAGGGACCCAAAGCAGAAGAAACCCAGACCACATAGCCGCCATTTTCAGGGAACATTGTACCCATTTCAGCAGTTATTAGGGCTTCAGGAATACTCCATACGAAGGGGAAGATCAAGAAGCCGAGAAGGGCTAAAAGAGGCCCGGCTGCCCCTACACTGTCTTCCACCCCAAATGGCCCCCCAGAAACCTCATAGAAGATGAGAAAGACGAGTGGCACAACTGCAACTTTCTTGAACTTCTCTACCCTTGGAGGAGTTGGCATTTCGCCCACTGTGACATACTCAACTCCACCATACTCTCCCATGGCTATAGAAGCTTGTCTGTTGGCAGAGTTCCTAAATTTCTGCATTCAGAATGAAGTTGTAAAAAGTTTTGCCAAAATTTTGCCTCACGTTAAGCCTATAATAGGAATTTGATACTATTTTCTGCATCAATAGTGAAAAGACAGTAATTGTTTCAAATGAAGCAATCATCCATCACAAGATAAAACTGGGTTTGGGAAATTTCACACACAAATGGCAAAATTTGCCGAAAACATTCTTCACATTTACATAAATTTCGCATCATCGTATGAGTGTAACACAATCAACGAAAGAAAACCCCAAAACTAGAGATGGGTCAGAAGCAAATCCAAATCGAAAAGTAATTCCAACGAAAGAACGAGGTAATAAGGAAGGAGATCCAAAATAGGGGTTCTCACAGGCAGAGAAAGAAAAATAACCTTCGTATAGAAAGAGGAAAAAAGAGGAAAAAAAGACTACAAAATAAAAAGTCGGAAACAGTCAAACCATCAAAGAGAGGCAATCGCTTCAGTTAAACTCCGCCATAGTGAAAAATGAAGCTCTTACCAGGCTCTCAGGTACAGAGCCGATGAAGAAGAAGAATAGGATTCAAAAAGCAGTACCCAGAATTCCGATTTCATCGCCGAACCCTTCTAAGAGGATTCTTGACTCTCAAGAAAATTTCTGGGTCACGGGGAAACAATTGATGACTCCATTTCAACGTGGCAAGCACTTGAACCACCTTCTCTCGTTTGGTGAAATTTGGAGTGACGAGAATTATAATTAATCAAAGTTAATTTAAATTAATAAAAATGTGTAAAAGTATTTTTTAAGAAAAAGAAAAATGTTACAAATATTAAATAAATACCCAAAATAATTTATTATCTGAAAAATAAAATAAATAATTGAATTTCGATAATTAAAATATAACACAGGATATATTTGTGCAATGACGCCTTAAAAATAAATATTATTAAAGGTAATTGTCAATATTAAGCTTAAGTATTTTTAATTAATACTTTAAATTTTTATTTTTGTTATATAACATTTCAAAATTTAAAACGTTAGTAACAAATATCTTTACTGTTAAGGGGTTCATTAAATAGCAGATAGCAGTAATGCAAAAATGATATTTTTCGCAACATAAACGAGAATTCTACAGCAAAAAATGTAATTTCTACCCTTTTCACAACAGATATTTATTTTCTGCTGCTAAAAGTAAGTTATATTCCAAAATTTTTCTTTTAGTAGTAAAAGACAAATATCTGTTGTAGAAAATATATTTTTCACAATCAAACCGTATTAGAAACGTGTCTTCTGTTGTGAAAAGCGTAATTTTTATCATTGCTATAGCGAATACTTGCCTTCTGTTGTGGAAAATAAATTTTATTCCAAATACTTTCTTTCTTTAACAGAAGACAAATATCTATTGCAAAAAAAGAAATTTTCGCAGCGAAAATTACAATTTTCACTAATAATGTCTATCATCTCTTTAACGATTGAGATATTTATTACTAACGCCTTCAATTTTGACACATTAAATAATAAAAAAAAAATTATAAAGTATAAGCTAAAAAAAATCTTATATTTTAGATTTAATATTGATGATTACCCAATTATTAAATATAATGTCATATTTATTTCCCACACATCCCTTCGTCAAATTAAAAATTGATGTAAACACTAATTGAAAATTTGATACTCCTAGTGAGAGAGTCTATTTAGGATTGTACGATGGTCAGAGAGATGTATTTTGGTCACAGGCGTCAACCATTTGATTGAACAACGTGTTGTCGGCTCCATGTGAGTTAATCATATGTTGTAACAAGTAGATTACGATTGTCTAATTTTTCAAACACGTCAGTTAATAATTATTTAATTAATCTAATGAAATTATTAATCTCAGCCTGGGGGGTAAGAACAGAGATGGAACCTGTAGGGGGGAAGCTTGAAGAGGAGTCGGTGAAGTAGAAGCTGCTTCTGTTAATGGAGGAGTGGTCGCAAGTTGAATGTTATTTGCAGAAGACGTAGTTTCTTTCCCATGTTCTGTGATTTCTGCTACAACCCTTTCATCTGCTCCCTCCTTCCTCATCTCTCTCTCTCACACACACACACACTTCGAAAGAAGAGAGAGAAAGACAGACCTCTCCCACTGTCTCTAATGGAGGGCAGATAGATAGATAGAGAGCGAGAGAGAGAGAGAGACGAAGCTTCAAGAGAATAGTAGAGTTTTTCTTTTATTTCCACACATTTGAAGCTTATCAAATAAGTTAGAAAACGGGGCAGACAACACGACAAACAGTCAACGCGCCATCTCTAGATCTCTCACGTTTATTTCAAGGGTTTGAAAATCTGCTCGCTCTCTGCAATATTTTAGGTAACGGGACAACCAGTCATCCCTACTCATCTCACATGGCGCCTATATCTGAAGCTAGCGAAGCCCTGTTTCGCAAACAACAAAAAGAAGAAGATTATTATGAAATCAGCTGCAACTCCCAACAATATTTGAGTCGGTGTCAAATTTAAAGTGTGCATCACCGGAAGCCTCTGCCTGGAATCCGATGCAAGCCCACCAGAACCCCGTCGACAAAGCCGGTGGCAGGTCCACCTGAATGAAACTAGGCCTAGGTCATGCCGGACCCCGACCGAGCCTGGTGACAAATCCGCATATAACATCACATGATTTCCCCCTATCCAGCTCCCGCAATGGCGTTCGAGACTGGTATGAGGTGCGCGGGCTTATATTTTCTAAGATTTGATGAAATGAATGATTTAGCAACACTAACTGCATGGTTTTTGCATTTTGCAGAAGAAGATGAGTATGGATGATCAGGAGTTGGATCAAGCCAGAAGTGGTGTTTCTATCCCAGTTTGGTCAAGTTCCCACTTTGAAAAATCATGGATAGCTGAGTTTACGATTTTGGGTGCGAATAATTTTTTGAACCAAGTTGTCGGTTATAAAATCGCACTCAAATTAAGTTCAAATCCGGCCTAAACTCAAAAATAACTCATAATCGACCTACACAGTTCCACATTAAATTAAATTCCATTAATTTTTATCTTGAAATCGAACCAAATCCGAACCATTTCTCAGTTTGGATCCAGTTTTGAACCATAAGAATCGTTAGTTGACGATCCAGTTCGTTTCAATCGTACCGTGCCCACCCCTACCGAGATGGCACAACTCAGACGATTGCTCTTATCTTTCGGAGAAAGTAGAGAAAGCTAGCAGAGTACACTCAAACAGACAAACTAGGACTTTGCATCGGTTCCATAATAAAATCCTTGCATAAACTAAGTCATCAACCACATAATTCAAAGTAGCATCACATATAATTGTGATTATTGTCGAAACAAGAGCGATCAGATACCATTAATGGATCAAGCAGAACTTGCAGCTGCCTCCAGCAACTGTTTCACCTTGGTGACATAATCCCCCATAGCTTCCTCCTTCGATTTTCCTACATTTTCCCGGCAGCCAAACAACTTTTAAGATCCAATAAAACACAAATATAATAAGCAGTTCACAGTTCATTTATCTCAAAAGGAGATTACCTTCAACAGCCTTCCATGCATCCCACTTGGCTCTGTCCCTCATGTTGAAGATTCCAGGGCGGCCTATGAATTAACCATTCACAGCAAAAATAACTTAAAAAAGAGTTCACTAATTCAATCCATTTCTGAAAAATGCTTTGGAAAATTCTAAAAGTCGAAACGCACTAGTATTGACCGGTCCGACAGTGGCTTGCTTGTACAGGCCGTAGAGAATAAGCTTGTCCTCGTTGGTTGTAGTCTCCGGCAGTGTCTTCGCTTTCTCAGCATACTCCTCAAACTCCTCCTGCATAGGTTATTCAGCAGAGTAGAATGAAATTATGCACACAACTATCGGACATTTTCTTCGTATCCATCAAACACAGAAAATGCTCCACCATAGATAAGCTCGAATTGAGATAAGAAAATAGATTGTTAAGAGGTAATTTTCGTGGAGATGAGGTGATGAAGAGTCTGTGTTTCCGTCCGATTTATTGCTTTACAACGAAGTGTTCAACACAAGTAATTGATGTGATATGGGTTCATTCAAAGATTTTATCCAAACAAACACTTGCAGTATATTTCCTGCTGAAAAAAGCTTCTCCTAGATCTATTCTACAGGTAAAACAATCGAGAATAAGAATCATTTTTGTCAGATCTTGTCCAAATATTGAGATTCGATGGGATCTGAAGCTTAATTTTTAGGAACATGCAATATTGTTCGCCATAGCAAAACTCAAAAGGCAATGCATGAACTCAGAATGAAATAGTATGAACAGATCCATGAAACCTAGGATGCCCAGACCAAAAAAAACTAGTCAAAAATCAAACAAGAAGAAAATTTCATCATGCAAGCTAAGGAAATAACACATTCGCCCCAGATCCGAAGAGAATGAAATCCGAACTCCCCCAAAAGAAACTCCAATTTCCTCTCGAATACCCATTTCACAAACCAGTAACGCAGAAGTTCATCCTTCTTTTCACCTTTGAAACCAGAATCAGAATGAATTCCCGAAAATGATGATCAACAAATTAACAAGTACAGGAAAAACATCACAAAAATAAATCTGGGTATTTCAGAAAACATGATGAGAAAGTAAGAGCGAGACTGGGAGAGACAGCGAGAAAGAGAGAACCTGCAAACCCATTTCGCTCGGAGTTTTGGTTTGCTGATTACTATGAATCTCCTCGGAGTTAACGGAACTAACAGCGTCCACTTCCAATATATATGTAACTGAAGGGCGCAATAGATCTACCTCTCGAAAACACCCACCAAAATTAGCCTGATCTTCATGATTGCACCCAAGTGGACAAAGGGAGATTGCTCAGCGTTGTTGTGGAGCCCATTTTGATGATGGGCATTGGGCCGTCTCTTGTCTGCATTTTCTGTCCTTAATCTCTCTTTAATTTTCTTCAGTTTCTTCCTCTGTTTTTTCCCTCCTTTTTCATTTGTACTTTCAATGGAGTTCATTGTTGAAACCAGAAGGAGGAAGCAATCCACCGATTTCCATCATTCACTAGTAGACAAATAATACTGTTTTTTAAAAGTTCATTATTAACTTTACTTTATATTTTTATATCGGGATGGAATAATTATTAATTAAAGTAATAATTACTATAAATTTTCATTAATTAAAAGAAAATATTAATTACATTAATCAAAACATATAAGTCAATAAACTCAAAGTGTAAAATTAAAAAATAAACTTATTATTACCATTTTCCAAATGAGTTTTTCGTGTTATGAAATTATAATTTTACATTTTAATATTTAATTTAAACGTCATTTACGTATATTTAATACTAATATATGATAAATACTGACAAATTACCAACAATCTCAAAAGTTTAAGCTTGTGGGTTGATGAATAATTTAATCATTTATATTTCTCTTAACATTTCTCCTCCCATGTAGGCTAATTTCTTTTTTTTTATTGGTCCTTACATGTGGATATTTTTTTTAATAGGGTTAATTTTTTGATTTTGCTGAGATTCGAACTTGAAATTTCTAGCTCGATACCATGACAAATTACCAACAATCCCAAAAACTTAAATTTGTGGGTTGATGAATAATTTAATCATTTATATTTCTCTTAACAAATACCAGAAATTTACTTTTCAAGGCATGTAGCGATATACACTCTAAAACATGTCCTCAAGTTACCCAGATAAATAATTACATTCATCATCTCTATCTATTACTCTAAAGTTACCAAAAGTTTACTTTTTGTTTGTCTACATTCAACAAAATATTTTAAGACCAATTAAAATTTAGGAAGTGCTATAACTACTATTTATGGACTTAAATCAACAAGTGATAACAAAAAGGATAGTAAACTAAAGGGTGAAATGTAATTTAAACACTAATGTCTGTCGTTATTAATAAATTAGATTTTACGTTATTTTTTTTAATAAATCGAATCTCAACATTTTAAAATATAGCAATTTAGACATTTTCGTTAATTTATTCTTCAAATTTAGTACGTATATACTATATGTTTAATTCATTCACGTGTTTTAACTCTATTTCTAATCTCTACAGCCACTTCTAACTCGAATTTCAAACTATCAGTCTTCTCTCTAGTGATTTCAAATTACGTTGAGAGATTGATGAGGTTCAAAATTGAGTTAAAAGTTGTCGTAGATGTTAGAATTTAGGTTAAAACATAAGATTGAATAGAAAACATGATATAGACGTGCTGAATTTGATAGAAAAATTGACGAAAATGTCTCAATTGCTAATATATAATTGGTTGAGGTTCAATTTGTCAGAAAAAAATTGTTAAAGATCTAATCTGTTAATGATTTCAAACATCAAGATCTAAATTACACTTTATCTTAATTTAAAATAATGTTCAAGAAATTAAAAAAGAAAAAAAGGATTTTGGTGAGGCTAGCTGTCTTTTAGACTCTTCCCTATTTATTTCCTAAAAGGTAGGATGGTTATTGGAATGAACTATTTCATTAAATAATCTTAATTAGCATATATTATAAATCATACTCTCATTTTATTATTTTTATTATATGAATTCATGTTAAATAATTTTTCAAAAACAGGTTTATAAACCTCTACTTGAATATTGTACAAAAAACTTCCACTTACCGAAAAATGTGATCACACGACGAGATTAAATTATCGGTCTCTAGAGGCTTACAATGAACCAACGTCCTCGCGAAACAAGTCGTTGAAATGATCAGATTTAAAGACTCTTACCTAGAAACTCGATAGAGAAAGACAAATAAAATTAATAGGAAAGAAAAAATAAATGCGCCAACGTATCAAGAATACGCTTAAGTGTCGATGCGTCTCGTATTGTACACGTTTTAGAATGCTAAGACTACACAACCTAATCGAAAAATAAATAAAACGTATTATATGCATTTAAAATATGATTTCTGGTTAGACTTGTTCAAATAGTGGACTTAAGAATTATGTCACAAACCACTTTCCCACTTGAAGTTTGGAGAACTACTCCATTAAATCATCCTAAAGTTCCTTCTTTTATGGGTTTTCATATAACGTTGGACCAACCAACCACATAAATTAATCCCCTCGGAGACGTAATTTGGCTTTAACCTTTTGTCAAGCGTTTATAGTTTACGTATTTAAATATGGTCCTAACTTATGAATATGAAATTCATTCATTTAATTTACCTCTTTAGACAAATTGTCTGTGCGTTATAACCCTCTCTCACTAACTTGTACCGTATTTTAATGTTTGAGCATGATACTTACGTAAAATATAAAATGAAAATACGGATTCGAAGGTAGCCTAAGTCATTTATTTCTTCTTTTATGTAACTTATCATAATTAATCAATAATTATGTGACAAATCACATAAAAACATTAATGTAGGGACCATGGACAACACAAAAGGTGACATCCATTACTTAGAAAACACGCAAAAAAAAAGAAACTCAACTTAAAACCTAGTTTACTTTATCATTGTTTGGTTGGAAAGATAGGAGAAGTAGGAGTGGTCTAGGAGAAGACTTTATGGAGTGTTAAATGGTCCTATTCCTATATCTCCTAAGTTGATTATTGATAACACTAAAATACCCAAACTTACTATTTGACATTAACCAATCATTATTATGTCTCTCCATTTTATTCTGCTATCCGAATTCTATTCGGGTAGGGTTGGACTGGTATGTTATATTAAAGTTTTTTATTTACTCAATATATTGATTTTTGAGTCGTAAAAATTTATTGTACTTTGATTTATATTAGTGAATTTCTCTTGTGCTTGTATTTTTTTTCCGTAAGAGTTTTCTACGTAAATATCAGTATCTCTGTTTTTGCAGTTTTTCTTTTTTACATTTTTGTGGTATTTTCAACATTTTCTCTCTACAATATCTATATATGCATGACAATGTACCATGTAGTTATTTATGGGTGTAATATTTTATCAATAAATGGACTACAAAATTAAAAAAGTAAATTGGCTTCTCTATATTCTCGGAAGCTTAGAAAGAGAGAGAAGGAGACCACAGAGGGGGAGAAGAGAATGTGTGGGCGAATTTAAAAGCGTGTTCAAAAGGTCGTCTTTTAGAGCCACGACAGACTCAACTGCACCCACCCCCCATTACTCTGTTGTGGGGATAAGTTTTAAAGATTATTTTTTTTTAGAACAAGCTAAAAAAAAAAGTTTAATTTTGATTAAATATAAAAAAGGGTAACGTAAAATTTCATTTTTTGTGGAATATATGCATAAATTTAGACAATTTAAGGGGGAAAAATGGTTTTTATAGCTGCAAAGGTATAAGGGTCGAATAGAAAAGACAGGAACTTCAGGTTTTTAAGAGATGGAGCGTGAAATCTTTAACTATCGTCTCGTTTTTTGTTTGAATGTTTCTGCATTTTTTTGATGATATCAATGGAAGGAAGATGACTTCCTCTTTTTAGGAGAGACCTTTCTTCAATAGCTCTGCAACTAATACTCCTTTTCTGCTCTCCCGTCAATGGTCAAACCCACGATCTTTTTACAAAGTGCCGCCTGTGATACCAGCGCCAGACGGCGGAAGACGGCTGGGGATGGGAGTCACGACCAGCCTTTGCTTTCAGGGCTGCCGGACCACTTGGCTCAATTCTGCCTCTCCCGGGTTAAGCCTTCTCTCCTGTTCTCTGTTTCTCTCTCATGGCGTCGCTTGCTGTATTCTCCGTCTTACCCTCCTTTTCTCTCTTTGTACGCTCTTTTATCTTCCAAATCTGACCCAGACCGTTGTTTTTCTGTTGATGATTCTGATTCTGCTCGGTTTTTCACCTTCGATCCCATTTCTTCCAACTGGGTCTCACTTCCTCCGCCTCCGGACGATCCGCCGGTTCATCTTCTTCTCCGGCACCCGTCTTTTCTCTCCAGAAACCTTCCCATTCAATCCATCTCTGTAAACGGCAAGCTTGTCCTCCTCGCTGCGACCACCCATAATCTCTTCCCGGCACTCACTTGCCCCCTCATCTTCGACCCGATTACACAGAGATGGGAATTTGGGCCGCCGCTCTCCACTCCACGCCGCTGGTGCGCGGCCGGATCCCTCGGCAGGGTCGTCTTCGTTGCGAGTGGGATGGGTTCCCATTTCTCTGCAGAAGTGGCTCGGTCAGTGGAGAAATGGGAACTGCGAAGGGAAAAACGGACATCAGTCCTCAATCAGAAGGAGAATTCAGATTGGAAGTGGGAGAAAGTGTGCTCTCTAAGAGACGTAAATTTCAGTAGAGACGCCATTGATGCAGTTGGGTGGAGAGGGAAGCTTTGTATGGTGAATGTGAAAGGAGTAGCACTGAAAGAGGGGGCCGTTTACGATGTGAAAGAAGACTTTTGGGAGGAGATGCCAAAGGGTATGGTGGCGGGATGGAGAGGGCCGGTGGCGGCGATGGATGAGGATGAGATGTACGTGGTGGACGAAAGAAATGGTGCTCTCAAAAAGTACGATCCAATAAAGGATGGGTGGGAGGAGATAATGCAGTCGGAGAGGTTCATAGGGGCGTTGCAGATAGCCGCTGGAGGAGGGAGGGTATGCGTGGTTTGCTCCGGCGGGAGAGGAGTGATAATAGTGGTAGACGTGGGGGTGGCTCCGCCGAAGGTATGGACGGTGGATTCGCCAATTGGTCTAGAAGTGATGGCCGTTCAGATCTTGCCAAGAATGAGCCACACGTATCTTTGATTCAAATGCAAGAGGAAAAGTCAAAATTGACCTTAGATTTACATTGCTTTCATATTTGGAAAGGAAAGAGAAGGTTAATAATTATAATTATTCATTGCAATCCATCTTTAATCATATTTAGCATGAGTTTAATTTAAACTCTAATATTTATAACGGATTATAAATGAGATGTTAAATTGTTTTTTTTTAGATAAATTGATTTGATCGAGTCGAATTGTTTTGTATTGACCAAGTCTTTACCATTTGTCTTTAAAAAGGAGAAATCCTTCACTTTTGCTAGAGAAGGGTCACAGGGCATAGAGAGAAAATAAAGGAGAGGAGGGAGAAATAAGCGAATGATTCTCACTATTTCTCCTCCTGATTTGTGTCCGTGTTGTCTTGTACTTTGTCTTTTATGAAGACATTTTGTGAGTAAGTCGATTTATGGGCTTGTTTTATCGCTTAAAGTTTAAACATTTTTGTGGCTTTGGATTCGAGCTTGGAAAATTCGAATCCGATAGAAATTTCTGGTTTGTATTTGGTAGATTTAGAGTTTATGCAGGGGTATTGGTCAGTTGGAGGCCAAAAATGGGAGAAATGACACGAGACGACCTGCAAAAAGGAAGTACGTGTTAACAACCCACGAAGAATGACAGGGAAGGAGATGTAGACCTTTGATCGGATCCGGGAACTATCTAACGTTAGGTTCACGGATTCTAGATTTTCGAAGAAAATCTACCGATCCCGGGCAATGGTTCGGTTTTCCCTCGCTCAAACTCCCAATGGAAGTTTGAAAAGGAAAAACTTACGAGTTAGCTCAAGCACCACGAGCTTGCTAACAAGGAAGTCCTCTACTTCGTCTCGGATTCGAAGATCCGAGGCGGCCACTTGACGGAGTCGAAATTTTCTCACAGGGGAGGGAAATAGTAATATATTAATCTCGTCAAAGTTGTCTTTGCAATGCGTCTAACCATGGAAATTTATAAACCTAGGTGATGATGAGTAGGGGTGATGGACGGTCGAGATGAGGCAGATGATGGGCGGCCAAGATGAGGCATGTGGGTGGCAATATGCAGGCTCTTGGATGAATGTGGAATGAATGGCCGAGATTAAAGCTGGTGGAAGAACATGCATGGCGTACACGTGACAGCTCCTTGATGTTTTCTTTGGGCTTACTCTTTCCTTGGGCTTGAAATGGATTGGACTTGGCCCAAAACTCAATCATCACCATCTAACCTAACAAACAATCTAAATGCATGAATGAGTAAAGCTTATAACCATGTTTTACCCTCACAAAATAGGCTCAATATTTGCCATGAAAATAAAATAAGAAATAAATAAAAATATGTAGAATTGAAAGGTTACACGTTTGGGATGCCGGGAAGACAAATTCCCGTCTGATGAAGCTCATAACATTCACGTGTGTCCCAAGTCAAGACATGCACATGTTGCTCCCTATTCGTTGGGATAACATCCCAAATAGAATCATCCTCGAAGTTAATACCTGCAAAAGAAACAAGATCATCAGTAATTTGGCTAAGTGACAGTAAGGACCTTGTTTGCGATCGAGTAATAGGCCTCAACCCCCGAGGCATGTCATCCCCTCTAGGTGAGAGAGGATTTGTCCTCAAATCCAATGGTTCGAGCTCTTCTTCCTCAATAGGGTTATCACCCACGAAGGGTGATAGATCTTGGACATTGAAAGTGGCTGACACACCATAGTATCCGGGAAGGTCAATCTTATAAGCATTATTATTTATCCTTTCCAAGACTTTGAAAGGTCCGTCCGCTCTTGGGAGTAACTTCGAACGTCTCTTGTCACGAAACCTTTCCTTTCTTAGGTGCAACCATACCAAGTCCCCCTCTTTAAATATCACTTCCTTACGCCCTCTATTAGCATGTTTGGCGTAACCCTCATTGCTCTTCCTAATAGCCTCGTGCACTGTCTCATGTAATTTCTTAACTTGCTCAGCCTTATGTGCACCAGAGGCATTGATAAGGTCCTTGGTCGGCAAGGGTAATAAGTCCAAAGGTGTTGAAGGGTTAAAACCATATGGAACTTCAAACGGTGTCTTGTGGGTTGTCGAATGAACACATCGATTGTAACAAAACTCCAAATGTGGGAGAAGAACGTCCCAATTTCCCAATTTCTTTCCCACGACACATCTCAATAATGTGCCTAAAGTCCTATTGACGACTTCTGTTTGTCCGTCCGTTTGGGGATGAAAGGATGTGCTAAAACACAGTTTTGTTCCCAATTTTCTCCATAAAACATTCTAGAAAGTACTCAAAAATTTAGTGTCGCGATCCGACACGATTGAATGTGGTATTCCATGGAGACGGACAATCTCCTTAAAGAAGAGGTCAGCAATATTAGGGGCATCATCAGTCTTATTACAGGCCAAAAAGTGAGCCATCTTTGAGAACCTATCCACGACCACTAAAATAGAATCCTTGCTTCTTGCTGTCCGTGGTAAGCCTAAGACAAAGTCCATACTTACGTCAATCCAAGGATGGGTAGGCACTGGTAAGGGCATGTATAGTCCTTGCGGTAAGAATTTACTCTTGGCTTTCTTGTAAATAGCACATTGCTCCAACAGATGGTGTACATCACGCATCATACGTGGCCAATAAAAATGCTCTTTAAGTAGCTCAATGGTTTTCTTTTCCCCAAAATGTCTCGCTAAACCTCCACTATGAGCCTCTTTTACTAGGCTAAGTCGTAGGCTACCTCAAGGAATGCAAACTTTTCCTTTATGCATAAAGAATCCATCTATCAAACAAAAACCCCCATCGGGTTTGGTTAGGCAATTCGCATAATGAGAACCAAAATCTTCATCGGTTTCGTAAGCATTCTTGATCCACTCAAATCCAAAAAATTTTGTTCTCAATTCGGTGAAAAAGATTCTTTTGCGAGAAAGAGTGTCCGCGACTACATTCTCATTTTCTTTCAAATACTTTAAAGTGTATGGAAACCTTTCTAAAAATTCGACCCACTTGACATGTCTCTTATTCAATTTATGCTGACTCTTGATGTGCTTAAGTGATTGATGGTCAGAATGGATGACAAACTCTTTAGATAAGAGGTAATGTTGCCAATGTTCAAGTGCCCGAATGACTGCATAGAACTCTTTATCGTATATAGAGTAATTAAGGGTAGCTCCTTTAAGTTTCTCACTAAAGTAGGCCAGAGGTTTGCCTTCTTGTGTTAGCACCGCTCCAATTCCAACTCCTGAAGCATCACTTTTGATCTCAAAAACTTTATTGAAGTCAGGAAGTGCCAAAACCGGAGAATTACACAACTTTTCTTTAATAGTATCAAAACTCATTTGGCATTTGGGAGTCCAAGCAAACTCTACTCCTTTCTTCGTTAATTCGGTAATAGGAGCAACAATAGAACTGAAATCTCGTATAAATCGTCGATAGAATGTAGCTAATCCATGGAAACTCCTTACTTCCGATATCCCATTTGGTGTAGGCCACTCTTTGATGGCCTTTATCTTTTCTTCATCAGCCTCCATTCCATTCTTAGATATGATGAATCCAAGAAAATAGACCTTCTCTTGTCCAAAAGAACACTTTTTTAGATTTCCAAAAAGTTTTGCTTTGCGAAGGGTTTCAAATAGAACATTAAGGTGAGTGACATGTTGTGGAAGGTCTAGACTGTATACCAAAATATCATCGAAGTAAACGACAACAAATTTACCCAATAGGTCCTTTAATACATGGTCTATTAATCGCATGAAGGTACTGGGGGCATTTGATAAGCCGAAAGGCATGACCATCCACTCGAATAAGCCATACTTGGTCTTAAAGGCAGTTTTCCACTCGTCACCTTCTCGCATGCGAATCTGGTGGCACCCACTCTTAAGGTCCACCTTTGAAAATATAGATGCGCCACAGAGCTCATCCAACATATCCTCGAGCCTTGGGATAGGATATCTATACTTGATAGTAATTTGGTTTATGGCTCGGTTTTCAACACACATCCTCATGGTGCCATCTTTCTTGGGTACTAATAATGTTGGCACAGCACAAGGGCTCATTGATTCACGTATATAACCTCTGTCCATCAAGTCTTGTACTTGGGTTTGAAGCTCTTTTGTCTCTTATGGTCTCATCCGATAAGCCGGGCGGTTTGGTAAGGCTGCTCCAGGGGTTAAGTCAATTTGTTCAATACCTCTTAATGGTGGTAACCCATGGGGTAGTTCTTCTGAAAAAATGTCTTGAAATTTGATCAGCAAGTGTTTGATAAGTGGTGGAATTTCTCCAAGTTCCATCACTCTATCTCGGAACAAAACAAGAATAAGTGTCTCTCCTCGAGCTATGCAACTTCTCATTTCTTGTTTGGACATTAAGAGGTTCTCATTGGTCTTCTGTTCTTTTCTCGCCGCGTGATCCTTAGCAATTTGTTCGAGAGTCATAGGTAAAAGCTTAATTGGTTTGCCTCCGAATTTAAAGGAATATTGGTTACAGAATCCATCGTGAGTTACCTTGCGATCATACTGCCAAGGTCTTCCGAGTAGCAAATGGCTAGCCTTCATGGGAACAACATCACAAAGAACTGAGTCCTTGTATTTTCCTATTGTAAAGTCAACAGTTACTTGTTTAGTGACCTTGATGTCATTTTGATCATCCAACCAATGTAATTTATATGGGTGTGGGTGTGCAACGGTTGGCAATTGAAGTTTTTGGACCATGTCTTGCGAAGCAACATTGACACAACTTCCTCCATCAATGATTACGGAACACACTTTATCTTTTACAGCTCAACGACTGTGGAATATGTTTTCCCTTTGACAGTCCTCTTTGATGTGATGTGACATGAGCACACGACGGATGACCATCAATAGAGGTCCGTCTTGTGGAGGGCACTCATCATCGTCAGTGTCAGTCTCCTCGGCAGTCGCTTGTTCATTGCTATATTGTCCAATATCATCTTCACTTTCCCATTCACCGGTATCTTCTCTGCAAATCATCACACGGTGGTTTGGGCAATCACTTGCGTAATGTCCTTTGCCATGACATTTAAAACACGTGATGTCTCTTGCCTTTTGGTTATTTCCAGTGGGCTTATCTTTGATAATGGCTTTGCTACTGGACTCATTTGGTGGCCAATTGCGTTTAGCTGGTTCTCTTCCTTTGTTTCAATGAGGTGTAGAAATTGCATTATTGGAAGCTGGATGTTGTCTCCTAATTTCTTGAGGTTTCGGGGTAAACTTGGAGGGATAGTTGACATTTCTTTTGCGGTTAAGTTGCCTCTCAATGGTAAGGGCTAATTGTACAACCATGTCCATAGTCTCTAATTGTTGCAACTCAATCGTATCTCCAATTTCTCGGTTAAGACCTCTGATGAATCTGGCGACAACTTGTTCTTTAGGTTCTTCAATTCCTCCACGCATCTTAAGCGTCTCAAATTCGGTGAGATATTCGTCAACGGTTTGGTTGTTTTGTCGCAAGCTATGGATTTGTTGGTAAAGTTCATGCTTATAATGCTTGGGGACGAATCTCTTATACATGAGGTTTTTCATCACATCCCATGTAGGAATTGGATACCCCACTTCTCGCATGCGTTGGTTTTTTTTATTGTTCCACCATAAGGCCGTGTGGTTCGTCAACTCGAGGGCTACGAGTTGGATCTTGACTAGCTCGGAATAATTATGGCAATCGAATACCTTCTCAACTTTATCTACCCAGTCGAGGAATGTGTTTCCATCACAAGTTCCATTAAAAGGTGGGATAGATATCTTAGCATTTCGTAGATCTTGCTCATCTTTATAGTGTCTTGGACGATAATTCTCTTCCTCATCTAACGTCCATTCATCGTCTTCCGAGTAGTCGTAGTTTCGGGTCCTTCGTCTTTGAGGTTCGACCCGCTCGTCCTCGTATTGGGGTCTTGGTTCATGAAGCGTTCTCTTGGAACTTCTCCTCGATGTCGCTGAGGTGTCTCTTGATATCTTCTCTGCTCGGGAATAAAATTACGGCCATTATTGCGTCCAATTTGTTCCATCACTTGACGTAAACCCAAAGATACGTCTGCAAGTTGCTTACCAAGGTCTCCAACTACGCTCGACAAACCATCCAATTGGCCTTGAAGACTTGACTCACCCCCTTGGTGAGGTTCGGAATCGAGAGTAGGTACCTCATGACTTTGGTCTTTTACTTGGGTTTCTCGGAGTGTCGCGCTTCTTGTTTTCATACTACTCATTAGGAATTATTTATTTAGTCAATGAATTAACCTAACATGTGCGAAGATAATCTCGAATAGGAATGATTTATTTAATAATGAATTAATCCTAATATGTGCGAAGATAATCCTTAATAGGAATGATTTATTTAGAAATGAATTAATCCTAATATGTGCGAAGATAATCCCTAAATGGTTTTCTAACTTTGAAGCGTTATTTGAGGGCTTAAACGTCATTTTTTGGGGTCCATCTTTGGTCAAAACTTTGACTTAGTCAAACGACCACGTAGATCTCCGAAAGAGCTTTTCAACGATATATTATGGGTAAAAATCCGAAACCCACAGCAAAAGTTATGGCAGTTCTAAGTCAACTCGCACAAACCAAAATGATAGTTCAAAAATGATAGCAGATTCAAGTCATGGCAGATATGACATATCAAAATGATAGCAGATTCAAGTTATGGTAGATATGACATATCAAAATGGTAAAGGATAGCAGATATGATAGTTCAAAAGTTATGGCAAGGAAAACTAATATAAAGGAAAATGCGTGCGATAAAATAGGTACTTGTGATCCGATTGGCAGTCAAGTAAGGGAAGCGACTGAGGCTCTGATACCACTTGACACGAGACGACCTGCAAAAAGGAAGTACATGTTAGCAACCCACGAAGAATGACAGGGAAGGAGATGTAGACCTTTGATCGGATCCGGGAACTATCTAACGTTAGGTTCACGGATTCTAGATT
>CM039470.1:34300658-34313439 GCA_022433065.1 Begonia loranthoides
ACGGTAAAATGAGAAAAATGATATGTTTTTCAAAAGTTATGACAAAAACAGTTTTTATGTATTGCATTTAGTATCGATTTCCCTACTGAGCTTGTCACTCACCCCTTCGACTACATTTTTTTTTCCAGGTTAGGGTATAAGTTTTGTGCACTGGATTAGTACGAGTAGTTGTGAGATGGTTCCAGTATTCTCTAATGGATGGTCCTTGTTCAATCCCTCAGTTATTGGTATATATGGGATTTGTTAGTGTTAATTATTTTAAATTCCTACGCAGTATCTTTCTTGTATTTTGTTTATACACTATCAACTCATACTGATCACTCTGTGGGCCCAACCTATGTTATTTGGGTTTGGGCTTATATCTTCATTAAGTCTTCCGCTATTTCATTAAGTCTTTTGAATTAATGTTTACGCCTTGGGCTGGGTAATCGGGTTCTCTTTGAGAATCGGGTTGCCTGACCCGGCGGTTCTGTTGGGCCCCCATTTGGGTCGTGACAGTTACGGTACTTTCAAGGAACCAAATACTACATGCTTATGTACAGACAGACTAATAGCTTGGATGTGATTGGCTACTCTGATTTAGACTTTGTTGGCTGCATTGATTCACGTAAATCAACATCTGGATACATTTTTATGTTTGCCGGTGGAACTGTATCTTGGAGAAGTGCAAACAAAACTTGACTGCCACATCTACTATAGAGGTTGAGTTCATATCATGTATTGAGGCTACTACACATGGTGTATGGATGAAGAGCTTTATTTCAGGGCTTAAAATCGTTGATTTTATTTCTAGGCCATTGAAGATGTATTGTAACAATTTAGATGTTGTTTTTATAGCTAAAAACAACAAAAGTGGTAGTCGAAGTAAGCATATCGACATTAAGTATTTAGCCATAATGGAACGTGTTAAGGATGATACAGTGGTCATCAAACACATTAGCGCTGAATTGATGATCGCCGATCCTTTGACTAAAGACATGTCACCATCAAAATTTAAGGATCACATGGAAAGAATGAGACTTGGTTCCTCTATGTAATTTTTCCTTGTAAGAACGAATATTAATGTAACTCTTCTTATGATATTTCTCATATTTATATTGTTATGCACACATTCATTTTGAGAAATATACTTAAGGAATTGACCTTGAATAAACATAGAGTTTATTAATTAAGAAAGAACATAATGCATTGTGATACATGGAAGATAATACTCATTTTATTTAGAAGACTTATTGCCATGATTCATGTGTTGTGTTTTCTTATTACAGGAATAATGTAAAGCAAAGACCAAGTGAGAGAATGTTAGAGTTGACAATTTTTCAAAATAATTACTGTCAACCCAACAATTGTGGTCTAGTTTTGAACGGTTTCTTTGAAAGAAACCGTTTACAAATGACACCCCTCCATAAACTTCTTGATGGAAGAAGTTTATACATAAGGGGTTAGATAATTGAAGGTCCTCTAATCTAGCAATTTCATTTAGTAAAAAAAAATATACATCATCTATACGAAATTGATAAGGGTTAGAAGAGACACTTCAAGGAGGAAAAACAATTGTCCTTGTATGCATCAATGGCAAGAGGTAATTTTTGAAAGAATTCCGCAATTGATCTAAATGCTTTGATTTGGGTTCTAAAGCATGTTTAAATCATTTAAAATTATTAAATAGGATTCAAAAAGCAGTACCCTGAATTCCGATTTCATCGTTGAACCCTTTTAGTAGGATTCTTGACTCTCAAGAAAATTTCCGAGTCACAGGTATGACCTTCTCTCAGTCGGGTGAAATTTGTTATCATTAACCAAAGTTAATTTAAAAGTGTGTACAAGTATTTTTTAAGGAAAAGAAAAATGTTACAAATATTAAATAAATACCCAAAATAATTTGTTATCTGAAAAAATAAAATAAAATAATTTAATTTCTATAATTAAATATAACAGAAGATATATTTATGTAATGTCACCTTAAAAATAAATATTATTAATGGTAATTATCAATATTAACCCTAAAGAATGAAAGTTTTTTTTAACTAATACCTCAAATTTTGAAGCGTTAACAACAGATACCTTCACCGTTAGATGTTTGTTAAATGACGGATACCAATGCGGCAAAATAGTATTTTCCGCAGCAGAAACGTGTATTTTGCTGCAGAAAAGGTAATTTCTACATTTTCGCAGCGTATACTTGTCTTACATTACTGAAAGTAAGTTCTATTCCAAAAACTTTCTTTCTGCAACAGAAGACAAGTATCCGTTGTGAAAAATATATTTTCGCAGCAGAATCGTAGCAGAAACGTGTTTTCTATTGGGAAAATGGTAATTTTCACAATTTTTGTAGCGAATATTTGCCTTCAGTTGCGAAAAGTAAGTATATTCCAAAGACTTTCTTTTTGGATCAGAAGACAAACATTCTATGTAGAAAAGATAATTTTCGGAGCAAAAATAGTAATTTTCACAGATAATATCCGTCATCTCCTTAGCAATGAGAGTGTCTGTTGCTGACGCCTCAAACTTTGACGTATTAGATAACAAAAATAAAAGTTTAAGGTATCAGTTAAAAAAGCTCTCATACTTTAGGGTTAATATTAATCATTACCCTATTATTAAATGTGATATCATATTTATTTTCCACACATCCCTTCATCAAATTAAAAATTGATATAAACACTAAATGAAATTTTGATACTCCTAATGAGAGAGTCTATCTAGGGTTGGACAATGCTCAGAGAGATGTATTTTGGTCACAGGTTTCCACCATTTGACTGAACAACGTGTTATCGGCTCCAAAATGAGAAATTAAATTTTAATATTTTAATTTCATCCATCTTATTCTTATTAAAATGTAAGTGAATCATATGTTTTAACAAATAGATTACAATTGTCTAATTTTTTAAACACGTCAGTTAATAATTACTTAATTAATCTAGTGAAATTAATCTCAGCCTGGAGGGTTAGAGCAGAGATGGAACCTGTTGTGGGGGAGCTTGAATAGGAGTCGGTGAAGTAGAAGCTTCTGTTAATGGAGGAGTGGTCCCGAGTTGAATGTCATTTGCAGAAGATATGGTTTCTTTCCCATTTTCTGTGATTTCTGCTACAACCCTTTCATCGTCTCCCTCCTTCCTCATCTCTCTCTCACACACGCACACAAACTTCAAATGAAGAGAGAGAAAGACAGATCTCTCCTACTGTCTCTAATGGAGGGCAATAGATATATATATATATATAGAGAGAGAGAGAGAGAGAGAGAGAGCGAGAGGATGAAGCTTCAAGAAAATAGACGAGTATTTCTTTTATTTTCACACATTTGAAACGTATCAAATAAGTTAGAAAATGGGGCAGACAACACGACAAACATCGAACGCGACTTGCTATCTCACGATTACTACGGCAAAACAATGTAATTTTCACATCAGAAAAGGATAATTTTTGCATTGTAATATTCATCGATTTAATAGTTACAGGGTTGGTTGCTAATATCTTAACGTTGAACAATTAGATGAAAAAATAAAAATTTAAGATGTCAATTAAAAACACTTCTTGTATTTTAAAATTAATATTGATCATTACCCTATTGTTAAATATAATATCATATTTATTTTCCACACGTCACTTTATCAAATTAAAAATTGATTTTAAAGAGAATAGACAAGTTTTTCTTATTTTCACACATTTGAAGCTTATCAAATAAGTTAGAAAATGGGGCAGGGAACAAGAGAGAAGCCAAAGCTACTTGCTATCTCACGTTTATGTTTGACCGATATGCTTGCCTATAGAGAGAGAGGAGGGAGGGATAGAAAGAGATAGGATAAATAAACAATAGCAAATAATAAAGAGTAAGGGATAGAGAGAGTGCAAACAAAGTTTGTTCACGCGATTTGGCAACCCTGCCTACATTCGCACTCTAAACTTTCCATTTGAAGATCCTTAAATCACTAAAAAAAGTAAGAGATAGAGTAAGAGATAGGGGGAGAGGGGGGGAGGATAGAGTAAATAAAAAAAGTAAGAGATAGAGTAAATAAACAATAGCAAATAATAAAGAGTAAGGGATAGAGAGAGTGCAAACAAAGTTTGTTCACGCGGTTCGGTAACCCTGCCTACATCCGCACTCTAAACTTTCCACTTGAAGATCCTTAAATCACTAACCTTCCTAGTTAGTGAAGATTGACTTCATGGGTGTCAATCAAACCTTTATAATGATTATTAGGGGTCTCACTCTTTCGATCACGGTTTGAGTGCAAAAGTGAAATAGAAAATACAATTTATAAAACTAACTCTCTCAAATGTAAAACTCTGAAGTTTTGGTGTAAGAGAGTTAGACTAAACACTTAAATATGGATGAGAAAAAAAGTACAAGATTTGGTAGCATTTCGGTGCAATTCTCTTTTGGTTAAAGTGAGATTCAGAGTGCAAACAATAGCAAATAATAAAGAGTAAGAGATAGAGAGAGTGCAAACAACTAGATGATCAATTATACAAGCGTCTCATATCACTAGCCCAAAAACACATTCACTTGGTATGGATGAACACCCATTTATCATTTTCAAAACAATGCATAAAACATTTTCGTAACTTTTCAAAACCATGATGCATGAACATGATTACACACAATTTAACATATTCTAGCATGTTATCAACATATTCTCAAAGCATGAACATCAAAGCATCAAATCCTAGAGCAACAAGATGATCAATTATACTTAACCTATCAAGCACCACATCAAACAATATATCATCATGTAATTGAACATTATAACACAACAACACATCCTCAAAACAAGTATTCATCCTATAGATATCCATCTATCTAGCACAACAATATATCTTAAAAGCATAAAAACTCTTAACTCTTGCGATGAAGCCCTTAAAGGGAAAAACACATACATCTATTCTTACCTCTTGCTTTGGATAAAGACACAACTCCCTTTAAGATTTCAATAACATCTCGATTTTCCATTACAAATTTTTCTTTTTAAATCTCATTCGTAAAAACATGTGAGGTTACTAGAGTGAGCAAAAGTGGAAACACTAAAACATACATCCATCACTTTAAAACTAATTCAAGCAAATACCATACTTTAAAACTAAATCATTCGAAACATTTACTATAATATCCCGATAATTTTCCTGTGAAATAAATATCTTATATTGCGAGACGGTATTTTGTTGATATAATACCGTGTAAATGTATGAAAATTTGTAGGAAGTGATTAAAGTATGAATTTTAATGGAAAATGTACATTTCGGATTTTTGGTCGCTATGCGGTCAAGTCGCAGATAGGATGTGCGACCAAAAAATAACGAGTTTCGAATCTATCAAATTCGTGCATTTTGTGGTCGAGGTCGCGGTTTTGGATGTAGTCGAGGTACTTGACCAAAATACATTATAGATTAGAAATTGGGTTTCAGTCGTATGACTGGTCGAAGTTGCGGTCACTAATATCGACCGAAAAATGGTCGGTGCCAAATTTAAAGTTCGTGTTTATAGCAGGCATTTTTTCAGTGCCAAATTTAAAGTTCGTGTTTATATCAGGCATTTTTAAACATATGCATTCAAGGATGCACATCTTGGGCCGCAGGCCTCCGATCACAGCCAGGCGGCCAGTGGCCACTGGAATTCGTGGCAAGCCCGGAGACAAAGTCTGCATGAAACAAAACTTAGGTTGATGCTTGACCCCAGCTGAACCTGGTGACAAATATTTTTTAGGCCACGATGTTTATATTTATATTTTCAATAATCTATTTTAAAAAAAAAATTAGAATTTAGGGGGATGGCTCTCCATTACCTACAAAAATTCAGCTTCTATCCGCAACTTCTACGCATTACTTAGATAAATGTTTGACTTGACGATTAAAGGGCTAACAAGTTTATCCCTAATTAGTATTTAATCTCCATTAAGCATGTTTAAACTTTGAATTATTTGCCTTTCACTGACTAACCCCTGCATCTGTAGCTAAAACCCAGCATAAAAAGCCAAGATTTGATTGCTAAAATACGTCCAAGACGAGAAATTTACATTATTAAAGACAACAAGCTCACTAGCAAGAACAAGTGCAGTCAAAACCTGACCAGATGGCTTTAGCCGGAGGTGCAACACTCGGTTAACTGGCTAAGGGGTTGGCGCTCTCATGGAGCGGACCATCAAGGTCAGGAAGATCTGAACTGGTCGAGAATTTGAGCCATTTCTTCCTCTCCACTTGCCTTATGCACGGCTCCATCATGAGCCCCATCGCCACTGCAACTAGGCTAACAACCATGACCTTGAGAGAGGAGAGAGCCAACACAACTCCGATCAAGATCGTAGGAGGAACACACATGAGGATCGAGCCGATCGTCCCCAACGGAATCTTAAACGGCCGAGATGCAGCCGGATATTTGATCCTCAATCGGACAAATGCGATGAATTCCAATATCATTCCAAAACAGTACAAGAAATTTTCGGCAGCTATGATTTCTTGGAAGCTTAGCCACGAGAGTAAAACCACGCCAGAGGCAGAAAATAGAATCCCGATGGTGGGGGTCCCATGGGATGATCTCTTGCTGAAAAACTCCGGCAGCATTCCCCGCTCAGCCATGCCGAGGAGTTGAAACGAATCGCTGCTCATTTCGGCCACAAACATTCCCATATTGGACATGGCTGCAGCCCCTTGAATCCACCAACCCAACCAAGCTCCACCAAGCATTTTGGCCACATCGGAAAAGTACCCATCAGTCCAAGCCTCTCGATTGAGAGGAATTGCTCCGGTCCCCGTCAAAAGAGGAAAGAAATATCCAAGAACGACCAAGATCAAAGCATAAAACAACGCCTTTGGGAGAGTTTTCTTCGGGTTTTCGACTTCTCCAGCCAGTGTACTAATCGAGTCCCAATAATTTAGGTTCCAAAAGAGGGTGTTTAAATACAACCTCCAATCTACGTTGTGCAGATTCACCACGAACCATCTCGAGGGTTCCAATTTAGGGATCGAAACAAGACCCATAACGGCAAAAGGAAGGATCGAAAGGACCCCTAAGGCCACAGCTACCCATCCGACAATGGTTAAACCTCGGTAATTCATATAAGTGAGAATTGCAGTCAAAGCCAACACTGCAATTACTCTCGGAAGACCTCCTCCGAGAGCTGGAATCTCCGACTTCAAATAGTTGAGAAACAAAACGGGATATAACGCATTATCTATAACTCCACTCAACCATTTCATCCAGCCTTGCTGAAATCCCCAATAGGGACCCAAAGCAGATGAAACCCAGACCACATAGCCGCCATTTTCAGGGAACATTGTACCCATTTCAGCAGTTATTAGGGCTTCAGGAATACTCCATACGAAGGGGAAGATCAAGAAGCCGAGAAGGGCTAAAAGAGGCCCGGCTGCCCCTACACTGTCTTCCACCCCAAATGGCCCCCCAGAAACCTCATAGAAGATGAGGAAGACGAGTGGCAAAACTGCAACTTTCTTGAACTTCTCTACCCTTGGAGGAGTTGGCATTTCGCCTACTGTGACATACTCAACTCCACCATACTCTCCCATGGCTATAGAAGCTTGTCTGTTGGCAGAGTTCCTAAATTTCTGCATTCAGAATGAAGTTGTAACAAGTTTTACAAAAGAACAAGCTAAGAAGAAAGGAGATTCAAAACTAGGGGTTTCCCAGGCAGAGAGAGAAAAATAACCTTCGTATAGAAAGAGGAGAAAAGAGGAAAAAAAGACTACAAAATAAAAAGTCGGAAACAGTCAAACTATCAAAGAGAGGCAATCGCTTCAGTTAAACTCCGCCATAGTGAAAAATGAAGCTCTTACCAGGCTCTCAGGTACAGAGCCGAGGAAGAAGAAGAATAAGACGTTGGAGTTGGCAGTTTTTCTTAATTATAACTGCGAACCAAACAATTGTGTTCTAGTTTTGAGAGATTTTTTTTTGGCACAAACTGTCACCTCTCCATAAACTTGAAAGAAGTTTATAAACAAGGGGTTAGATAATTGAAAGAATTGTAATCCAGCAATTTTATTTGGTAAAAAAAATTTATACATTATCCATATGAAATTGATAAGGATTAAAAAAGACACTTCAAGGAGGGAAAATAGTTGTCGCGGTATACGTCAATGGCTAGAGGTAATTTTTGAAAGAATTCCGCAATTGATATAAATGCTCTTATTCGGGTTCTAAATCATGTTTAGATCATTTAAGATTATTAATATTTGGTATTAGAGCTAATAAAAACTTTTGTCTTGATGTTTTGAATTCAAAGTTTTGGAAAAATTTTGATTTTTAAAGATTACGTTTTGGACGTTTTCGAAAACGTTTTATTGTTACGAATCATTAAGAAACTTTGTTATGAATGTTTTGCAAATTGTTGATTTTGGTGTTCAAAATGTTGACCCGGCTGGAGGTTGAAGACAACTCAGAGTCAAACCTGAACCTCGCACACACAAATCGAGTGAGTTGCCACTTGGTCTAAACAATTTTTGTTACTTTAAAATTTATTTTTATGTTCATTTTGTTGTCGAAATTGAGAACTCAAGCAGGGAAAATTGAGTAGGTTGCCAAATCTGACAGATGACACTATTGGGATTAGAACTCAAGACTTATCATGGTCTATATCGAGTGGAGTACCTTACCACTCGACTGCTTGTTCTCTTTGTTACTTTATGTTTCGTTAATATAAATTCTATAAATTCAATTAAGTGCAGAATAAAATGTATTTTGTTGTTTAATTCATGCTTCTAATTTGTTGAATTAATTGCCTAAAATATTTTGTTATAATTAATTTGATAATTAAATAACATGTTAATTAATTATATATTTTTTACATACATATTTAGTTCATTTTGAAATTAAAGTGAATTAAATGTCAAGTAATTTATATGATTTTATTTAATTAAATAATAGCCACATCATATTTAATTAAGTAAAATTATATAATAAGTGTTAAGAATCATGTTGTGACATTTATTATAATTAATCTTGTAAATATAATAAATTTTATCCTACAAGAATTTTTATTATATTTACATGATTAATTATTATAAAATATCAAGTTATATTTCTTAATTTACCCACAGGAATTAAGAAAATGAACATAATTTGATAGTTTTATTATTTTTTATTGAAAAATGAAGCTTATTGAGTTAGAATTTTAGTCCACATGCAAGTTTTATGTCACTAGATTCATTATAATAACATGATTTACATTGGTAAAGCGTGACATATAGTTGTCTCAATTTAATAAACATGTGATTTAATTGTTTGTAGCTATACATTCTCTCAGTTACTCAGATATTAAGTGTGATATTCTTGAATTAAGAGATGATAATTACAAAGTCTGGAAAAAAATGATTCTTCTTCATTTAGGGTGTATAGATATCAACTATGCTATACGGAAAGACAAATCGATCATTACTCCGACTAGCACTCTTGATGAACTTGCTCTTTATGAATGTTGGGAACGTTCAAATCACCTTAGTATGATGTTCATAAAGACCAATATCGCTGCTGATATTCGTGGTTCTGTCGATCAGCATAACGATGTCGTGGCATTACTGAATGCTATTAATGAGCAATATAAGACTTTAGATAAAGCACTCGCCAATACCCTCATAATGAAATTTTAATCCTTAAAGCTCACTTCAGTGACAAGTGTGCATGAGAACATCATGCAAATGAGAGACATTGTGACTCAACTTAAGACACTTGTGGTTGATATGTCTGATTCTTTCCTAATGCATTATATTCTGAACACTCTTCCACATCCATATGGTCCTTTTAAGATATTTTATAACACACATAAAGATAAATGGTCAATTAATGAACTATTGGCTATATGTGTCCAAGAGGAAAGAAGGATGATAATAGAGAAAGGTGATAGTGCATTCATGTTGACACATGGAAACAAACAAAATCAAGCCAAAAAAAAGATAAAGGGAAAAGTAAAATACTAATGCAAGGCGGTGAAATCAAGAAAGAAGTTAAGTGTTTCTTCTGTGACAAGAAATGACACATGAAGAAAGAATGCACCAAGTGTAAGTTATTACTTGAAAAGAAAGGTATGTCAATTTTATTTGTTTATTATGAATCTAATATGGTTGATATTATTTATAACACATGGTGGATTCAGGTTCTACAATCCATATTTTGAATATCTTGCAGGATATGTGAAACCTTCGTAAACCAGTGGGAAGTGAACAAAGCATCTATTCAAGAAATAAGATGTATTCACATGTGGAAGCTGTTGGAACATGCAATTTAGTTCTGAGCAGTGAGTTTATTTTAATTTTGGAAAAGACCTTGTATGTTCCTAGTTTTTCTAGGAATTTAATTTCAGCTTCAAGACTTGTACCTTTGGGTTTTTCCTTTAATTTTTCAGAAATCAAACTTCAATTTATTTTATAAATCTGATCTTATTGGAAATTGTGCAATGTCTTATGGTTTTTTCTCTATTGATTTACAAAATAACGCCACTCATAATGCTATGGATGTTCACACTTGTATAAAACAATGTGTTATAAATGAAGATTCTTCTATGTTGTGGCACTGAAGATTAGGACAAATCGTTATATAGAGAATTAAGAGATTAGTAGATGATGAAGTACTTAGTACTTTAGATTTTACTGATTTTGATACTTGTTTGGACTGCATTAAGGGTAAGCAGACCAACAAATCAAAGAAAGACGCAAAGAGAAGTATAGAAATATTAGAAATCATACATTCAGATATTTGTAGTCTAGTTATGGAATCAAATGATTTGAAATATTTCATCTTTTTTATTGATGATTACTCACGCTATATGTATATTTACTTGATGTCTTTAAGGTTTTTAAGGTAGAAGTAGAGAAACAATACGGTAAGCAAATTAAGATTGTGATGACTGATAGAGGTAGAGAATATTATGGTAGATATACTGAGGATAGACAAACACCTGATCCGTTTGCTAGATTTCTTTAAGAGTATGAAATTGTTGCTCAATACACTATGTCTGGTTCTCTATATCAGAATAGTGTGACAGAAAGAAGAAATCAATCATTATTGGACATGGTGAGGAGTATGTGTAGTACCTCTAAACTTCTTGATTTCTTGTAGCCTGATGCATTTAAGACAACAATGTATATATTAAATCGAGCTCCAATACATGCTGTCTAAAAGAAGCCATTTGAGTTATGGAAATGTTGGAAACCAAGTTTGAGACATATATGCATTTGGGGATGCTCGTCTGAAGTCTGAATTTATAATCCACAAGAAAAGAAATTAAACTCAATGACCATTAGTGGCTATTTAATTGGATATGCTGAAAGGTCTAAGGAGTATAGATTCTATTATCCATCTCACAGTACTAGGATTGTGGAATCAAGAAATAGAAAATTTCTTGAAAATGACTTGATTAGTGAGAGTGATCGATTTCAAGATATTGTTTCCGAAAGAAATCACATTGATGTTCAACCTTCTAATTCAAGTGAAAGATTGATAGTTGTTCATAACACTCATCGAGTTCAAATGAGTGTTGAACAATTAATAAATGATGTTCCACAAGTTGCTGATAATAATCAGTAGATCAAATTCTTGAGGAAGTTTCAAAAATTGTTGATCAACTAGTTGAACAATAAATTTCTCAAGAAAATGTTAGAATAACACTACGTAGATCTACTAGAGAAAGAAAATAAGCTATTCCTAGTGACTATGTGACATATCTACAAGAATTGAACTATAATGTTGGAGCAAAAAATGATCCTGAGATGTTTTCACAAGCTATAAATTGTAGTGAATCAAGTTTATGGTATGATGCCATGAAAGATGAAATGAATTTTACAAATTCTAACAGAGTCTGGGATCTTGTCGAGTTGTCTGATAGTGAAAAAACCAATAGATGTAAATGAGTCTTTAAGACTAAGAAAGACTTATTGGGCAACATCGAAAGATATAAAACAAGACTTGTTGCTAAAGGATTCACTCAAAAGGAAGGAATCGATTACAAAGAAACTTTTTCTCCTGTAACTAAGAAAGATTCTCTTCGTATTATCTTGGCATTGGTTGCACATTTTGATTTTAAGTTGCAACAAATGGATGTGAAACAACTTTTATCAATGGAGAGCTAGAGGAAGAGGTTTACATGAAACAATTTGAAGGATTTTCCTTTAGTGATTGTGAACAATTAGTATGCAAACTTAAGAAATCATATATGGATTGAAACAAGCCTCCCGTCAATGGTATTTGAAGTTTCATGATGTTATCTCTTCATTTGGTTTTGTTGAGAATATCATAGATCAATGTATATACCAGAAAGTTAGTGGGAGTAAAATTTGTTTCTTAGTACTATATATGGATGATATTTTACTTGCAACTAGTGATAAAGATTTATTACATGAGGTGAAACAATTTCTCTCTGAAAACTTTGATATGATGGACATGGGTAATGCCTCCTATATCATTGGTATTAAGATTCATCGAGATAGATTTTGAGGTATTTTGGGTTTGTCTCAAGTAACTTATATCAATAAAGTTTTAGAGAGATTTCAGATGAAAGATTATTTACCTAGTATTGCTCCAATTGTGAAGAGTGACAGGTTTCATGAGAACCAATGCCTGAAGAACAACTTTGAGAAGGAGGAAATGAAGAACATTCCATCTGCTTTGGTTGTTGGAAGCCTAATGTATGCTCAGGTTTGCACAAGACCTGATATTGCATTTGTTGTTGGGATGTTAGAAAGATATCAAAGTAATCCAGGTAAGGTCCACTGGACTGCTGAAAAGAAAGTGTTACTGTAAAATCCCAGATTTTTAAAATGATTTTTAAAATTCCACGTGTAA
>CM039470.1:34313822-34387575 GCA_022433065.1 Begonia loranthoides
TTATGAGGAAGGGTTCTCTTTGTTGTCAAACTTAATGCTTTTAAAAGGGCTTTAGATGTGACGTTTTTACTGTTACCACTATCAATAATCACACTACATAGTTATGAATAGCAAAAGATTTGATGTTGTGAGTGATTTGGTTTTTTTGGGGCCAGTAAGAGTCGTTGGATGATACATGTAACCTCTTCTTCGATATCACCTTTTTCGAACTTAGCTCCATAAATTTCATTGAACGATACTTGTTTCCCCTCAATGTCCTCTTTCTCTACGAAGTTAACAGACCATCTATTTGGGCAATTTTTAGAGAGGTTACTTAGTTGATTGCATCTAAAACACTTGGCCAAATTAGGGCACGTATAAGGATCGCTATGATTTCCTTGCTGTTGTGGAATTTGACTTTGTGTTTTGGGTTTGACTATAGTTGAATTTCCACCTTTATTTGGAGTTGATTGTGAGGGTGTAGAAGACTCCTTATGAACTGATGCACCGCGAATAAGGGGATAGATGGAAACTCCTTAATGCAAGCGGCTATTAGAGGCAAGAATATGTTCCTAATTTGGCATAAGCGTAACTCGCTCAATATGTGTCCAAATGACGTGAAATTTGGACCACCTCGTACTTTTTAAGTGTCCAAAAATCATGGGGAAAGTCGTTTGGAAAAAGTTATGACCGAAAGGTTGCTATTGGTTCGAATAAACACCCAAGGGCAGAATCAGACCCAAAATGACAAAAAGTGTAGCTTGTTCAATGTATGTCCAAATGACGAAATTTGGACCAAGTCTTACTCAATAAGTGAAGAGGACGTCCTCCAAAAATTAGAGGTAGAAACGTTTGGGAGCAGAAGTTATGGATGGAGGGTTGCAAGCTAGTTCGAATAGGCACCTAAACATTGCCTATTGACTTCAATGGCCTTAAATGTTGGAAGCACTCCAACTTGGGTCTTATCGAGCTTTCTACTTCTTTGCTGGGGATGTCCACCTCTGAAAAAAAGATGGAGAAAGGAATAGCAATAAGAGGATTCATCTAAAGTTTGCAAGAAACGGTTAAACCAATTTATACACCAAAATCTACTTGGTTGAGCACCAAGAAGAAATGGTCGAGAGGAGGGAAACTCCAACCTTTGAAAAAAGGAATATTTTCAGCTACAATTGTTCATCCATAACTTCTGCTCCAGGTCATTTCAGCCTCTAATTTTTGGAGGATGTCCTCTTCACTTATAGAGTAAGATTTGGTCCAAACTTCATGTCATTTGGACGCATATTGAACGAGCTACACTTTTTGCTATTTTGGGTCCGATTATGCCATTGGGTGCCTATTCGGACAAGTAGCAATCCTTGGGCCATAATTTCTTTTTTTGAACAACTTTCCCTAAGATTTTTGGAGGAATTCATTTTCACTTATAGAGTACGAAGTAGTCCAATTTCACGTCATTTGGACTCGTATTGAGTGAGTTACACTACTGCCAAATTAGGGACAGATTCTTGCCTCTAATAGCCACTTGTATTAAGAAGTTTCCATTTATCCCCTTATCTGTGGTGCATAATTTGATATTAGATAGGGGTGGGCAAGAATCGAACTGAACCAAGAACCGAACTGAATCGAGAACTGAACTGGAACCGACTATCGATTCCGGTTCTTGGTTCCCAAAATTATGTTCGGTTTCGGGTCCGGTTCTTGCTTCTATATTCGACCCGGGTCTCGGTTCTTGGTGTATAGAACCGGCCAGAACTGAGCTCCTATGTTGGATAAGAATTAGCTGCGCCTCTCAGTTACTCAAGTCATGAAGCCCTCGTTCGTCGCCAAACACAAGTCGTGAGCTCGGGAGATTGACGCTTCCTACCGACGTTAGCTGTGAGGGTTGGGAACTGTCGAATGTTGTCAGACGTGTAGTCCGTCCGAGGAGATTTTCGCGGGTGAGGGCTAACCGAGACAGTGAGCTCGGGAATTAGGGCTTCTCGGCTGAGGATTTCTCTTTTGCTATTTGTTTCAATTGAGGTATGATTTCTTCACGTTTTCTGGTCCTCTAAACCTCTACTGTTGTTATGAGAAGTAATACCGAGAGCAAGATTTTTTTTTGGTCAAGTCCTGTTTGGCTTCAAAATGCAATACCCGATTCTGTCTCTATTATTGAGGTTTGAAAATGCATTCAGCCTATATTTTTTTCTGGATTATTGATGAATAAATCTTGGGAATAATTTGTATAATGAATTATGTTCTAGATTCTGCCTTGAATTTGATCTCTGAAATTGTTGGACGGCCGAAAATATAGTGTAATACCCTGAATTTTTTTTAATTGGGTAATAATCAGAGGACGTAAAAATGAAATTTAGTGTAGTTATAGCAAATATTAATTTACTGAATATAATTTATACTATTTTTGAATTTATTTATTTGTTGTTGGGATTGTAATTGATATTAAATGCTTAAATAGGATCAATAATCGATCAAAATGGAAAATTAAAATTTGGTCTCTTAATTTGATAACTTGAAGATTTGACTATTTGAATGACATACGTTGTAACGACCCGGATTTTCTTAAAGCAATTAAAATGCGTAAAAATTTAAAATTTTCTTTTTAAAACAAATCAGAGTGCGTAAATCCGAATCGCTACTAACTCTTTCTTAAAACTCATCATGAAAACCAACTTATTAATTGTGCGGAAGCGTTAAAAACAATCATTTGAAAATCATGGCGGAAGAGTAAGAAATCTTTTTCTTTCAAAAGGAATACTAAGTAATACTAAATCATTTAATCATTTCGTTAATCAAATGAACTGAAACATTACTTCATTGATTCGTAATCTTTTTCTTTATCTTATTCTTTCATTCATTTCATAACCGTTAACTTACATTTGTCCTTGCCTTGCCAGTCCGAATCCTGTGCGTGCGAAATCATCCATCTCTGCGTCGTTATGCATTTCTCATCTTCTTCTCATTCGTTTACTATCTGTTCATCATTGTACCTACACCACAAGTAAGGACGTGAGCTTACGCTCAGTAAGGATAGGGGAAAAACAATTATGCATTTCTCTCTTTAGTTCTTGTTGGAATGGGGCCACCAATCCAACTTCTTTCATTACATTCTTATTCTTTGTTCGTTCTTTACATTCGTACATCGATTTTGGAGATTGGAGGTTTTCCTTTGAGATGGCATAGCTGTACTGAAACTAACCCCTGTGGCTAGATCCGGACTACCCATCTACTCCAACTCCCTAGTTCCGGCATATACCCGCCTTTTTGGGTTTGTTCTTTCTATCTCGTTCGTTAGACTCGTACATCGAGTTTGGAGATTGGAGGTTTTCCTTTGAGATGGCATAGCTGTACGGAAACTAACCCCCTGTGAGCTACTAGTCCCTTTCCCGTCTTGGTAGGGGTGTATCCTAGTAGCTAGGCTAGATCCGGACTACCCATCTACTCCAATTCCCTAGTTCAGGCATATACCCGCCTTTTTGGGTTTGTTCGTTTGGAGATTGGAGGTTTTCCTTTGAGATGGCATAGCTGTACGGAAACTAGCCTCCTGTGGGCTAGATCCGGACTACCCATCTACTCCAACTCCCTAGTTCCGGCATATACCCGCCTTTTTGGGTTTGTTTTCTTTTCTTAGTCTTTTCGTTTTCCTCACTTATGCATGTGGGTACCTCCTCGGAGGTTACCCCCTACTTGGTTTCTATCATCATGGACTCGATCTAACTTTTCCTGTCAAACAAATCATATATGAGGAATAACATACTTTAATGAGAAAGAAAAAGTCTATTGCATAATGTAACTCAATTATAAACTTGCATAGAATAATAATCAAAGTAACATGAACATAAAGTAACGTGCAAAAGCTAACATGTTCATTGAAAACTATTCTAATCATAGAAACATGCTTCAAAATAATTAAATACATATAACCTAGAACCAGAAGGTTCCTATCCAGAACCAAGAATAACATGTACAAAATCCACAATTTACAAAGATAGTAAGGTCCGAAACAAATTACACAATGCTATTAAAACCATTATCCCTTCGTTCATTCATTCTCATCATACTTTTCTTTTCATTTCATTTCATCATTCATCGTTCTTTTCTTTTCATTCATCGTTCTTTTCTTTGCTTTCATTATTCATATATCTCATTCATACATTTATTAACTTCATTTTCATTTCCTAGTATCATCCTAGTTAAACAATAATAATTCGACTCCAGTACGAAGCTACTCACACACACTTTACTTGGGTGTAGGGCACAAGGCCAAGACAACCCAATCCTTACCTCGAGCTTAATGCGCTTTGTCATTTCGTCGTTATTCTTCTTCCCTTCTTGTTCCTTCATAAAATAGCAACGTTTATCATTGGTCTAAATGATTACTCAACTTATAAACATAAGTTCTCTTTCCTATTCTAAGAACCTGTTTAACATCTCTAACGAAACCTAACATATTCTAATAACAAAATCTGAATTGAGCCACAAAACCACATTTATTACCAAGCAATTGTTACATAACTTAATCTAATCTCCAACATACATTTATCCAATCATTGAACTAAATCTAAACCTGCAGTCCACTAATTGCATAGCGTATGATCCATGTGTATAGTCAACTTCAACATTTAATATATTCCGAATACATTAGCAAGGCAAAACCTTCCTTTTTGATGTCATCATAAGCTGCAGTCCACTATTAAACAAACTCACCCAATCATATGTTAAACCAAGACAACAACAAGATCTAATCAACACAACAATTTATTCCCAACTCCTTTTCATCAAAACAGAACCAGATTAATCCAAGTACAATCCAAACAGAGAATAAGATTATGTTCAACTCTTCACAATGGCTTACGGTATATTAAACAAATCAAACTTTCAGCTCAAATGACAACTTTTCAACGGGAAAAGATAAAATCCACAATCGAACAATCTAACTAAAATTTATCTCCAACAGAATTGAATCACTGTAAACCCGAAACACAAAATCAACCAACGACTTCACAAAACGAACTTATCATCGGAAAACAACTCGGATCGAAAATCTCACCAACCGAACAGATCGGAGTCTGTTCGTCGCCAGAAACGGAAAACGGTTCAGCCTCGGAGCTCACGCAACGGATCTGAAATCGCCCAATCGCCGGAGTCGGAAATGGGTTCGATTTCGGAGCTCCCGCCACGGATCTGAGATCATCGCCGTGGAAGTCATCGGCGCTCCAACTCACCGGCAACGATCGGAATCGGGAGTCCGTTCATCGACTGCTCGGGAAGTCGACCGCTCACCCCCGACCGACGTCGTCTGCCCGGACGTCGAAGCCGTTCGTTGCAGCGGTTCACGTCGTCGAAGGCTGCTGCCTTCGCTGCCGAAATCACCGAGTCGCTGTCGACCGCACAGCCGCCGGACAACGTCGCCTGCTCGCCGGACGTTGCCCTCGTGCACGTCGTCGCCGTCTCCCTCTCCCTCACCCTCTCTTTCTCTCTCAAAGCTCCGCCGGCCGAATCAAAAACAGGGGAGGGGAAGCTCCCTCGGCCGAATGGAGAGCAGGGAAGGGGGAAGAGAAGCCCTAATTCTCTTCCTCCATATTTTATTTATTTATTTTATAATTATTATTATTATTAACTTAAGCCTTGAACTTTGATGTTCCAAAATACTTGGCAAGATTTCCCCCAAATTCTTCTAACTTTCTGACTTTTATTTCGCAGTTCTGCTGTCATTCGGACGCTTGCGGACGCCGTACTGTCATCCGCACCGTCTGCAAGTCTAAAATACACAGCAAATGGCTTCCTAACCATACGTCCGTACCGTCCGAAATCTGGTTTCGGACGCCATTTAGTCGTCCGCATCGTCCGCATAGCATCGTCCGCGTAAATCAAAATTGGACAGATTCAATGCGGACGCTAAATTCCTCGTCCGCCTCATCCGCATTCGTCGTCCGGATGCTCCCTGTTCATACAGATTCAATGCGGACGGTAATCTAATCATCCGCAGCGTCCGCGTCTTATGTCCAGTCGTCCGCAACACCTAATATTTCATCATTCCTTCACATTTCCTTCGAATCTAGTCCATCATAGACGTCTACGAGGGAATACGTCGCAACCCAACATCCTTAGAAAGATGTAATATATAGACATCAAACTTATTTTATTCTTAACAACATAATTACATCGCTTAACCGGAAAAGTTAGGATCGGGTTGTTACATACGTAATCAAATATAGAATTAATTAAATTCAGAATTAAAAAAAATAAAATAAAATAAAAATAAAAAGAATTAAATATTAATAAATGAAAAGAAAGTCGACGACGGCGACGGCGACGACGAGCAGGCTTCAAGTCTCTTCAGATCCGGGCAAGAAGGGAGAGAATGAGGGAAAATGGGGAAGAAAGTCGACGACGGCGACGGCGACGACGAGCAGGCGAATGGCGACTGCGATGGCGACGACGGTGTGCGTCGTTCCGTCGAGCGTCTGAACGGCATCGCGGGTCACCGTTCAGATCGCATTTCGATGGGCTTCCGCGGGCAGTCCATTCCGGCGACTGACTGGCAGGGATCCAGGGAGGTTGGCGTTTTAGCAGAGGAACATTTGTGGAGCCCGCGTTTTTGTGATGAATCGTGTCTGGTGTGTTGCAGGCTCCACCTCTCCAACTGGGTGGCTCTGCCGACACTTGATGGGGAGCACATTCAATGGGATTGGTTGACGAATTGGTGAGGCAGACAGTAGGCAATTGATAAATTAAATACATTGTCGGGTTTTGTCTTCTGGCATGGGCAGATAAATGGAGTATTGAGAGTGAGAGGAGAGGACACAAAGAGCTTCTTTGGATGGTGGAAGGCCGAGAGAGAGTTGGTTGAGAGGTAGAATTGTGATTGGAGGCAGGGGATGACTTGGATGGTCCTGGAGTTGCGGTCTAGAAGCTGGAGTTGGAGCTACTGTTGGAGCTGTCCTTGCCGGAGCTGCCATGAGCGAGAGTTGGACGTCTTGCTTGGGGTTTCAGTAATGGTAAGGAAAGGGTAGAGTCCGGCCGTCTAAGCCCTACCCACGAGTACGTGTGCGTGCGTTGAGTATGGTTGGTCAATTTCTATTCTCTGTTTGTGAATGATCGGTAGACTTAGCTGTTATTATATTGATGTTAGTGTTCTCTGTTTGTGATATTAGTGTTCTCTGTTCGTGAATGCTCCACATTAGTGTTATTAGTGTTCTGTAGATAATTCATTGTTACTCTGAAGTTAACTTCCTTCATATTAGTATTGCTAGGGTTATTTGTGATATTCATTGTTAGTCCTGCAATTAAATGCTTTACTTCATTGTTATTCTGTAAATAATTTTCTTCGTATTAGTAGTTTCCCTTGTTGTAAATGTTTAAGTTTTGCATTTCCTGCTATACAGGTGATTTGCAGTCGGTTCTTTGTTTGTTTTAATGATATTAAATTCTATTTTTGATTATTAACTCTTTCCTTACTAAGCCTTTTTAGGCTTACAGTTTACTCGTGGTGTAGGTATCTGCAAGAGAAGATAGTGTGTGAACGCGAATCAGTTGATGAGGGATTTGCACGCAAGAAGGCTTGTGGTTGGCCAGGCTACGAGAAGATAAAGATATAACCGGGTTGTAAATTAATTAATTGAGTTTTATAAATTGTAATTGCAATTTAATATGTTTTGTTTTGTTAAAGCATTTTATTTACGCTTCCGAAATGTTTTAATTGAATGATTGTTTTTTAACGCTTCCGCATTTTTATTAAATAAATGACTTTTATAACGAATTTTAACGAACGGTTGGTAGCGGTCTGGATTAGGCGCACTCTGACACGTTTTCTCGAATTTTAGCACATTTTCAAAAAGCAACGAAAATTCGGATCGTTACATATAGGGTCTGAATTACTGATGAACCATGAAGGAAATATAGTATGTTGAATGTAGTTAGTATGTTGAAAGAGTAGATCAGTACAGATATAAAGCAGAATAGAGATTTTTCCAAGAAAAAAATGAAGTAAAAAATGAAGAACTGCAGATATGTTTATTCCAATGTATTGTGGAGCTTAAGGAACCGGAACCGACCGGAACCGATTGGAAACGAACCGGAACTGAATCTCAGTTCTGGTTTCGGGTCCGGAACCGCCTAGTCACGGTTCGGGTTCCTTAATCTTGGAACCGAGAATCGAATGGTCGATTCCAAGAGGTCCGGAACCAGAACCGAGAACTGATTCTCCCACCCCTAATATTAGAGCCTCTTCTCCTATTTCCTACTCTATTACTTGGCGGTTTTCCTTTTACAATATGATGACAAGAAGTGAGGCTAATGCTACCCAAAATCGTGAAGCAAATATGCCCAATCTTCAAGCATCCGAGCGGCCACCATTTGAAAGAGGCCAAGACTAGCATGCAAGGCCAAATTGTGATAGCCAATTTGTAGCTAAGGTTGGACGAACCTAGAGACCATCATGTGAGAGATCCTAGAACACCTAGACCTAGAAGAAAACCAAGCACTTCCATGGACACAAGATGTTGAGAGGAATGTGGTCAAGAAAATACAAATGTGGAAACCAATTTTTAAGAAGCCACTAGGCAACAGAGAAGACTTATTGCAAGGGATGAAATGAGACACATGAAGGTATCTGTTCCCAATTTTAAAGGTTCTTGTAATGGAGATGATTTCCTTGATTGGATAGAAAAAGTAGATAAGGTGTTCAATTGTTATGATTATTCGAAAAGAATGAAATTGCAACTAGTTCTTTTGAGCTCTCGGGTTATGCTAGTTTATGGTTGAAAGATTTGAAAAATCAAAAGAGACGCTATGGTTATGATGAGGTGCGGACTTGATGGCACTCATGAGAAGGAAATTTGTGCCAATACATTACTAACAATAATTATTTCTACATATCCAAAACCTCAAGCAAGGATCACATCGAGTTTGAGACCCTCAAAATTAAATGTGCGTTGGAGGAAAAAAGGACTTCACAAAGAAATTGGTGACATAGTGGAGTTGCAACCGTTTGAGACCATGGATAGTGCGATACAATTAGCTATGAAAGTGAAAAGACAAAGAAAGAGGAAGAGTAAAGAGGCTAGCACTAGACCTTTTCAAAGAAACCCTATTGCATACAAGCCAAAAGCTAAGTTAAAGGAAAAAAATGTGGCCTTGAATGGAAGTGACTATAAGTTGTTTGATGATAAGAAACCAAATGTAGAATCGGCTAGACCAAGGGCGAGAGAAATCAAATGCTTCTAGTGTCTCAGATTGGGGCATATTGCATCCTAATGTCCCAACAAACGTGTAATGGTGATTAGAGAAGACACTAAGGAAGATGTGAGGGAAAATGAAGTTATGGAGTCACCAAGTATAGAGGTTGAACCAGAAGAACAAACATATTTTTTTCAAGAAGAACCACTCCTTATGATCTTGACAAGAGCCTTAACTACGCAAGTCCGAGAAGAAGAGTGTCAAAGAAAAAACCTTTTCCGTAGCTGATGCAAGATCAAAGACAAAGTTTGTCCTCTTATTATTGATGGGGGAAGCTACACTTATGTAGCATCCCAAGATGTTGTTGAGAAATTGAAATTAGAAACCACTCTGCATCCAACCCCTTACAAGTTGAGTTGGTTGAATGATCGAGAAGATGTGAAGGTGTCAAAGCAAGCTGGCATAATGTTTTCAATTGGAAGCTAGGTTGATGAGGTGCTATGCGATGTGGTAGCTATGAGTGCATGCCATTTTTTATTGGGGAGATTGTGGCAATATGATAGAAGGATCACACATGATGATAACTCTAATTACTACTCATTCAAGTTTGGAGGGCTTCTCTTTCACTCATAGGATTTGGTCCAAATTTCACGTCATTTGGACTCGAATTGAAGAAGTTAAGCATTTTGTCATTTCAGGTCAGTTTCTTTCCTTATTAGGCACTCAGACCAGCTTGTATTCTTTTGTCCATAACTTCTTCTCACGAACGAATTTCTATGCGATCTTTGGAGGTTTTATTTTCATTCATAGAGTAGTGTATGGTCTAAATTTTACATCATTTGGACACATATTGACCGAGTTAAGCCAGTTGCTATTTCGGGTTCGATTCTGCCCTTAATAGTTGCTTGCATCAAAGGGTTTCCAAGTTTTCCCTATCCATGGTGCATCATGAATATTGTCGCTAGTAGTCATTGATCCATTTTTATTAGAAGAATTTTTTGCTGTTAATTGGCAAAAATTGTTTGAATTACGAACGGTAGATCTATTGATTTCAGTTTCAACCTTCATTGCTAGATTCACAACATCTGTCATCGTCCAAATTGATTGAAGAGCCAATCGGTCTTGAATAACCAGTTTGAGGCCGCCAATACATTGAGTTACCATTTGATTGTCAGTTTCATATAAATTAACTCAAGCATTCAATTAGTAAAATTCTTTTGCATATCTGTTCTCTGCTCGATTAGCATGTCAAAAATTTTGATACTACTGATATGAAAATTGCTCATAATCAGGAAAAAGAAAATGTCTTTGCAATAGCCGATTCATCTTAGGTCAAGTTTGAACTATCAATTTTCCTTGCCTCTGTTGGTTACATTGAAGTTGTTCCCATCATGTAGAATTTCTTCTTAATTTATATGCTACTAGCTTGACATTTTTTTCTTCGATGATATTTAGGTAATCAAAATTTTTTTTAATCATGTAAACCTAATCAAGGAAATGTTCAATATTTAATCGACCATCAAAAGTCGACAAGTTCATCAAAAGTTGACAAGTGCATCTTCATTTTGAACTCATGAGTGTTTGATTGTCGAGTCAGAATGTTGTCTTTAATGAAATTATCTCATTTGTCAGACGAATAATTAATTGTCCTCATTGTAAATTTTCCCTTTGACATTTTTGGGATAATCTTTCAATTGATTTAACAGGAAACATGCAATCCGTTCATTACAGTTTCGAGCTGGGTTGGTCGAAAACCTAGTTAGTTTGTAGGAAAATTCATCGGAGTTATCTTTGTCACCAAAATTGCGTCCATCATCGCACATAAAACCTCTCTTCGGGTCGGGGAGGTTCGACCGACCTTGAATCGGTTGAGACCAATGCTGGTAGGTGTGTAACCCTTTGATTTTGAGATTCACATAATGAATGGAGCTCTTCCTCGTCTAGAATGGCTGAGACGGAATGCACTACTATTGCAGATTCGTCTCCAATTACACGTACCTTATTTGTCAAAACTGTGGACATAAGATCCACTTCAAATGGGCAGTTAACAGATTCCTCAGCACTCCTGGAAGCCATTGGCATTCAACAATTACTGTCACTTCAACTTTGCTAAAATGCAGTACACTTCAGCTCTAAAAAATTTTTAGGGTTTGCTAATTGATGACAAAATTGCTAAGAAAATCACAATGAGTATATTGTGAATTTATACAAGGCAGAGGATGCAATACTTTTCACGGCGGAACGTTGTAAATTTTAATAAATATTGACATTCCCCCACAAAATGTGGCACATTCCGCCACAAAACATCAGTTCTAGAATATTAATTTTTAAATTTTTGTTCCATGCTGGAACTTGTAGTGTTTCACCACATAACGAAATTAATATGTTTAACAGCAAACGTGACAGCGATGTTTGCGGCTACTTTTTTCTATAGTTAAGTTGTTAGCAAAAATAATTTAGTGGTTGATTTGTCATTGATCACAAAATACGATGGTTGATTTGTTAATTTCCCAAAATTCTATAAAAAAGTTTATTGTAATAGTTAGAGAGACTTTTTGACAATTAATACTATCATTCTATTTCCTTGAGAATTATCTAATTTTCTTAATTCTTTGTTTCAATTACGAAACAAAACTTTCGATGCATCACAGAGTGCATAAAATGTTTCTGGGTATAACTTCGACTAGGCATAGATTGTATTAATGTCTTAAATTATGAGAACGTCAAAAAGTGCCAATTTGCATGCTAATTTTTTTAAACATAAAGAGGGATTAATATTTCCCACAGTAAGTAACGTGATAGGCCACCAATAAAATATACTTGTGTAAGAAGGCCTAAGGGAGGTATGGTTGAGGAGCTGAAGGGTAAAAAGGGAATTTAATGAGGAGAGAATCAACTCTGTTTGAGGGGAGAGTTAGGGGTGTGCATGGGACCGGTCCGGTCCGATTCTGGACCGGTATTTCCGGTACCGGTTCCGGTCCGGGACCGGTTTTGTTTCCTAATTTTTTAAATATTAACTATAATATAATGTAATAGTTTTTTTAAAATTAAAATTACTAGAAATTTAATGAAACAAACTAAATAAAAAAAGATGAACAAGTAATTAAAATTATTAGAAATTTAATGAAACAAACTAAATAAAAACTAGTTTAATCAATCCACATATGACGACGGTTCAAGCCGGGGGCGCGTGAAGGGAGGCGAGACCGGATGGGCAGGGCTGGCTGCTGCTGCTTTGTCTCTCTTATCCTAATTCCCAAGCTCCATGCCTCCAGGCTCCATGGGATAAACACAATGCTCAAGTCCTGAGTAAAAGTATTCTCGCAAAAAAATTTACAAAATTGTCATAAACATTGACAAACTAGCTTGTACATTACACTACAACTTCAAAACAGTAATTATATATAACTTCAAATGAGAAACTTACAAAATAGTCAACATGTTGCATCCTACAAAATAGAAGAGAAACATGACATCTACAAATCAAGGACAAGGCTATATGATAAATTCAAAATGCTAACGAGTGAATAAAGCATACCTGATACCACTAAGATCACCATCAATTTCATACTTACTAATTCACTTCATCAACGTCATTAATTTGTATAATATCTGAAAAATATAAATTGAAAACAAATTTTAAAAAAATAGAAATAGATAAAACAAAGAAAGAAGAAAACACTTTGAATATAAAAGATACCTGGCTTATTCATATCATCATTAAAGTTGATTGATTCATATTTTGAGGATCGAAGCCAACTTTGAGTGCAGATAAGCGCCTCAACCGTCTTTGGGGACAAAGAACTGCGAAATTGATCAAGTACTCTTCCTTCACTACTAAAAGCTGACTCCGATGCAACAGTAGAAATAGGAATGGCCAATATATCTCTCGCCACATTGCTCAGAATTGGGTATTTGAATGAATTTACTTTCCACCACATGAGAATGTCTAGTTTTTCTGCATTGTCTTCCAATTCTTCATTCAAATATTGTTCAATTTCTGACCGAGTAGTTGAAACATTTGCTTTTTTTGGGCGACTATGAAACATCTCATGTATCCTATTGTGGCTCAAACAGCTCTGTTGTGGTAAGATTGTAGTTGTTGACGTTGGTACACTTGAACTATTATAGTTGTCTTCTACATTTTCCAATCCCGTATCACCTTTATACTCGCGATATAAATTTTTAATCACAAGTTCTACTTGGATTACCAAATAATCCATCTTATCAGATTCCATTACAATGGAAAGACAATGCTTCAAATATTGTATTTTATGTCGAGGATCTAAAACAACTGCAATATACATCAACAAATTCATTTTATCGCAGCTTCCCCAATATTTATCAAACTTGTTTGTCATTCCAATAGCCATTCACTTCAATAATGGATTTTCACATTGAGCATACTCATCAATAACCATTTTCAAATTGCATACTTCACAAACATATGTATTTGAAGTAACACGCAATGAGGCTGAAACATTTAAGGTCATATCATAAAAAACCTGCAAAAAATTTACAAGTTCTCGAACATTAGCCCAATCTTCTGTTGTGGGAGGACTTTCTCCACCCAAATCAGCGAGATAATAATCATCTATTTCTATCAATCTCTCAAAAGCTTTTTCAAATTTTTCTGCGCTGGCTAACATCAAATATGTTGAATTCCATCTTGTAGCCACATCGAGAGAGACACTACTTTTGCACACAATCTTAGCTTGTTCAACACATTTCTGAAATTTCTGTAATCTAGCAGGAGAAGATCGAACATACTTCACTGCTCGACGTACTCTCATAATACATTCGAGATGGTCTTTTAAACCATCACTTACTATCAAATTCAAAATATGGGCAAAACATCGCATATGCAGACATTCACCGTTCAAAACTAGACCATTCCAAGCTCGAATTCTCTTCACCAAATAAGAAAGAGCCACCTCATTAGAAGAAGCATTATCAACTGTAATTGTTAAAACTTTTTCTATCCCCCATTCAAATAAACGTCTCTCTATTTCTTTGCCAATGGTTTCACCCTTATGATTTGCAATCAAACAAAAATTGATGATCTTCTTATGCAAAACAAAATCACAATCAACAAAGTGCGCAGTTAAAACCATATAATTCAAATTTTGAATAGAAGTCCATGTATCTGTAGTCAAGCATACTCGTTGAGATGCGTTCTTAAAATAATCCTGCAACTTAGACTTCTCTTTCTCATAAATGCCAATAATATCTCGTGCAATTGTACATCTAGAGGGTACAACAAATTTTGGTTGTAAATAATTGGAATAAACTCAAAAATCCTCTGATTCAACAAACTTAAAAGGCATTTCTGCATTAATAATCATTTTTGCTAGAAGTTCTCGGCCAGTTGCACTACTAAATGATGCAGATGTGGAAGTGGATCCCATATTATCGACATTTTTGAAGCTTAAAGTCTTCTGCTTCGTATCTATACTTGCCAACAACTTTTTACAAGCATTAACATGCTTTTTCAAGCTTGAAGTCTCATTCTTTGTATGATGACAAGCATAAGTCTGAGCACAATAATTACATCTTGCTCTAGGATTGTTTTTGTCACTGCTTTCTACCATAGTAAAATGAGCCCAAACATCTGATTTTTTCCTCGTCGTTTGACCAGTAACAGGGTTAACATTAACACTCTCTATTGTATCATCATTATCATTAAAGTCTTCCATTATCTACATTTTTAACAATTTCAAAATACATCTCAGAATCAATTTTCAAAATATAGAATTTCAAAAACACTAAGTCAGAATTCACAATTGACAATAACAATAAGTTTCAGCCAGCCATCACCACCATTATGCAAATAAAACCAGAATACAGACCAAATAAAACAATTTGGAATAATAATCGATTTCAATTTTGGCTATTAGATTTTCAATTCCTATGATTGTTATAAGCTGATGTTGAGTAGGCATAGAATTTTCGTTCAAGCATTGGACGTTGAGTTTCATACGCTGAGCCAACATCTCAACTTTATTTTGTTGAACACTACAAGTTAGACACAATATGACAATAAAATATTAGTAAATTTCACAAAATATTCATACTCTGTATTGTAAAATTTGCTAGAATTATGTAATCTGTGATGACGAAATAAAATTGATTGGAATAATAGCCAAAATGCATAATATCAATTTCAACAGAGTAGATTAGAGAGAGTGCTTACCGGTGACGTCGTCGGAGCTCGGAGTTGGCAGCGGGAGTTGCAGACGACCGGAGCTCGGAACTCGAAGCTCGAAGCTGGCTGGACTGGACGTCGTGACGATCGACGGACGAAGCTCGTCAGCTCGGAGCTGACTGGACTGGACGTCGAACGACGCAGGACGACTCACTGGACAACGACTGGACGGAACTCGGAAGCTCGAAGCTCGAAGCTCGACGACTGGACGGAACTCGGACTCGTCGGGAAGGCGGAACTCGACGACTGGACGGAAGCTCGGACCGTCGGACGGAAGCTGCAGTGCGGTGCGGGAATGAGGAATCGATTCGGGAAGACTGAAATGCAGACTGAAAATGAAATCCCCGATTTTGATTTTTGCCCTAAAACCCCAATTTACCGGTTCTCACCGGTACCGGGTACCGAGAACCGGTACCGGTAGCACAGGACCGGGTCCGGTCCGGTGCTCCTCTTAGGAAGACCAGACCCGGTACCGGATGGACCGGTTCTGGTCCGGTTCTCCGGTGCCGGGCCAGTTCTGCACACCCCTAGGGAGAGTGTTGTGGTGAGAGACGGTTAGATGGGGAGATATAAGGGAGAAGAATAGAACTGAAGAATGTAGGAAAGGAGTGAGTGAATACTAGGAGAGTACTAAGTAATTAGGGAAGCATACTAATTAATTAAGACGTTGAAGTGAGTGAATACTAGGAGAGTACTAAGTAATTGGGGAAGGTTACTAATTAATTAAGACGGTTCAGAGAGAACCGGTTCGGTTCAGAAGTCATGGGAATTAGAAATTTGGCCTACGACCATTTATTGCTGAAAACCGAAGAGAAAGATCGAGAAGAGACAGAAACCAGGGGAGAGAAGAGGAAGTGAAGGGCGAGGGGGACGCGATGGCAAGCGCGAGATGGACGACGGCGAAGGTTCGGGTGGCTCCTTCACGGCGGCTTGTTGAACTGCGGCGGCGACGGTCGGTTGCGGGAGGTTAGGGCTCAGAATCAGGACTCTCCCACGATGTGGCTTCCGCCGATATCCTGCTCTGGGCAAGGCGTGGTTCAGGTAAGCTTAGCCTACCCTTCCTTCCCCTTTTTCGTTCAGTTGGCCAACGCTAATGATTGGCGACGGCAGGATTGATGCTGGCGATTCTGCAAGGAGCGACGGCTGGGTTTGTGGTTTGAGCTGGACCGGCCGAAGGCCTTAGTCCAGCTTACAGTTGGGGTCGAACCGGTGATGACGAAACCAACAACTCGCGTGGGGAGTAGCCTCTGGAAAGCTGCATAGAGAAAACGATGTTGTCGAACGTGCTGGAGGGGGGATTCAGCTGCTGATTTTGATAGAGGAGAGAAAGGCAATAAGTAGGAATGGCAGGGAGATGAAAGCTCTCGGGTAAGCTGAGGAGGTGAACTCTCGGGTGAAGAAGCTGTGAGCTGAGCTCTCGGTTGATGTCCTAGGGTGATGGCCGAGTGGTGATGGCCTCTCTCGGGTGAGCCTCTGGTATGGGATTTCCTCCCCTGTTTGTGGATTTATGGATTTTAATAGAATGATTGTAAAAGATAAAGGATTATTGGATGATATTGCACTATTGGATGTTGGTTTTGCTCGTGAGTCATTCTTGAGACTTATTGTTCTGTTGATGAAGCTTGATTCTTGATATATGGATAGATGCTCTCTGTTTATTATGGATTTCATATGTTATACGTTATGTGGCTTGGACATAGTGCCATGTTTAATTTCTGCTTTAGAAGTAATTGAGGATATATTAGAAATATGTCTATGTTGGATTCTGTTGATAAATCTGCCCTGTTTTCTAGTGGGAATATGTCGAAAATTTGGGTATGTTATATGTTAATTGATTAGTAGAAATTATTGAAGAAATGTTAATCTTCTTATGGGTTTGGTTTCTGCCGAAGGTGAGAAGATATTGGTGTTGATTAATTTGCATGTTAGTAGATAGTTGAATAATGAGGAAATGCTAATCTGCAGATAATATAGATTCTACTTTTGTGTTGGGTGCTGGAATGTAATCTGTTGTGGGATGACGATTCTTTTTTGGTGGTGTTAAGTTTCGGTTTGATTCTGCAGCGATGAAATCGTTGTATATATTTTCTGAGAAGTCAATGCTCTGTTGATAATAGTTTAGCTACTGCCTTTATTGCTCTATGAAATATATTTATAGCTACCTCTGTTGGACTGAATGAGTTTATTGGATGTGATAATCTGTTTAGCCATAGTTTAGGAAGCATGCATATAGTGGATGTTGATAAGCGTAGAACTGTGATATTTGGAGATAAACCTGTTAAGTTTCTGCTTTTGGTTCCCGCTTTGATAATGAGCATACTGTGAATTGTAGTTTGGTTTTGGAATTGAATACTGCTAAAGAATAAGTTGATAAGTATAGAAGTATTAATTGCTTGGATATAAAGTTGTTAAGTCGCGGTTTTGGTTTTGTGTTGAGATATTAATTGGGGCTAAGACATGATAATAATGGGTAATGGATGTGGAGATTATTATTAAGCTAAGTCTAGGAGATTAATTAGTAAGTTAACGAGTAGACTAAATGATTTTAGTAATGACTAAATGTTTCTAAATTGTGAAGGTACAAAAAAAAAAGGAAGAAAAGAATAACGGTCAAGCGTTGAACGCTTTAAGCAAGTGAGGTAAGTGATATGCATGTGTTTTGGTCCTTCGGGCCCTGCACCGCAAGAATATGAGGTGTATGTTTCGTTGTTTACTGCTTTCCTAGCATGTTTCATTGTTGACAGTTTTATTCTCACGTTTCGTTGTTACTACTTTTATAACATGCTTATAGTTAGTAATCGCACGTTTCGTTGTTTACTGCTTTATAACATGCTTATAGTTAGTACTCGCACGCTTCGTTGTTTACTGCTTTATAGCACGTTTCACTATTTACCACTTTACTAACATGTTTCATTGCTTACTGTCTTTAAAGCATGTTTCGTTGTTTACTGTTTTTAAAAGCATGTCTATAGTCATTAAACGCACGCTTCGTTGTTTACCGCTTTCCAAGCATGCCTATAGTTTTAATATAGCACATTTCGTTGTTTACCGTTTTCACAACATGTTTCTATTTTTATATTAGTTTCGCTGAATCACATGTTCGACTGTTTATTTATGCTTTTATATTACCGTTAGAAAATGTATGCATTCACGAGTATCATGCATCACGATTTTTAAAAGCGCATATGAAAATGAATTTTTGTGCACAATTTACGAGAATGGTTTAAGGGATGCTCACACAACGCTAAGTGTATGGTGTTCTTGAGGGCTGATCACCAAAAATGAACTACCATCATTTGGATTGTAGGATTATCCAGATTACCATGAAAAACGAAACAGATAATAAACGAGAAACAGATAATGAACGAGTAATAAGTAAAATAAAGAAAAGAAAAAGGCAACAATATAATGCAAGACCGTTTATGCCTTTGTGGCTAACGGCCAAGCATTAGCACGCTTTCGGACTATGCCATTGCTACTATATCTGAGGTAAAAGACTACAATAATGAATAAAACGTAAAAGACGAAAAGACGAGGATAGAAACTGCATAATGATTTTAAAGGGCACAGCATGAGCATATTGTAATATCCCAAACTTTTCATATTAGAATTTAATAAGGATAATTGGAAAGAAATTGGGAACTTTGGGTTAATTGGATAATTTTTGGGGTATTACCAAGGACGTGTCCGTTATATTTTAATTTACAAAAATTCATTGGACAATAATTAATATTAAATAATCGGGAAATAATTAGAGATTAAGAGGTAAGGGGATGATTAATTAATTACTTAGTGAGTGATTATATTCAAATGGGGATTAGTTATAAAATATTGAAAAATTAAAGGGGATTGGAGAGAGAACCGGTTCACACACTTGGGTCGGTTCAGGTGGAGATAAGTGAGGGTTGGTTTTTTTAATTTAAAGTTTTTAAATTAAAGAAGAAATAATTAAGAAAGGGGGATTGATTTTTTGGCCATTTACTAAGAGAAAGAGAAGAAGGAAGGAGAGAGAGGGAGAGTGGGCGACAAGAGATTGAGACCGAAGAGGGATCGCGGGTGAGCGACGAGCTACGGAGTTGCTTCCTCGCGGCGCGGAGACGTCTGGGCAGGCTGCTGCTGGCGAAGCAGAGTGGCGGACCGCGGGGTGCTAGGGCTCGAAATCGGAGTTGTTGCCGGCGACGATTCAGGCTTCGGGAGAGGCGTGGGTGAGGTACGTTCAGTCAATTTCTTCCTCCTCCGTAGCATTTTGTTATTTGGTCGTTGGCTGGGACGGATTGCAGGGGTGGTTGTCGGCATCGGAATGGACAGGTGAGCCGATGATTAGTGTTGGACCGGCCGAAGGCCTAGGTCCAGCTTACGGCTCGGCTTGATCGGTTTGGGTTGAACCGAGTGGCACGAATCCTCCACGTTGGCCCTCCATCCAGCTGGAATTATACTCGATGGAGAAAGAGATGTTGTCGGTGGCTTCGGCAGTGGCTGGTTGGATGTGCAGAGGAGATACGCTCTGCCTCTAGGAAGTGGCAGTGTTTGTCTTTTGGAGGGAGGATAAAATGGCAGAGGAGAGTTGAGCCAATTCATTGTGAAGCTGAAGGCATCTTGGAGCTGGGTATTGCTCTCGAGTAATTCTTCTGGAGTCCAAGAACTGAAGCGGGAGGTGAGGCCGAGAACTGAAGTGTGTTCTGTCGGTGAGGTTTTTTCCTCTGTTGTTTAATCATTGATTCTGTTTTGGATGTTAATTCCCACGTTGATGTCGAGTAGTATTTTGGGATGCTGTAGTTAACTTTGAGATGTTTAGTTGTTATAAATCTTGGTTTTGTTCATGGTTGGATAAATGAAATGCCTCTGTTGGATTCTGTTTTGAGTGTTGTCTTGGGTTTTTGTTGGCCATCCAGTTCCTGTTTTATCTTGCTGCATATGGGTTATGGGTTATGTCTTTCGATTATGGTTGTTTGAGTAACTGTAAGATGGATTTGGACTATGTATGGTTGGTTTAGAAATATCATTCTGGAAATTTGATTATTGATTGTGTGGTTGGACTGTAAAACGTATACCCTGTTGGTGGATGTTGTTCTAACATATGAAAATACTTTGGTGGTTGTGTGGGCTATTGACCGTGACTTCATTTGATGTTTATGTTCTGTTTGTGAAGAGTAGAGTAATTTTTAGAAGAAGATATTGAAATAAAAGGGGGAGTTATGTTAAGATGGTTGCATATGTTGAAACGATCTGATGTGCCCCAAGTTCCCATCGCCTGAGCCGTGCCTTGGGCACCTTTATTTCTAACTTTTTATTTGTTTTGTAGGTGTTTAATTTTCTATCCAAATTGAAGGAAAGCTTTATTTAATGTCACAGAGAGGATTTGGTGTATTTGGACTAGTGGATATCATGCAATCATAGAAGAAAATTAGGAGCTGTCCAAATCTGCCTAAAATCTGAGCAGCAGATGATCAAGGGCTATTTTGACAACCGAGACGGCGTCATTTCAACTTTAGTCCTNTTGTGATTGTATTGAGAACAGCCCTGCCATGTTTCAATTTAAGCTCACGCACAATTTGGGAGTTAAAGTTGATTGATATTTGTTGATTCAGCGAGTTATAGTTTTTCCGAACAGATTACTCTAAGGTTCTCCATTTGTTTCTTGGAGCCTATCACGATCTGATATGCTAAAAATGGAATTGATTAACCTATTGTTGGATGTGGTAGAGGGAGAGAAAAAGAATAAATGTTGGAAATGTTATTTTGCTTGGTCTTAACTTGTTAAATTACAGTTTTGGAAATATGCTCTATCAGTTTAGAAGTGAGCTATTAATTGGACAAAAGCATGATAATAGTTGGAAATGAATGTTGGAATGAATTAGTAAGCTAAGTAACAATTAAGAAAACGATTCTATTTAGGAGATTTTAGTAAGTAACGAGGAATTAGAATAGAGAAGGCGTTAAGATATAATAAGTAGATTAAATGATTTTATTAATAAATGAATGTTTTTAATTATGAAGGTACTAAAAGAGAAGAAAAGAATAACTGTTAAGCATTGAACGAAGAATCGAGGTAAGTGATATGCATGTGTTTTGGTCTTCGGACCCTACATCGCAAGATTAGGAGATGCATGTTTCGTTGCTTACCGCTTTCCTAGTATGTTTCGTTGTTTACAGTTTTAATCGCACGTTTCGTTGTTTACTGCCTTTATAACATGTTTGTAGTTATTAATCGCATGTTTCATTGCTTACTGTTTTCCTAGCATGCTTCGTTGTTTATAGTTTTTGAAAGCATGTTTCGTTGTTTACAGTATTTAAATGCACGTTTCGTTGTTTACTTCTTTTACAGCACGTTTCGATGTTTATTTACGCTTTCAGAAATTGTATGCATTCACGAGCATCAACAAAACAGATACAAACAACAGACGAATCACAAGCCATAAAAAGTAATTAAGCGAACAAAGAAATAAATAGCGAACGATAAAACAAATCACTAACAAAGAAACAAATCACGAATGAAGAAACAAATAACGAATGAATAATAAACCATAAAAAGTAAAGAGAAATGAGAAATAACTAATGCAATTAAAGTAAAGAAAAGAAAAAGGCAACAACTTTCGAATTATGCCATCGTCGCTAGCAAGCTTTCGGATTATGTCATTGCTGCTCATATCTGTTGCAAGGTCCCTGGATTATCACGGGACAGACGGCCAATGATTAGCAGGCTTTCGGATTATGTCATCGCTGCTATATCGGAGGTCAACGATGAAAAGAACGACCAATGAAAGATAACAATTAAAATGCAAAAGACAAAAGATAAGGAGAAAAAGACGTAAATGATGATCTAAAACACAAAAGATAAAAAGATAAGAATAAAATGACGAAAACGATAATTAAAACGTAAAAGATAAGAAAAAGACGAAAATTGAAACTGCATGTAGTTTTATGATAAGTATTATCACTTACTGAGCATTAGGCTCATAAATTACGTCTTGCAGTGTAGGAAAAATGACAAACATAATAGGAGTAGCTGATGAAAGATTTACACGAGCGAGACTTGCGGCTGGTCAGACAAATTAAAGTAAAGATGAACGAGTTGTAAATTATAAAGTAATATTTTATTAATTGTTTAAAATAAATTAATTATGCTTCCGTCACGTTTTTAAACAAAAAGGATTTTTATCAATTAAATTACTATTTACGCTTTTGCTACGTTTTCAAAGAAAATCAATTTACGTTTCCGCTATGATTTAAATAAAAGATTTTACAACGCTTCCGCAAATAAAGAATTTTATACAACGAGGTCAACGAAATGGTTTAGTAGCGGTTCGACTTTAGAGTGCACTCTGATTCATTTTATAAAGATTTTCAAAGTTTTAAATTTCACGCATTTCTAAAAGATTTCAAAAAGTCGGGTTGTTACACATATAGTATGATAGAATGATAGTATATGAAAGGGATTATCACTTACTGAGCATTAGGCTCATAGCTTACGACTTGCGGTGTAGGAAAATTGACAAACAAATTTAGGAACAACTGGTGAAGGATTTGCACGGGCGAGACTTGCGACTGGTCAGACAAATTAAAGTAAAGATGAATGAGCTGTAATTATAGAGTAATATTGTAACGACCCGGTTTTTATTTACTTGAAATCGCGTGAAATTTAAAACTTTTCTTTTTATAAAATCAGAGTAAAACTTTTCTTTATAAAACCCGGGCGTTAAAACTCTTTACTTAAAACATTTTGCAGAAGAAGTAATAAAATCCTTTTATAACACGCAGCGGAATTAAAACAAAACATTAAAGAATATCAAATAATTTACAAACTCTTTTTACAAATAAATTCCTTTTAAATCCTTTAGCCCAGCCAGTCACAAGATCCACCCGTGCAAATCCTTCATCAACTGTCTTTAACCTGTTCTTCTGCTTCTCGTATGCACCTACATCACAAGACCTAAACTAATGAGCCTATTGCTCAGTAAGTGATAGACTAAGTGTAATGCATATGATGCATGACCACACGATGCATTACAGAGGAGAACCGTATCTCATCTGTTAGTCGGGACGATGGATAAGTCAATTGCTCTCGTAGCTTAACCTATGTTTCCTACGGGGAAACACGCCAATAGGGGTGTCACTACGAGCCATACCCAGTCGTTTTGTTGAAGACATTGGGGATTTCAGTACAAGAGAATTGAGAATCTTATGATTCCCGTGGCTTAACCTATGCCCTCGTGCCCCCTAAGTGGGGGTGGACACTCCAATAGGGGTGTCACCACGTCAACCATTCTCAATCCTCCCGAACCCCCACATGTCTATTTACATATATTTTAGGATGACATACAATATGCTCGTGCCTAAAAAGTCCTATATGATAAACATATCATTAAAAGAACCTAAATCTAGTAAACACACAACATGCAACCCTAATTCTTGCGATGTAGGGTCCGAAGACCAAAACTCAGTAAGTATCAACTTACCTCGAAACTTTGTTTGTTATCCTTCTTCTTTTTTTTTTTGTACCTTCACAATGAACAACATATAATTATTGTTAACAATCCCACAGTCTTATGCCTATAATTTAATCCTATAAATATACATTATAATTCTATTCCATGTTTCCCCCAATTTCTCAAACGTATTTCCTTCCTTAAACAGCACTTGCATAATAGTTCCAACCAACAAGAATTGACTCCTCCTTGATGGAAAATAAACCCTTACTATGCTTCATAATTAACATGGTAACAATGGCTTTACATAATTACAAACTTGTCTTCAATCACACATTACCAACCGAATAACATATCCATATGTAATCACTTCACAAAACCCATTGATTTCCACCCATCCAACAACCCATAACATATTCTCAATTACATCTACAGAGGCAGTAATAACAGGAAGCATCAACTAGTATTCAATAATAAGAATAGCCCTCAAGTCATAATTTAAAATAATACAGCCCACACCTCATTCATAAAATATCAATTCTTGGATCACCCATAACACAAAGCAACCACAAACTGAACCTAGCAGACAAACGGAACCTCACACAGCAAAAAAAACAATCCCAAGAAAAAAAATCCACTTTCAATATAGCATTATTCCCTTAAAATGGCTAATCGGACAGAATCAAAGTAAGGAACCAAAATTAATCAACAAAGCAACATTTCCTCACCTGAAGACACGAGGAAATCAGGGAGAAGAACTCTCCTTTCTCCATATTTTCTCTTCTGTATATGTACTCTGCACTCTTCACTGTCATTCTTTTCAAGCACCCAGAAAGCTCTCGGTCCTAACCTTTACAGAGACCACTCACCAGCCTCACCATTCCTCTTTTTCTCTAGAGAAGACACAACTCTATTCCCCCGATCTCCACTGCACCAGATTGATTTATAGCCAAGAAAGACCTCCAGTGACGACTTCCAGTGATGCCCTGCCTGCAGATAAATTGCCCACACCAAGGAGTGTGGTCCAATCACCAAATTCCACGTGGAAAGTTAGCCTGAGAAGGAGGACCAGCTGGAAGAACCTCTCCGGTCCGGTCCAATTCACCCCTGTCATCACCAAATCGCCTCTGAAATCCACCACTGCCCCATTCCCCATTCGAAATTGTCGAATCAACAGAATTTCAAGGGAAGAAGAAACCAAAGTAGAAGACTATTGACTCACCTCCATCGACGGAGCGCAGCATCACGGGAGTTCCATTCCTGAGCCCTAGACCCGTCCACCTGTCGTTCACCGAGTCGCGACGAACAGACCACCGTAGAGGAGCACACGTCGCTGTTCGACGCTCTTCCGATCGCCGGACCACCCTTCGAGCCCGAGCTCTTCCCATCGTCGCTCGCTCTGTGTCGATCTCTCCCTTCTCTCCGTCACTCTATCTCTCTTTCTGGTTCTCCAGCAAAGTGGCCGAATGGCCACTTTAATTTTCCAAGCTGGACCGGTTTAGGAAGAACCGGTTCATCCTCCATTTTTATTAATTCTACCCTTTTAATTCAATCCATTTATTTATAAACATTCTCCATTAATTTCCCTTAATTTTATTTAGATAATCCTATTAATTTAATTCTCCCATAAATTAATTATCTCAATTTAATCTCATTATTTATAATCTATCAATTAAATCATTGGTAATATTATGATAATTAGTCAATTAGTCAACTGATCCAAATATTCCAAATTATTCGCTAATTTATCCTTTTTAAAGTTTGATATAAAAATTCGGGATATTACAAATATTTTATTAATTGTTTTAAATGAATTAACTATGCTTCCACTACGCTTTTAAATAAAAATGATTTTATCAAGTAAATTACCAATTTCGCTTCCGCTACGTTTTGAAAGAGAAAGTAATTTACGCTTCCGCTATGTTTTAAATAAAAGATTTTATAACGCTTCCGCACTTTATTAATTGGATATTCATAACGAGTTTAACAAAAAGGTTTAGTAGCGGTCCGACTTTAACGGCGCACTCTGATTTAATTTATAAAAAATTTTAAAGTTTTAAATTTCACATATTTTTAAAGGGTTTTAAGAAGTCTGGTCGTTACATAAATTACCTTTATGGCAAATTCCCTAGAACATTTCTAATCAAACAGCCCTTTTAATCCCTCCCTACATTTTCTTACTTAAGCTTGTCACTTTCTAGAATATGGAGTCTATAATTTCCGCCTCCCATTGTGCACAGTGTCCCTCAAGATGCATTATTTTGAAGCATTCCTATGCTTGTGCTAATAGTGCCTCTAAAAATGCCACTTTTTCTCTCCTTTTTCAAGCTCCTTGCCACCCTGTTGACCTTCATTTTGTTCTTTCCCTTCCTGCAATATCTTGGCATACCATTACTTGTTCCTTCAGCTTGCACCGGTGGCCCACATTGAATTTTTCATTGCATTGATAGCAAAACACCTTCTCTCGCTTTTCCTATAATTCATTGTCGATGAATCACTTGGAGAAGAAGCCCTTTATCTATGGCTGAGAATCCCATACTTTCCTCTCCATTGAAAATGTTGCTTTTATTCACAACTTGCCCTGGTTAGAGTATTGATTGGAAAATGAGATGGATTTGAATTCCTTGAGCTCACTGTGCTCGTGTTAGAACAGATAAACTAAAATGGGCTAGATTTGTTACACTCGCTACAATGGGTTTAAAGATAAAGGAGTAAATGAGCCTGATCAGTCCCACCAACCCATTGCACTCCAGCTCTGTTGATGGATTAAATTCTTATCTATTTCTATGCTGTTCACAAACTATGCCTTCAATAGGTGCTCGGGCTAGTAGGTCAGGTGGAGTCTACCATGCGTTCAAACAGCTATCAAAATTCACTAGTGAAGGCATTTTGGCACAGAGAAAGGAAACTTTATCGTGTTGCCTCCGAGTATCGACTGAAAACGCTTGAGAAGTTGAAAATTGGTCGAACTTCAAAAGGGCCTCCTTCGATCTTCCCATTGATACCATGTCAGTGCCTCTCAATCGAGATTGAAGGCCACACCGTCTATGTTCTCCACCTCCTATAAGTGACTAAGGGCAAAAATATTAGTACGGAAAAGTCAATCATTCAGGTCATCCCCTTCGTACATTGGCAATTCCATCCATCTATTGTGATTATCTCCATGGTAATGTCTCTCATTGTATCCCTAAGTTAGATTACCTACTTCGTAGTGTCCTTAAAATTCCTCTATTCAAACGCCCTTTTGAATGTCTTCACTGTAAACATGGAGTTCTTCTATTGGTGTTTAGTTTCTCTGTTCATTAACACAACCTTCTACTCGGCATTCCTTCCAATGACTATGAGCACAAAGTCTTTCCATTGTTTATTGGCAAAGTCGCTCGACTACTCGATGTCTCTTCATTCCTCTCCAACTTTCATTTTCCCCTTGTCTCGTTTGCTTGTTCCCTTTCGACATTAGACATCATAGTTAAGGCCTCAAGTTTGTCCAAGATGGTTGTCATTCCCTTTTTCAACAAAAGAATTTTGGAGAGGCTCTCCCCGAATGCCCCAATTTCCTTTAGGAGTTTATACTTTACCAAGATCATTTTCTCTTCCTCCAATTCAATTTTGTTCCCAATCTTATCCCCTCTCATTTGAATGGTTTCTTTAGCTGTAACACTACTGTTAGGTATACTATGATGCTTCTAATTCTTCTATTCTAATCTTTCTATTATTGTTCTTCTCATCTTTACCTGTAATTTCTTCCCTTCTCTAGCTTGTTAGTTTCTTATTCTTGTCCATCAATGTTGTATCACAAATCCTCTAGAAAATTCCCAATTACACATCCCTTCTTAGTTCTTAGTTAACCTTGTCGATTTCCGGAATATGGGGTTTATCAAAAAATTTCACTGAACAATTGATAATATAGTCCGTGTGTACGTGGGGTAGATTATATATACCATGAGTGGCCTTCTGGTAACAATTTAAAGACATTCATCATTTTGGAATGCGAAAACAAATTTATAGGAAGGCGGATAAGATCTACTTCAATAAGAAATACAGTAAAGTAATAGCTGTAATACAATTGTCAAAGACCAAAATGAAAGAATAACCCAAAAAATAAAGGACAGAAAAATTCAATAATAATCACTCACAGCAAGATGAAACTAAATAAAATGTAACAAGTATCAATAACAAAAACTTTGATGACCAACTCAAAAGCGAAAATCCACTTAATGCTTTCAACTTTAAAGGATAGAACAACTTCCTCACTTTCTCATCCTTTTTCCTAGAACTAATACTTGTTCATCATATTTGACTTTCAGGATACAATAAATATACGGAGTCTTTCCCTTTCTTCATATTGCCTCAAGTAAAAATGAAAAATACCGTCACACCATATCATATGAGCTTCAAATTCATAAGAATGTTAAATAAAAAAAAAGAACAGTGAAATTTACAGAATGTTTAAAAGCATTAAGAAAACAACGTTAGTAATGGAATTTACCAGAAAAATGACACCATTTAAGAATTGGAATAAAGAAATCCTTTATTAGTGTGTCAATAAACATAAAAAGGATAGATGCATACCCCACAAACGAACCAAAGCTGGGAGGAGAAAAAAGGTGACCTTGACTGGCAAGGTTGACATAACCATGCAATCACAGTTGAACCAAAGAAGGAATGAAGAAATAGTGGGCATAAACAAAAATCAGTGTCCACACTATAAATGCTAAGTGAATGCCATGGTGCCCTTTGTTGGAATAAACCCTTTTCGGAACATTTTTTCCAACCATCTATTGGCCTCTGATGTTCTTCCATGCCTGAAAAGACCATGAACCAAGGTTTCATAAGTCCATTTATTAGGTTCGTAACCTTTCTTACACATTCTATCAAATAAATCAAATGCACCATCTATGTTGCTCATGCATAGCCTTCTCAATAATAAGTTGTATGTGTATAGATCAAGCGGAAAACACTTTTCAATTGCTTCTTCTAAGTTCTCAACACTTTTGCCACCTCTAATATGACCCGAAAATGTACCAATTAAAAATCCAAGCATAAGGCAATTAGAGGTCTCAGATGGTGCCTCCATCCAACGAATCCAATTCTCATACACCATCTGACTCTTCAAAGAATGCAACAAGAGTACATTGCCAATAAAGGATGTCACTGGACGCCCTACTTTCTCCAAATCACTGATTAAATTTATCACCAAATCATAATTTCTATTCTCACACAGCACTTTAACAAGAACCTCATAGCATTCAATGCTAGGAATTATTCCACTACTCCCCAATTGTTTCAAGAAATCAAGCGCTATATGAGCCTTGTTTGCTTCACATAAACCAACAACCATGGTGTTATACAGCTTTTTTCCAACCTTTCCTCCCTCAAGTATATCGCTGAAGAAGCTCAAAGCATTAGAAATTTTTTCATTCTTTAAATAGCTATTCAACATAACAATGTAAGAACGCAAATTGGGCTCAACCCCATTTCTTAGCATGGTCTCAAATACTTCTCCAGCCAAGTCAACCTTTTTTGAATGCCCTGCTCCAAGCAATGAACAGATTGTATACCACACAATTGTGGCCACAGCGAGCCAATTGCAACTTCAGTAGATTGAAAAACTGTTGCTCAAAATTTTTCATTTCACATATACTATGCATAACATCTCTGAACAATTTATAACTCAGTAAGTGACCTTTTTCTTGCATTTCAACAAGGAGCATGGCTGCAATATCCCCTCTTCTTAATCTGTTAAAACCATCTATCAAATTACTATATGTACGTTTTTTAGCAACTTTATTCAACCTGCTAAGTTCTACATGTATTAAATATCCATCCTCAACTCTATCTGCCTTACAAAGAGCTGAAATAAACTTGTCATACGTGGAATCACATGGCATGTAGTTTTTCTCAAGGGTAACAATCACTAACTCTTTCATCTTATCAAGCTTCCCATCTCTGCATAAAGCATCTGCCAGAATGGAAAAGGTTTTGGAACCAGGAAAATATCCTTGATCAATAGAATTCTTTCAACACACGAAACGCTTCATCAGTGCTCCCATCCCCACGCAAAGTGTTAATCAAATAGTTGTAAGCCATGCTGTTCAGTGACAACCCATACTCTGTTCTCGAATTGTACAAATCAAGCGCAACATCCACCATCTCAGCTTTGCAAAAGAATCATAAAGCAATACTCAAAGTGGCCTTGTCAGGGGAAACCTGATTTTCCTTCATTTCAATTAGCAAATCACATACATCTTGAAGTCAGTTCTCTCTCAAAAGCTTATGTAGCAACATATTATATCTGAAAACATCTGGTAGGAAACCTTCAAAGGATCTTTTATTATGCAAGAAACCCATAGCCATATTCAACTTACTAGTCTGAGCAAGATTTGTTATCCACACACCATATGTATGCTCCATAGGAAACAGCTTGATGTCTCCAAATTTCTTAATCAGCTTCCCCGCTCGCTCAAAGTTGCCATTCTTACAAAACGCATCAACAATAGCACTCAAATCACGTACATTCAATGGTTGGCCTCTACTCACCAAATCATCTAAAAAAGCTACTGCCTCATCCAACTCATTTTTCTTGCAAAGGCTTTTTAGCAAAATGGAGTATGTAACGTGGTTCTCATATCCTCTCATAGAAATTTGCTTAGAGATAACTTGGATTTTATCAAAGCAATTCTCTTCAACTAGAGCATTCAAAAGAACGTGGTAGGCAAAGGAGCACAGGTCAAGACCCTGAAAGCGCATTTTACCTAACAGCTGAAAGGCAAAATCAGGCCTCCCTGCTATTGCATAACCCATTACCAATGTATCATAGAAGCGAACCTTGTGAACATACCTTTGCTGCATATAGTTTCCAAGAAAATTAACCATCAGTGTCATGAGCTTAGCCTTAGAAAGAATCTTAAAGATGGAATTAAAAGTGGAGCGAGTGTGATGGAAGCCAGGCTGCCGACCAGCCCAATCAAAGAACTTGAGGCACGAAAGTACATCCTTTGCGTGCCCATAACGAAGTACGTCTAACACAAATGATTCACTTAAGCGAAGATGAAGCTGGGAGAGAGCAAAGTCAGCAGATGGAGACTGAAAATGTGACATGTTTTGAAGAATTCGGAAAATTTTCTCATACAAGCCGTGAGTTTGAGACGCAAACCATTCTTTGAACGACAAGGCAACATCCTTTGTGGTAATTCCATCCACGCCAACTGCTTGAGCTACTTAGAAAATGATTCATAGTAAGCAATTTTTTAGCAGTATTTTTACTACATAAATATAACTAAGTAAAAACTGAAAAATTAAATGAGTAAATAAATGGTATGAATATAAAAGTGAAGTACCATGTAAGTTCCTTGAGTATTCTTTACCAAAGCCTTCTGTGGATATTGCTCCAATGACAGGACCTCTGAGAATCAAGTTAACATTTCTCTTGGAAGAATTAAGCTGGGCATCGTAAAAAAAAAAAAAAAAAATTCTTTAATCACACGAGAACATATAAAATTAACCACCATCTAATAATCTGAACGCTGTAAATTTTTTAAGAAGAGCCATCACTTCTCCTACATCGATAAATACAACCATGATACTACCCGCAGTATTCTTCTTCATAAACTATGAGTCTATCATACTAATTAACCTTCCACTAACAGAAGAATATCCCACATACCAGATCTATCAGCAATAGTAATATCTTATGAAGGCAGATATTAAGACCCCCATAAATAAAATAGAAGACTTTAATACAACATACAGATCTAACAACCAATAGCATTGCATTAAAAACGTATAAACAGAGCATTAGTAAATACCATGAAGAAATGACCATTTTTGAAGATGAGAATTTTCATTTGAAGTTTTTAGATTAATTTTTTGTATGACTTTATTTTGGGGGTGAGGGTCACTAAGTTTGACGAGATATAGTTGTTTAGGCGTTGAACGTTTTTGGTAGCTCTATCTGAGCTATTTGCATTAATACTCTTTTATTTATCAGAAAAATAGACTGTTGGTTAACATTCAAAAGGTTATGAAAGAAAAGCAAGATAAATCCAATATTGTCACTATGCATCTAAAAGGATATATCGCGTTTTTTTGGGTTTTAAAATTGGCAGCGCTTAAGTCACTCACGATTATAAGGCAGACATAGCAGATTCTGAATTAAGTCCTAATACAAAAACAAATAGTGAGCTATTAAGCACAGCCTTGCTCATAAAATTGTATGTTTGGGGAATCGTAAATAAAATTATGGTTTGCAAAAATCATCTATGTTTCCATTGTTCTATTATACAGTGCATTTAATGGGCCGATCCCCCATTAAATCCTTGTATCCTTTATTGTGCCTTCTGACGAAGGATTCTGATGATAAATTCACCATTCTTAGCTTCATTCTCTTCATTTCAAAACGTACTAAAACGGAGATTTTAGTTCATCATGAAGAGAGAATGAAAGCTGCTCAGAAAGGTTTGTGGCATTCTAAGTATAATTTGACCATGGGGAGGTAGAAGATGATAGGAACGAGAGACAACCTCCTCGACGACACCCTCCACGACAACAAACTCAAATACGAGTACCGGTTTGACTCCAACGTTCAGTATCAGAATAAGCCCCAGCGGAACAACCTTCGACAAAAATATCGACTTTTTCAATGTTGTGGGCGCTCTAATTTGCTGGTCAATAGGGTACTTAGCGTGGGGCCAAAGTTGGACGAAGAAGAGAAAAAGTGGACTGATGAGATTGGCCACGGAAAGGAAGGGAGAGAGAGAATAGGTGGGGGGGGGTTGTAATTTGGCATTGATGGTGTCAGAGAAGAATCTAGAGGCAAAATGTTCAACATGTTCCTAGTGAGTAATAAGAGGAATCTTAAAATGAAAACCTGAAATTTTTTAACATATGTTAATTGAAAGTTGGAAATGAAATAATTAACATATGATAAGAAAATTAACTTTAATTAACATATGTTAATTGAAAGTTGGAAATAAAATAATTTACATATGATAATTAACTTTAATTAACATATGATAAGGATGAAATAATTAACTCATCCTTAAAATGTTAATTATTTCAAATTTCCTTCTCATATGTTAATTAATGCAATGCTATTGGTTGTTAGATCTAGATGTTGTATTAAAGTTTTCTCTTTTGTTTCTGAAGGCCTAATATCTACTTTCATAAGATATTAGTATTGCTGATAGATCTGCTATGTGAGACATTCTTCTATTAGTGGAAGGTTAATTAGTATGATAGACTCATAGTTTATTAAAAAGAATACTGCGGGTAATATCATGGTTGTATTTATCGATGTAGGAGAAGTAATGGCTCTTCTTAAAAAATTTACAGCGTTCAGAATATTAGATAGTGGTTAATTTTATATGTTCTCGTGTGATTAAAGAATTTTCTCTTTTTTTTTTTTACTATGCCAGCTTAATTCTTCCAGGTAGGGGTGTTCACGATCCAGTTCGATCTGGTTCCGAAGTGGAACCACACCGAACCGGTCGGTTCCAGTTTTGGAAATCCAAAACCGGAGCCAGTCCCATGGGACGCCGGTACCGAACCGGAAATTCGGTACCGTATATAAAATATATATTTTTAAATATTATAATAAAATTTTATAAAAAAAAAAAATACAAAAAAAAATTCTAATTATCCACACAACATTAACTATATAAATAAAACAATCCTAAATGTAAGAAATGGAGTTTTTTTACCCATTATAAGATAAAACGGATGTTAAAAGCTGGTACCTTGTAAAAATACTTGGCGATTCGCTGTTCTGCAGTGAACCTACTCCCTGGTCTTTCAGCTTTGAATACACTGCAATGGTGGATGTAAAATTCAAGATGAAGAATACAGGATTGCAGTAGTGGGTGCAATATTATAGGCAAGCCTGTACAAGTATGAGAAATCCTAAGAAGTTCCGGCCATGCAAACTCCATAAAACGTAATTTTACGATATAACTAGCTTACTTATTGAATTAGTTAACTTTACTACTAAAAAGAAACAGAATTCGTCACTCAAGGCTCGTCATTTGCCAAAAACCCTCAACAACGCATTCTGAGCAAGTTAGTCCTCTTCAGCCAAAATATCACCATTGTACAATTCTCATCAATAGATAAAGTAAATTCATTTCCCTAGCATCAAACTCCCCTACTGCAAAACATGATTGTGAGATATTACATAGACAGTAGCTGTAATCCAAGCAGTCAAAAGAAATCACTCAAGCAAGTCCTAATGATTGAGCATCCGCGATGACAAAATGAAAACACAAAAGTTAAGACTATGGCATGCGATTGATAATGACCTGCTAGGAAGTGCAGCACAAGCTTGCTGCATCTGTCCAAATAGACACGTAGATATGGATTTCTGCCCTATACGAGCATAAGGAGCTAACAAGCCAACCAAAGCAACGTCAACGACCACACCAACCAACATATCTGCTGCATATAACTCAAACTCTCCCTAGAAATCCTTGCCTCTCTTCTGAACTTCCGCAAATGTACCACAACAAAAATCTATCACCACCTGCATTACAATATTGAAACATTGAAAAATATTGAACATAAATTGAACTTGCTACGTACCAAAGTTCAAGTCCACGCATACTAATATATATGATACTAAATGTCTTGGGGATAAAAGGTGCAGTTAACGTGGATAAATAAATGGTAGTCGTGACTATGGAAAAACTCCCTAAAGTGGGTTAAATATGCAATATATCGAAGAGCTCCATTGATGGTTAACTAGAAATGAAATCTAAACCAAAAAATAAACCTCCGTGCCAACTTTTAAAAGAAAAGATGGGTCAGCTAGCATTCGATTGCGAAGCAGAGAACAGAATTTCATCAAAAAGCCTAGTGGCCAAACAGAGCCCTGCAAAGGTTGGCAAAAGAAATCATCATATCAAATGTTTAATCAAGGAGTAATGATGCTTTACTCGAATATATTTTGAGCAGCACTTGGAGAATGGCAATATTCTATAATAAAAAATATAAAATATAACATTGATGATGCACAAACAATGTCACGACCTGAAGGTGGACCGGACAGAAACGCCGGGCCAAACAACCCGGTCCTCGTAGAAGACCTGATCGCCCAGCCCAAGCCTTATTAAATTATTGCGAAAGATTTGTATAAATACCCAGCCGTGACCCATTTGTGATGAGCCACGATCCATATAGTGATTGCAAGATTAATTAATAATGCGAAAATAATAGCTTAAGAGTCCAAATAAGTACTGTGCATACAATCCAGAAAATCCAACAACCAAGTTAAACGTTTTACAGTCATCCAAACTAAAAGTTATGGTTGTCTATTGTTACGCTTACCGATACTTAAAAGTTCAACTAAAGAAACAGAGAGATATGGAAAAAGGTCTTCAATCGAATCCGTGCAAGCTCAGTTACTCTTTCCTTTACCTGGAGTGGTGGGAGTCGTGTGGGGTGAGTGACTAGCTCAGTATGGAATTTATACTAAATACTATGCATGTGTAAAACTGGTTTTACCTTTTCTTGAAAACCATGAGTTTCCGGTAATTATGCACATTTTAATAAAACATTTAAATCTTTTTCGTCTTAAGGAAATCAGGCCCAAAGGCCTCCGACGAGGTTTAAGAAAACATGGTTGTATACATAGACAACTATAGATTAAAATACTCTCGTCGTATTTTATTCCGAACTCGTGATCCTTGAAAAAGGAGGGTCACTCAAGGACTCCTCTGAACAAATACACAGAAAGGTGGTCATATCATGCAAGCAACACCTCATGAGCCCGGAGGAAGAAAAATGACGACGGTCCATAGACCGCCCCTGTCACCCGGGTTGCCTGCGAGCATGCTCCGCGAGGACATGCCCATGATAAAATACACCCTGATCAAGTTTAGGGATTTGCAACCCACGGAAGCAGTCGTCACCTTCCCAAAGTCTCTTATTTCACACAATGCGCAAACAAAACATCTCCACGCAGTAGGAGATGTATCGGGGATGTCCCCTTGATACTTTGACACCGATACCGTCCAAAGTATCAAGAGGATTCATCCCAAACAGGTTATAATCATGATATAAAAACATGAAATCCAATGCACAAAAGTAAACGTGTAAAACTTTTGTATATATATAGTATAAAAAGTTGATATGCGGTCGAATAGTCTCCGTCAGGTTTTTCATGTGTAGTATTCCACAAAATAAGGTTTTATTTTGAAAACTATGCTATGCGATGCAAGCAACTAAGTATAAAGCCCCTACCTGGTTTGCGGTCCTTCCTTGTATACGAAGGAACAATTACCTCCAGCACCGGCTCAAAGTCCTCAAACTCGCCCGAGCCTACAACATGTTAAACATAGAGAAATCTCATAAGTACATCACGAGGAAGAATCGAAAGATCCTATACCGGGACTAAGCTCAACACCTATCCACACTTCACCTATTATCACAGCCACAGTTTACAAATAACATCTCTGAGACAATTTCACAAAATGCAACAATACAGGAAATTGGTCATCAAATTGATAGACAGTCACCCATAAATCATAATGTAACTTCCATACCCTTAATATGCCACCATACTAGAATATCTCAATTTCTATCTTAACTTTCTCAATGGCATAATTAACACAGTCAACACTTCAAAAGGAAATTCTACTATCCAAGACAGCAACTCCCAACAACCGAATATTTCCAACCATTATATTGTGGAACAATGACAACCTAAGTCATTTCATAACCAAGCAATAACAGGGCAACAATCGTCTATCATCTAACAAAATCAATGAAATAAAAACAACCCCTTGCTCACGGCAATTACCATCAACACTGTAACAATTTCAGATTTATCAAGCTGGAATCAAAACATTTAGCACGCTGGAAAACCATAGCATAACAGGGAGAAAATTTTAGCTCTCAAACCACAACATTTCATTAAGTGACTGACCCAAAATGTAGAATGGAGTTCAAACCAACAAAAGACTACTAGCTAATCAGACCTCTTCTTATCAGACAAAATAGAACCAAGTTTTATCAACCTTGAAACGGAAGTCCAACACAGCAACATTCAAAGCAAAATCCAGACATATATCCAATATCAAAAATAGGGCCGATTTCATCAGTTAGAATCAGGAAAACAGAACTCATTTGGCCGATTCAGAAAAACCAATTTCTCCCATAGGCACTGTAACAAAACAGGGCCAATATCCTTATTTTTCGGTCTCAACACTTCATCCAACAACAAACAGAACTAAGCAAAATCATAGATAACTTATCGTCAGTTTCTCATCAAACAGCAACTGAACCCAAAGTTTACATTACCAAAATTTGCTGAGAGACCAAAAAAATGTGCAGAAACCTTACCGAAGTTGAAGAAGCGGCGGAATGGAGCTCGGCTGGACCCTCTGTTCTCCGAACCGTCGCGAAGAAACCCTCGATCGGAGCTGCTACCGTCGCCAAAGCTCGGGAATGCTTGGTTGGTCTGCGCAACCACACGGGGTCGACAATGCCCTAACGGACTGCGCCTTTGCCGTAAGTCGGAATGGGATTACCCCTTTCTAACATAATCTGCAGCGTACTTGGTCTTTTCCCTTCTCTATATTTTATTTCCCCTTTCTAACCTAATCTGCAGCGTACTTGGTCTTTTCCTTTCTCTATATTTTATTTCTTTCTTTTATTTTACTTTTTAATTCTTCCCCAATTCCTTCATTTTATTTAATTCCTTTCCCCTCATATTTTTTTTCACTTACGGCCAGCACCCCCCCCTTCTTTCCCTTTTATTATCTTCTTATTTTAATCACTTAAAATCTTCTTCTCCATTTATCCAACTCATCCTTTATTATCTAAATATATACATATTTCAAATTTCCCTAAACAGAAATCGATCATATGAAAAACCAGTACCGAATCAAAACTGAACCGAACATTCGATTTCGGTTCCGATTCCGGTTCCGGTTCGGAACTGGATTTATTTATTTATTTTTAATATTATAATAAAATTTTATAAAATTTAAAATTTCAAAAAAAAATACATGAATAGCAATAGAAATGAAAAATAAAACAGTGGGAAAGAAAACTAAAATAATAAAAAAGAGCATATGTAGAAAAAAAACATAGACCAAAACACTTTTGTAGAAAAAATCATAGACAGTAAGTGAAATAAAACCCACAAACCAATGGAAAAGAAAACTAAAATCAAAAAGTATATTTCTAAGATATGCAAATTGCATCACATTTTACAGAATAAATCAAAACAATTTCACAGAAACATACATAGGCAGCTTAACAAAACAAGCATGCATCATCCAGTATCTTCAGCTTTCCAAGTCCCTACATCAATTCATAGAATCAACAGAATTGAAACTAAATTCTAGGGAAGCAAGAGCTAAATTGAATCAACAGAATTGAAACCAAATTCCAAGAAAGCAAGAACTAAATTGAATCAACACAATTGAAACCAAATTCCAATTTCCAGGGAAGCAAGAACTAAATTGAATCAATACAGTCATGACTAGATTGAAGTTGATCTTACATACCCTAAGCTGGACAGACCTGTATAGTTGCGGCAGCACTACAACTTGGAGAACAATTTATACGTAAGTGGGCAGCAGTCAGCTCCACAAATTGGAGAACAATTTATACGCTAAGTGGACTTGTAAACAGAATAGAAAAAAAAAATTAACTTCGACATAATAGAATGACAAAGATGCAAACGAACCGAAGAGGCGAAGACGAAGATGCAAAACAATTGAAGACGAAGATGCAAAAGAATCGAAAACGAACCGAGGAAGCAGTCGAAGACGCAGACGAACCGAGCTCTCTCGACGCAGACGAACCGTCTTCGTTTGGAAGACGCAGATGAAGACGGAAGACGCAGATGAAGGCGTAAGATAGAAGACGGAAGACGGAAGATGGAAGATGGAAGATGGAAGACGGAAGACAGAAGACGTTCACTGTTCGAAAGAGTTGTAGCAGAAACCTAGAGTCGGCCTCGAGAGCATTCTGGAAGACTGGAATCGGGAGTGCAACTGCAGAAGTGAAGAACATAACGAATCATGGAAGCCCTAAGGACTGGAATCGGGAGTGTAGTTCGGTTCCGGTTTTGAGAAGCTGGAACCAAAAACCAGACCAAAAATTTCAGTTCTTTATTAATAGAACCGAAATTCGATTATTACAAGTGCAAAACCGAACCTAACCTACCCGAAATTCGGTTCTCCTGCTTTTCCAGACTCTGCATTAATTCATCTCACTCGACAGCTCTCCCTCTTTTCTTCTCCTTATCCAGAGTTGAGTCATTTGCTGCATTCTTCCCCCAATAAGTCAACAAAATCGTTCTACACAAACCCTTGAGTCACTCCTGGATTCGCAACAACAAGTTGTCCTATCACAGCAACAACGTGCCAGTCTGGTACCTGCTGAAATCCTTTACGGTTCCCAACGAAGCAATGCAATCCATCTAATTTATCAGCATTACTCCGAAAGGCGTATTCGTATTATCCGCGACAGCGAACAGCTCGATTTACCCTTTATGTGCTTCACATTTGTAAAGGACACCACTTGCATTATTGTGTCAGCCAGAATGAATGGAGATACAAAGGGTAAGTGTTTCTGTTTAGCTAAAGGACAAATTGTACAAAAGGAATCCTTTATAGAAGACAAATGTAATGAATCTTTAAGCACTTAAACTTTAATATTTGAAGGATGTCCAAGTCTGCAATGCCAAACAAAACTATCCGCTGAAGTGACATTACATACCCTTTTTGGAAAGAAAACAGCAGAAACTTGTGCAATTTGATGAAGAACATATAAGTTTTCGAGTCTATTACCCATCCCAATCGTTCGGAGTGAAGATTGGTCCTGGATTAAACAAGAATCATCACGAAATGTGACAAAACAATTGAGTGCAGAAACTAAAGCACTAACAGACAACAAATTGAACCGAAATGATGGAATATAAAAAACATTTTTCAAGATTATATCATCGTTAAGCTTAACAGTGCCAATACGTTTAATAAGGACATTGGAATTATTAGGTAAAGTAACAAATTGATCACTTATGCAAAAAGAATCAATAAAACAATAAATATCTTAGCAAACATGATGAGTTTCCCTAGTGTCTAATACCCAGTGCAATAGATTGACCATATTAGAAGAATGAAAAGAATTAAGAACAAAAGGTAAACCTGTGAAATTGGAAACAGAAGGATCACCAAGTGAATTTTCCCTTGAATTTGAAGAAGTCTGAATGGAACTGGTCTGCAGCTGTGAACTAAGAAATGCAATGAGTTGTTGACACTGATCTGTTGTAAGAGAAGAAACAGAAGGTTTGTCTGGTGGAGCATCGCCCTGAACCTTCACAAAATTAACATCATTAGAACCCATATTTCTTTGAAAATTATTTTGCTCCTTTGATTTGTAACCAGGGGGAAATCCATGAATCTTATAGCACTTGTCGACAGTATGACCTGTCTTTGTACAGTAAGAACAAACAGGTCTATCTCGCCGTCGACGAAAATCTTACTGTTTGGTAGACAGAAAAACCATTTTATCATGTGTATCAATCATAGGACTAATAACTAACTTCTGTCTCTCTTCCTGAATAACCAGAGAAAACACTTTACTCAAAGAAGGCAAAGGATCAATTATTAGAATCTGACTACGAACTTGAGAAAAAGAATCACTCAAACCCATCAAAAACTGCATGATAAATTCTTGCTGTTGATGTTCAATTAATAATCTGGCACCACCACAAGAACAATTAGGAACAGGTCGAAACTCCTGAAGTTCATCCCATAAAGTCTTGAATTTCGTATAATATGAATTAACATCCATAGAACCTTGAATTAAAGAAATCAATGAAGTACGGATCTGATAAATCCTAGGTGCATTAGCTTGATTAAATCTCTCATGAAGATCTTTCCAAACCGCCAATGAAGAACTTAAGTAAAGTAAGCTATCAGCAATTTCTTTAACAACAGAATTAATAATCCAAGATGTTACCATGCTATTACACCTATTCCAAGCACTGTAGCTTGTTCTTAGCGTTGAGTGCTATAATCATCGCCCGCTTCCAAGTATGATCGGCATGATGAAGGAAAAAGGGATCGCTAGAGTTTTCCACCAAAAACTAGAGAAATTAGGGATCGTCGGAGCATTAGACTTAGCTTTACTCATCAGAAGAAAACAAAGAAGTAAAGTGATAAGACTATTCGGCAAAGAAAAAGGGCGACGATAAGACTATTCAACAGAGAAGTACAAAGGGCTGGTGGTCTCCATTAAAAAAAAATCAAGAAATGGAGAAAACAGCATAACCAGAAGAAAACGAGAAGAAGATAATCAGAGTACTGCTCTGATACCATGTTACAAAAGTAATTGAAGAAAGTAACTGAATGAACTAAAACTTTCATTGAGATGAAAAGAAAAGTTTACAAGTATTTATACTAGTAAAGTACAGCAGTTAAACGAAGTTAAAACAAATAACTCCGTCCACATCAGCTCCATATCAGCTTGCTTTATACAAACTTCATCAATCCACATCAGCAACTCTAATAGATTGTCTACCTGATATTCTTTTTTTTTAATTTTGATATCCAATAATAAGATATTAATATTAATAAATTTGGGACCCAACCGCAACCAAACCCATGATAGGCAATGGAAAAGATTCAACTGCATAGAATACTATGCAATTCATAATTATTCAAACCTAGAAGACATGGAAGAGAAGTTACAAGCCAGGAATCGGCTAGGTGAGGACGGTAGTTTTGTTTGAACAAGCTCTGACAGAGGCTACAACCATTTGCTCCTCGCTTACTCCGGCATTGCAGAGGTTGGCCAGAGCTCGCGTGTGCTTCCTTCCATATGTCGATAGTTTCCCGCAGTGTCTCTCGTAAGTGTTTATAAGGGTCTTGAAGCAGCCCCAATCATCGACTAGAGGCTGTCCTGCCGGTCTGACCCCATTCATCACCGCCCCGCTCTCTGCGCTTCCTAACAAAAGACGGCCGATCTGTTTTATGGTGTTGTCCTCCCATTCTCTGCTGGATATTTCAGCGTTAAGCTGCGCCAGAGCTTCCCGCTCTTGTTGGGACCCAGGTGGCGCACTGAGAAGCTGAAATGGAGAAGAAAAGCGTCGAAGAAGAAGATGGGTTAAAAACATCAAAATGAATAGAAGAAAAGTCAAGTGAGGGAAACCTTTTGCCTCAAGTGAACAAGAATTGCATCACGCTGGCTGACAGAGTTTGAGAAAGAGGTCTGTTCGTTGGGAAGGGCGGCGGTGTAGCCAGGACGCGAAGAATCTTTAGCGCCCATGTAAGTGGAAAGAGGGTACTTATCCAGATTTTCATCTCCGTAGTGAGTTACGTGAGAATTAAATATGGCTGATAAAGTTCTCTTTCGAACCTACACAAATAGGATGAAGAGCATAAACCATGTTGAAAATACGACAGGAAAAATAGGATCAATAGCATAAACCATGTTTTAAAATTGCATACTGCTTCATACTGCTGCTTTACAGTTTCCTTCTTCATGTCATGTTTGTCACTGCTCAAATTCCAAAACAGAAATAAGGAGAGAGAAAGAGAGAGAGAGAGAGAGAGAGAGAGAGAGAGAGCAAGAGAGAGAAGAGAGAAAACGATTTAATACCTATCTTCCATCCAAGAAACACTGTAAGTATCTCCAAGACAAATCTGATAATTTGCGGGATAATGAGAATATCCTGGGCAGTAGGTCGCATAGCTACTTTCAGTTGAATTTGAAGCTGTGGTAGCATATGTGTTCACGTTGGGTGGAAGCAGGCCCTCGAACATGCTCCCCGCCTCACAGGCTTCGACGTAAATCAACTAACGAATACCTTCACCATCTTAATCTTCACATATACAGAAAAGAGTTGAGCAAAATTTTAATATGGAAATTCAACTAACCATGGATTTATATGCTTTGGCTTCATGCATCTTCTTCAGCACCCCCATCAGATCGTTCGCATAAACAAAATCAGAACCATTTGGCATTCCTGTTTACCCGCCATTTATGTTAGTAGTTTTCTTTAATTTGATAAAAAAAAATGAAGAATTTAATCGGTGATTATTGACCTAGTATGCCGGGACCTCCATGATCTGCATAGTAGATGAAAACGTGATCATCGGGCCCACTATCCAGCACCTTGCCACTGCCTCCGGTGACGACAGATTTGTTTCCGAGAAGGACAGCATACAAGTTGTCAGCATTGACATCCCCTCCCGTATAATCCTGAGTAAAACAAAATCTTAAAAAAACCAGTAAAAAAAACAAGAACTGTCGTAAAAATGAAAGTAATCCAGACCTTGGGAACTCCGTGGTAAACATCTTTGCCGCCTGGTTTGTTGATAATGATACCTGGTCTTGGATTCAACGGACTCTGTGCAATATCATCGTACATGAAAACGATGATGTTTTCATCGTCTAATCCTCCCTTTTTCAAGACTTGATATGCATGACAAATATCAGCCTGCGTTGGTTACAAAGATTTCATTAAACCAATCAAAACTTCACCAACTTCTTAATGCTTCTGATGTAAATGAAAACTTATTGACCTGATGCCTGTAATTGATATACCCATTAGACCCAGCGATCAGAACGGCCCATTTCTTTCCACCTCCATCGACAGATGCACTGGTGACGCTGCTATTTCCACCCCACCACTCCTTGTCTTGTCCAACTCCATTTGCAGAATTCATGGCCAGAGCTTGATCTGCGATCAAACTTAACACACTCACAATCTCTATCACTCCCCATAACAATTTTCCCATCCGTTTCACCTGAGAAATAAAAAAACGAGACTTTGATCAAAACTTCACGTTGGAAACTCTTGTCAACGTCTAATACCAGTACTTACAGACATGGTAAGCCCAAGCTCCTTCGCACTCAGTAGTTTGCTGAAGAAAGTGGAAAACCGATTTAGCTTAGGAATCTCCTTGCAATAAAAAAAATATACAAATGGCAGGGAATGAGAAGAAGCCCGTATTTATAACGCTTCTTGAGTCGATGATTAATGGTGCTATAAAAGCCTGGCTACACACACACACACACATACGAGACCTAAATACAAAGCAACGTTCAAAAAAAGAAGTGACAGGAGGAGTTTTGAAAGATTGCATTTTAGTCGGATTTTCTTTTAGAATTCCACTATTTAGCAATTCATTTTAGTCGGATTTTCTATTAGGATTCCACTATAGGATTCCATTATAGGTAAATTATTGGGATTTAGAAGATTTAATAAAGGTAAAACAAGAAGCCGAGGTCGACTAATAGTAGAAGGAGGTCGACCAAAAGTGTGCAAAACATAAGAGGCAGTCGACCAAATGGAAATTGGTCGATCGATTTTAAAAGACAGATTACTTAGCAGTTTTGCGGTCAAGCAGCGAGGAATCGATCGACCATAACATTAAATAGATTGCATCTCAAATCTTCGGTCGAGAAATCAGACGATCAGCTAGTCGACCAAGAAATAGAAAGTGAGAAGAAGCAGTCGACCGATATGAGAAAGCGGTCGACCAGTCTGATTGTACAACACAACAGATAGATTCCAACGGTCGGATGGCGGTTGACCAAAATGAAAAAGGTCGACCGGCTTTATAATTTTTATATATAGAAGACACTCTGAAGCTCAAAGTAACGAGAGAACCATAGCGAAGCTCTGCAAAAATTCATACTTGAGTTTTCTCAACAAATAGAGTGTCAAGCCTAATTCTCGATACTCCAAAACTTGAATTTTATATTTGGGAGAGTTAAGTTATTGTTTGTATTTTTGTTTTACACTTTCATTGTACTCAAACCGAGGGTGACGCCCTAAGAATAGTCAAGAGGAGGGTGACGCCCTGAGAATCAGTCTATAAAGGTTTGATTGACACCCGTGAAGTCAATCATCACCAATCGGGGAGATTGGGTGATTAAGGATCTCCAAGTGGGAAGTTAAAGCGCGGACGCAGGCTGGGGTTGCCGAATCGCGTAAACAAACATGTTTGCACTCTCTATCCCTTAAACTCTTTATTATTATTATTATTATTATTATTATTATTATTATTATTATTTGTATGTTTTATATGTGATAAATCACTTAGGGATTAGGGTTAATTAAATCGCACGAAAAAGTTAGCACTCCTAATTCATCTCTCCCCCCCCCCCTCTTTTCCTCTATAGGCGTGCATCGATCCTAACAAGTAGTATCAAAGTGGGGTTAATTAACTTTTTATGTGATATTGTGCATATTGTACAAATTTGTTGAATTTGCATAAATTGGTTAATCTTTTCTTGTAGAAATTTATTTGGATAAACTTGATTGGATTTCTTTGATATTTTGTATATACACATGCTATGGATTTCAATACTCACATTGAAGGACAATTTATCTCTAGGCCTCCACTTTTTTATGGTTGTGATTATTTATATTGAAAGTCTATTATGAAAATATTTGTGCAATCTATAGATTATGATTTATGACAAATTATCGAAAATGGATTTAATGCTATAAATTTGCCTTTTGAATATGATAAGCATAAATTGAGCTTGAATGCTAAATCTATGAATATTTTGTATTGTGCTTTGAGTAGAAATGAATTTGATAAAGTACAAGCATGTGTTAGCGCTAATGATATTTGGAAAGTTCTTAAGCTTACACATGTAGGTACAAATTAAATAAGTGAAAGTGAAGAAAACACATCCTTCGAAGAAGAGGAAATGATCAATGTATGCTTCATGGCCAAAGAAAATGATGTAAACGTTTCTGCTAGTGATTTAGAAGAAAATTTTTATGAAAATGAATTACTTAATGTTTTTAATGAGTTATATGAACAATTCAACATGCTAAAGTCTAAATATAAATCATTGAAAAAGGAAAATAAAATTTTGATGAAAAAACATGTTGATATGGTTCAATTTTTAGAGAAACAAATTTGTGAATTGAAAAGTATGAATGATGATTTAAATGCCCTTGTTCAATCATTAAAGCATGATATTTGTGAATTAAAAGTTAAGAATAATGATTTGAACAATGTTGTACTTAATTTCACAAATGGGAGCAAAAATTTAAATATGCTCCTAGGTAAGCAAATGATCACGTTTGATAAAGCCAGAATTGGCTATCGACCATTTGTTAAAAAGAAAAATTATACAAATTTATTTGCTTGCCCATCTATTTGTAATTCTTGTAATTGTGTTGGGCATAAATCATTTTGTTGTCCATTGAAATCAAATGGCAAAATGATTAGTTATAAATTTGTGTGGTATCCTAAAGAAACCACTCCTAAGATTAAATGACCCAAAAATGTTTAGATGCCTAAGAAAAGCACTTAGATGCTTTTCATTTTTGGATCAAGAGTATGCATATTTGGTTGATGAAAATGTTTATATGAATTGCATAAACTCTTGATTTGATTTGAATTGTTTATTTGTATTTATGGTAAAATCTTATACTTTTGTTTGATTTTAATTCTATTGGATGAATATTTTTATTAGTATCATTTTTTTTTTGTTAATTCTTCAATTGATATCTTTGGTTTTAAATTGTGTTTAATCCAACAAGTGTTATCATAAATTGCATATATTTAAGGACCGTTGGAATGTGTTTTTGATGTCTATTGACTCCCCATTGATTTGAAATTGTTTAGTGAAATAGGGGGAGAAAATAGAATTGTATGTGTTATTGATAAATTCTCCACAATTATTATATTTTGCTTAATGACAAAACAGAAAGTTAATTTGTTTGAGTTTATCTTGTTTTGATATCTTCGTTATCCCCAATAATTTTATTATGCATATTGACAAAAAAGGGGGGAGTTCCCCAAGTTTTTATATGTATTGTCATTGAAATATTGAATATTAATTGTATTGTTTAATTGATTGGTTATCCTCTGATAATTTCTATGTTGTTGATTTTGAGAAAGGAGAAGATTTTTTTATATTGTCTTTGGTATACCTCCCTATGATTTCTTTTTTATTATGACAATGAGAGAGAGATTTACATAAGTTGTATGTAGCATGTATGCATGAATTTAAAAGTTACAAATATTGCATAAACTAAGGGGGAGAGATCAAATTATACAATACTTTATAAGCATACTTAGACTTAGGAATAAACAACTTATAATATATTGTCATCATTAAAACAAATAAGTCTAAACTTAGGTTAAAAGAATTTAGGCTAATCAAAGATATTTCAAAGGCAGACGAACATACAGAGGAAGACGTCGTCGGGTCAGAGAAAAGATTTAATTTGTTATTTAGTTTAAATATCAATTGTCTTATCAAAAACTTCTTTCGTCATGCTCTTTAATCTTCATCATTACCTACATCACGAAATTCACTTATGAGCTTAATGCTCAGCAAGTGATGTGTAACATAAAACGTGTAACATATAATGTGTAACATACAAAATGCAACATGTGACGTGACTATGAGATGCAACACTTAAAACCATGTCTTTTTTTTTCTTTCACTTTGCAGTTCAATTATTTGGGACATCAGTCTAAGAGAGAGTGACACCATTAGGTCCACCTAGTTCGGGACAGCCAACTCGAACCCTGTCCATAACAATCATTTATGTTTATTTTGTTGACACCGTTAGGTTCACCTCATGCAGGACAATTAACTCATTTCATATCTTAAATTTTGTTATGTTTTTCTTTCATGAAAAAATATGCATGCAAATCATTTTCGTTACTTTCTTGAAAAACATAATGCATGGAATGCATATGATACATAATAACTGTCTAAGCACATCCTCGAGTAACATGATATCAATCAACATGTTCATAACATAATAACTATTTTAACATCTCTTACATAAATCTACAAGCATCACATAATATATCCTCGATCAACTGCCTGTAAGCATCGTAGACAGAGTAACATAAATATAAAAATAATCATATCCTCAAGACTTAGAATGAGAGCATCATATTCTATTATTAGACCCATCTAACGAATACTCCATCAACAGCCCTTAGGTATCATGAACAGTAACAATGACAAATACAATAACATATCCTAAGCATAACAGTAAAAGAAACCATATCCTTGAAACTCACATGGAGAGCATCCTATTCTTTCAACAGTTTCACCAAACAATAAACATCCTCAACTTTACACAGAAAGCATCATATTCTTGTTGGCCTAATTGACATTAGGTTATTTGTTTTTGATGATGAAGGATTTATTTGGTTAATTAAGTTGTTTATTGTATATTTGTTTAAATTGATAAATTCATTATATTCTTTATTGGAAATACCTTTCATACAAGTATTAATGTTATCTGACGTGTTTACCTAAGTTCATGTAGTTCATAGTATGATCATTGGGACTTAGAGAATTCAAGGAATGCTAAAACAGAAGAAGAGGTTGACTAAACAGTGGAAAAGGTCGGCCAAATTATTCAGCACCAAAGAAAATGGTCGACCGGTTAATCGATCGCAAAAATGGTAGATTGTCCGAGAATTCATCCTGCTGAAGAAATGGTAGACCGATTAAGAAATGGACGATCGCAAATCAAGACAGGTTGCTTGTCATTTTTTGCTGCTGAGGAAGCAGTCGAGTATCGGATGAGCCGATCCACCGCGAAATGGACAGAGTCGGGTGAAGGGCTAAAATGTGAAGAAAGTGATCGACCGGCGTGAAGAAAATGGTCGACCGGTAAAACTGGATAATGCAACGGCTAGTTCCAAAGGTCGAAAGGCGGTCGACCAAAATGGAAATGGTCGACCGCTCAAGTAGAGTTTATAAATAGAAGGCACTTTGAAGCTCAAATTAACAAATGAGAATCCTATCGAAACGCTGTCGAATTTTATACTCGTATTCTCACGTATCAAATGACTGCATAGACCTAACTCTCTCAATTCTCAACTAGAGATTTTATCTTTGAGAGTTAGATTCTAAAGAGTAATTTTTGATTTTCTATTTGTACTTGAACGAAAAGGGTGACACCCCGTAATAGTCAAATGGAAAGGGCGACGCCCTGCGAAAAAGTCAACTTATAAATGTTTAATTGGCACCCATGAAGCCAATTGACACTAACTGGGGAGGTTAATGAGTTAAGAATCTACAAGTCGGGAACTTGGAGCGCGAACGTAGGCCAAAGTTGCCAAACCGCGTAAACAAAGTGTTTGCACTCTCTAACCCTTATCCTTTATATTTGTTATTGTTTTTATTTTATAATTGTGATAAATCACTTAAAGTTAGAAAATTAATATCACACGAAAATATTAGCACACCTGATTCACCCCCCCTCTATAGGCATGCACCGATCCTACAATTCTATCAAACAACCCATCAAGCATATAAACATAAACTAAACACAATAAACAAGGCACCAAATCCTCAACATCAACAGTAAAATGACAGTTCCAAATAACAACTTATAAACTGGAGCTAAGCAATGTCACGACTCGGAGGCGGGCCTGACAGAAACGCTGGGCCAAACGACCCGATTCTCAAAGAGAACCCAATCGCCCAGCCCAAGGCTAGTTGAAATTTGCGGAAGACTTATATAAAATTCTCAGCCGTAACCCACTTGTGATTGGTGACGGTCCACATAGCGATCGCAAGAGTTAATAGTATGGTAATATATATTAAATCCAAAACTAAACTATGCATCCATGTCCATACAACCAGAATTATAACCAAAGGATATTACAACTAAGCGGATAGACAATAATCAAATGGAACTTCTCAAGTCGAATGCCCACGTCCTACGTACTCTTGTCTCTACCTGGAGGGGAGGGACTAACTCAGTAGAACAACTCGTCCGCCTCTTCCAGCCATTCCACGACATTCTCCTTCCCTTCTTCCTTTTTTTTTTATTTCTTTAAATAAATCCAATCAAATTTCCGATTTCAATCCAGATTCTCTCCAAACGCTGACCGACAACGTTTCTTTAACCAGAATAATTTATCAATTTCATTTCTTAAATTAATTTTTTTGCTCAGTAATATCCAATTTTATCGATTTTGACTATTTGTCCGAGATTTCACATGTGGTCGCTAACGACAAATCAGGTCAACTTTTCAACGTCTTGACCTATTTTAACCCAAAAAATTTACACGTAGAATTTATTATTAAACATTTCACGGGTTTTACAAGCGACATTTGTCCTCGTGCATCATAGAACAACAACATCCTCAGTGCATTAGGCATACATAATCATCAAACATACAATATCCTAACATCTTTGTGATGTAAGTTACAGGTTAAGCACAATCAAAACATCACTTACCTTTGTCTAGAAGTTGAGTCTACAAGTCTTTCTCTCTCTTGAAAGTCGTGGTATGGATAACGCTAATAAGAGAACATAACGTGGGTTAACATAAAAGTGGCAGGAGACATCCTACTGAAACATTAGCTCTCTGTTTCATCATGATTTTCAACCAAAACATAAATGTACAGCTTACCTCAAGAAGCTTGAGGAGGAGAAGACAAAGAAATTACACTTTCTCTCGATCGTCCAATTGGGAGTGGAAGGAATAGGGTCCCAAACCCTAACGTACAGTTTATATAGATGGCCAATCATGAGTTACGTGGGATAAAATCCCGTGAAAATCGTGATTCAAGAGTGATCGGAGGTTCAGCCAAGCGGGAGCTCGGCTGGCATGGTTTCTGGATAAATTCCTTTGTTAAAAAACTGCTTCGCTGTGCCGCGGACGCCTAGCCTGCCATAAAGAGTGTCTGCTAATCAATTTCAGCTAACGGCAACGAGCCACGTCAGCTAAGAATTCATATTCGTGATCGTGGACGGCTACACCACTGCAGAAGCCAATGCTTCCACGGGAACCCTAATCCAAAGGCTCACCGTCTGCCACGTGTTCTAATTTATCAGTAAAACTAACTCATTAAACTAAATGACAACGTTTCACACCATCTAAAGTCCTATTTGCGGACACCAATCCTTCCGTGGAAACGAACGCTTCCACTAAAATGCTATTAACTGGGACACTACCAATCCAAACAACATCATTCTTCTCTTAGATTATCCTTACTCATACAGATCCGACGGTCCTTAACTCATTCGTGTTTTCCATCCAATGGCCCTTATTATGTCTACTCTCCTAAATCGTTATCCACGGACAGATACACTTCTATGATCCTCATCTGGTGGTCAGTATTCCATCCGCTCTCCACACATTAAATCTGACGGTTGATCCTTCTCCCAAAGGAATCTTTGGCTACTGCGGGAGCATTTTTCTCCATCCTAAACGATCTCATCTGTCCCTAAGCATCATCTGACGGCTCCAGATGCATTTGATCATCCTACCCTTCTTTTACTTAATTTCTAGAATTAAATTATTAAACTTATTACTTAAATCCTTTTTTAAATTCTTCGGCATAAATTATTAACCCAACGGTCTAAACTTTACCTTAACCATGAATATTCCTTACTAATTTGATTATGTTTAATTTCCTAATTCCTTAATAATTCCTATTTTATTTTATCATTTATAAAATAAACTACATTATTTAATCTTTCCTAATTCCATAACTATATGATAATTTCCAACTCCTTCATTTTAGTTTCCTATTTTCATAATTATCTAATAATTCTAGTGGTTTGATCTCTTTATTTCAGTTTTCTAATTTCCAATACTTAATTAGAAATTTTACTATTTAAATCTTTCACTAAAATTCTCCAATTATCAACAATTATTCTATTAAATTATAGATCGTCGTATTTACTGAATTAAACTATTTGTAAAAATCTCAGGTGTTACATAATGTATATAAATTTAATCCAAAATTTAACGATTCAATTTTCGGATAGGTACCAAAAATTAAAAGTTAAATTTGTGGACTCTTGGATTTGGGGTTTTTATTAATTAGGTTTTGACCGGTGATAAGCCCACTTTGAGGTATGGATTTAATTTTATGTACAACATTGAACATTCTTTTTTAAAAAATAATATTTTGAGATGTGTCTCATATAAAAATATATGTCTCTTTTATGGCTCGTCGGATTTTTATATTGTATATAGTTTTTTCATTGGACATATTTAATTAACTATGCACATAAAATTTAATGGATCGACTTGGTCATATGAACCAAGTTTGATCGACTCGATTTGGAGTCCTATTTTATCTTATGCATATTCGATCGTGAGAGAATGTGTTTGTTTGTTGTTAACTAGAGTAATAAGACAGTTGTATATGATGTGTCCATGAGCGCAAAACCCTAAATCTGATCAGGATCTTTATGTGGCTTTCACGATCACTGTTGTTATGTGATATGTTTATGGCATTATGTGTCTGGAGTTTATGAATTGCTCCATTTTCAGTGGAATTTTATATGGTATAGCTAGGGTCTATTTAAATTACGTATCACATTATAGTGGATTGTGTTTAACGAGTGTCATTCTGTACAAATTTTCTAAAATTAATTTATGAAACATTAGTTTTAAGACCATGCATGTTTAATCATTATTTTAATTTAATTGCTGATAATAAAACTTTATTCTTATTGAGTTTAGTCAACTTACCCCAGATAACTCCCCCCTTTTAAGACTTTATTATGAAAATTTTAAGTTGTCGACCCAAGAGTAAATTTTGGCAAATATTGATTCCAGCTTTTAAATATTTTTTTTTTCCTTTAGAGTTATTTTTGGGAGTTATACCTTGTTATGGATAATTGTAATCTTTTATTTTATTATTTCTTTCAACACAGTTATTTTTGTATTATATTATTACATTATCTTAATATCACTTGTTGGAGTTGTTTAGCTGTTTAGCTCATGTTTTCACTTTTTGGGTCTTTTGGGTCGAATTGTTCCCGTTTTGTCTCGAGTCCTTGCAAGTCGTGACAGAATTTTAAGTATGAAAAGTGATAACAATAAGATAAATAGTGTGATAATATACAAGAATTTATAAATATTGTACCTAAGGACGTATTCTAACATATCTTGTAAATTTTTCAAATTTTAAAAAAAATACCTCGAAGAAGAGCTCATAGAAATCATGCTCCTACAACACTTACTGTGCAAAAAGTTGAGTCGCAACCTATTCTTTGCATCGTTGTTAATCTATGATTGAGTTAGAAAACAAAAAGGTAATCAAGAAAAATTCTATTTTTGTATATTATCTCCTTTATACATTACATCACTTAGGTATTTATATACATTCTAAATTCTGTTTCTAACAAAAAGGAGAGAGAAGGTTTCTAACATAAAGAAGAGATAAGGCCTAGCACGCATAAGACGTGGAATGTAATGGCTTAACATCCCCCCTCAATTTGAATGCAGGACAACTTTGAGCTTGGGACAAGAGACTTCAAAGAGTGTTATTGACAATGGTTTGGTTAAACCATCAGAGAGCTGGTTCGAGGAAGGCACAAAGGATACCAACAATTGGTTCATAGATATCTTCTCACGCACAAAGTGAAAATCAAGCTCTACATGTCTCGCTTTAGAGTGAAAAACTGGATTGGATGCGAGATATGTCACACTGACATTGTCGCAAAGGATATTCGATGGAGTTGGTGATTGTACATGCATTTCAGTCAGTAACAACTAAATCCAAAGAACTTCAGTGACACCATCTGCAATGCTTTTGTACTCTGCCTCAGTACTGAAGCGGGAAACTTTTTGTTTAGACGACGATCAAGAAATCAGATTAGATCCCAGAAATATGCAGTATGTATTGGTACTGCGTCATTCGTCCAAAGTATACGCCCAATCAGCATTCGTATAAGCAAGAATGCTGATCAAAATGAAGTGAATAGTTAATTGTGCCTTGTAAGTAACGAAACACCCTTTTAAGAGCCTGCTAGTGGGTGTTGGTGGGTTGATGCATGAACTGTCATTGTTTATTAACTGCATAAGAGATGTCTGGACGAGTTAAAGTGCAGTATTGTAGACCACCGACCAGTGGACGATACAGGGTGCCATCTGGTAATGTAGTTCCATAAGATTGAGACAAAATCGAATTTGAGATCGTAGGAGTAGGCACTGGCTTACAAGTCTCCATATTTGCTCGGTATAGTAAATCAGTTATATACTTGGTCTGATTGAGAGACATTAAGGCAGAGTCATTGTCACGACCCAGAGACAGGCCTAACAGAACCGCCGGGTCTAGCGTCCCGATCCTTAACAAGTTTATCATCATAAAATAGATCCCCATTAGTTAGAAAACTTGATTTGTGCACAGTTGTCAAACTCTTATCCTACACCATTAAATTCTCAAGTGATCGCTACTTAGGAATTCGGAACCTTGAGCTCTGATACCATAAAATTTTGTCACGACCAGGAGACAGGTCTAACAGAACCGCCGGGTCAGGCGTCCCGATCCTTAACAAGTTTATCATCATAAAATAGATCCCCATTAGTTAGAAAACTTGATTTGTGCACAGTTGTCAAAATCTTATCCTACATTATTAAATTTTTTTCGTGATCCCTACTCGGACCTAGGCCCATATCATCTTGGGCCGAATTAAATATTTGTAAGTCTTTCGCTAAAACACACGCCTTGGGCTAGGTGATCGGGTTCTCTACGATGATCGGGTCGCCTAACCCGACGGTTCTGCCAGGCCCGTCTCCGGGTCGTGACAGTCATGCTGAATAGATATGCCCAGAAAGTAATGCAAACGTCTGAGGTCTTTAAGAGCAAATCGCGCACTTAAATAAGTTACCAGCTTGGAGAGCATGTATGAACTATTGCCTATGAGTGAGATATCATTGAAGTACACAAGCATAATGTAATACCCCGAAAAAATTCGTCTACATGTAAAACTATGATCTTGTGTAATGTGATGTTAGTTATAGTGAAATTCGTTCATATCATTTAGGATGATGATTTTATTGATATTTAAAGATAAATTGGGTGATAATGGTGTTAGTGTAATTATTTATATGTTGAAGGAATTATTAAGAAATAGAGAAATAAGGAATTGTGAGTGACGGTCGATCATTTAAGGTATGGTCGATCTCCTTCATGGACAAAATAGTCCAGAGAGCAGTGATATTTGAAGTGGTTCATCAACTAAAGGAGGGTGATCAACCGAATCCAAAGCAAATTAACTCCAGATAGTAGCGAATTCTTGGGTGGTCGATCAACTAAAGGATGGTGATCGACCGGGTCCAAAGGAAAAATATTACAGAGAGCAGCGATATTTAGGGCGGTCGATCACCTTCTAAGGCGATGATCGACTGATAATACTAAAAAGTTGGATTTGTGTTTGACCATTAAGGATTTGCAGTCTAACGTGGCAGTGAAGATTTTAACTTTGATGATTTGCAGTCGATCACGGGAAGGAAGTTGATCAACCAGAATGTCAAGGATCGCCCCAAAATTGTTAACCGACGTCTAGAAAACTGAAAGGATGTCTGGAAATCCATTAGTCATGCCTCTTCGCCTCTCTCTGTAGGTTATAGAGTATATATGTAGGGGTTTGACAGAAGAAAAACGCATTCTTTCAAGCTCTGCATGTTTTGTTCTCTGGAGAGTTTTTGTGTGCTGCTGTGTTTTGTTTTCAGGAGAAATTCCAAGGAAAGTTGTCACTACGGTGTGATTGTTGGAAGGAACTTCATCATGAAAGGATTATTGCAAAGAGAAAGTTAAGAGATTTGTATGTGTTTTGCCAGAGGTGGCCTACATCACAAGAATAGGGATTGTCTGTATTGCTTCTTGATGGATATGCATGATAAATTAGTTCTGTCATGTTTACAGTTATTGCTTCGGTAGGAAATTGTTAATGAAAATAATTTGCTGCTAAAAGCACTCTCTGCATGAAATAGAATGAAAAAGAGAACATGTTAGAAGTAGGGTTTTGCTGTTGATTTGTTTTTTGTTCGTTGATTGAATACTAAAGAAATACTTTGTTGTTGATTGGTGTTCTTGGTAATTTAGGTTATTTAGAATATTAGACTGAAGCCTTCTGCTAATAATAGAGGATGTAGGAAATGTTTTGGTAAATTTCCTTGCTGCTGTAGTTTACAGTTTTTGGCAAACTCTTTGAGAACAATCCTGAATTGATTGATTTTGATAATCCAATATATCACTATTGTAATCTGATAACATTGTTGTGGATGATTAGTAGTGAAGTGATATTGATCATTGTTGCTTCATAATAGAATCTGCAGAGATATGATGATATGATTGGTTACTGCCTGATTAAAGTATTAATTATAGCATGTGCTAGATGGATAGAAAATGTTTTGTTGCTTCATGTTTCATTAGGTTGTACATGAATTGTATTGTTTCTCAATGTGTGATATAAACTGTTGAATTGTGTGAATTGCATACATGGCATGCATTATGGCTAGAATGTTATGAAAAGGTAGACATTAGCATGCATTGCATTTAAAGGAAATAAATTGTAATGAATGTAAATGGCGTGTGGGGATTTGGGAGATTGATGACGGTCCTAGGTGTTATACCATTGATTGATACAGCTCGTCCACATAGGAATGGAGTGACGGTTATACCCAGCATGGACTATAGGGTTCATCTATGCTTTCGTACCAGAAATCCCCAACGTTTGGACTGATAAAGTGAAACGTAAACTAAATGACATAAGGGATAGATTCCTTTCTGAGACAAGCTGCATGACTGCATAAGCATACATGAGCATTCATTATATCTTTTACTGGGCATTAGGCTCATTATCTCCCTTATGATGTAGGTGATGACTATGAACCTAGTGATGTGCACGTGGAGGAAGGATGATGCGATAGGTGCTTACATTACCCAGAGAGAATTGACATTAGGGGTTATGACTCATAAATGGAAAAAGTTTGCTTAAATGTTTTCAAGGACTTTAAGTAGTTGGTTTCAAATGTTTTTAAGTGATGTTGCTAAAACTATTTAAAGACGATGTTTGAATGTTTTAAATTAAAGACTTCCGCTTAAGTTTACTATGATATTTGCCCTTCACTTATTTTATGAACGAGTTTCAAAAAGAAAAATTTTAAATAGAAAATGGGACGTTACACATAATCATGCTAAAGTTGTTAACTTGATAGAAGAACATGGAAAAGTCTACTTCTGAAACACAAACCGCGAATTGTAGCAAGGCTGAGTGAAGTTATTGGTACCAAGTTCTAGTGATTGACGGAGGCCATAGAGTGCTTTATGAAGATGACAAAACTTATTAGGATGAGTTGCACTTTGAAAACCCGACGGTTGTTCTATAAATACCATTTCCATTCGGTCACTGTGAAGAAAGACATTACTGATGTTCAATTGTTTGATAGTCCATTGTAAAGAGAGGGTGATGGAAAGCACAACCTAAATAGTCGTGTGTTTGACCATAGGGCTAAAGGTTTCATAATAATCCAAGTCTTCAATCCGATAATATCCTTTAGCAACCAGACGCGCTTTATACCAATTAATTGAACCATCTTCATTTTGTTTGAGCTTGAACACTCACTTCCAGCCCACCACTTTTCCATCAGGTGGAAGAGAACCCAAACTCCATGTGTTATTGGAAAGTAGTGCTTGCATTTCGGCTTCCATGGCAGAGACCCAAAGAGAATTTTTAGAGGCTTGAGAATATGTAGTGGGTTCTAAGGAGACATTTGTGGTAGACAGCCAAACTCTTGGCTTGAAGATATCGGACTTTGAACAAGTAATCATGGGATGTTGATTTACGACAGATTCGGTTATAGGAGTAAGTGGTGAATATTGGATGAAGTGGGTGGGCAATTGGAAGGTATTATAGTTGGATTGTTGGACGAGGTGCAAGAGGAAGATATTTGAGATGGTGAGGAAGAGTGAGAAGGGGAGAAGTAACTGAGAGGATGTGAAGAACCACAAAGAAAGGGAACTTCGGTGGTAAAATTTCTAAGGGAGAAGAGTCTCGAGCAGCAGCAGATGGTTGAGGGGGAACATTGCTATTAAAAGTCATGGCTCTTATACCAAGTTAGAAAACAAAAAGGTAATCAGGAAAAATTCTATTTTTTGTATATTATCTCCTCTGTACATTACATCACTTGGTCATTTATATACATTCTAAATTCTATTTCTAACATAAAGGAGAGAAAAGGTTTCCAACAGAAATGAGAGAGAAGGTTTAGCATGCATAAGGTGTGGAATGTAATGGCTTAATAGATTGTGTTGAAATTTGGAAAGAAACTTTGAATTTAAAGGTGGAGAATTATGTTTGAAATTGATGTAATTTAAACCTGGAAGAATTCTGAAGTGTTTAAAGTTGGAGTTTTTAGGGTGGCAGGATGGTTCTTTGTCGCAAGCCGCGTCGCGAAAATGCATGCATCCGTGGAAGCGAGGGTTTCCGCGAAGGCACATGCCCATAGGTGCAAAGGCTTTCACAAAAATCTATGTATCTGTGGGAGCAAAAGCTTCCACAGAAACTCATGCATCCGTGGAAGCTAGAGTTACCATGGAGGCACGTGAGAGGCATGTGTCCACAGGAGTGAAGACTTCTGTGAAAACATTTGTATCCACAAAAGGCACGTGTCCATTGGAGTCAGGGCTTCCACATGAGCAAAGGTTTCCATGGATGTGGATAGAAAGGATGACGCTTGAAGTGTGGACATCTTGATTGTCTATGGTCGACCTGATTTTCGCAGAGTGGATGTTCAATCCAGTTTCTAAAAGTTGGTAATTGTTGGAAACAACTTTGTAAGTTCTTCAAGTGTGTTCCTATCCCGGTTGTGGGTTCTAACAAACTTTTAAGAGTAATATAAAAAATGAATTGATATTAGTTGTATATGCTTTGATAGGTTCAACGAATTAACGAGAAGTTTTTGGATCTGTTGAATTCCTATTTGTTTAGATTTTTAATACGGCCATTGATAAGTCATTTAAGGTAGGGGTTTATTTTTATGTCCAACTGTACATGGTTTTATAGAACTTTATTTTGATTTTGAGACATGCTCTCATATAAAATGACACATCCATTTTATAGTCATCAATTTTTGGTATTATTATATATTTTTCACTGAACGTGTTTTATTTATGCATGCACATTAATTCATTGATCATCTTGGTCGAAAGTACCAAGTTTGATCGACCCATAAAGGTGTCTTGTTTTCTCGCGCATTCGACCATTGAAAGATGTGTTTATTTTTGTTAACTAGAATAATGGGACAGCTGATTGTGTCGTGTCCCTGGGAGCAAAACTCTAAACCTGATCAAAGTCTTATTTCATTAGTCTAGCGATTGTCAAGTATCACCGTTACAATTTATCTCTATGTCATTGTGTGTCTGTGGTCCGTGAATAAGCTCTATTTCCACTAGGTTTTTCGTTATGTATAGTAAGACTTATTTTATGTTTGTACCGCACTAAAGTCGAATACTTTATCGTTTACCCTACTACTTTTTTATAAACTTGTTTTACTTCTGATGTTTTTTTTTTATATATGGCATGCTCCCTATTTTATTTTAATTTCAATATGGTACGTAAAATTTTACTCTTTTTCAGTTTAGTCAACTCACCCCAATGACATTCTCTTCAAGTTTTAATTCAGAAGATTTCTAATTGTCGGTGCATGAGTGAACTTGGCAGTCTATATTTGATTTAATATTTCTTTTTTAGAGTTCATGTGACGTTAAACTTTATTATAAACTTGTATTAGAATTTTATTATGTTATTTTCCTAAGTTCGACACATTTATATCATACTTATATTATCACTTTATTTTAATGTTACTAATGGACTTTTGGATTAGTCCAGTCGGTTGGGCCCTAACCATTTAAGTTTTATTCAAGTCTTCGGCGACCTATTTTTTAAAAAAGTTAAATGGTCGGACAAATCAGTTCGTTTTCTGATCAGATCTTCATTCCATCTCGAATCTCGTCTGGAGTGTGACAACCTCCTAATAAAAAATACACATATTGAAATTGGAGGGAATGAGTAGAAGCCTCGTATTTACATCGCTTCTCAGGTCGATGATTAATGGTTCCATAAAAAGCTTCAATATAAGTTATAGATAGAGAAAACTAACTTAGAATAGACAAAGCTTATTGCTGCTTCACTTTGATTTAATTGCGTGTATAAAGCGAACCATGTTAAGTTATCGGTAGATTACATGTTTTCTAAGTTTCTGTCAAATTTCTTGTGTATCGGAAGCATGTTTATGTTAAGTATTATGAGAATTTCTAATTCTGCATGGACGATGAGCACATTATCGATGTTGCACGTTAAGGTTTCGGCGTTCAGATCAAAGTTGACGGTCAAGAACAAATATATTTCACAGATTGTTCGTTTGTGTTATTGACTCCGTCTAGAGAATGATGAATTGTTGCGGTTCATCAACCATCTTGACTTTTGGCGAAAGGTGACTCTTCGGTGGAGCGCTGCAGTTCTGGTCTCGAGCGCCAGAGCACTATGTCCGTCTTGCACGATTAAGTATGAGCGATGTATTGCCAGGTTTGGGCGGTGGCAGCGGGCTAAGGAGTCGCGGGGGTGGAAGTGAGGGTGTCTCCTCTGAAACCATGGAAGATAGCATTGCCTTTGGCTTAGAAGTAATAAGCCACCCAGATCTCTGATTCATTAATGGGGATTATGCAAATTTCTCAAACCTACTGTTAATCACAATATAACAAACTGTGGAAAAGACAGAGGAGAGAGTTACAAGGCAGGAATTGGGCAGTCGAGGAATGGAGTTTTGTCTGAACAAGCACTGGTAGAAGCTACAAGCATTTCCTGCTCGCTCACCCAGGCATTGCAGTGGTTGGCCAGAGCTCGGGAGGGCTTCATTCCATATCTCGACAGTTTCCCACATTGTTTCTGTTAAGTGTTTACAATGGTCCTGAGGCAGCCCCAATCATCAACCAGAGGCTATCCGGCCGGTCTGACCCCATTCATCACCGCCTGGCTCTCCGTGCTTCCCAACAAAAGACTTCCGATCCGATTTATGGTGTTGTCCTCCCATTCTCTGCGGGAGACTTCAACAGAGAATCGTCTCAACTGATCAAAAGACAAATATTACAAGTACAAAACCTTACACAGAGCTGTCGTTTAGAAAAACAAAAAACCAAAAGACACGATGAAGACATACATATCCAAGTTGAAACACCTCGGACAATAATTGAAAAGGTGGAACAAAGGATGATACGTCGGGAGAATCAAAATTTATCGATTTTGCAACCAGAAAAAGAAGACGTTCGATTGGTTCAACAAGAAAACAGTCACCAAATTTCAGGAAGACAATATATACGGGAAATAAAGATAATCCATGATGTGACCCATGTTCTAATGTAGATTTTGAGACTCACATATTGCAGGATCAAAGTCAACATCCGAGGTAACCTGGATCGCCAACATATTCAGCAATCTGGTCAAGACCCAAAGTGAGCAATGCGTGGCTGTCGGCATCCCCAACCAGTCTCTTGCTCAACATCTCTTTGGACGAGAGTCCAAATGTCCAATACACTCGCTTATGTTTGCTATACACAACATCTCTTCCTTCAGTTTCTTCAAAAAGCTTTCCCCTTTCTAGGAACCCAATTCTGCACCGCGGGTGTACTTTCGTTCCTACCTGCTTACTGCTGCTCAAAAGCTTCAGAACGAGCCAATCGTGGTCCAATTGTTTCTCTGCGGTCCGCATCTCTTCCACCAACAAGTCTTACATGCTTGCCGACATCAAACACGCCCCATATCAATCACTATCTCTTTCTGGACCTTTGCCTTGCTTGACTCTTTTCTCCCATCTCTCATTTTCTCCCTCTGTCTAATGACTCGAGGGATAGGTTATCTGTTGGAGACTTAGTCAATAAAAGAAAGAAATAGTGAAATACAGCAACAAGTGTTTCAGTAAAACATGCTCCAGACACTTATTTCATAACAGAAACAAATATTTAAAGACTTACAGACAATGCTCAACAAAATAGACTGGCAATAAATCTGCCGTTATTTTGACTAACAAACTTAACGAGATTTAAGGAAATAATCAAAACAACTGTTGAAGACTCTGTCAAAGATTTATCAGTTATGAATCATTAACTTCAACACTCCCCCTTGATTCATAACTGCATACACCAAGTTGAGTTGTGAATTTGACGTGCTTTTGACAAGGAAGTGACTTTGTGAATATGTCTGCCAACTGTTCATGAGTGCTGCAATATTTCACAGTTATCAAACCATCTGCAACCAAGCTTCTAATAAAATGAAATCGAATGTCAATGTGTTTTGTTCTTCCGTGCATTGCTGGATTTTTTGTGATAGCAATAGTTGATCTGTTATCACAAAAAATTTCTGTTGCCTTCTTTTCTTCTTGATTCATATCAGCAAGTAATCTTCTAAGCCATAATGCTTGGCAGGCTGAGGAAGAGGCTGCAACATATTCAGCTTCTGAAGAAGAGAGAGCTGTTACTCCTTGTTTTTTCGAAGCCCATGTTATGGCACCTGATCCGATATTAAAAACATATCCAGAAGTGCTTCTTCTATCATCTAAAGACCCTGCTCAATCACTATCTGTAACGTCCCCCGGTGCTCCCAGTACAATATTGTCCGCTTTGGGCCGAAGCCCGCACGGTTTTGTTCTTGGGGTTAGCCCAAAACGCGTTGTACTAGGTAGGAAGGGGCTCCATGCTTATATACCATGCATTTTCTAATCTCCCAAGCGATGTGGGATTGTGCCCCCTGATATGGACCGGACCCACAACTGGGCCTTTCCTGGCCTTCACAGGGCGGGATGTCACACTATCAGTAAAACCAATTAAATTAAACTGATGAACATGAGAGTACCAAATTCCATAGGCTGTAGTTCCAGCTATGTATCGTAAAATCCTCTTTGCAGCACCAAAATGTAGTTTTGTAGGCTTTTGCATAAACCTTGAAATCATACCAACAGAAAATACAATATCTTGAAATCATTAACTTCAACATTATCTTCGAAATCCTATCCCTTGTTTGTCAGTCCTCTTCATAAACTGCGCAACTTTCGTATCTTCCTTTGCGTTCTTTCCAATACCTCGGCCTTCATGCCATCCATAACCCGCCATCAGGGCAGTGCCGAATGCCTCAACCGAAATCTTCTCGAACTCTTCGAAGCCCCTATCCTCTGGCAGTCTTTTTAAGTCATCCTTTAGTTTCTGAAGTCGAATGAGCTCGACAGGGGCAGCTCGTGGCTGTCCAATCCTAGACTCACATTCACCCTCAATGTTAATGGCGGTGGAAGCAGAAGTAGCAGTATCGGTGGACTTCCGGAGATTGAGACCGTAAGAAATCTTGGAACCATGACCCCTATCCGGTACATGGGAAGACTCCTGCTCAAAACGAATATCAGAACTAACAGATTCAGAAAAGGGAAAATGGACATTTCTCATCTTCATGTAGGGCATCCATTCGTTTTGCTTGGGAGGAATAACCAGTGCGTCAGGCCTCCCGAAGTCAGCAAGAGATTTTGAGGCATCGAATTCGCTAACGAAGTCTTTGCTGGTCTCGCAATTCGCAGAAGTTCTGAGGAGATTCGGCTTCGAAGACGAAGATTTAGAAGGGATGGAGAATGTGATTTTCATAGCGGAAGAGAAACTGGAGATGGAGATGGAGATGGAGATGGAGATAGGAGAAAGGCGATCGGCAGGTGAAGCGGCGGCCTTCTCTTCTCCTGAGCAAACGTCGACTTCCCGAAATAAACAAGTAGGCAAGAGAAATAGAAATATTAAAGGGAAGGAAGTCGGGTAATGGCCTGACCCGTATTGGGATTGAGGACCCAGTCCTAAGCCCAGCCCATTTTATTTACTAAGAAGTGGAAATCATTCAAATGGTCCATTTGAAAAACCTCAATTTCTTTCCATTTATTTATGGGAAAAATGATAAATTAACCATCATGGTTTACGATCAATGACAAGTCAATCACTATCCTTTATTTTCTAACGAATTAACCACTGACGTATGGGAAAATAACAAAGTCAACATCGCTATCAAGTTTGTCATTAACAAGCTTGCCGTTAACAAGCTGATGTGGCAAACGTGACAGCGATGTTGGTTTTGTCATTTTTCTATACGTCATTGGTTAATTCGTTAGAAAATAAAGAATAATGGTTGATTTGTCATTGATCACAAACCACAATAGTTAATTTGTCATTTTCTCTTTATTTATTTATTTCTAATCATAATTTATAGCTTAATATTAAATTTATTCTTTAATTCTACATTATAACTTTACGTTATAACGTTCAAGTGTCACTGATTAATTAATATAATAACTAAAATAAATTATAAATAATTAAAATAAGATATTAATTAATGAACACCAAAACCTATATAAGATAAGTTTATAGTGTTATAAATTTAACGTTGTTATTATATTTTTGTATACAACTATATGAATATTAATGACAGCAATGAAACATCATATTGCAAATTAATTAATTTTTAATCAAAAAGTCAAAATTTAAGGCATAACAAGCGCTAATGAGAGGAGAAAAACAAGGGCTTCCACATCGAAAGTCAACTAAACAAAAAATAATAATTTAATTTATTTTCATTAATGATCAAAATGCAATAAATATAACCGCCCTCCCCACCAAACAAAAAAAAACATATAAAAATAATAATATTCCGCAATTTTATGCCTATGATGAAGGTTTTGGTCGGCCGACATGGCCAAATTAATTAATAAATTAATTATATTTCCTTTAAATATGTCATCTAGTCATCCATCTTGTAAATTTTATCTTTTTGTCTCCATTTATTTTTTTAAATAATTTATGAGCAAATTTTTGTGTAATTATTTTATTTTACATTGTCTTTTAGACAATTTAAAAAAATACAGAACTATCAATCATTGACAGAGCAAATACTGAACAATTTTTACTAATAAGTAACTGAACTATGAGAAATGAACGAAGCAAACATCATTGACATGTTTTCTGTTAAAAAGTTTAAATTTTTTTCGTAACAGATAGTCGTAATCAAGAACTTACGAAGCAAACGATAAATATTTGTTACGGCAAAAATATTTTGAATTGCGAAAATAAAAACAGAGGAAGTTGTAAACTTTTTAACGTGCAAAATTTTATTTTTGATGCATAATTTTTAATTATAAAATTAATAGGAAGATATTGATTCTAGTACTTGAAAATAAATGTAATGATAAATATAATTAAGTTTAATTAATTATGCAATAAATATGGTAGTTTTTTAAAGGTTTAATTAAAATAAAAAGAGAGGATATAAACAAATAAGATATTATTTTATTCCCATTGTACCCCACTAATTCCCACAAAATTTCGGACGGACTTATAAGCAAAACTGACCCACCTGCCCGAACCCAACTTTTTTCTCAAGAAAGAAGGGAAGTGCTTGTGCTCAGACAGAAATGGAGAAGGGCGGCGAGACCTCAATGGCCGACGACAGCGTCCAACGCTACAATACAACGCACCACCTCGCCGTTCCTCCCGGATTAACGCAGCACGAGTTCGACGAGTTGAAGCGATTCGTCACCGAGTTCCACTCTTACAATCTCAGCTCCGATCAGTGCTCTTCCTTACTTGCGCAACGCATCCACGCTCCTCGCGACATAGTTTGGTCCGTCGTCCGACGATTCGATAAGCCTCAGACTTATAAGCACTTCATCAAGAGCTGCACTGTCGGAGAAGGATTTCAAATAACCGTCGGTTGCACAAGGGACGTCAGTGTTATCTCCGGCCTGCCGGCAGCCACGAGTACGGAGAGGCTAGATGTAATGGACGAGGAACGGAGAGTCACTGGTTTTAGTATCATCGGCGGAGATCACAGGCTGAAGAATTACCGGTCGATGACAACGGTGCATGAGTTGGAGCGAGACGGCCAGATCTGGACCGTGGTTTTGGAATCGTACGTAGTAGATATGCCGGACGGAAACACGGAAGAGGATACGCGTCTCTTCGCTGATACGGTGGTGAAATTAAACCTGCAGAAGCTGGCGTCCATCACCGAAGCGATGGCTCGAGACGGCAACGGCGACGAAGACGGCGACGGTAACGGTAATCGCAAGTAGTTACAAACACGGATTTCCAACCATTTCTTCTTTTTTTTCCGTTTATTTTCTTGCACGTTTGTTTTCTTCCTTTTTTGTTGAGTGGAAATTACTGGACACTCCCTTTGTACGATTGGATTTACAAGAATGCCAGGGCGAAATGCAGCTTAAGTCTGTTAGGAGAAAATGAGAAATCAGGTTCCCGAAAAAGGGCAATTTGGTCAATGTTCATGTACAATATCATCGTCTTTGGCTCTTTCTGGGGAAATTTCTTGTTATCTACTATTCCGACGTCGTTTTTGGGTACTTCCTTTCTTCCCCACTGTTAACGACAACAGTTGATTCTGTGTGTAAAAAGAAGAGGCTGTTTATTTTCTATGTTGGTCTTATCCACAATCCATTTTCCCAAAAAGTATTCACATGCAACCTGTTTTTAGGGCACAGGTCCCCGAATCCGTACGGCATGGACCCAAAAATACCCACTTCAGTTCCATAGGTTATGAAGCCCTGGAAGTTCAGAGAGTCCCAGTTTAGGGCGTTGCATTTTTGTACAGGGAGAACTCATCTGGGGGGGAGGGGGTAGTGTTTTCAGTGATTATTTCATTTTAATTTGACACAAGCGAAGCAGCTTGACTTGTCAATTCACATTCTACGCCCCCTCCCTTCAAAACAGGGTGCAGTAATTTTGTAGGGCAGCCCCAAAAAACCCCATAAGTTCGAAAGGGTTTTCCCAATCATGGAACTATCTCTTTGTTGCCTCCTCCCTCCATTTTCAGCTTCTACTCGTGCGTAGACTTTCCTCGCTGTGAGTGCCTACTTCCTTCAAATGTCAATGGTTATCCACTCTGACCGTGGGTCCCGCGGTCTTTGCGTGGAGCCCCATCCGATCTTCAATTTCATTGCTAGGCCGGTTCGTCTTGGTTGATTTCTTTTTCTTAACAAGGTTTTCAACTAATGAAAACTGCTTTTTCAAGTTGAATGGATACATTCGAGCCACGTGTTATCTATTCAGTGGGGTCCAAATAGAAGAGTTGAACGAAACAAAACTCATTGAATTGCCTTCTGGAATCTTCTTGTAACAAATGTTTATTCGTAGCTATGTACTTTCATGTCGACAAAATAAACACTTCCTATGATAAAATAGGGAAAACTCCAATTGTACACTCGTGCCCTAGGCTAGAATCACCCAACATAAAAAACGTTGCGGGCATCGGAGAATTGTCACTGCTTATGGATCTGAAACGAGATGATCTATCCCATGACGAGAATGAAAATAACGCATTACCCTGATAGAAACGGAATGATCTATCTATGACCCGAATGAAAATAACGCATTACCCAGATAGAAACAGAATGATCTATCTATGACCAGGATGAAAATAACGTATTATCCAAATAGAAACAGAATGATCTATTTATGACCAAGATGAAAATAAGGCATTATGAGGTAATTATGTCAATACTTTCATATATTTACTCTAAAAAAAGGTAGGATTATCTAAGTATAATTAAAGAAGAGGGGGAGGGGTTGGTGGGTTATGCAAGGCATGTGGGTGCACTAATGACATTACGTGGAAGTCTATTAAAGAAAGGGACGTGCCCCTTTTTTGGTGAGCAAAAGCCAACCCTTCCCCACTGGTTTTTTTTTTTTTTTTTTAATTGCAACTTGCCCAACTTGACCATACAAAAATGGGTCACATGATTTAATTAATGTGTTACACTTCCTAATCTCTCTCCTACTCACCCACGACCCAATTCACTTCGGTCGACCCACCCGAATATTTCGATTAAGTCAATGCCTTTTGGAACTCCCGTCATCAACTTATATCAACATATTATTACGAGGGGCGATCAATTAGTGTGTACTTTGACCATGATAACATGATATACTCCTAAATTGACTTTCCAAAAATAAAACAAACAAACAACACATTATTATGGGAAGAACACAATTGGATAATAATACTTGCTGTAAATAGTAAGTTCGAATTATTAAAGTTATTGAATATATATATTTTTTAATCCGTTTAATCGGAAATTGCAAAGTTGGTTTGTCAGAATATATATATATATATATATATATATATATATATATATATTCGTAGCTGATGACGCATATTTTGGTCGTTTTGTGATGAATGAGTCCAAGAAAATATGCAATGCAAACTCATCAAATTTGGTCCCAAGGACAAGCATACTCATTAATTTATGATGTCTGATCTAATTATTATTTAAAACGTTCAATTCTATAAAATAAATAAATTAATTTTTTAAAAATTAATATATGAATTGTTTATTGTTTTGGTCGGCTGAGAACTTTGACTGGTCGGTCGTCCTAATTCAACTTAATTATATGTGTACATAATTTGGAAGCATACTTTCTAAATATGTGAAATTTATACGTTGAATTTGTTGAATGTTTTTATTTTAGATAAAAGTGTAATTTAAATTATAATGTGTACAGTCATTTACTGATTATATTTTAAATTTTTTTTTTTTTTTTTACAGATTGAATTTCTATATTTCGTTTGTTGGTAATTTAAATTTTGTCGTCAATTTATTGGTTAAAAATAATACGTCTATACCACATTTTTCCATTGAATAAAATATTTGAACATGATTTTCTTTCTCTTCTGGTAATTTCTACCACAATTTCAAATTCTATCGATTTTTCAAAATCACTGGAAATGAAATCGATAAAGTTAAAAATTATTGAAGAAATTAGAAATCAAGATAAAACTCATAATTAAATTAAAAAAATATAATATACACCCAATAAATAATAAAGATAAGTTAATAAAAAAAAATCTAAATTAATGTGAAAATTTGATTTATAAAATATATATATATAAAATATGAAAATGACTCTAGACTTTATGAAAATGGCTCAATTCAAAGTTGTGAGCACTCAAACTCGAGTTGTGGGCTCACCTAAGCCAAGAGATTTATCTTTGACCGACCTAAGCTGTCATCTTTACCTACATCTACTAAACTAAAGAAAAAACGTATGTAAAATTAACAAAATAACCATTATAGTATGTAATTAATAATAGATCAATCAGTAAATAATTTTTTCTAACAAATAAAATACTCAACTATGAGAAAAGAATGGAGGAAACATCGCGAATAAGTTTTCTGTTGAAGACATCTTTCTGCTGCGAAAGTGAGTACTTGAAATAGGACTCAGGAAAATAAGCGACTTTCCGCACATAAAGACTTTCCTTTGTAGAAAGATGATTTTCCTCTGCATCTTTGTTTTGTAGATACAAAATAGATCTGTTGTCTTCTTTGTAGAAAAACACAGACAAATTGTAATTCTCCTAAAAAGTAAAGTAATTCTAAATTATCTTGCATCTAAAACATTATATATTCTTTTAGCAAATCTTCTAAATTATAAAACTAAAAAAAATTAAAATCAATTTATACAGTATTTTCTCAAATTCATTGTCCATAGGTAATAACTCTTTTCTACTACGAGTTCTCTGAAACGATATGGTCGAGTCATTTTCCTCAGATTAACGACAATATTTGTGTTGTTCATTTTTCATAATTGAGTATTTTATTTATTAACAAAAATTTTTTAGTAGTTGACTTGCCATTGACGTCATAATTCATGGTTGTATTGTTAATTTCCCAAAAAATAAACACAAAAAAAGTAGAAATTAGGGAAGCTCTAAGGCTGTCAAGCTCCAGGGCATTTTAGCCATGGATTCAGCAGCACTGCAAAAGGCAATCTAAGCCTCATTAACAGGGCGAGTCACCAAAACACATCCCAAGTCAGGCATGAGGTCGAGCTCATCCTATATGGGATGGTCCGTGGTGGGGCTTGCCGACCTACATGCTACAATGCTGATAAAGGAAAAGCCGCCGCTCACCAGCTAAAAACAGTCGGACCTCGAGCCGGCTCACGGGTCGAAAACCAGGTCAGGGCCCTAAAACAAATAGTGACAAGGGTGAAGGCAACGTGTGAGTAAATAGTGACTCGAAATCACATAGTAGACATACCTTGAAGCCCTGGAGATTCAAAGCCAGAGCCACCACAGTTATAGCTCAGAAAATAAATACATAATATAAATAAAAACCAGCCAAAAAAGTTGGAAGACATGCACATCTCTCAAATAGTTTCAGTCCCAAACTGTTAAATTTAAACCAGTCCTCTGCCCAGAAAAATGAAATCCTGAAACAAAATCAATCTGAAGAAAGAACAAGAATTGACTCCTGCAAAAGTCATACTATTCTTGAGGCAGGCATATAAAGATATATATCAACTTTAGAGTAACTCACATTAAATTCAAAATATTACACAGAAAAATACATGATAGTCTCCACTAAAAAGCCTACCTACAAATTCGGATGGTTTAAGAATGACTTCCTTATATGTTACAGCTTCCCTTTCATGGGACAGATCCTTCCAGTTGTTCAGTAATCTGTCCTTGCTATGCTAACTCGTTGGAGAAATTAACAAAAAGAAGGAAAGAATACATTGTTACAGATTACATTCCATTTCCCAAAAAACCTGCAAGATGTTGGATCCAAAAAGGTCAAGGATGAAGAAGAAAAACAGCCAAAGCCACTGCTTGCCCTATCTCTGCATGTCAAGCTTCCACAAATGAAATTTTTTTGGAGTGAAAGAATTGAGCCAATGAAGGGAAAGCAAGATCATAAGCAAGGAGCTCAAAAGCAGGAAAAAGGGTGCAAGTAGGACTTTTATTGTTCTCTCCATTTTGGACTTGAGAAGGGAAAATATCCCAATGGAGATAGTGGAAAAACAAGGCCAGGTGATGGCGGAGGAGGAGGCCCAGGACCTAAAATCCCCGGATGAGCCAAGGGTGAAAACAAAAAATTCGGTGATAATAGCGGAGGGAACTGTATTCCAGGTGAAAGCAGTGGATATGGTGATCGAGGGGAGATTAAATTCAGGTAACCACTCGGAGATGGCAATAGAAACTGAGATGTTGGAGAGGGCAACAGGGCAGGTGCATTGCTCTCTACTTGTGGGGGATGAAAATTAGGCGGCGGTGGAAAATGGGGATTCATCATTTGGGGTGGAAATGTGGGATTGGCTGGATTGGTCGGATTAGGAAGTATACCAGCAGTAGGTGCTTGGCCGACATTGTGACTCGGCAATGATGGTTGCAATGGAGGTTGAGCAAAGTTTCCTCTTGGAGATGGATCAGTCATTGAGGTTTGTAGGTATCGCATATAAGCTGACATAGGAGACTCAACATTGTTTGGAAAGTACGCATTCCCAGGTGTGAATGGCGAGAATTGTGCAGGGGATGGGTGGCCACCACCCCCACTAAGCGGCACTGGCGGCCTAGCAGAGGCGTTATTATACGGAAGTGGCGGTGGCCCAACAGGGGCAGGACCTGGAGGTGGCATATGAGGCCGGTTAATAGGCATCAATGGAGGGGGTCGAATCCTTTGCAATCGCATACTTTGTGGTTTTTGAGGATTCTGAGGAGGCCTAGGCAATGGCTCTTGAGATGGCGAGCCAGTCAATTGCTGCACAATGTTCCTAAAGTCATTCTTGCTTATGTTATAAACCTGAGGCTGAGGTTGCTGCCTGGCAGGATTGCTATTAAAATTAGGCTGGTGTAATGGACTCTTCCTTATGCTCTTCCCCATTTTATTCACCCCCAAATGCTCATTCTGTCTATTCTTCGAGTTATCCATGTCAGAACAACACTCTCAAAATTTCTGCAGCTGAATGTATCAAGAATCTCCAATAAATCCTTTACAAATCAATCACCACGCGTACAGCACACCAAATAACAAGATTCTTTTACGAAGAACATATTTTAATCAAGGCTCCAAAAAAAACCCACAAAAGCACATCAATCCAAGAAAAGAGCAAAGGTCCGAAGAAGCAATGGCATGCAATTAAATCCTTTCTTCGGCTAAACCTAATCAATCCAGATAGAACAAAATCTAAATATCTTTCCTGAATCTTTCCTTTTCGGAGCACGAAATTACTAAAATCATAAGCAGTATGTTCAGCATCGTCGTCAAAATGAGTCAAATTATTTGAAACATGCCCCAAATAAAAAATCTTGTGTACCCGATCGACGGGCGACAAAAACCCACTAAGTAAATATTCCGCGGTCTAACATACTAAAACTAAACGAGTAAACGCAAAGAAAAGTACGAGGAAAGAGAGGTGAGGATTGGGCGAAATTTTACCCTTGGCTGAAGGAGCAAAATCAGAAGACAACTCCAACCCCCCTTTAATCCTTACTCTGGCTTTGAATTTCCTCCAGAAATACTTGACAATATAAATGAAACCCTAGTTTGAATCAGAACACGGCGAAACATAAAACGGGGCCATAGGTCAACGTGAAAATGAAGAAAACGAGTAATGATGGAGGGAGAGAGAGAGAGAGGGGGTGTGGACCCTACAAGCCTAAACCCACTTGCAAAAATGCTTTTCACAAACAAGGCAATACTTTAAAGGAGTAAAATGTCTAAAATGAAAAATATTGCTTGAGATGAACAGCCTAATTGCTCAAAATTTACAGAGTTTTGTTTTAAGATTAAACCATCATGTAAATATAAAAATGGTTTAAGTGACGGTTTGACCGATATCAGTAGGATTGTACAATCTTATATCATTTAGGAAAGTGAATATCACATAGTTTATAAGTATAGTATTATCCGTTTTGGGATAGTTCTAAAAACAAAACCGCGTAGATTTCAACCATAAGCAGACAATATTATACTAGCAGGACTGAAAACATAACAAATGGTATTATAGTCAAATCTCAATCGAAAGTGTAGCCGACAGGAACGTCAGACCCCCTAAAGAGGAAAATTGTAACTGCATGCTTTGTAAAGACAAAGATAATCTAAGTGATGATTCACCTCATATCAGTGAGAGTGCACAATCCCACGTTATTTGAGATAGTGGAAAACACATAGTTTATAAGTAGAGTTCTCTTTTCTATATAGTACAATGAGTTTTACGATAACCTAAAAAATAAAACTGCTCAGGATTCAACCCAAATCAGACGATATTGTTATGAAAGAATTGGAGACCTTATAAATATTATGGGAGGATTGTAAACGTTATATAGGATGACTATTTTTATCCTGGGGAAGAATAAAAATTTGATCTTCCCAAACCATCTTTTTCAAATCAAAAGTCTATCACATTCCCATCAAAATAAATTAGTTTTTTTTTTTTTTGTCACATGAATACGTAAAAAAATGAATAATAATAATTCTTATTGATTTAAAAATTAACAATTCAAAGAAAACATGAAAAAAAAATAAAATAAAAGTTGCGTGACAATTTGATTCAATGTTGTTGGTAGTAACAACCTAGTCAAAAATATAAAACATAGTTTAATAGTCGTGATTACTTCCATTTGTTTAATATAATAACCCTCAAGTTTGAAAATTATGCTCTTTCTATTATTAAAATATTTAATGTTGCGTGTTACACAATAATTTCAACATCCAATTTAGCATTCAAAGATACTTTGTTATATACCACATGTGAATGTGAATGTACAACGTGACAAGACTACAGTTGTTACGACAAATTTTAAGAGACGTCGAAAGCAAAAACTTTAGATTTTGAATAAATGTGAGAAAGAGTTTGATTTTCGTTTTCGAGTTTAGTCTAATGCATTTAATAATTCGTCTGCGAAGATTATTGCTTGATAAATTACTTCACAAACATGTTATTAAGCGCGATACGATGAATCCAGTTATAAATTGTTAAACGTCATTTCTTATAGACATTTCAAAATTTTATGAAGTATACCATTTATTTATATTTCTCTAAATATGAGTGTGTTAGATTTTGATGTGACTCGAATTCTATTGGGTCGAGCCCGTGGATCCGCATTGTAAATCTCATTTAGGATTTTGTTTTCTCTATAAATTGATGTAAGCTAGAGTCGCAAAACTCGCAGTTGTATTTCAATCTTCATAGTAGATTATCCCTCTGCCCCGTGGTTTTTTCCTGAAAGAGTTTTTTCACTTAAATCTTACGTCCCGCATGGTATTTTCTTTTTCTGATTATCGTTCGATCTCTAACAGAGTATACGATGAATTATTCCAGCGAATGTTTTAAATTGTTAAAGGTCATCTGTTTATTCATGTTCTTCTAAATTAGAGTAATG
>CM039470.1:34388067-34419726 GCA_022433065.1 Begonia loranthoides
TGGAGGTGGTGAAGGAAGTGGAAGTGGAGGTGGAGGAGGATATGGTACAGGCTATGGAGGAGGAGGTGGAGGAGGCGGTGGAAGTGGCGGAGGTGGAGGCGGAGGATCAGGCTATGGTCCTGGAACGTACGGAAGTGGATATGGAAGTGGTGGAGGAATGGGAGGAGGCTACGGCAGTGGAGCTGCCGGAGGTTATGGTGGTGGGGCTGCTGGTGGCCACGGTAGTGGTGGTGGTGCTGGTTCTGGTGGTGGTGGAGCACACGGAGGCGGGTACGGAGGAGGAGATGGGACCGGAGAAGGCGGTGGACATGGTGGCTATGGACCTTGAAACTTGAAAGACCCTCTCACTACCTATATCACCCTCTAAAAAAATGTAAATGCCTTCTTGTGCATCTATATAATTACCATCCTAAAAAATAATTATCATGAACGTGTAAGCATAAGAATGATTGAATTTGAAGTGTTGTATGAAACTTAATGTATGCGTATGTATTATCTCCTTCGCATTATCAATTAATATATGCTTTTTATTTGTCTTATTTATTTAATCTTTATTTTTTTCTTTTCAAGTGTTTGTATTGGATTATGGGATTTCTTTCGAAGCAACCGCAGACCTAGGTCGACCGGTCATTTTGACTCTTGAAGGCAAGTCCATGGCAACTATGATGCTATTTTACTAGATGCACCCACCTCTTGGTCATGTAAAAATAACAAGAGATAAATGATAGAGTCCAAGTGGGAAACATAATTCCAACTCCCACACTCTCTCTCTTTCTAAAGTTATTTATTTTTATATTAATTTTCCTGCATACATTTTAATGCTGAATTTATATGGGTTTGACTTTGAGAGAAAGTGCCCTCATTTGCTATTTCTTTTTAAATTTTCTAAGCCATAATTGTCACCACTTCGAGGCTTAGATTAATAGAAATATCGGTTCTAACGATTTGATTTTTAGGGAGAATTTGATTGTCTAATCTAATACTTAATGGACAACGAAAGATTTATATTATTTAGGAAAATTAACATCGCAACCCCTATAGCTTCCAATTAATAACAAGTCAAATTCTGAAGAAATTTTACTAACAATTAAAACTTTGGACGATAAAAAATTCTCGTCGACGATCTCATACTCATATTTCCTATCTAAATCTGTAGACTTTAACACCTCGGTTTGATTGACGCTAAAAACCGTCGAATGGAGACGAAGGATGTCAATTATCGGGGGTCGAGGGACGTCCCTCCTGCCTGTTAGAAGACAGACAGTTGTTGGAACGATTATCGAGCTATGGCAGACGATCTTCATTGGCGGTTGGATCAAGGAAGGACGTCCCCAACTTGGAATTGACGGTTATGATTGAATCTATCAATTTCCAAAGGCTATGGCGGACGATCGTCCATGTCGTTGGATCGAGGAAGAGATGTCCCTTATAGGGATTGACGGTCGTGATTGAATATGTCGTTTTCCAAAATCGATGGCGGACGACAATCCATGGACTTTTGATCGAGCGAGGGACGTCCCTAGATCGGAATGGACACTCAGAATGGACTCAAAATTCTTTTCAGTTGAAGGGTCACGTGCAAGGCACACACATTTTTAAAACGCATGAATTTCCTCAATTAAGATGGACATCCCTCTTCCATAACGGATGTCTCTCGACTTATTTCAGACGTCTCTCGTCGAGAAACGGACATCCCTCTACCAAGACTACGTCCTTCTGCCCGCAATAGACATCTTTGTCTTAAGACTTCGTCATTCAGTATGAAACAGACGTCCATCTTAATACGAGGGACGCACCTTTTCCTTCAGAGAATAACATTCAGTCTAAAACAAACGTCGCTCGTATTAAGACAGACGTTCCTCGTAGACAATCCTGGCCATTAATCTTGATAAGGGATGTCCCTCGCTCGATCCAACGTCCATGGAATGTCTTACGCCATCGCCTTTGAAAATTGACAGATTCAATCATAGCCGTCAATTCCGAGCGGGGGCCGTCTTTCCTTGATCCTACGGCCATTGACAATCATCTGCCATCGCCCGATGATCGTTCCGACGCTCGATAACTAGCAGGAGGGATATCTATCACCCCCTGATAATTGACGTCCTTCATCTCCATTTGACGGTCCTTCCCTTCAACGAAACAGAGGCATTAAGAACGATGGATTTGGACGGAAAACGTGACTGCGAAGTCGCTGGTAAGAATTTTTCATAGTTCAGGGTTTTAGATATTAACAAAATTTCTTCAGAGTTTAACTTGTCATTAACTGCAAACTATAAGATTTGCGGTATTAATTTCTCTATTATTTATTAGTAGTTTTTACATGAAATTTCGCCCCCAAAATTCAATACAAAAGAAAACCATCAAATAAATGGAGGTGCTTCTTGCCCATTTCAGACTCGATAGTGGTGAGATCTTTCGATAATAGTGAGATCTTACTAACTTCTGCTGCGTTGTGTAGTCTTTTGAATACCGGAAAGAAGTTGAAGTAGTGTGGAAAGTTTGATGAAGAAAGTAGAAGGACGCATGGAAGACAGCGAGATCTCATTAGCAAGGAAGGCAGCTGAAAGTATCAAGAGTGAGCTAAGATTCAGTGTCAATAGCGACCGATTGCTCTTCACCATGTGCCTCAACTACTCCGCATCTCTTTCATTTGGCCCACTTCCACCCCTATCAGAACTAGAAGCCCTCACCATCTCCCATATCTCCATCAGCTTTTCAACTCTAAGAAACATGGGTTTTACCCCATCTTCTGTCCTGTTTTCTGGAATGGCTTTCAACTGTCCTTAGCATGTTTTTAATCTTCTATTTTCAAAGTGATCTCATCATCCTTCAAGTGAAAAGAGAGAGCAACTGAGGATATATACAAAGCATATGTCGAAATTTTCAAAATTTGAAATTAATGAAAAATTTACAAATTAAAAGCCAAGTTTCACGAGACCAGACCCAATAATGCAAAAAAATAAAATCCTGAGGAACAAAAAAGAATCCTAAAAAACTAGCCTCAAATTATGTACTTTTACTTTCAACTTTCCAAAAATGGAATGCAGCCCCCAAAACTCGGGTTTATTCTCAATTTCCAGCCGCCACAAACCGAGCAACTGAATTATGGGGGAGCTTCCGCCTGGTATTAGGGGAGCCAGACTTCTTACAAGGAGATGCCCTCGCCTTCTTCCTTGCCTTACCACTCATGCCTTCGCCACGAGGTTCAAGCATGGCAGAGATGAACCTCATACCCCTTGCACTAGGCATGCTCCTCTGAACATATCTTAAAGCTTCTCTCTTCTCACTATTGTCCATCACCTTCTTCAATGGCCTCTCAGCTTCTCTTTTCTGACCGCTGTCCACCACCTTCTTCCTTGGCCTCTCAACATTCGCATATTTTTCAGGCTTAAGATGTGCTCGAGGGATGCAATAACCTGTTCTTCATTCTTTTCAGTCATTGCCCAAATAATTTCACAGTACCAAAAATAAAATAAAATAAACTTGAAATCGAAACTTGGAAGAGTGCTAGTTCTTACCCTGAGGCTTGAAAATTGCAGTGTCAGGTTCGGGAGATCCAGACGGCGTAAGGGTATGAAAACAATCCATATCTTTACTATCATCCACCTTTCCATGCTCTTCGTTTTCTCCATGACCAGATTTTGAAGCATCTTGTCTCAAGTTATTGTCAAATTCTTCAACTGCCCCAGAGGGTTGGATCAAGAGAGGATGACTCGAGATCTGAGAAGGAACATCACATCCAAATTCTGTGGATTCATCCACTTTGCAATTATCAATCATTGGCTCTCGATGACATGAGTCATCTGGCACTGACATGGGCAATGCAATCGAAGCATTATTGTCAAACCTCGGCTTTTGTCCTTCCATTAAAGTGCACACCCATGGTGTTCCCTTCTTTGCGTAAAAGAGAATGTATGCCTCCTGGGACAACACATAGTTTTCTGGGACCAAAGTAACCTAAAAAAACATAAATTATGTCACAAATTATTTCAAAGATAACAAATCAAATGAAAACTTCACAAACATTCAAATGAAATAAGCTGTAAAATGTTATTGACTTAGATTCCATCTACCACACAGCAAAACAGAGTAAACTTTCTTAATTACATCCAAACATTTACCTTGGAGTCATCAAATCTAAACCATGAATGCAGAGACGGACGAACAAAGCTGATATAGTGTCCAGAAGTAGATGCCTCTCCCACATGCTCAACAATAGCATATAGTTCATAACGGAGCTCAACCTAAAAAAAACGAGACTCTTTAATTATTAAATCTGATTAATTTACGTTTTATCTTGGAAAAGATATAGTAACATACGTCTGCATCTCGTGCTGACCAAGTGTATGGCTTCAAGTCCAGCTCTAATGGAAATTTCACAGGCTTTTTTATTTTCTCCACAGAAATCCCATCACTCTTGAATCTTTTCAAATGGAAGGTCGCAACTGATGGAATTTCGTCGAGCATAAGCCGTTTCTCAATTGACACAACTTCTATGCAGTTCTCACATGTAAATCTCATCTCCGGATCATCAATTTTTTCGACTTTGGTGAAAGATTCCAAAGCACCCAAAAGAGAATCGACATTTTCAATCTCCAGACTCAGGTCCATTAGAGGCTCGGTCTTGTCAGATAAATGCCCGCAATTACAACAGAGAAGCTGAAATTGGATGTTTATAGGAAAGATGAGAATTCAGAAAAATAAAAATCAAATAATTACCATAAAAGTATATTTCACAGTCCATACCTTGCTTATAAGACGACCACCGAAAATCCTTTTCACTAAGTTATCACTCTCACAAGCAAACCTTCTATTGTTTTCCATTAAAAACAAGCAAGGTCCTCCGAGTTTATCTAACAAGCATTGCAGGAATTCATGGGCATCTTCCTGCTGCAATTCCTCGAAATAAGATGAGATATCTGATTACAGATTAAGAATCACAACGACAGAAGAACTTCCTGAAAGTTGATGTAAGAAATACAGCAAACATTTTTACAACCTTGAAGAGTAGCACTAATTAAAAACTAAACTCAACATTTAACACCCATCAATATAAGGTATATCTGCACCATCTGACTTGATTTAGGATACAGCTCAAGTTGTCGACGAATTTATGGGGCGAAATGACCCCTCCTGATGAAGAAAGTGAAAACTCAATGTGGTCGTGGAGAGCACAGAAAAGGCAGAAATATTTATTCCCAGCTGAAAATTACAATTAAAATAACTTGACTTCAGTACATCGCTGAGGAAATATTCATTGCATAACATTACGATTTAAAAAAAAAGCATCAAATTATCATAACAGATTTTGGTTGTTTAGATAAAGAAGAACCTATCTTACATTGACAGATCTTCAAATGATCTGCAGTCCGGAGACCATGCACGAGTAATGTGGTATGTGTCATGCACTGCAGAATTGAATTCAAGAAACAAGTGTTGCCCAGATTTGCCAGTCCAGCGCCCTGAAAAACCCACATGAACAAATCTATTTGTCACAAAAAAAAATTAACGAAAACGTAAAACATTAATGTATATGAGGCAATCATATTACCACGAGGGAATTTGTTTCTTGCGAAGAAATTGAAGACCATGGCTGTTCTGAATGAGAATCCGCTGACAACCTAGCCGAATTTGAAGCTTCTGTTGCGTTATGGCTGTAACGAATTATTGAGAAAGAAAGTGATGGGCTACTTTCTTGCGTTTTTGCATGGACAAATAGTGAACTCGAATTATCTGGAGGAACGTTCATCCGCGGAGAAAAAGGAATTGCATCGGATTTAGAAGAGCAAGGGCAAACGGCAGAAAAAAGACTATCTTCGTCGGATTTCGCAGGAGAAAATGGTAAAGAGTTGTCGAGAGTTTCTCTAGGAGGATAGAAATTCGAAATTGAGGAAGTCATCATTGGAGTATTCAATGAAGTTACCGAGGACTGATAACCAAGGGCTTCCGTCGGCGAAATAAACAATCCCCCGTTCGAATTAAATTCAAACGGTATTAACCCATCACAGTTCTCCGACAAATTAGTCAAGCAGGTTACAGAGGCTGAAAGCAAATGCTCTTGAACATCAATGTTTTTCGAAACAGACGCCATTGGAGAAAGAACCAAATGCGACCGAGTAAAATCAGCTTCCCAGCTTCAGAGAGAAAACCCGCCGTAAAACCCCCAAAGAAAGATCAAGACTGATTAACCCTAACAGATAAAGGGCATCAAATAAAAAACTGCAACAGCAAGAAAGCAGAAACTTGCTCCGTAATGAGACGGCGGAGAACGACAATCAACCGGCAGTAAAGAATCGCCGAGTACAAATTAGGGCATCAAAAAATTGAAGCAGAGGAGAAGAGGGAACACCAAAAAGTACTTGAAAATTTAGGTCGTCGGTTTAAGTAAATTTGGAAATTGGAGGGAAACTCTTAAGCCGCCATATATTTTGGGTTCCGCTTTGATTTTTGGAAGCATTAGCGAGACTGCAACTCTCGTAAATAACCCTAAAAAGTAAAAATCTCTCTTTTATAATATTTCACGCCCAAAAAACACCTCCAAAATTGATGATCTTCATAATTCTGTTAATTAACCTTTAAATACCCATTTTTAATTGATTTGTTTTAAATTTGTCATAGATAGACATCCTCGTATATAACAAAAGAATTGTTTATGTATTTTCTAATAATTATTTAATTAATTCAGATTTTGTCAAATTGTTGTGAGTTTTGCAAATTACAACTTAACTTGTATATTTGACTAATTTATTGACCAAAAGAGATTTTCTATTATTTTACCAATTACTCATCGCATGCTTTTTATTGTTTTCTTGTTCACTTAATTGTTATTAACCTCAACAGCTACGATAGGGAAGGCGGCGCCAGCGTAAGCCACGTCAACTAACCGTTGCAGTTGGAGGAAAGGGAAATGAAAAAGCTCAGCCAATCACGTAGGCTGCATTAGCTGATATGGCTGATAACGTGGTGTTTGACGTGGAAACATAGAGAAAGTATAAAAAGGAAGATAAAGAAGAGGAAAGCAGATGAGAAGATTGTTCTGTTATTTTTCATTTAGCTCATTTCGTGTTATTTCCTCTTTTCGATTGTAATACAAAGCCGGCGATGGCAATTTTCAATAAAAGATTCAGTTTTCTCTTCAATTCTGATTTTCGATCATAAACAAATTGATATCAGAGCTATGACGATTTGCGGATGGCGGAAACGCGTTCAAAGTCTAATGAAGAAGCATCGAAGTGTATGGAAGGGGAGTTGCAGAGTATTGACTCTTCTTTCACCGCTGTTTTTTCACGATTAGAGAATTCATATAAGTAATTTCAATCGTTGGCTGCTCGCCATGATAGACTGGAAACTACAATTCACAAAATGAAGCAAGATATTGTAGTTAAGCATGAAGCATTTATGGTTGCTTTCACACAGTTGCTTCCAAATAGGTTAGTGCGTCACCCGGTACAGCAGCCGCAAATAATATTCCATATAGTTCACATTTTCAACCATCAGGAGATAATATCCACCATCCAACACTGAATGAAAATTTCCGTCGTGATTTTGGGTTTCAACCAAGATTACCGTGTTTAGATCTTCCTTTTTTTTTTCAGGAGATGGACCCCAGGAATGGCTGCGGAAAGCAAACAAATACTTTTTGATTCAACAAATTCCAGTTAATCTTCGTTTGGGAATTGCATAAATTCATTTACAAGACCAGGTAGACACATGGTTTGATGAGTTTATTTCTTTTCATCCTCAGGCGAGTTGGGACCAGTTTGCAACTGAATTATGTAGACGATTTTCTGATAATACTGCTGAAGACGTAATAAATTCATTCTCCAAAATTTGCCAAACAACTAAGGTGAAAGATTACATACAACGTTTTGAAGCACTTAAATCTTTGGTACAATCAGCCTTACCTTGGATGACAGAAACTTATTATATTTTTGTATTCACAAGTGGTTTAAAAGAGGAGATTAAGGCTACAATTAAGATAAATCATCCAGCTTCATTGTCATTAGTATTTCAAGTAGCTTTGTTACAGGAACAATCTATTCAAGCTTTATAGCGTTTACCAAAGTTCAACAAAACTTTTACTGCTTCTAAATGACCTGATAAATCAGCAATAATTCCTTCTAACCTGAATAATTCAGATTTAGCTCGGCTACCCAGGTTAACACCAACTGAGTTGAATCAGAAAAGAAAACTTGGTTTATGCTTTAAGTGTGATGAAAAATACACTTTAAACCATGTTTGTAAAAATTATTCCCTCAATTTTTTACTAGTTGCTTTAGCTGACTTTGATAATTCAGATAACTTGGATACACCGGTTGATGAATCTCAAGATGAAATGAAAGAGGTAGCGGTGTCCCTCAATGCTTTAGCCGGTTTTGCCTCAAACTCAACTGTTCGGATCAGTGGACATATTCGGGCCAACTTTTGTCTGTTTTGATTGATAGTGGTAGTACCCACAATTTCATTAATGAATTTGTTGCAAGCTATTTAAAATTGCAGGTAGACTATTCTAGGAATTTGATAGTGACAGTTGCTAATGGAGCCAAAATATTGAGTGCCTCAATTCCTAATCCAGTTAAATGGAATATGCATGATAACAGTTTTATATTCTCTTTTCGAGCTCTTCCTCTGGGTGGCAGCGATATGTTGGGCTCGGCTCATATTTTTTGGGCTAAGTATAAAAGGAGATTTGTGGCTAATAAAACCCTAGAATGATAATAAAATAGAGAAAAAAAATAGAAGAAAAGAGATATTCAAATTTTCAGATGCAGTCAAACGAGAATTACGTTTCTCAAGTTTCTACCGTTGGATCATTGTAAAATTTTAACTGTAGCCTTGCGACATCAAGGGGTATATTCGGACCGGTAGAGATTGGTGTTTGAGTTTTTTAAGATGGTCTGTTGAGGTAAAAATGGGACTGCCGTTATGGTAACCCTATGTTTATCCTCTCTTACGTTTTGTTATCTTCCAAGATTAGTGTTCAATCTTGATGAATATTGTATGCCTCTAGTTTTTGAGTTAGAGAGAACTTTGGTGTACCCATTATTTTTGTTATAGTGGAAGGTTCGATTAAATAGTCTACGGGTCTTGGAAGCGGATAAATCATCCTAACATGCAGATTAACAACATGTTTAACAGATTATCGTAATAGCCAAACTAATACAGGAGAGGGCCTAACATTCAGCAGTAAAATCGCTCATTGATCACAACAGTGGAGTACAAAACACAGAGTATAAACATGCTTCATTATAGAACAATAAGGACAGTAGCTAAAATCACCCAAAACCAACAAAGGAACAAAACAATATATTTACAATCAACAACGTCGTAATTAACAAAGGCATTAACCACATATTCAACATCCAAAATTCATCAAGAACATTGATCATAATGTATTTGCAGACCAACAATAGTAAGAGGAGGATTCTCTTACTTGCAGCACTCCCGAGAGCTGCATCAACCATCCCTGAAACCTCACCAGCCCTCACTAGCCGATTTGTAGCAGCTGGAAACCGAGAGCTACCTCTCCAAACCATTCACTACCTCCCTCCTTTCTTCGGTTGCACCGAGGAGAGGAGTACTCTCTGCCAAAATTAAAGGGCAGAGAGTATAAGCTCTCACACTCGATAGCCACTCTCACTTTCTCCAACTTCACAGTCTGTGTATTCCCTACAATCCTTTTGCCCATGCCTTCGAATCTGGAAATCATCAGGAGTGCGATGCAAGGTTGGAAGGAATGCGGGGGTTGTCTGCTTAGCAGACAATGGTTCAACCCGAATCGGGTCAAACTAGATTTTCAAGCTTTATATTGTGTTTCTCCTCCTCAGTTGGCGTTGGGTCCTTATCAACAAACTGATGTGGCAGCAGTAGACATAGTTTTAAAGGATCGTTTTCATATGAACAGACTTCTCAAGCAGAATCTTACCCAAGCTCAAGTACGTATGAAGATATATGTTGATAACAAAAGGACATAACAAAGCTTCGATGTTGGTGATATGGTTTTTCTTTATCTGCAACCATATAGACAGCTTACAGTCAAACAGAACATGTCTCAAAATTTGGCACCTAAATTTTATGGCCCTTTTAAGATTCTAGAAAAATTGGGTACCGTTACTTACAAATTGGCATTACCTACAGTGGCTCGTATACACCCTATTTTTCATGTATCTTTGCTCAAAAAAGAGATTGGTCATTCTAAGGTTCCATAACAGCACCTGCCAGTTGAATTTTTGAATGATCCTGGAAGAATGCCTGTTCGTTTTGCAGGTGCGAGTAGTTAAACGCGGCAATTTTCTGATTACTTAGTGGCTCATTCACTGGGTTTATGAATCGGAGTCTGACGCTACTTGGCTAGACGCAGAGGATGTGGCTGATCATTTTCCAGACTTTGAACCTTGGGGACAAGCTTTTTCAAGTGGGGATGCCTGTTATCAACCTCAACGGCTACGTTGGGGAAGGCGGCACCAGCGTAAACCATGTCAGCTAACCGTTGCAATTGGAGGAAAGAGAAATGAAAAATCTCAGTCAATCACATTAGTTGATATGGCAGCTAACATGGCATCCGACGTGAAAACGTAGAGAAAATATAAAAAGGAAGATAAATAAGAGGAAAGCAGCCGAGAAGATTGTTCTGTTATTTTTTCGTTTAGTTCATTTCCTGTTATTTCCTCTTTTCAATTGCAATACAAATCATGCGACGACAATTTTCAACAAAAGATTCAAATTTTCTCTTCAATTATGATTTCCGATCATAACATGAATATTTTTTATTTTTCTTTGTTAAGGATGAGTACTTAAACGATAGCTTAGTGGTCACGTTTTTTCAATTTAAGACGGCTTATGATAGGTAATGTCACAGGTCTATAACAGTCTCTTCTTTCTCAGCTACATTACTTGGATTTACACAAATGTGTAAAGCGACTATTATGCTTCTGCTAGAATTCTTATCTTTTACTCTTATTTGTTTGAATTATTATGTTTTAAATTAAATCAATAAATAAGTAAACACATACATTGTAATTTCTTTTCTATCAATTACATAATCGACCTTAAATTATTTTATTGTCAATCAGAACATATATCTTACAACTGTCACCAATTTAGATACTTTCATCTAATTATTCGTCAAATTTAGCACATTATACTGTATTTTTCATTTAATTAGGTTTTTAACTTGATAAAAATGATAAGCATATGTTCCAAAATTAATGTCCAAATCAAAATTGTTGATAGTTAAAAGACTAGAGCTTTTTTTTTTTTTTTTGGCCGGAAATGAATAAAATAATTATCTTAAATTTAAATCCTTATTCCATTGCGTTTTAAAAAGATTGAAATTGATCAAAATTTTCAAAATCCTAAATATTTTTTTTTTATAATCTCATTTATCTTATCTTATTTTGATTTAAATCCAAATCCATCTAATTATATAATATTAAATTCAATATGTGATGTCATATCTTTAATTTGAATTTTAATTATCTTAGTTGATCTCCTAATTTGAAATAATTCAATGCATATCAAATCACTTTTAGAAGATAGCATATTAGTTGAAGTATTTGTCTTAAATCAAATTAATCATATCAATTTATTAATTATATAAAAAAACAAATTAATTATTTTGTATAAACAATCAAACTCTTAGTTTTTGGTTTGTAGAAATCATTTTTTAAGAAAGTTACTAGTTAGAGAATTGTATTTTCCACAATAATTAAAAAGTTTTACAACATATAATTAATTTGCATTTTAGAACACTAGGATTATACTAAAACAAGGATGAGTGATTCCTCGGCAAAATTGTAGTCCTCGAATCAAACAAACAACTACTAGAGAAAATAAAACTTGAATCGAGAGTAAGAGGTTCAATATCAGTTCCGACAGCAGGTCAAGTCAGACCAGATTGACATGCTACAGAGAGACCCAGTTGGGCCTGACCGGCCAAATAATATTATACTATGTTGTAAATGAGAGATGAATGATCTGGAAACTCAATATTAAGAATGTTGGGTCGTGATCTTTATTGACCTAATCTTGGTGTGGTTTGTCATACATAAATTAGTTTCACTCAAAAATTTATCTGTGGGCCTAAACCTATACCATATTATGGGCTTTTGATGGGCCTCAACTCTCTCGATTCTTTATATTGGGCCTTCTCATTTTAAAAATCATATTAAGATTAGTTAGTGATATCTTTTTAATTCCACTTTTTTAACAATTACCAGTTATAATATTAAATAGTTAATATAATCATTATGTTAAATTATAAGTAATTAAAATTGTTAAATTTAGTGGGGACTTGAATTTTATTGATTGAGTCGAATTAATGGGCTCGCATTGTAAATTTCATTTACGTTTTTGTTTTTTCTATAAATTTATGTAAGTTATAGTCGCAAAACTCACTGTTATATTTTGATCTTTATAATGGATTTATTTTTCTAGTCAACGTTGCACTATAATTTATGTGGGTGCAGAGTTAGGCTTCACTCGTTGCTACACTAAAATATTAACCCGAGTTAGTTGCATTGGTTAATTTAAATGGAGGGAAGTGCAAAAGAATATTCGAGAAAGACGCTGGTGGCCCTGGGCTGAAGAGTTTAGAAGAGTGATAAAAACAACGCGTGGATTTGGTGGGGAAATTTTATGCGCGTGTGGGGTAAGTTGTGGGACATGAATCACGTGCTCCTTGCCGCCCTTGGGTCTTGTAGTCAGCCAATGGGCCCCACTCATTTCCTTCCACGTTTATCTTCTGTTTTTTTGTTTCTTTTGCTTTTATGAAAAATCATCATTTTAAATTACAAAATCTCAACTTTTTTTAAAATATTATTATCATATTTTCTATTAAAAATTTAAATTTTAAAATATAATTTATTAAATATTCACTATAAAAATTATATTTTCTACAATAAAAATCATATTTTTTTTATAACAAATATTTATTTTTTTCTGCAAAATCTTAATTTCATCGTCATAAACCGAGAGAGTGACGCACAACCTCAACCTTAAATACGACTATTATCTTAATTGGTTCGTTTAAACAAGTTATTAGAATATTAATTACTTCCGGCAACAAAATACACATTTTTGCAATGAAAAATTTTCTTTGCGCAACAGATATTTCTCTTCCACTACAGAAAGTAAATTTTTCGTTACAACTACTTCATATACGGATCCGCTGCAGAAAGACGATCTATCCGCTGTGGAAAAAAAAAACTTTAAATTTTTAACACAAAACGTGGCAGCGAAGTTTGTCATCTTTATTTTGTTTTCTCTTTAAACTATATAGAGTTTTTAAATATATCTAACTTGTGACAACCAACATTACATTTCAACACATTATCAAAGTTATCATGTACATTAGTCCTATGTAACTATGTCTACACTCAATAAACACGAGTATAAGAACATGAACACAATAAAAAACGCCAAAAAAGGGAATTTCCCAAAATTTTCGTATCATTACCCAAAAAAATAAAAGAAATTTGATAGAATGTATTGCTATAGAGAATGATTTATAGAGGGGTGACATTAGAAAATAAAGTATGCTAAATGGGTTTTTTAAATTATAAAATAATAATTAATTAAATTAATTGCTTCCAAATAACCTCTTGGCACGATCACTAAAGATGATCATCTTACCTACCACTCTATTTTAATTCTTTGTTTTTGGGCTTGGCCGCTACCATAGTATTTATCTCATAATAACAATGATAAGCATGTGACATATTCATAGAGTCACGTAATGAAACTAGTGTCACTAATTAACTATGCAATAATCACAATAATAATTAAAAAATTAATAATAAAGCACGTTTAAATTTATAATAATTTATTCCCCGTGCAAGAACACGCTTTTCAATTATCATTCATAGTTTAGTTGTATCGATTTCTTCTTCAAACTTCTTGAAAACAAAATTAAATTTGATCCTTCATCATGTGTGTTAGAGATCAAACGATAGTCGAAAAAAGAAATATACAACGTGGGACACTAAATTTATGTGAAAAAATATTTTTGGGGAAAAAATTAAGAGAAAAAAAAATAAATTTACTACAAAAATTAAAATATAATTGTAAATTTTGTGACTCTAACTTATATCAATTTATAAAAAAAATAAAAACATTAAATAAAATTTATAATACAGATCCAAAGACTTAATCTAATAAAATTCGAGTCTAGTTTTTGTCAACTTTGTCGGTTGCCATAGTATTTAAGTGTGAAAATGAATCTTATTAGTACACAAAAGAAACAAGTGGCAACGTGACGAATAATGTACAAAACGTGTTGAATTACTTTATTATAAAATATTTAAAATAATGGGATAGGAATGTCGAGTGGAATAATGGGAGGAGGAGGATACCAACTCAGATCTGCGGCCAGGATTGACTATCGTGACGGCAACGCGTTCATTCGAGTAAATAATTTAGAACATCATCGTTATCTTTGGTCTGTGATGACGCGGAGGAGGGTCCGGCTTTGAATTGACTGCCGATTATTTTGGAAGTTAACGCCGAGTCTGTGCAACACCTGGCGGTTCGCTCTTTCCTGGACGCTAGGAGGTCGGATGTTAATATCCGCTCCTAATTTCAATAATTTTTTAATAATTGACCTTTCGAGTCTCCTATTTTTGCTTGAGAAAGAAGTTCAAACGTACAAAGTTAATAAATAATTTTTTTTTAAATTAAAAAAAAAAAGCTTCATTTTTTTGACTTAGTAAATTAATTTTATCGTTATCTAATCTGTTAAATGCATCACGTGCAAATTGTAACGCTTTTGCGTATTCTTCACAAGTCACGTTCATGTTTGCAATGGTGGTTATCTTCCCCGTGATCAATATTTTTCTTTTCAGTCTCACTTCTGTTACTTTTGTGTTTTCTTGGCCAATGTCTACTCCTTTTTTCTATCATCGTTACAATATTGTTTCTGTGTTTTTGCTAACGTGTCAATTTTGGTCGTCCCATCTAGTTCCTCCTACGTTTTTTGGCAAAAACTATAATTTTAAGTATTTTACCTCTTGCAATTGATAGAGGTATTGTTTTACTTCATCTTGCATCATCACGATAATAGATATAAGGTTGTGTATTTAGAAGAAATTATGTGGGTTTATTATTTAAATTTATGGTAAAGTTTAATTTGGACTTTAGCCTTGGGAGCTATTTACATTGGACACCTTAAACCTTTTTTTTTTAATAAAAAACCTTATAGTTTTGACCTACTTTCTTTCTTATTCTAATTCTAATTTTGAAGAATCTTATATGTTCTACTTATTACATGCGACGATTTCTAATCGTTTTTTTGTACATTTATTGTAATTCTTCTAAATTCAATAGAGAATATAACACATTGTTTTCAATCAGAGTCTAGAAGTGGACTAGAATTACAACAAAAGCATGTCATGTACATTATACATAATAGATTTAACTTATTAAATAGCGACAATGATATATTTGCTGATAGTAAAATGTTAAGATATATTTTAATAATAATAAATAAATAAAAAAGTTTGAGGTGTCCACTGCAAATTACCCTAAAGGTGAAGGTCTAAATCACACTATACTCTTAAATTTATTATGTGTACAACAAGTAATTCTCTTCTCTACAATGTCGAAAACTAGAAAGAACTAACATTTAAACACGGTTTCAATAGAATTATGTTGAGCACTTGCAAACACGCTAAAGCATTCCTTCATCTTCCATTCCAAACCAAAACTTAAAATGTTAAATTATAGAAAAGCTTGTTAGATTTTAAATCCTAAAGTTCTATATACAAAATTTGTAGACCTAATTCTCGAAACACATTATTAATGTTAAACAAGCATGAGATTAAAACAACGTACCCAAATCCATTGGAAACATCCAAAGAGCAGCAACGATAACATATAAATCTTTTGTTTCGCTAAACACTTCGGGTCGGATTCTCTCCATAGGTGATGAATTTCTCATAAGAATGCAAAGTACATAGGAAAAGGGAATCACTACCATTTTGAATTTATTGAGTGGATAATTACCGTTCTGCCCATTACAAAATGTGTTATTACCCATGAGTATCTATGCAAATATATAATTTATATTATTCATATGCTATAAAGTCCAAACATTATACTTTATTAAATCACTTTAATTGGACTTTTGGTTAGACGATAATTATGATGTATAATCCAATGTTTATACAAATGTAGATCCACCAAATTAATGTTAAATAATTCTGATAATCTCTCACTTAGATTATATATATAATATGACCATTATACATTATAACTTTGACTTTATGATATCAATTTGTAATCGTCCAAACAGAGTATATTCGATCAATATTGTTCACCGACTATATCGATATAGTATCAAAGCATTTTTTGTTATATCTCACGTAACTAAATCCATCAATGGTCACAAATATCAACATAAGTAAACGACATATATCAAATATGGAAATGTAGTATGAAAATTACATGTAATGTGATATTATCATGTCTATTTCCAGGTCCAATCAAAACTTTATAGAGATCAATAATAAACTTTAAATGATAGAGGAGATCACAATGAATAACCTCAAATTAAATATGCTTCATTTCAACGAATTTTCCAATGGAAACAATTAAACATGTTTCTCTTTATAGTTTAATATGGATTTGCTCTAATGTCATTTGTTAGAACTTGAATTGCTAAGTTCTATATACAAAACCCGTAAACTTAATTCCCAAAACATATTATCCATGTCAAACAATCAAGAGATTAAAATAACATACATAAATCCATTAGAGAAATCCAAAGAGCAGCAAGCAGGACACGTAAGTTTTTCGTTTCACTAAACATTTCATGTAAGATTCTCTCTAGAGGTGATGAAATTCTCACAAAAATGCAAAATGTATAGGACAAGGAGACCACTACCCTTTTGTATTTCTTGAGTTGGTAGTTAACATTATACCCATCACAGAATGTGTAATTACACTGAGTATCTATATATATATAATCCATATTACTCATATGCTCTAAAGTTCAAACATTATACTTAATTAAATCACTTCATCTTATATGATAATTATTATGTATAATCTAATATTTATACAAACGTAAATCCACGAAATTACTATTAAATAATTCTAACAAAGCTAGCCACTTGTCCTCTCTTCCTTCCCATCTCGGGATCAAAGCAATGTTTTGTCATCCACCTCTCCCCCTTTCTCGACTTGTTTTCCATGAACAAATTCATTAAAAAGAAATCAAAATATTTTAGGGCACCATATAAATTATGGACGATGTTTTTTTTAAAAAAATTTTGTAAAGAAGTGTAAAATGGGCCTTTTGGTCCCCGTCTCGTAGAAGTAGGACGATGAGAGATGCTCAACCGGAGTTGCCAAATGCACGAATCTACAATACCCATTAAAGTGTGATAGAGGAAAGAGAGAGGGCATTACATGTTATGTTATGTACATGTTGAATTTAACAAATTTTATAACAACAAGGGCATATGTGTTTAGGGCTAAAAGGTGGAGGGGTAGTTTGTTAAAAAAATTGGTCTCATTAGTAAATAACCTTAAAGCGAGGAGTTGATTAGCACTTTAATTAATAAATTAGATTTGAGTTAGAGATTTTGCACGTGTTAAAATGTTGACGGTAATAATTGTTAGCGTGTAATAAAAAGTGTGACGTGGCGTTTGAATTTCTTCATCGGCCAGTCACGGCTCACTCTCAGTTCACAGTCAAAGAGCTTCTCAAATTTAGCACGTGTAAGCTACGTGCTTCACAGACCAAACTAATCTTATCTACAACCCAATCTCCACTCGCCCGAGTTGCAGTAAATGAACGTTAGATACGCCGCCGTCTGATTTAATCGCCGATCCTTACCTTCCTAGAAGCCTCCTTCCACTTTCTCTCTCCTCCCCAGTTTCTGCTCCAGATATATCGCCGACTCAAAGGCTGCCCAATTCCCACTCCATCTCGTTTCCCACCTCCACCCTCTCTCTGTCTCTCTGTATAAATTGATTACTCGTTTCAGACGATTGGTTGTTGATGGTATGACGGATTATGGATTATCGACGACGGCGATGAATCTTTGGACGGACGAGAATGCGTCGGTGATGGACGCCTTCTTGAATTCTGATCTTTCTTCTTTCTGGGCTCAGCCTCCTCTGAACCACCCTTCCTCCGCCTCTACATCTGCTCCTCTCTCCCAATCTCAGCCGTCTGCGGTGGCTTTCTCCCAGGAGAGTCTGCAGCAACGTCTGCAGGCGGTGATCGACGGAGCTCGCGAGAGGTGGACGTACGCGATATTCTGGCAGTCCTCTTACGATTACTCCGGCCCGTCGATTTTAGGGTGGGGTGATGGGTATTACAAAGGGGATGAAGGAAAAGGAGCGACCAGAGCCAATACTCCCACTTCTGCTGCGGAGCAGGAGCACCGGAGAAAAATTCTTCGGGAGCTCAACTCACTGATTTCCGGCTCTGCCGCCGCTTCAGACGACCCCGTCGATGAGGTCGTCACCGACACCGAGTGGTTCTTCTTGGTTTCGATGACCCAATCTTTCGCCAACGGCAGTGGATTGCCCGGTCAGGCTTTGTTCAGTTCCCGACCGGTGTGGGTTTCCGGGCCTGATCGACTAGCGACGTCTACCTGCGAACGGGCTCGGCAGGCTCAGGCCTTCGGGTTGCGGACGATAGTATGTATACCCTCTCCCAACGGAGTGGTTGAATTGGGCTCGACGGAGGTCATTTTGCAGAGCGCCGATCTGACGAATAAAGTAACTGTTTTGTTCAATTTCAATAATCTGGAGGCTGGTTCATGGCCCTTAGACAGTGCTGACCAAGCTCAAACAGACCCATCTTCTCTCTGGCTGAACGATCCATCTGAAATTAAGGAACCGGTTAGCTCAAACCCATCTTCCATGGCTCCAGCTTCAACTACCCAGGAAGCATCAAAGCCAATCCACATCGAAAATCGAAGGTCATTGGAGAATCCGTCCAATCCACAATCGCCTCGGATGCAGACGCAGACGTTCTTCGCCGGAGGATTGAATTTTTCCAGTTACGGATGCAAGCCGGAATCCGGCGATATTCTCAACTTTGGTGAAAGTAAAAGGAGTTCTTGTGATAACGGCAGCTTGTTCTCCGGCCATTCTCAGATCATTCCTGAGGAGCCCGTGAAAAAGAAGAGATCGCCTGGTTCTCGAGGAAGTAACGAAGATGGGATGCTGTCGTTTACTTCCGGCATGATTTTGCCATCTTCAGGCGCGAAATCAAGTGGATGCGGAGTTGATTCAGATCACTCCGATCTCGAAGCTTCAGTGGTTCGCAAGGCAGATAGTAGCAGAGTAGTAGAACCAGAGAAGAAGCCTCGAAAAAGAGGAAGAAAACCAGCAAACGGAAGAGAAGAACCATTAAATCACGTCGAAGCAGAACGACAGAGAAGAGAGAAGCTAAACCAGAGGTTCTACGCTCTCAGAGCTGTAGTTCCAAACGTGTCGAAAATGGACAAAGCTTCCCTTCTCGGCGACGCCATTTCTTACATCAACGAGCTCAAATCCAAGCTTCAAACTTCAGAATCAGAAAACGAAGAATTGCAGGTACAGTTAGATTCAGCGAAAAAGGATTTGGCCAACAAAGAAAATCGCTATACAAGATCGAAACAAGACCAAGAACAGAAGATATCAAATCAAAATGGAGGTAAACTTTCTGAGATGGACATTGATGTAAAAATACTGGGTTGGGACGCCATGATCCGAATTCAATGCAGTAAGAAAAACCATCCAGCTGCTACGTTAATGGCGGCTCTAAAGGAATTACACTTGGAAGTTCACCATGCGAGCATGTCAGTGATGAATAACTTGATGATCCAACAAGCGACAGTGAAGATGGGGAGTAGATTTTACACTCAAGAACAGCTCAAAAATGCTCTGTCGTCAAAATTAAGCGATACCCGATGAAAATCTCTGCCCGGCGAAGCAAATTCCACCACAAATCGGAGAAAAAGATTAGACTTCTTTACCAATTGATTAGTGCTCTGGGACATTTTAGGCTCCCCGGCAGAGATGTCTGTATAATACTGTTTTATTATTCTTTAGGTAGTACAGGTTAGCCGATACGAATCATCGAAGCTGAGTTATGGAGTTGACTGGAAATGGGGATATAAAGCTCCATTTTCTCCCCCAAAAAAGCTTATAGATTCATTGCCTGTGATTATGCGGTATGCTGTATACTATCATATAACGTGAAGCCGATGAAGTTTTCAGAGATTTTGAAATCCTCCCAAACGACATTTTTCTTGTTCTCAAAGAATTTGGATTTTGATGCATGATTTGTGGAGGGGATTGAGTTAGAACTCAGGCGTTTTCTGCAAGATTTACACTTATAAGGTTTGTCTTGTGAAGAACATAATTTAGGATGGCAACTAATTGGTGGGTTTTGCCTGTAAAGATCTTCTTACTTGCTTGTCGTCTCAATCTAGATCAGTGATTTCAGTTGGAATTGGCTAGTTTTTCCTGGTTTGGTGGGCAATTTCCTAATCAAGACTCCTCCCCCTCTTGGATTCAAATCCAACGGTTCAACCTCCACCATCTTGCTTTTGAGAGAGATTAGGCGAAAAGGGTGAATGATTAATAAATAATGGCATAATAAATTTAAAGTATAATCCTAATTGGCGGGCAAATCAACTATCAAGATTGAATTGGGTTCTATGACCCTTCGTCTTGAGAGAGGTTGCATAAGTGATTAAACATTACCAATATCAAGAATTAAGTCTATCTAAATAAGAAATATAATTTATAAACTATTTTTAATTATAATGTAATAATTGGACATTAATTCATGATCTAACTATTATTCCTTCTTAAATTGATGTTGTTTTGTCAAGAAGCATCAATTTTCTCACAAGGAACTGATGACGTTTCTATGTTATAGACTTTGTAAATATGTCAGCTATCTGCATATTAGTGAAAATGTGAAGAAGAAATATGATGTCATTGTCAAAGTCATTATATAAAGTGACAATCTATTTCAAAATGCTTGTTGCGCTCATAGTAGATAGGGTTAGTAATGATTTTAATAGCACTAGTATTATCAACATGGAGTGGAGTGGATGCAGATTGTGGAAAATCAAGCTCAAATAGGAGTCCACAATGCCATATAATCTCAGAACAAACAGCAGACATTGCACAATAATCTGACTAAGTTGAAGATTTAGAAACTCGATCTTGTTTCTTACTTCTCCACAAAATTGAATAACTACTAAGAAACAAGCACCAACCTATGACATATTGTTGAATATCAGCAAAATCTACTCAATCAACATCATTATAGGCAACAAGATGAATCTGAAAATCAGATGGGTAGAATAAGCCACAACTAGATGTCCCTCAAAGATATCGAATAATATATAGAACAACAACTAAATGGAGATAACGCAGATTTTGCATGAATTGACTAACTTGCTGAATAGCAAAATATATATTAGATCGCATAATAGTTAAATAATTCAACTTACCTACCAACTGTCGATAGGCTATAGGATTAGAAAGAAGATTATCCTTCTCACTACAATACTTTGTGTTAACTTCCAAAGAAGTATCATTAGACAAAGTATCTTGAAGACTTGTCAAAGTAATTAAATTCTGTGTATTTATGTTAATTCAAAAAAATACCAGAAGAAGTAATATGAACTTCCAAACCCAATAAATAAGTAAGAGGACCAAGATTTTCATATGGAATGTGATTGGGAGATAATGTTGCAAATGAATGATCAATGCAAAGTCTATCTTAGTGATGACAATATTATCAACATAAACAAAAAGAATATTAACTCTTTTAAATGTCTTGCAAAGAAATAAAGATAATCATATTGACTTTGCTTGAAGAAAAAATTAACCAAGGTTGTCCAAAATTTATCAAACAAAGCATGAAGAGTTTGTTTCAACCCATATAAAGATCGCTTCAGTTTGCATACTTTCCAAGAAGAGGATGAAGACATGCCAGGAGGCAAGACTATGTAAATTTTTTCTTTGAGTTCACCATGAAAAAATGCATTTTTGACATCCATATAATGAAGAAGCCAATTTTGTGAAGCAGCAACAAAAATGATAATTTGTATTGTAGTCATTTTAGCAACTAGAGCAAAAGTTTATTTATAGTCGACTCCATACTCTTGTTTATTACCAAGAACAACTAATCGAGCTTTAAATTGATCGAGAGAACCATCAACACAAAGCTTGATCGAGTAAATCCATTTACAACTAATTGTCTTAACATTAGGAGAACAAGTAACAACATCTTATGTGTGATTATCCTTTAGAGCTTGAAGTTCTTTAGCCATTGCTTTACGCCAACACTCATATTTCACAGCTTCTGAATAACATGAGGGAATAGAAATTGAATATAAAGTAGTATGAATAGTTGTGTGAGAGAAACCATACTGATCAGCAATATTACTAACTCTAAAAGAGCATAGAAGAATTATGTCTGTAGTAGGAGGAGACATGATAGGAGCACTATGAGCAAAATCAGATTGCAAGTTAGCTTGAGGAAGTGGCAAAGTCATACAAATCCATATTTGAATCGGTTAGGAGTTGTACTCGATTTTATCAAATTTAGGAAGACCAAACAATGTTTGACAAAGTTTCAACATGAATAGGAAAAAAATATTGATTTTCGGAAAAAAAAAACAATATGTTGAGACATATAAAATCTATTAGATGATGGACCATAACAAACATAACCTTTGTGTGAAATGCTATAACCTGTATACCTCAAATTTTTATTAGGATGATTATAAGATTGGTGATTAGTTTAATAGAGATTTTAGTTGGAAAACATGTTATTTATTAAGGATGAATTGATGATAGAGTAAAATAGAAGTTTAGTGTCTAAGGTTTAATAGGAAAACTTGTGGTCGATTAAAATGGAAGAAGTGGTCGACCAGTTTAATACAAATTAAAATTCTAGGGGCTCTCGGGTAGATTTATGGGCGAACAGTTTATGAGTAGTCAACCAAAATCTCAACAAATTGAAATAAGGGGGCTCTCAAATAAATTTGTGGTCGACCAGTTTATGAGTGGTTGACCAAAATTTCTACAAAAAGCAAAAATCAAACCATGGGTAGAATGGTGGTCGACCACCAATAATGCAAGGGGTCACCTGATTCACGATGAAATGTAATGTTTTGAATGGCAAAAATGTGAGTCATCACCACCATATCTTGGCTTGAGAGCACCTCTAGCTTAAGGCTGAAGAAGAGAGATTATAAATTATTATAAAAAGAGTGGGAGAAATAAAAATAAAGAAGAAGAAAACGTTGAATATTTATAAGTTATATAGTTATTGATGATATAATTGGTTATAAAGGTTGCTAATTTAAAAGTTTGGTTATTCAAGAGGATATTTCAATTGTGGAACCACATTAACAATTCAAGGTAAGCAAAAAATTTTAAGTAGTTGTTTTGTTTGACTGCCTCACAAAAAATTAGGATATTATTATTAAGGATATGATGTTAATAAGTGTGGTTAGATATATGGTTTAACTAAATTGTATTATTGATTGAGGCTATGCTAGTTATAAATGTTATTAGGAGTTAAGTTTTAGGTTTATGGTTGATTATATTGATTTGAGAATAGAGTGTACATTATAGAACTATGATGTCTTTGAGAATTTGTTCTTGTGGATGATAGACACACATGATTTCATGAATAGTTCTTCCATCACATTATGAAAATGTTTATAAGTATGTATGATGATAATGAAACTGAAAATAGACTGAATAAACGTAAATAGGCGCTTGTGAGAGTTGGGGGGGAAGAGGGGTGTTTGACAACGATTCTGCTTAAAAGAACTACATGATGATGTGTCTCTTTTCTCGATGGGGGATTGAGTGATGGTTTTGTCTAAGAAAACCATGAGATGTATATTTTCCCTTGGACTGATGTTCTCCAATCATTTGGACTGTTATTTGATTAAAAAGAAATAAACATAAAAAGAAAAGATTGGATGCATATCATATTGACAGTTATTGTTTTTTAGATATTCATTCTTACTGTGCATTAAGCTGATGTAGGTAATGACACCAATGGAAAATGGAAAGGAGTAGTTGATGGAAAGTTTGCACAATGAGATATTGTGCTAGCTAAACTAAACAGGAACGATTAAAGAAAATGAATTATTTTAAATATAAAAATGTATACTCTTAAAAGTTAAAGAAAAGAAATTTTGTTATGATACATTTCTTTTTATTTTGATTGGTTTTATTTAAGGAAGATCTTTCGTTGTATGTTTTATAAAGAAGTATTTCAAGTTTTAAATGTTTATAAAAGATAAAGAAAAACGGGTCGCCACATAACCCATAAATGAACATTTAACCGATTAAGCAGAAAGTTTATAACGTTTATAAAGTGACAAATGAACAAAACAAATACAATCAAAAAAATGTATATCAAGATAATTGATATGTTTATGATGAAGACGATAATATGGAGATTCAAAATTTAAGACACTTGAAGGCAATCTATTAGTTAAATAAACTTCCATAGATAAGGCTTCAACCCAAATTTTGGGTGGAACAAAATATTCAAGTAATAAAGTTTGAGTATCATTTAATAGATGACGATTCTTTTGTTCAACTACACTATTTTTTTGGGGTGTATAAAGACAAGAACGTTGGACAATAATTCCTTTATATTGTAGAAAATCATGAAGTTCTCAGGACATATATTCGCCAACTGAATCAAATCGTAACATTTTGATAGCAAAAAAGAATTGATTTTCAACATACGCTAAAAACTATTTAAAAACAAAAAAAAATATCTCAAATTTAGAATGAAGAAAATAAATCCAAGTATATTTGCTATAATCATCAATAAATGTTACAAAATATTTGTAATTGACATGAGATATGATAGGAGTAATGTCTTACACATCACAGGGAATCAAATCAAAACATTTATTAGTATGACTTCTATGTGAAGAAATAAAAGACATTTACTCTTTCTTAATTTTGATGTAGAACAATTGAAGTTTGGGTAAGATGAAAATTGATTTTTATTGCCCAAAACACCAAAATTTATTAAAAGAGATAGAATAATATAATTAGGATGACCTAAATGTTTGTGTCAAATTTCACTGTTTTGAACTTTAGTAGTGTAGGCCAATGAACAAAGTTAGAAATGAAAAAAATGTAAATGAAACAATCGTCCAACTTTAAGCCCTTTTGCACGTATCTTCCCCGATACCTAATCATGCACAATACAACCATCACGAGAAAAACAAACATTACAGTTATTATCAACTAATTGTCCAATTGAAATTCGACTAGAAGAAAGCTCGGGCGATACAAATACATCTTTTTTTTAAGGAGTTAATGACCCCAATAACATGAATAGGTAATTGATCACCATTAGCAGTTAGAATATAAGTTGAATTATTATATGTTCAAACATTAGTAAGGAGCTAGAAAAGCTAGTCATATGATTAGATGCTTCAGGATCTTCAAGTCAAGTTAAAGACGATTGAATATCCTTACCTTAAAGGCCTAAAGCTGAAAAAGTTGAAATAATCATTTGTTGAATTATTTCATGAGTAATTGTTGTTTTATCAATTGATGCCACTGAACTAACTAGTTGATGCAGAATAATTAATAACAGCTTGATTAGCATGAGTTTTATGATTATAGGGTAGAGTGAGACATTCTTTAATAGTATGTCTAGGTGTCTTACAATAATTGCAAAATTTCTTTACACAGTTTTTAGCCATACGTGCATATTCCTTTAAGTTGAAACATTGAACTTAATTCATATCTTGAGCCTTGCCTCTCCTATGAGCTACACAAACAACTACATTGTCATATATTTTGTTTTGAAAAATGGATTGTGTTGTAAGACGTTGCTCTTCACGAAGTAACTCACCCAAACACACATCCAAAGAGGTAGGTGTAATATGATTCATCAAATTTGATCCAGTTATCTCAAATTCAGATGCGACTTCATCAAAAATTGATCTCTTGCTGTAGTGACCTAGTTTTCATACACTTTAAAATGTTAAGATTGAAACACATTTCTTTTGTAAAACATGTAAAATTTAAAACTTTTCTCTTTAATCAAATTTTTTGTTAGAGCGCGTAGCAGAAAACTTTTTGTATTAAAAATATTTAAGAATAAATAACTTGAACACCATAAATAAAATTTCACTTTTAAAATCTTTATCTTGTACATAACATTTCTTAACTTAAACAAATTACATTTTTCTTTTTTCTCTTGAGCCCGACCAGCACAATATCTTATAGTGTAAATCCTCCATCAACTACTCATTTCTTTCTTTGTCTTCATGCTTACCTACATCACAAGACGTAAACTATGAGCCTAAGGATCAGTAAGAGATAGAAGATATGTTATGTTTATGCCATGCACTTTATAAAACAAACGCAGTTTTCATTTTCATTTTTCCTTTACCCTTATCTTTAACTTTAAGTTTACTTTCACTTAATCATTTAGTCGTTGGAGATATCACCATATAAGGGAAATTGATACTTATTACCCACATGGGGCAGCCATCTCAAGAACCTATACCTCACAATATCTAATTACGTTTATTTTCATTTATTTTTATTTTCCTTTAGTTTCACTTACCCATACAGGCGCTAGATATATCACTGTATTGGGGAAAGTGACACCTATTGACCCACACAGGGCAGCCATCTTAAGAACCCATACTTCTTAATTTCTATTTACGTTTATTATATACAATGTCAATTTTATTTTAAAACATAAGCATGAAACATTTTCATATATTTTTATTAAAACCATAATGCATGAGAATGCATATGAACAATACAATGCACCATTCCATTTATACAATCCAGAACATAGCAACATGTTATATTTATTTATTTATTTTATCATAAACAATCAACATTTTAGTCTTTTGATCAAACCTTACTAACATCATATAATTTCCTATAACTAATGACATATGAGCATACAAATAATCACACCATATCATAATATTATCTCCATATATACACAACATATCAACAATTTCTAAATTCTTGTGATGTAAGCCAATAGGCAAAAAACACACAATATCTCTTACCTTATGTCATTAGTGTAATTTAGCCTTTAAGATCATTCTTCACAATACCTTCAAAACCAATAAACATCCATCAATAACACATGATAAATATACAATCTTTTATACATACACTTTAGGTTTTCCTCTGATTTTCACCTATCTTTGATTGATCATAACTTCTTTTACACTACTTAACCAAATTCATTAATTCCAAAGTCTACTTCTTCCTTAAGATGTCCTTAGTAACATATCCAAATGACTTAACTCAGAGATTTTGGGAAAACAAATAACAAACATCAAATACCAAAGTCATCCAGTTTTAAATTTTCCCTCCATTTCTACTTCATCCTACTATCATACTTCCATATCCTTATAAAATTCTTAACAAAACTATGGAGGAACTTAACATACCTTGAACTTGGAGAAAGAAGAAAAGAAAACTATGGAGAGGATCTTGAGAGAGTTCTCCCTTTCCTTTTGCAATGTCTAAGTTTTCATGCTCTCCTTAAATCCTCAAACTTCTCCATTCTCCAGCACTAAGCTAGAGGTGTTGCCCTGCTGGGCGTGCCCTAAGGTTGTCACCACAAAGGCCTCTAATAGAAACATAACATCTCACAAAAATGCAGGTGACCTTTCATATATCGGTTGACTGCTTTTCTTTGGTTCATTGACCGCAAAACAGCCCGAGACTAAACTCTGTATATTCTTTAGTATACCGGTTGATCACCTTCCTTCAATTGATCGCCCACAAATCTCAAACTTTACAATCTATTTAAAACTGGTAATTCACGGATCGACCGCAGCTTCCAATGTTTTACAATCTGTATTGAAGCTGATCGACCGCTAAAATGATGGTCGACCACCATACATCCAGAGAGTCCCCCATACTTCATACTATGAAATTCCAGTCAATCAATCCTCCAATTGATCAATCACTCTTCCATCAAATGTCCCATAACCACCTAGATCTTCACTCCTCCATAAGTCATAACACAAAATTCCCCCATTACATCATATATCACAATTCCAAACACATTATAACTAACAAACATTGTTATGACAAAATCTTATACTCATCACAATAAATCTGGGGTACACTTGCCCTATTCATGAACCTCTTGAATAATAGAAAGAGATTCAAGCAACACATTTGCATAAATGATATCCACATAGTGAGCCAATAAATTTTGAAATCCAAATAAATAATTTTGAATAGTTAGATCATCCTGAGAATAACTGAAAATTTCGTATTATAATTGAAAATGATAAGCTGTATTATCCTGATTATAAACTTTCTTCAAATATTCTCACATATTCTTAGTTGTAACATACGGTTTTAAATTGAGAATAATTTATTGATTCACAATTGATAAAATCCATGTTATAACTCTGATATCTTTGATTTTCCATTGAAATAATTTAGAAGCTTCATCTGAAACTATATCGCTATCATCAATGTGACCCTATAATTCTTTTTCCATTACAAATAATTGAAATTGAAATTTCCAAAAATTATAATTTTTACCAGCGAAACGCACACAAAAAATTCCATATTTGGGCATGATATTAGTTAATATAAAGCACAAGATAATTGATAATAAATTATATCAACAAACTTATCAATTTACTAGCCCACTTGATGAACACTTGATGGACCACTGAATAACAAATATGGGCTTTTTACTAGGTGGCCCAAAGGACAAGATGAGCTGACAAAAATTGTCGACAGAATAAGTAAAGATTGTGACCACAACAGTGCCGAGAACAATCCGCAATTGTTCTCAAAATTCACAATTTTAATTTGGTCTTTTTTGACAAAAATTGTTTTCTTTTTTACTTTAAATTTGGATGTTTTGTTTGTGTTTTTCTTTTTCAGTTTAATGTTCGATTTTTAACGTACACAAGGACGGAATAACGATCATCATCCCGGTTGGCTTACAAGCAGGAAATGGGAAGGAGATGCAAGGCGAGACGGGACGGGACGGGACAGGTCGGGACGGACATGCCACCGATTTGTCCTCTCTGTTTCATATTCTCAAAGGTTGTATTCCACTTAACTTTGTTGATACATAAGTAATGGAATGCTTCAACTATACCCTTTGCCCACATGGAAAAGTTAGAACTTTTGACAACCATGGTCACCAAAACTCCTCAAACATTCCATTGATGACTCTTAAAATTAGACAAGGCTCAGCTTTAGTTGTTCTGCCACAATCTCTCATTTCTCTCTTTCATTTCCTCCAAAATCCTCAAAATCCCTCTTTTCCACCAGTAGAACTTCTGGGTGGTCGAGCAGGAGCCTGAATTGCCTGTCCTGCCAGGGTCTTCGAAGAACAGATGCAGCAAAAGTGTCGGAACAAGAGAAGCATTTCAGCAAAAAGATTTACTTACCAGAAGATAGAAGCTGGTCCAGCAATCTTAGCCCACCGCCCTACAACAAAATGAGGGGGAAGAAGAATCCGAAAGGCAGCCGCCACCTTCAGACTGCCGGCGTCAATTCTTACATGGCAGAAAGCGAAATCGAGCCAAGATATGTCAGTAGCTCCAGGATGAGAAGGGGTTGGATTACGAGAAAGAGTTTGTTGAGACAATTTCCAATCCGACAAGTACCCAAGATTTTAATCTTGGAGGAGGTAGATACAAAATTATTTGGGTTTGTATAATACATAGTGTTCATAATTTTTCTATTTTCGAATCAATCGACCGCAATTATCTTGATCGAACCTTGTCGTCGTTGTATAAATGTTATGCGTGAATTGTGTTAAAGATAATTTTTATTTTAAAGGTTTTATATTGATGACTTGTAACTATTATTTTTCAGCTCCAAATCTATTATTGTTGCAATTCTGTCAAGAACATTAAGACAAATACTTAATTCTGCCTAGAAAATGAAACTTTCTCTTACCTTTTTTCACTTTCCATTCTTCACACCATGAAAACAAAGTTAAAGCCCCATTGAAGAGAATCTGAAAATCATCTTCCACCAGGTGCTAGCCAAAATCAATGGAGAATGTGTTGGTAAAAGGGTTTTTAATTATGAATTGACATTTAAATTTAGCTAAATTCAAGAACTATAAAGTTTTCCTACACTGAAAATGCTAAAATCTGGAAGAGAAACTGTTGAAAAACAACCAACTTTGATTACCTCGTGGACAAACAACACCTTCCTTCCAGGCAAATAGTTGAAAGCTCTCTTTCTCGCTTGCCTATCAAACATCACAACTTAACAAGATCTCCTTCTTTTTTCCTGTTTCTGGCTTCTGCTTTCCAATCTCTTCGATTGAGTACGTATTTCTGCTTTTCGCAAACTGATTGGCTGGTCTCAAAACTCGCTTCGTCTTGAACAATGGAATCTGCCACACTGAGGATCTGGTTTTCGACCCTTATTGCAGGGATAGATGGGCATTTCGATGGCTCATTCGCATCTGTTGATGGATTAGCTCTTCTAGCATCCTTCTTCCAGTCTCTTTCACAGTAGACACACCTAGCGAAATTAGTACCATTCCCATTTTGTCCAAATTTGGCACCATGCTGAGTTGGCAGAGTTATGATAGAAGAACTTTTCATATCTGCCTCAAGACGTTTCCGAGCTCTATATCTTCGCTGCCTGTCCCGATTTTTCATTCGAAGAGCCATGATGTCATTATGGCTTCTAGGACGTTCTTTTGCATCAAACTTCATTGAATAACTAATTAAGTGCATTTCACTGGGATCAATATTTTGCCCATTAACCATCTCATAAATTCTTTGGAGTCTGCACGAAGAAAAGTCACAAAAGAAAGAAAAATCAATCTACCTGTTAGTTCAAGATAATGTTCCTTGAATAAAAACATAAAATCTTTCATCTCACCCCTACTATTTGCTTTTCAACTGAAACAACTCTGAAAAGGGTACCCTCCCCTTCTCTTCACTGTCTCAACCATCTACAAGTAAATCCATGGGGTACATTCAGTATTCTTATTATGTATGAATAAAACACCATGCTAACCGGTAAATTCAGTAGAAAGCATTAAAGCATAAAATTACAACACATCCAAATTGCTCCAACAGTGGCAATAAAAAAAAAGCATTGCATCTATAGCAGTATCAACAATGAACAAGCTTTGTATTTTGCAAAGCACAATAAAGGAGTATGACTGATAAAAAGTGTGGAGTAAAGAGAGGAAAGGGAAAAAAGAGAAAGATTAGGCACTTTTATGATGACATTCCCATCATACTTGATGAAAATATTATATTAGAAGCTAAAGCTGATGGATAACTTCTCATATTCTAATTTTACACAAGGATTTGCTTTAAAGAACCAAGAGGGATGTGCCAAAAGACATAGAATCATGGTCATACAAGCATTGCTACAGATTATAAAATAGTATTTCTGACTTTTTTCCAGGGTTCAGATTGAGATCAATCTACTCTTAATCGTACAATATTATTGGGTGCTAGGGGAAACAGGATGTAGTTTCTTTGGTTGAAATACATAAGAGAGTAGAGATAGTATCCCCTTTCATCTCATCAGGCATAACTGTAAAAGTCTGTATGCTGTTCTAGAACTAACTAACTTTAACATCATAAGCAAAAATGGACTGTGCAGGAGGTAGAGGTGCCAAATGTGAAATTCATAACATGGACA
>CM039470.1:34420133-34442990 GCA_022433065.1 Begonia loranthoides
CTCACTACCTATATCACCCTCTAAAAAAATGTAAATGCCTTCTTGTGCATCTATATAATTACCATCCTAAAAAATAATAATTATGAACGTGTAAGCATAAGAATGATTGAATTTGAAGTGTTGTATGAAACTTAATGTATGCCCATATATTATCTCCTTCGCATTATCAATTAATATATGCTTTTTATTTGTCTTATTTATTCAATCTTTGTTTTTTCTTTTCGTGTTTGTATTGGATTATGGGATTTCTTTCGAAACAACCGCAGACCTAGGTCGACCAGTCATTTTGACTCTCGAGGGCAAGTCCATGGCAACTATGATGCTATTTTACTAGATGCACCCACCTCTTGGTCATGTAAAAATAACAAGAGATAAATTATAAGAGTCCAAGTGGGAAACATAATTCCAACTCCCACACTATCTCTCTTTCTAAAGTTATTTATTTTTATATTAATTTTCCTGCGTACATTTTAATGCTGAATTTATATGGGTTTGACTTTGAGAGAAAGTGCCCTCATTTGCTATTTCTTTTTAAATTTTCTAAGCCATAATTGTCACCACTCGAACGCTAGATTAATACATTGGGTCCAACGATTAGATTTGTAGAGAGAATTTGATTGTTCAACCCAATATTTAATTAACAATGAAAGAGTTATATTATTTAAGAAAATTAACACAGTAGATCTTATAGATTATAATTAATAACAAGTTAAATTCTGAAGAAATTTTGTTAACAACTAAAATCTTAAACTATGAAAAATTCTCGCCAACGACCTCGTTGTTACATTTCTTGTCCAAATTCGTCGACTTTAATGACTCGGTTTCATTGACGCCAAGAACCGTCAAACGGAGACGAAAGACGTCAATTATCGGGGGCCGAGGGATGTCTCTCCTGCCCATTGGAAGACGGATGGTCGTTGGAACGATTATTGGGTGATGACGGACAACCTTCATTGGCCATTGGATTGAGGTAGGACGTCCCCCACTCGGAATTAACAACCAAGATTGAATCTGTCAATTTCCAAAGGCGATGGTGGACGATTGTCCATGTCGTTGGATCTAGGAAGACACGTCCCTTATAGGGATTGACGGACATAATTGAATCTGTCATTTTCGAAAAGCGATGGCGAACGACAATCCGTGGCCGTTTGATCAACCGAGGGACGTCCCTAGATCGGAATGGATGCTGAGGATGGACTCCAAATTCTTTTCAGATGAAGGGTCACGTGCAAGGCACAAGAGTTTTTAAAACCCACGAATTCTCTCAATTAAGACGGATGTCCCTCTTCCATACGGACGTCCTTTGACCTATTTCGGATGTCTCTTGTCGAGAAACAGACATCCCTCGACCAAGACTACGTCGTTATGCCCACAATGGACGTCTTTTGTCTTAAGACATCGTCATTCAGTATGAAACGGACGTCCGTCTTAATACGAGGGACACCCATTTTTGTTCAGAGAATGACATGCAGTCCAAAACAGACGTCCCTCATATTAAGACGAACATCCCTCGTATACAATCCTGGCCATTAATCTCGATAAGGGATGTCTCTCGCTCGACCCAACAGCCATGGAATGTCGTTCGCCATCGCATTTGAAAATTGACAGATTCAATCTTAGCCGTCAATTCTGAAAGGGGAACGTGTTTCCTCGATCCAATAGCCATTGACAATCGTCCGCCATCGCCCGATAATCGTTCTGACGCCCGATAACGGGCAGGAGGGACGTCCCTCGCCCCCCGATAATTGACGTCCTTCGTCTCCGTTTGACCGTCCTTCCCTTCAACGAAACGAAGGCATTAAGAACGACGGATTTGGATGGGAAACGTGACTGCGAGGTCGCCGACGAGAATTTTCCATAGTTCAGGATTTTAGTTATTAGCAAAATTTCTTCAGGGTTTGATTTGTCATTAACTGCAAACTATAGGATCTGCAGTGCTTATTTTCCTATTATTTATTAGCAGTTTTTACATCTTCTCCCGTTTAGAAATTTCGCCCCCAAAATTCAATACAAAAAAAAAACCATCAAATAAATGGAGGTGCTTCTTGACCATTTCAGACTGGATAATGGTGAGATCTTTCGATAATAGTGAGATCTTACTAACTTCTGCTGCGTTGTGTAGTCTTTTGAATACCGGAAAGAAGTTGAAGTAGTGCGGAAAGTTTGATGTATTTGTTGAAGAAAGTAGAAGGACGCATGGAAGACAGCGAGATCTCATTAGCAAGGAAGGCAGCTGAAAGTATCGAGAGTGAGCTAAGATTCAGTGTCAATAGCGACCGATTGGCTCTTCACCATGTGCCTCAACCACTCCGCATCTCTTTCATTTGGCCCACTTCCACCCCTATCAGAAGCCCCCTCACCATCTCCCATTTCTCCATCAGCTTTTCAACTCTAAGAAACATGGGTTTTACCAGATCTTCTGTCCTGTTTCCTGTAATGGCTTTCAAAACATAACATCAACTGTCGTTTGCATGTTTTTAATCTTCTATTTTCAACGTGATCTCATCATCCTTCAAGTGAAAAGCGAGAGCAACTGAGGATATATACAAAGCATATGTCGAAATTGTTAAAATTTGAAACTAAAAACATATGTTAATGAAAAATTTACAAATTAAAAGCCAAGTTTCACGAGACCAGACCCAATAATGCAAAAACTAAAATCCTGAGGAATAAAAAAGAATCCTAAAAAACTAGCCTCAAATTATGTACTTTTACTTTCAACTTCCAAAAAATGGAATGCAGCCCCCAAAATTTGGGTTTATTCTCAATTTCCAGCCGCCACAAACCGAGCAACTGAATTATGGGGGAGCTTCCGCCGGGTATTAGGGGAGCCAGACTTCTTACAAGGAGATGCCCTCGCCTTCTTCCTTGCCTTACCACTCATGCCTTCGCCACGAGGTTCAAGCATGGCAGAGATGAACCTCATACCCCTTGCACTAGGCATGCTCCTCTGAACATATCTTAAAGCTTCTCTCTTCTCACTATTGTCCATCACCTTCTTCAATGGCCTCTCAGCTTCTCTTTTCTGACCGCTGTCCACCACCTTCTTCCTCGGCCTCTCAACATTCGCATATTTTTCAGGCTTAAGATGTGCTCGAGGGATGCAATAACCTGTTCTTCATTCTTTTCAGTCATTGCCCAAATAATTTCACAGTACCAAAAATAAAATAAAATAAACTTGAAATCGAAACTTGGAAGAGTGCTAGGTCTTACCCTGAGGCTCAAAAATTGCAGTGTCAGGTTCGGGAGATCCAGACGGCGTAAGGGTATGAAAACAATCCATATCTTTACTATCATCCACCTTTCCATGCTCTTCGTTTTCTCCATGACCAGATTTTGAAGCATCTTGTCTCAAGTTATTGTCAAATTCTTCAACTGCCCCAGAGGGTTGGATCAAGAGAGGATGACTCGAGATCTGAGAAGGAACATCACATCCAAATTCTGTGGATTCATTGACTTTGCAACTATCAATCATTGGCTCTCGATGACATGAGTCATCTGGCACTGACATGGGCAATGCAATCGAAGCATTATTGTCAAAGCTCGGCTTTTGTCCTTCCATTAAAGTGCACACCCATGGTGTTCCCTTCTTTGCATAAAAGAGAATGTATGCCTCCTGGGACAACACATAGTTTTCTGGGACCAAAGTAACCTAAAAAAACATAAATTATGTCACATAAATTATTTCAAAGATGACAAATCAAATGAAAACTTCACAAACATTCAAATGAAATAAGCTGTAAAATGTTATTGACTTAGATTCCATCTACCACACAGCAAAACAGAGTAAACTTTCTTAATTACATCCAAACATTTACCTTGGAGTCATCAAATCTAAACCATGAATGGAGAGAAGGACGAACAAAGCTGATATAGTGTCCAGAAGTAGATGCCTCTCCCACATGCTCAACAATAGCATATAGTTCATAACGGAGCTCAACCTAAAAAAAACGAGACTCTTTAATTATTAAGTCCAATTAATTTATGTTTTATCTTGGAAAAGATATAGTAACATACGTCTGCATCTCGTGCTGACCAAGTGTATGGCTTCAAGTCCAGCTCCAATGGAAATTTCACAGGCTTTTTTATTTTCTCCACAGAAATCCCATCACTCTTGAATCTTTTCAAATGGAAGGTCGCAACTGATGGAACTTCGTCGAGCATAAGCCGTTTCTCAATTGACACAACTTCTCTGCAGTTCTCACATGTAAATCTCATCTCCGGATCATCAATTTTTTCGACTTTGGTGAAAGATTCCAAAGCACCCAAAAGAGAATCGACATTTTCGATCTCCAGACTCAGGTCCATTAGAGGCTCGGTCTTGTCAGATAAATGCCCGCAATTACAACAGCAAAGCTGAAATTGGATGTTTATAGGAAAGATGAGAATTCAGAAAAATAAAAATCAAATAATTACCATAAAAGTATATTTCACAGTCCATACTTTGCTTATAAGACGACCACCGAAAATCCTTTTCACTAAGTTATCACTCTCACAAGGAAACCTTCTATTGTTTTCCATTAAAAACAAGCAAGGTCCTCCAAGTTTATCTAACAAGCATTGCAGGAATTCATGGGCATCTTCCTGCTGCAATTCCTCAAAATAAGATGAGATATCTGATTATAGATTAAGAATCACAACGACAGAAGAACTTCCTGAAAGTTGATATAAGAAATACAGCAAATATTTTTACAACCTTGAAGAGTAGCACTAATTAAAAACTAAACTCAACATTTAATACCCATTAATACAAGGTATATGTGCACCATTTGACTTGATTTAGGATACAGCTCAAGTTGTCGACGAGTTTATGGGGCGAAATGACCCCTCCTGATGAAGAAAGTGAAAACTCAATGTGGTCGTGGAGAGCACAGAAAAGGCAGAAATATTTATTCCCAGCTGAAAATTACAATTAAAATAACTTGACTTCAGTACATCGCTAAGGAAATATTCATTGCATAACATTTCGATTTAAAAAAAAGCATCAAATTATCATAACAGATTTTGGTTGTTTAGATAAAGAACCTATCTTACATTGACAGATCTTCAAATGATCTGCAGTCCGGAGACCATGCACGAGTAATGTGGTATGTGTCATGCACTGCAGAATTGAATTCAAGAAACAAGTGTTGCCCAGATTTGCCAGTCCAGCGCCCTGAAAAACCCACATGAACAAATCTATTTGTCACAAAAAAAAAAAAAATAACGAGAATGTAAAACATTAATGTATATGAGGCAATCATATTACCACGAGGGAATTTGTTTCTTGCGAAGAAATTGAAGACCATGGCTGTTCTGAATGAGAATCCGCTGACAACCTAGCCGAATTTGAAGCTTCTGTTGCGTTATGGCTGTAACAAATTATTGAGAAAGAAAGTGAAGGGCTACTTTCTTGCGTTTTTGCATGGACAAATAGTGAACTCGAATTATCTGGAGGAACGTTCATCTGCGGAGAAAAAGGAATTGCATCGGATTTAGAAGAGCAAGGGCAAACGGCAGAAAAAAGACTATCTTCGTCGGATTTCGCAGGAGAAAATGGTAAAGAGTTGTCGAGAGTTTCTCTAGGAGGATAGAAATTCGAAATTGAGGAAGTCATCATTGGAGTATTCAATGAAGTTACCGAGGACTGATAACCAAGGGCTTCCGTCGGCGAAATAAACAATCCCCCATTCGAATTAAATTCAAACGGGATTAACCCATCATAGTTCTCCGACAAATTAGTCAAGCGGGTTACAGAGGCTGAAAGCAAAGGCTCTTGAATATCAATGTTTTTCGAAACAGACGCCATTGGAGAAAGAACCAAATGCGACCGATAAAATCAGCTTCCCAGCTTCAGAGAGAAAACTCGCCGTAAAACCCTCAAAGAAAGATCAAGACTGATTAACCCTAACAGATAAAGGGTATCAAATAAAGAACTGCAACAGCAAGAAAGCAGAAACTTGCTCCGTAATGAGACGGCGGAGAACGACAATCAACCGGCAGTAAAGAATCGCCGAGTACAAATTAGGGCATCAAAAAATTGAAGCAGAGGAGAAGAGGGAACACCAAAAAGTACTTGAAAATTTAGGTCGTCGGTTTAAGTAAATTTGGAAATTGGAGGGAAACTCTTAAGCCGCCATATATTTTGGGTTCCGCTTTGATTTTTGGAAGCATTAGCGAGACTGCAACTCTCGTAAATAACCCTAAAAAGTAAAAATCTCTCTTTTATAATATTTCACGCCAAAAAAACACCTCCAAAATTTATGATCTTCATAATTCTGTTAATTAACATTTAAATACCCATTTTTTAATTGATTTGTTTTAAATTTGTCATAGATAGACATCCTCGTATATAACTAAAGAATTGTTTTTGTAGTTTCTAATAATTATTTAATTAATTCAGATTTTGTCAAATTGTTTGTGAGTTTTGCAATTGCAAGTTACAACTTAGCTTGTATATTTGACTAATTTATTGACAAAAAGAGATATTCTATTATTTTACCAATTACTCATCGCATGCTTTTTGTTGTTTTCTTGTTCACTTAATTGTTATTAACCTCAACAACTACATTAGGGAAGGCGGCGCCAACGTAAGCCACGTCAACTAACCATTGCAAATTAGAGGAAAGAGAAATGAAAAGGCTCAGCCAATCACGTTAGTTGCATTAGCTGATATAGCCGCTAACGTGGCATCCGACATGGAAACAAAAAGGAAGATAATGAAGAGGAAAGCAGCTGAGAAGATTGTTTTGTTATTTTTCGTTTAGCTCATTTCCTGTTATTTCCTCTTTTAGATTGTAATACAAAGTCGGCGACGATAGTTTTCAATATAGGATTCATTTTTCTCTTCAATTCTAATTTTCGATCATAAACAAATTAGTATCAGAGCTGTGACGATTCGATGATGGTGGAAATGCGTTCAAAGTCTAATGAATAAGCATTGAAGCGTATGGAAGGGGAGTTGCAGAGTATTGACTCTTCTTTCACTGTTGTTTTTTCACGATTAGAGAATTCATATAAGCAATTTCAATCGTTAGCTGCTCGCCATGATAGACTAGAAACTATAGTTCTCGAAATGAAGCAAGATATTGCGGTTAAGCATGAAGCACTAATGGCTGCTTTCGCACAGTTGCTTCCGAATAGGTCAGTCCGTCACCCGATACAATAGCCGCAAATAATATTCCATCTAGTTCACATTTTCAACCATAAGGAGATAATATCCACCATCCAACACCGAATGAAAATTTCCATCATGATTTTGGGTTTCAACCAAGATTACCGCGTTTAGATCTTCATTTTTTTCTAGAGATGGACCCCAGGAATGGCTGCAGAAAGCAAACAAATACTTTTTGATTCAACAAATTCCAGTTAATCTTCGTTTGGTAATTGCATAAATTCATTTACAAGACCAGGTAGACACATGGTTTGATGAGTTTATTTCTTCTCATCCTCAGGCGAGTTGAGACCAGTTTGCAACTAAATTATGTAGACGATTTTCTGATAATACTACTAAAGACGTAATAAAATTATTCTCCAAATTTTGCCAAACAGCTAAGGTGGAAGATTGCATACAACGTTTTGAAGCACTTAAATCTTTGGTACAACCGGCCTTACCTCGGATGACAGAAACTTATTATATTTTTGTATTCACAAGTGGTTTAAAAGAGGAGATTAAGGCTACAATTAAGATAAATCGTCCAACTTCATTGTCATTAGCATTTCAAGTAGCTTTGTTACAAGAACAATCTATTCAAGCTTTATAGCGTTTACCAAAGTTCAACAAAACTTTTACTGCTTCTAAATGGCCTGATAAATCAGCAATAATTCCTTCTAACCTGAATAATTCAGCTTTAGCTCGGCTGCCCAGGTTAACACCAACTGAGTTGAATCAGAAAAGAAAACTTGGTTTATGTTTTAAGTGTGATGAAAAATTCACTTTAAACTATGTTTGTAAAAATCATTCCCTCAATTTTTTACTGGTTGCTTCAGCTGACTTTGATAATTCAGATAACTTGGATACACCAGTTGATGAATCTCAAGATGAAATTAAAGAGGTAGCGGTGTCCCTCAATGCTTTAGCCGGTTTTGCCTCAAACTCAACTATTCGGATCAGTGGACATATTTTGGGCCAACTTTTGTCTATTCTGATTGATAGTGGCAGTACCCACAATTTCATTAATGAATTTGTTGCAAGCCGTTTAAAATTGTAGGTAGACTATTCTAGGAATTTGATAGTGACAGTTGCTGATGGAGCCAAAATATTGAGTGTCTCGATTCCTAATCCAGTTAAATGAACTATGCATGATAACAATTTTATATTTTCCTTACGAGCTCTTCCTCTGGGTGGCAGTGATATGTTGGGCTCAACCCATATTTTTTGGACTGAGTATAAAAAGAGATTTTGTGGCTAATGAAACCCTAGAGTGATAACAAAAGAGAGAAAAAAAAAAAGATAGAAGAAAAGAGATTTTCAGATGCAGTCAAACGAGAATTATGTTTTCTCAAGTTTCTACTGTTGGATCGTTGTGAAATTTAAACTGTAGTTTTGCGACATCAAGGGGTATATTTGGAACTGTAGAGATCGGTGTTTGAGTTTTTTTAAGATGGTCTGTTCAGGTAAAAATGAGACTGCAGTTATGGTAACCCTATGTTTATCATCTTTTACGTTTTGTTATCTTCCAAGATTAGTGTTCAATCTTGATGAATATTATATGCCTTTAATTTTTTGAGTTAGAGAGAACTTTGGTGTACCCATTATTTCTGTTATAGTGGAAGGTTCGATTAAATAGTCTACGGGTCTCGGAAGCGGATAAATCATCCTAACATGCAGATTAACAACATGTTTCACAGATTATTGTAATAGCCAAACTAATACAGCATGAGGCCTAACATTCAGCAGTAAAATCGCTCATTGATCACAACAGTGGAGTACAAAACACAGCGTATAAACATGCTTCATTATATAACAACAAGGACAGTAGCTAAAACCAATGAAGGAACAAAACGATATATTTACAATCCATAACGTCGTAATTAACCACATATTCAACATCCAAAATTCATCAAGAACATTGATCATAATGTATTTGCTGACCAACAACAGTTAGAGGAGGATTCTCTTACTTGCAGCACTCCCGAGAGCTGCATCAACCATGCCTGAAACCTCACCAACCCTCACTTTCCGATTTGTAGCAACTGGAAACTGAGAGCTGCCTCTCCAAACCATTCATTGCCTCCCTCCTTTCTCTGGTTTACAGCACCGAGGAGAGGAGTACTCTCTGCCAAAATTAAAGGGCAAAGAGTATAAGCTCTCACACTCGACAACCACTCTCACTTTCTCCAACTTCACAGTCTGTATATTCCCTACAATCCTTCTGCCCATGCCTTCCAATCTGTAAATCACCAAGAGTGCGATGCAAGGCTGGAAGGAACATGGGGGTTGTCTGCTTAGCAGACAACAGTTCAACCCAAATCGGGTCAAACTAGATTTTCAGGCTTTATATTGTGTTTCTCCTCCTCAGTTGGCGACTTGGCGTTGGGTCCTTATCAGCAAACTGATGTGGCAGCAGTAGACATAGTTTTAAGGGATCGTTTTCATATGAGCAGACTTCTCAAGCAGAATCTTACCCAAGCTCAAGTACATATGAAGATATATGCCGATAAAAAAAGGATAGAATAGAACGTTTGATGTTGGTGATATGGTTTTTCTTCGTCTGCTACCATATAAACAGCTTACAGTCAAACAGAACATGTCTAAAAAATTGGCACCTAAATTTTATGGCCCTTTTAAGATTCTAGAAAAATTGGGAACCATTACTTACAAATTGGCATTACCTACAGAGGCTCGTATACACCCTGTTTTTCATGTATCTTTGCTCAAAAAAGAGATTGGTCATTCTGAGGTTCCATAACAGAACTTGCCAGTCAAATTTTTGAATGATCCTGGAAGACTGCCTCCTTGCTTTGTAGGTGCGAGTAGTTAAACGCGGCGATTTTTTGATTACTTAGTGGCTCATTCACTGGGTTGATGAATCGGAGTTTGACGCTACTTGGCTGGACGCGAAGGATGTGCCTGATCGTTTTCTAGATTTCGAACCTTGGGGACAAGGTTTTTCAAGTGGGGATGCCTGTTATGAACTTCAACGGCTATGTTAGGGAAGGTAGTACCAGCGTAAGCCACATCAGCTAACCATTGCAGTTGGAGGAAAGAGAAATGAAAAAGCTCAGCCAATCACGTTAGTTACATTAGTTGATATGACAGCTAACATGGCATCCAACGTGAAAACGTAGAGAAAGTATAAAAAGGAAGATAAATAAGAGGAAAGCAACTGAGAAGATTATTTTGTTATTTTTTCGTTTAGTTTATTTCCTGTTATTTCCTCTTTTCAATTGCAATACAAATCCAGCGACGACAATTTTCAACAAAAGATTCAATTTTTCTCTTCAATTATGATTTCCGATCATAACATTAATATTTTTTGTTTTTCTTTGTTAAGGATGAGTACTTAAACAATAGCTTAGTGGTCAAGTTTTTTCAATTTAAGACGGCTTATGATAGGTAATGTCACAGGGTCATGCTCTATTTATAACAATCTCTTCATTTTCGTGTACATTACTTAGATTTACACAAGTGTGTAAATTTCAACTTAACATTTTCTAGCTTGATCGATCATGCTCCTGCTAGAATTCTTATCTTTTACTCTTATTTGTTTGAATTATTATGTTTTAAATTAAATCAATAAATAAGAAATCACATACATTGTAATTTCTTTTCTATCAATTACATAATTGACCTTAAATTATTTTGTTGTCAATCAGAACATATATCTTACAACTGTCACCAATTTAGATACCTTCATCTAATTATTCGTCAATTTTAGCACATTATACTGTATTTTTCATTTAATTAGGTTTTTAACTTGATAAAAATGATAAGCATATGTTCCAAAATTAACATCCAAATCAAAATTGTTGATAGTTAAAAATACTAGAGTTTTTTTTTTGGGCATCAAAATGAATAAAATAATTATCTTAAATTTAAATCCTTATTCTATTGCGTTTAAAAAAGATTGAAATTGATCAAAATTTTCAAAATCCTAAATATTTTCTTCTCTATTTTTTTTTTTTATAATCTCATTTATCTTATCTTATTTTGATTTAAATCTAAATCCATCTAATTATATAATATTAAATTCAATATGTGATGTCATATCTCTAATTTGAATTTTAATTATCTTCGTTGATCTCCTAATTTGAAATAATTCAATGCATATCAAATCACTTTTAGAAGATAGCATATTAGTTGAAGTATTTGTCTTAAATCAAATTAATCATATCAATTTATTAATTATATAAAAAAAAACAAATTAATTATTTTGTATAAACAATCAAATTCTTAGTTTTTGGTTTGTAGAAATCATTTTTTAAGAAAGTTACTAGTTAGAGAATTGTATTTTCCACAATAATTAAAAAATTTTACAACATATAATTAATTTGCATTTTAGAACACTAGGATTATACTAAAACAAGGATGAGTGATTCCACGGCAAAATTGTAGTCCTCGAATCAAATAAACAACTACGAGAAAAAAATAAAACTTAAATCAAGAGTAAGAGATTCAATATCAGTCTAGACAGTAAGTCAGGCCAGACCAGACTGCCATGCTGCAAAGAGACCCACTTGTTCCTGATCAGCCAAATAATATTATACTATGTTGTAAGTGAGAGATGAACGATCTAGGTGGTCGATTATTTTAAAAACATTAGTCAAATGTGTTTATATGTTATATTTCAAGAAACTCAATATTAAGAATGTTGGGTTGTGATCTTTATTGACCTAATCTTGGTGTGGTTTTTCTTAGATAAATTAGTTTATCTATGGGCCTAAACCTATATCATATTATGGGCTTTTGATGGGCCTCAACTCTCTCAATTCTTTATATTGGGCCATCTCATTTTCAAAATCATATTAGGATTAGTTAGTGATATTTATTTTTTTTAACAATTACTAGTTATAATATTAAATAGTTAATATAATCATTATGTTGAATTATAAGTAATTAAAATTATAAACTTCATTTACGTTTTTGTTTTTCTTATTAATTTATGTAAGTTAGAGTCGCAAAACTCGCAGTTGTATTTTGATCTTCATAATATATTTATTTATCTATTTATAATATTTTTTCACGTAAATCTAATCAATATTGCACTATAATTTATGTCGGTGTGCTACAATGGAAGTGCAATTGAGATGAACAAACAACACTGCAGAGTTAGGCTTCACTCGTTGCTACAGTAAAATATTAACCCGAGTTAGTTGCATTGATTAATTTAAATGGAGGGAAGTGCAAAAGAATATTCGAGACGCTGGTGGCCTGGGCTGAAGAGTTTAGAAGAGTGATAAAAACAACGCGTGGATTTGGTGAGGAAATTTTATGCGCGTGTGGGGTATGTTGTGGGACATGAATCACGTGCTCCTTGCCGCCCTTGGGTCTTGTAGTCAGCCAATGGGCCCCACTCATTTGCTTCCACGTTTATCTTCTGTTTTTTTGTTTCTTTTGCTTTTATGAAAAATTAACATTTTAAATTATAAAATTAAGTTTTAAAAATATTACTTTCATATTTTCCATTAAAAATTTTAATTTTAAAAAATAATTTATTAAATATTCACAATAAAAATTATATTGTCTACAACAAAAATAATATTTTTTATAACATATATTTATTTTTAGCTGCAAAATCTTAATTTTATCATCATATTGAGTGTTGATAAAAATTTTCCACTGCAAAAATGTGCATTTCGCTATAAGTTATTGAAATATAAATTACTTTCGACAGCGAAATGCACATTTTTGCAGTGAAAAATTTTCTTTGTACGACAGATATTTTTCTTCCACTATAGAAAGTAAATTTTTCGCTATAACTATTTCATATACGGATCCGCTGCAGAAAGACGATCTATCCGCTGTGAAAAAAAAAACTTTAAATTTTTAACACAAAACATGACAGCGGAGTTTGTCTTCTTTATTTTCCATAATTCGATATTTTAGTTATTCGCAAAATTACTTTAAAGTTTAATTTCTTACTAATTCAATAGTTCATGATTTGTTTTATTAATTATATTTTAATATATAAATAGTTCTTTCCAATTATATATTTTGGAATATTTTCACCTTTCATTTATTTATATTTACTCTCAATTGGTATATTAATGTCAATTTCTCTGTAAACTATATCGATTTTTTAAAAATATCTAACTTGTGACAACCAATATTAAATTTCAACACATTATCAAAGTTATCATGTACATTAGTCCTATGTAACTATGTCTACACTCAATAAACACGAGTATAAGAACACAAACACAATAAAAAACGCTAAAAAAGGGAATTTCCCAAAATTTTTGTATCATTACCCAAAAAAATAAAAGAAATTTGATAGAATGTATTGCTATAGAGAATGATTTATAGAGGGGTGACATTATAAAATAAAGTATGCTAAATGGGTTTTTTAAATTATAACATAATAATTAATTAATTAATTAAATCAATTGCTTCCAAATAACCTCTTGGCACGATCACTAAAGATGTATCATCTTACCTACCACTCTATTTTAATTGGGCTTGGCCGTTAGCATAGTATTTATCTCATAATAACAATGATCAGCATGTGACATATTCATAGAGTCACGTAATGAAACTAGTGTCACTAATTAACTATAAAATAATCCCAATAATAATTAATAATAAAGCACGTTTAAATTTATAATAATTTATTCCCCGTGCAAGAACACGTTTTTCAATTATCATTCGTAGTTTAGTTGTATCGATTTCTTCTTTAGACTTCTTAAAAACGAAACTAAATTCGATCCTTCATCATGTGTGTTAGAGATGAAACGATAGTCGGAAAAAGAAATATACAATGTGAGACACTAAATTTATGTGAAAAAAAATTTTCGAGAAAAAAATTACGGGCAGAAAAATAAATCTATTATGAAGATCAAAATACAACCGCGAGTTTTGTGACTCTAACATACATCAATTTATAGAAAAAATAAAAATACTAAATGAGATTTATAATACAGACTCACCGATCTGATTCAGTTCTTATCAACTTTGTCGATTTTTATCGACTTTGTCTGCCATAACATTAAGTGTGAAAATGAATCTTATTAGTCCAAGTGGCTGATTTATAACGTGACGAATAATGTACAAAAACGTGTTGAATTACTTTATTATAAAATATTTAAAATAATGAATTATAGGATAACAATGTTGAGTGGAATAATGGGAGGAGGAGGGATACCAACTCAGATCTGCGGCCAGGATTGACTATGGTGACGGCGACGCGTTCATCCGAGTAAATAATTTAGAACATCATCGTTATCTTTGGTCTGTGACGAAGCGGAGGAGGGTCCGGCTTTGAATTGACTGCCGATTATTTGGGAAGTTAACGCCGAGTTTGTGCGACACCTGGCGGGTCGCTCTTTCCTGGACGCTACGAGGTCGGATGTTAATATCTGACATTGCCTCAATCAGCTCCGCTCCTAATTTCATTAATTTTTATTTATTTTTTAATAATCTAATGAATAATTGACCTTTCGAGTCTCCTATTTTTGCTTGAGAAGAAGTTCAAAGTTCAAACGTACAAAGTTAATATATAATTTTTTTTAAATTAAAAAAAAAATAATTAGAGCTTCATTTTTTGACTTAGTAAATTGATCTTGTCGTTAAATGCGTTACGTGCAAAAACTGTATGTCTTAAAAATAATTTGCGACAATTTTTTTTTTTGTATATTTGTTGTAATTCTTTTAAATTCAGATAGAGAATATAACACATTGTTTTCTATCGAGTCTAGAAGTAGACTAGAATTACAATAAAAGCATGTCATGTACATTATACATAATAGATTTAACTTATTAAATAGCGACAATGATATATTTGCTGATAGTAAAATGTTAAGATATATTTTAATAATAATTAAAAAAAAAAGTTCAAGGTGTCCACTGCAAATTACCCTAAAGGTGAAGGTCTAAATCACACCATACTCTTAAATTTATTATGTGTACAACAAGTAGTTCTCTTCTCTACAATGTTAAAAACTAAAAAGAACTAACATTTAAACACGGTTTCAATAGAATTATGTTGAGCACTTGCAAACACGCTAAAGCATTCCTTCATCTTCCAATCAAAACCAAAACTTAAAATGTTAAATTATAGAAAAGCTTGTTAGATTTTAAATCCTGAAATTTTATATACAAAATCCGTAAACCTAATTCTCAAAACACATTATTAATGTTAAACAATCATGAGATTAAAACAACGTACCCGAATCTATTGGAAACATCCAAAGAGCAGCAAGGATAACATATAAGTTTTTTATTTCATATAAGTCTTTTGTTTCGCTAAACACTTCAGGTCAGATTCTCTCTATAGGTGATGAAATTCTCATAAGAATGCAAAGTACATAGGAAAAGGGAATCACTACCATTTTGTATTTATTGAGTGGATAATTACCGTTCTGCCCATTACAAAATGTGTAAATTACCCATGAGTATCTATGCAAATATATAATTTATATTATTCATATACTATAAAGTCCAAACATTATACTTTATTAAATCACTTTAATTGGACTTTTGATTAGATGATAATTGTGATGTATAATCCAATGTTTATACAAATGTAGATCCACCAAATTAATGTTAAATAATTCTAATAATCTCTCACTTAGATTACATGTATAATCTGACCATTATACATTATAACTTTGACTTTATGATATATCAATTTGTAATCGTCAAAACAGAGTATATTCGATCAATATTGTTCACTGACTATATCGATATAGTATCAAAGCATTTTTTGTTATATCTCACATAACTAAATCCATCAATGGTCACAAATATCAACATAATTAAACGACATATATTAAATATGGATATGTAGTATGAAAATTACATGAAATGTGATATTATCATGTCTATTTACATCTGGTCCAATCAAAACTTTATAAAGATCAATAATAAACTTTAAATGATAGAGGAGATCACAATGAATAACTTCAAATTAAATATGCTTCATTTCAACGAATTTTCCAATGGAAACAATTAAACATGTTTCTCTTTATAGTTTAATATGAACTTGCTCTAATATCATTTGTTAGAACTTGAATTGCTAAGTTCTATATACAAAACCCGCAAACTTAATTCCTAAAACATATTATCCATGTCAAACAATCAAGAGATTAAAATAACGCACTTGAATCCATTAGGGAAATCCAAAGAGCAGCAAGCAGGACACATAAGTCTTTCGTTTCACTAAACATTTCATGTAAGATTCTCTCTAGAGGTGATGAAATTCTCACAAAAATGCAAAATGATAGAGGAGACCACTACCTTTTTGTATTTCTTGAGTTGGTAGTTACCATTAAACCTATACAGAATGTGTAATTACCCCTGAGTATATATATATATATATAACCCATATTACTCATATACTCTAAAGTTCAAACATTACACTTAATTAAATCACTTCATCTTATATGATAATTATTATGTATAATCTAATGTTTATACAAACGTAAATCCACCAAATTACTATTAAATAATTCTAACGAAGCTAGCCACTTGTCCTCTCTTCCTTCTTGTCTCGGGATCAAAACAATGTTTTGTGATCCACCTCTACCCTTTTTTGAAAATGGGTCTTTTGGTCCCCGTCTCATAGAAGTAGGACGATGAGAGATGCTCAACCGGAGTTGCCAAATGCACGAGTCTACAATACCCATTATTAAAGTGTGATAGATGAAAGAGAGAGAAATTACATATTATGTTATGTACATGTTGAATTAACAAATTTTATAACGACAAGGGCATATGTGTTTGGGGCTAAAAGGTGGAGGGGTAGTTTGTTAAAAACATTGGTCTCATTAGTAAATAACCTTAAAGCTAGGAGTTGATCAGCACTTTAATTAATAAATTAGATTGAGTTAGAGATTTTGCACGTGTTAAAATGTTGACGCTAATAATTGTTACCGTGTAATAAAAAGTGTGACGTGGCGTTTGAATTTCTTCATCGGCCAGTCACGGCTCACTCTCAGTTCACAGTCAAAGAGCTTCTCAAATTTAGCACGTGTAAGCTACGTGCTTCACAGACCAAACTAATCTTATCTACAACCCAATCTCCACTCGCCCGAGTTGCAGTAAATGAACGTTAGAAACGCCGCCGTCTGATTTAATCGCCGATCCTGACCTTCCTAGAAGCCTCCTTCCACTTTCTCTCTCCTCCCCAGTTTCTGCTCCAGATATATCGCCGACTCAAAGGCTGCCCAATTCCCACTCCATCTCGTTTCCCACCTCCACCCTCTCTCTGTCTCTCTGTATAAATTGATTACTCGTTTCAGACGATTGGTTGTTGATGGTATGACGGATTATGGATTATCGACGACGGCGATGAATCTTTGGACGGACGAGAATGCGTCGGTGATGGACGCCTTCTTGAATTCTGATCTTTCTTCTTTCTGGGCTCAGCCTCCTCAGAACCACCCTTCCTCCGCCTCTACATCTGCTCCTCTCTCCCAATCCCAGCCGTCTGCGGTGGCTTTCTCCCAGGAGAGTCTGCAGCAACGTCTGCAGGCGGTGATCGACGGAGCTCGCGAGAGGTGGACGTACGCGATATTCTGGCAGTCCTCTTACGATTACTCCGGCCCGTCGATTTTAGGGTGGGGTGATGGGTATTACAAAGGGGATGAAGGAAAAGGAGCGACCAGAGCCAATACTCCCACTTCTGCTGCGGAGCAGGAGCACCGGAGAAAAATTCTTCGGGAGCTCAACTCACTAATTTCAGGCTCGGCCGCCGCTTCAGACGACCCCGTCGATGAAGTCGTCACCGACACCGAGTGGTTCTTCTTGGTTTCGATGACCCAAACTTTCGTCAACGGGAGTGGATTGCCCGGTCAGGCTTTGTTCAGTTCCCGACCGGTGTGGGTTTCCGGGCCTGATCGACTAGCGACGTCTACCTGCGAACGGGCTCGGCAGGCTCAGGCCTTCGGGTTGCAGACGATAGTATGTATACCCTCTCCCAACGGAGTGGTTGAATTGGGCTCGACGGAGGTCATTTTGCAGAGCGCCGATCTGACGAATAAAGTAACTGTTTTGTTCAATTTCAATAATCTGGAGGCTGGTTCGTGGCCCTTAGACAGTGCTGACCAAGCTCAAACAGACCCATCTTCTCTCTGGCTGAACGATCCATCTGAAATTAAGGAACCGGCTAGCTCAATCCCATTCCCATCTTCCATGGCTCCAGCTTCAACTACTCAGGAAGCTTCAAAGCCAATCAACATCGAAAATCGAAGGTCATTGGAGAATCCGTCCAATCCACAATCGCCTCGGATGCAGATGCAGACGTTCTTCGGTGTAGGATTGAATTTTTCCAGTTACGGATGCAAGCCGGAATCCGGCGATATTCTCAACTTTGGTGAAAGTAAAAGGAGTTCTTGTGATAACGGCAGCTTGTTCTCCGGCCATTCTCAGATCATTCCTGAGGAGCCCGTGAAAAAGAAGAGATCGCCTGGTTCTAGAGGAAGTAACGAAGATGGGATGCTGTCGTTTACTTCCGGCATGATTTTGCCATCTTCAGGCGTGAAATCAAGTGGATGCGGAGTTGATTCAGATCATTCCGATCTCGAAGCTTCAGTGGTTCGTAAGGCAGATAGTAGCAGAGTAGTAGAACCAGAGAAGAAGCCTCGAAAAAGAGGAAGAAAACCAGCAAACGGAAGAGAAGAGCCATTAAATCACGTCGAAGCAGAACGACAGAGAAGAGAGAAGCTAAACCAGAGGTTCTACGCTCTCAGAGCTGTAGTTCCAAACGTGTCGAAAATGGACAAAGCTTCCCTTCTCGGCGACGCCATTTCTTACATCAACGAGCTCAAATCCAAGCTTCAAACTTCAGAATCAGAAAACGAAGAATTGCAGGTACAGTTAGATTCAGCGAAAAAGGATTTGGCCAACAAAGAAAATCGCTATACAAGATCGAAACAAGACCAAGAACAGAAGATATCAAATCAAAATGGAGGTAAACTTTCTGAGATGGACATTGATGTAAAAATACTGGGTTGGGACGCCATGATCCGAATTCAATGCAGTAAGAAAAACCATCCAGCTGCTACGTTAATGGCGGCTCTAAAGGAATTACACTTGGAAGTTCACCATGCGAGCATGTCAGTGATGAATAACTTGATGATCCAACAAGCGACAGTGAAGATGGGGAGTAGATTTTACACTCAAGAACAGCTCAAAAATGCTCTGTCGTCAAAATTAAGCGATACCCGATGAAAATCTCTGCCCGGCGAAGCAAATTCCACCACAAATCGGATTAGAACTCAGAAAAAGATTAGACAATTGATTAGTGCTCTGGGACATTTTAGGCTCCCCGGCAGAGATGTCTGTATAATACTGTTTTATTATTCTTTAGGTAGTACAGGTTAGCCGATACGAATCATCGAAGCTGAGTTATGGAGTTGCTGGAAATGGGGATATAAAGCTCCATTTTCTCCCCCAAAAAAGCTTATAGATTCATTGTCTGTGATCATGTAGGTATGCTGTGTACTATCATATAACGTGAAGCCGATGGAGTTTACAGAGATTTTGAAATCCTCCCAAACGACATTTTTCTTGTTCTCAAAGAATTTGGATTTTGATGCATGATTTGTGGAGGGGATTGAGTTAGAACTCAGGCTTTTTCTGCAAGATTTACACTTATAAGGTTTGTCTTGTGAAGAACATGATTGAGGATGGCAACTAATTGGTGGGTTTTGCCTGTAAAGATCTTCTTACTTGCTTGTCGTCTCAATCTAGATCAGTGATTTCAGTTGGAATTGGCTAGTTTTTCCTGGTTTGGTGGGCAATTTCCTAATCAAGACTCCTCCCCCTCTTGGATTTAAATCCAACGGTTCAACCTCCACCATCTTGCTTTTGACAGAGATTAGGCGAAAAGGGTGAGTGATTAATAAATAATGACATAATATTCTATGACCCTTCGTCTTGAGAGAGGTTGCATAAGTGGTTAAACATTACCAATGTCATGAATTAAGTCTATCTAAATAAGAAATATAATTTTTAAATTATTTTCATTTATAATGTAATAATTGGACATTAATTCATGATCTAACTATTATTCCTTTTCAAATTGATGTTGTTTTGTCAAGAAGCATCAATTTTCTTACAAGGAACTGATGACGTTTCTATGTCATAAACTTTGTAAATATATCAGCTATCTGCATGTCAGTAAAAATGTGAAGAAGAAATATGATGTCATTGTCAAAGACGTCATATAAAGTGACAATCTATTTCAAAATGCTTGTTGCGCTCATGGTAGATAGGGTTAGTAATGATTTTAATAGCACTAGTATTATCAACATGGAGCGGAGTAGATGCAGATTGTGAAAAATCAAGCTCAAGTAGAAGTCCACAAAGCCATATAATCTCATAACAAACAGCAGACATTGCACAGTATTCTGACTAAGTTGAAGATTTAGAGACTCGATATTGTTTCTTACTTCTCCACAAAATTAAATAACTACTAAGAAACAAGCACTAACTTGTGACAGATTGTTGAATATCAGCAAAATCTACTCAATCAGCATCATTATAAGCAACAAGATGAATATGAAAATCAAATGGGTAGAATAAGCCACAACTAGATGTCGCTCAAAGATATCGAATAATATATAGAACAACAACTAAGTGGAGATAACACAGATTTTGCATGAATTGACTAACTTGCTGAATAGCAAAATATGTATTAAATCGCGTAATAGTTAAATAATTCAACTTACCTACCAACTGTCGATAGGCTATAGGATTAGAAAGAAGATTATCCTTCTCACTATGATACTTTGTGTTAACTTCCAAAGAAGTATCATTAGACAAAGTATCTTGAAGACTTGCCAAAGTAATTAAATCCTGTGAATTTATGTTGCTTCAAGAAAATACTAGAAGAAGTAATATGAACTTCCAAACCCAAGAAATAAGTAAGAGGACCAAGATTTTTCATATGGAATGTGATCGGGAGATAATGTTGCAAATGAATGATAAATGCAAAGTCTGTCCTAGTGATGACAATATTATCAACATAAACAAAAAGAATAATAACTCTTTTAAATGTCTTGCAAAGAAATAAAGATAATCATATTGACTTTGTTTGAAGAAAAAATTAACCAAGGTTGTCCAAAATTTATCAAACGAAGCACGAAGAGCTTGTTTCAACCCATATAAAGATCACTTCAGTTTTCATACTTTCAAAGAAGAGGATGAAGACATGCCAGGAGGCAATACTATGTAAATTTTTTCTTTGAGTTCACCATGAAAAAATGCATTTTTGACATCCATATAATGAAGAAGCCAATTTTGTGAAACATCAACAAAAATGATAATTTGTATTGTAGTCATTTTAGCAACTAGAGCAAAAGTTTATTTATAGTCAACTCTATACTCTTGTTTATTACCAAGAACAACTAATCGAGCTTTAAATCGATCGAGAGAACCATCAGAACAAAGCTTGATCGAGTAAATCCATTTACAACTAATTGTCTTAACATTAGGAGAACAAGTAACAACATCTTATGTGTGATTATCCTTTAGAGCTTGAAGTTCTTCAGCCATTGCTTTATGCCAACACTCATATTTCACGTCTTCCGAATAACATGAGGGAATAGAAATTGAATATAAAGTAGTATGAATAGTTGTGTGAGAGAAACCATACCGATCAACAATATTACTAACTCTAAAAGAGCATCGAGGAATTATGTCTATAGTAGGAGAGACATGATAGGAGCACTATGAGCAAAATCAGATTGCAAGTTAGCCTGAGGAAGTGGCAAAGTCATACAAATCCATATTTGAATAGGTTAGGAGTTGTACTCAATTTTATCAAATTTAGGAAGACCAAACAAGTTTGACAAAGTTTCAACATGAATAGGAAAAAAATATTGATTTTTGAAAAAAAAAATGTTGAGACATATAAAATCTGTTAGATGATGGACCATAACAAACATAACCTTTGTGTGAAATGTTATAACTTGTAATACCTCAAATTTTTATTGGGATAATTATAAGATTGGTGATTAGTTTAATAGAGATTTTAGTTGGAAAATATGTTATTTATTAAAGATGAATTGATGATAGAGTAAAATAGAAGTTTACTGTGTAAGGTCTAATAGGAAAACTTGTGGTCGATTAAAATGGAAGAAGTGGTCGACCAGTTTAATACAGATTAAAATTATGGGTGCTCTCGGGTAGATTTATGGGCAACCAGTTTATGAGTAGTCAACCAAAATCTCAACAGATTGAAATAAGGGGGCTCTCAAGTAGATTTGTAGTCGACAAAGCAAAAATTAAACCATGGTTAGAATGGTGGTCGACCATCATTAGAAAATTGGTCAACCAATAATGCGAGGGGTCACCTGATTCACGATGAAATGTCATGTTTTGAATGGCAAAAACGTGAGTCATCACCACCATATCTTGGCTTGAGAGCACCTCCAACTTAAGGCTGAAGAAGAGAGATTATAAATTATTATAAAAAGAGTGGGAGAAATAAAAATAAAGAAGAAGAAAACGTTGAAGCTCTCAGAAGTTCTTCCCCTCTTCTCTCTCATAAATCTAAAGGTAAAAAAAGTTTCCTTTGTAATTTGTATAGAGTTTTAGTAGATATAATGAAGAAAAACAATAAAAGGTAAAAAAAAAAAAAAAGGGTAAAAACGGATGATTATGATGTTTGATGCTTATTGCCTAACCTTTTTTTGGAACTTTTGTAATACCCGTGTTCCTCCATTTTTTTTTCCTCGTTATTGTAAATTGGATCCATTTTTGGTCATCAATGA
>CM039470.1:34443458-34563206 GCA_022433065.1 Begonia loranthoides
AAAAATGAACCATTAGAAGGTCACTCTCTCTCTCTCTCTCTCTCTCTCTCCCAGTAGACAAGAATCTGGTGGTCCCCTCCTTGGCCCTATGACTCGCTTTGAATTTGCAAGAGTTCTCTGTTTCGTCCTCTAGGATTAAAAGAGAAGAACTTTCCACAATTCTTGTCTGTAACCACAGTTTTTTTCGTAGTGTTCATGTTTAAACCCACTTGGGCTTTTATCAGAATAAGATCTAATTGACTATTTGCAATGAGTTCATCGTTTTCACACAGTTTTTAAGTTCTCAACAATTCAAGTTTCCCTTTTTCTGTTCATCATCAATTTCGAGAATTAACTCGGGGGGTGACTCCAACCATCAAGAACCTGGAGGAGCTTTACAATAACCCTGAGGTTCTTGATGATCAAATCTCTTAGAATTCATTTCTCACCACAAATGGATCAATTAAATAATCTTTAAACAGTAACATCATCTCATTCTTTTACAATCTCAAACTATTTTCTTTGATTTTAAGCTCAAGCACAATTGAATTCTTGAGGCATAACTAATGAGTAAGAACCACACAAATCAATCGTTGCCAGAGAAAACGAAACTTCGAAGCTCGTCGACAGTACTTATATCTCTTGACGATCCGGTCTTTTCATGTGTTCGCTCTCCTCTGTCTCCATAACGTCGCTCAGCTCCACACTCTCTTTTATTGTCAATAGCCCCTCTCCGAAGCTAATGTCGGCAAAGTAACATTCCGCATCCACCAAAACGTCGCCACCTTCGTCGGACCTTCCCTTTCGGGCGTCGATTAAGCTAACTGGTAGGCGATTCAAGAGGCCGGCACTCGTTCCTTCCAACTCATCGATACGGCAAAGTCCGCGATCTGAAACGATGTACAGCTCGCCCCGTACCCGATTTCCCGACCCGGGGCGGTTGATGAGGTAGGGTATGCCTAATGGCTCGCTAACCAGTGGGTAGAGCTGGTGGGTCAGGTACTCCCCCTCGTAGAAAGCGTCGTTCCGGTTGATTAGGTCTTCCATTAGATTGTAATTAACGAAGCCCCTTTTCAGCGTGCAGTACGCGAAGATAAAATTCAATCCCTTCCCGCCGGGGTTAGACATGGCGTGAACACAGAGACAGAGAGAGAGAAGCGTTGAAGACCGAAGGAGAACGATGGTGTTCAGAAATTTTATAGTGTATAGGCCGATAAATTTGGGCCTCCTTTGGGCTTCACAATTCCTGTGTCTCGTTGCCGTGATATCTCGTGATTATAGGCAATGGGAGATTCAAATTTTTTTTTAAAAAACTTGAAATTGTTAGTTTTTAAAAAGATAATAGCAGTTACAGAAAACTCTCTCTTTCCCAGGTGGCGGATTCTTTGTTGTAGGCAGTGAAAGCTTTGGACTGATTTGTTAGGGAGCAGGGCTTTGACGAAGGTGGGTGGAAACTGTTCGTCATAAAGTAAATGTCTTGTTTGTTTAGAGGAAACTTGTTGCAGAGACATGGTGTTTGGATTTTTGGTCGAAGATATAGACCTAAAGTCGTTGGTAATCGGCAATGGAGAGAGCTGCGCAGAACTCAAATTTTCACTCGAAAGTGCAGGTGAAATTTGTGATGATTAGTGCGAAAGATGGGGGGTTTGAGGATTGAATCATCAAGATTGAAAATTGTGTTTCCATTGGCCCTCAAAATGCTCTAGAGGTGTAGTAAGATGTTCTGATCGGAAAGAATGGTGAACGCCGGCAAATTTAAGAGAACCGCCGGCTTATTCATTTATTTTAAATTTTATTATTAATTATTTATTCATAATGGAATGGATAAAAGAAATATATATTATTATACGCCATTTAACAAATAAAAATAATAATTGAACTACAAGTCATTCACATGTTAAATATTAAATTATTTTCACTGAAAAATTAAAATTTAAACTATAAAAAATAAATAATGCAAATATTTCAGTCTTATTTTTATTAAAAAATAAGTTTGAACTACTGCTGCAAAAAACATGTTTGCAGCGGAGGACAATGTTTCTGCTATGAACGAGAATATGTCTGCGGCGGATGACCGCTCCTCATTATCAATTTGAATACATTTGAAATAATTTGAATTAATTTATTAATTTAGATTTCGTAATATATGGTAATTTGAATTAATTTCAATTAATTTAGATTGATTTAATTTACTCTATAGACGATAATTTGAATTAATTTAGATTACATTACATATATTAATTTAAATTAATTTGGATAAATTTAATAATTTGAATTACTTTGGTAATTTGAATAAGTTACCTCCAATAATTTGGTAATTTAAATTAATTTGAATTAATTTAGATTTAATGTTAATTTGAATTAATTTGATTATTTTAAATACCTTAGTAATTTGAATTAATTTTATAATTTAGATTGCCTTATATATGATAATTTGAATTAATTTGATAATAAAAATTAGATAATTTAAATTTAATAGTTACTTTTAATACTAACTAGTTGAAAATATTTGAATTAATTGGAATTACTTTGATTTATCATTATTTAATTAGAATTAATTAGATTTAATTGGAATTAATTTGACTTGATTTATCATTCGCTGCTGCAGAGGACCGCAGGGTGCTGCAGTGATTGTCATGGTCATCCACTGCAGTGGTCCACTGGTTGCTGCAATCGTCTACTATTGTAATGATCCGATTTATCTTACATTTAAAAACGTGTAAACTCTAAAATCTTTTTCTTTAGAAAACGGTGGAAGACTTTTTATTTCAAAATCATTTAAAGACGATAATTAAAATCTTTACACATTTTGTAAAACACAACGAAAGACTAAAAATAAAATAAAACATTTAAATAATACAATTTTTTTCTTTTACATTTATAAATCACTTTACAAAACATTTCTCAAACTCTTTTCTCTTTAAGTCATTAGTCTAGTCAGCCACAAGATTCGGGCATGTAAATCCTTCATCAACTGCTCCTTAACCATTTTCCTTGCATATCTATATCAACAAGACTTAAACTATGAGTCTAATGCTCAGTAAGTGATATAACATAAATCTATAATGTACATGCAAAGTAGTTTTTGAAATCCATTTCTGTTTTCTGTTTTCCTTTATCTTTCTGTTTTTTTTTTTTTTATCCTTTTTTTTTCTTTTCTGTTTATGCTCCCACACCTTTTTGTCACCTAGACCTCATCCTAGAACACGTCTATATACACTTCTTAATCTGGCAGACATCACTTTTGATGATAACTGAGTAATCACCTGGCTCAATAAATATTGTCCACTGTGGTCGGGGCTCCAACCCCACCTCAAGGCTTTTGACCTCACATATTTGCTTTTGGCCCAAGCTTTTTGGGCTCCAACCCTCATCCTAGACCAAAACACGTACCCTTAGTACAAGCCTTTTGGGCTCCAACCCTCATCTTGGACTAAGACGCATCTACTAGGTCATGATCACCACTCACCTATATCTTAGATCACCTTTCTCTTTAGTCTTATCTTATTCTTTACGTATTCATTTTCATTTAGTTCTGTTTCTGTTTCATTTTCAAAACCATATATGAAAAATTATTTTCGTATCGTTTTAAAAACCATAATATATGATGCTCGTGAATGCATACAATCCTATATCCTCCATGTAGGCCTCAAACATGCTTAATCTCATTATCATTACCTTTAACTTAAAACTAATAAACATATCATTAAAAGAACTTATTTCTAGTAAACATTCAGCAAGCAGCAATACAATCCTCGAAACATGATTTCTATCAAATCCTATAATCCATCAAAGCATAACTTTATCATATTAAATCTATAACATAAAAGAATTTTTTTCTAATAAACAATCAGCATACAACCCTAATTCTTGCGATGTAGGACCCGAAGACCAAGACACCTACGTATCACTTACCTGCGATCCGTAACGCGTATTGCACCCCAATTTAATCTTCACAATAATAACATTTAATTATCAAATTCATAATCCATTAATCTCGACACCATCTATACCATTATTCCTTATTCATCATATAATAGGATTTCATAATCAAAACACAACTTAATCACCGAGTAGTTTCCATCCATTTACTTTCATCAACATTATAACCAATAAAAGAGTAACCTTAATTGATAAAAGCTTATTACTTACATTTTTCCTTCACTTCACAATTATTAAATTCATATATAACCGACAGCATAAATTCTTCATCCGTAATCATCACCATTACAATTACATAACATTACTTAGAACCAAACAATAGAGAACATTATAAACCAACAGAGAACAATATCCAAATACACAAAACCAATACCAAACAACAGTGTGCAACAATCATAATCTTCCATCTCTTACTATTATTCTTATAAAAGTCCATAAATGTAGCAAAGGAAATCTTCATACCTGAAGAATACCCAAAGAAGAAGTCAATAGGGCACTGCTCCTTCTTCTACTTTTATTCTTTTCCTTCACTGCCTTTTTCCTTTTCTCTCTTTCACTCTGCCTTACAATGTCTCTTTGACCCTCGGCCTCTTCCTCTGAATCGCAACAGCTCTCTTTCACCCTTCTGTTTCTCCTTCCTCCCTCATAGTTTCTCTCGACCATTTTCATGGCAACTAGAAATACAGAACAACCCAATGACAAAGCACAACTCCGTAGCAATTCCCATGAAACGAAGATAGACAAAGAAGAAACCATATCAAAATCAACCCATTCACAACACCCGACATCCAAAATAACAACGCTCAACAATGGAGACCGAGAAACCAACGAACAGGGGACTTACCTCACGCTGGCGCCAGAGAAACATCCCCCTTGCCGTCCGCTTCACCATCCCCTTCAATTCTGCCAATATTCACCTCGGTTAGTGGCTGCAAACTCCCAGCTCGCGGGAGCTTCGCATGTTCCTTCCCACGGGTTCGAATGTTCTGAGCCCTAGCCTCGCAGTTGGCCAGGCAGTCGGCGACGACTCGACTCACCAGTTACACCCTCTTCGCAGAGAAGCACGCTTGCTGGAGCTCTCCCCGTTCGTCGCACTCCTCCTCTGCGAAGCCCAGCTCTTCACGGGAGCTTCGTTCTCCCGAGTCTTTATGTCGCCTCTCCCTCTCTTTCTTTTCTCAAAAATGGCCGCGAGCCATTCAACATTTCTCCCCCTCTTATTTTCAAACAAGACCGGTTCAAGGAATTCACCGGTTTAATCCCCCTTCTTTTTTTTTTTTAATTTATTCTTTATTTTAATTTCACTTACTTTACTTTAAATTATTTAATTAATATATAATTATATATATATATACCAAATATACGTATCGTATATTGATCGATCAACTCCAATTTCTGACTTATTCCAAACATCACTGGATAATTATTGTCGGTCCAATAAACCTATTACACGTAATTAATTTATCAATTATCCTTACTTAATTCTATTACGAAAAATCCGGGTATTACAACTATAGAGTTCTGCAAGTTGTCATTGTCATCTGCGATGAATGTCCACTGGCTGTCACGGTCCCATTGCACGTCCACCTTAGATCCCTTGTGCGTTGCAAATTCCTTGCGCACCGTGGATCTCTTTGCATGTCGATGATCCCTTGTGTGCACGTATTCATCCATGGCAGACTTGTACTCGTCCGCGAATGTAAACATCTAGACTTGTTTTTTAACAAAAAAATATGACTACAAAATTTGTTTTATTCATTTATCATAGTTCATGATTTAATTTATTAGCAAAATTAGTTTAAAGTTCAACTTATCACATATCCCATAGTTCAGAAATTTTTATGTTAATTGCCTATTATTGTGTATATAACGCCTAACTCCACACAACTTCATTGCAGTGTGGGTAGGCCTAAATTTATTTATTTTATTATTATTTATATTATTATTAATTGATTAATAATTTACTTATTTTATTTACATATATATATATAAACTTAAGATAACCTATGTTGCTAATGTAAGAGTGTTCGAACTAGATACTTGAGCTCAGTGGTAGATTCAATTGAGATACAAATTTAATTTTATATCTAATATTGCATGGTTTTCTTAATATTATTTTGAAACGTGTTCTCATATAAAATAATGTATTCATTTTATGGCTCATCGATTTTCATATTATATAAGTATTTTCACTGGATATGTTTCTATTTGAGTATGCATATTATTTTCATTGGTAATTTTGGTCGTGTGAACCAAGTTTTATCGAAACATGTGGGGATTCTATTTTCGTTACACACATTTGACTGTTCAAGAATGTGTCTGTTTGTTGTTAACTAGAATAATGAGATAACTGTATGTGTTATGTCCATAGATGCAAAACTCTAAATCTAATCAGGGTTGTTCATGGTTTTTGCAATTGCCAAGTATTGATGATATTACTGTTAATGTCAATGGTTGGTGTGCTCAAAATCTGTGTGTAACTCTATTTTCATTAAAATTGTATACAGTAGAAGATTATTTTTATTATGTATCAAGCTAAAGTAAAATGTTTTCTTTAAAATTGTCCTACTGTATGTTTTATACTCAGATTGCATAAAATATTTTATATTGACATGCTCACATATTTTATTTATTTTACGTTGAATGTAAAACTCCTCTACTGAATTTAGTTGACTTACCTCAAATGACTTCTTCCTTTCAAGTATAAGTCAGGTGTTATGGTTTTACTCAGCATTCGCTAGAACAAAGAAGTTTCCAGAGGAAGAGAGGAAGAGAGGAAGAATTACACAGAAGAAGAGGAAAATAACAGAAAGAAAATAGAAAAGAACTAACAACAATTTTCATCCACAGCTCTTTCCCCTCTCTCTCACCCCTGTTATCTTCGGCATCTCTCTATTCTAATTGGTGACACGTGGATGGTATGATGAACTCTACGTAGACAATAAAAGAAGCTCCACATAAGTAGCAAAGGGCTCCACCCTAACAGTCCTCCCCCTCACAATATCTTTCCCAAAGATACAAAAATTTGACCACCAATAGAAGAATTTTGGTTGATATTCCAAAAGCGAATGTCATTGTTGTCATAACAAAAACAAAACAGTTCATTCTTTGATTCTTTGTAGGGTGGAAATCAATCGACATGGCAATTGAGTTAGGTCCAGCATATGTCTGCAAGCAAGAGATGTGTTGTGCAGCATCCCAGAGTCGAACAGTTGTATCAAATGAAGATGTCAACAACTCTGTGGAATTTGTTTTGAATCAAACATCAGTGGTCAGTTGAGTATGGTCTTTTGAATTGACTTTAGTTTCCAGAGTCTTCATGTTCCATAAAAAAAACCTTATCATCTCCAGCACTGGCCAATAGCTTTCCATCTGAAGAGAAATGACAACAAATAACTCTGCAATTGTTTATATTTATGCATTGAAGGAAACTCCCTTTGAACTTTCAGCTACAGGTTCAGCAGAATATCTTTCCAGAGTGCCAAACGAGTCCTTCCCATCGATGTCGTCAGGTTGCGCTAAAAGCTGTTGGTGCGGTTGTTGCGGCAAGAGCTGAAACTGCGTTGCACTCTAAACCAATCACTCTTGGATCTGAGCACCCAAAATTGGTTGTATTTGGTGAAGAACAGTTGAAGCCCATCCTTCCAATGGATGTCCACCAACACCAGAATTTAATCCTTCATTTCCTATTCTAGGATTTGACTGCATGATCCCAGGCCATATAATGAAGAAGGATCTGCAGCTAACGAACTCTGGCTATATTCAGGATTCTGCTAACTTTGTGCCTGGATTTGCTGCAATCTTGCAGTCACACTTCTAGAGTATCCTTGGACAAGCTTCCCAAGATGATTTATTACTGATTTCAAGTTGGTCATTTTGCCACTAAGAAGAGGTCGAAATGCCTCACAATCCATTTGATTAAGATGTCTCATAATCTCTTCGAACATTATTGCTGCCATTGCACTAGTTGTTGATTGCCCTGTCATTCCTTCAAAATCGAACTTACTTAGGGGTCCACCAAGAAGGGAATTATTATGATCCCTTCTTTGCAACCGAGCCTGACACATGAGTAGAAATGGTTGAATTTGTCGATCCTTATCTTTGGTTTGCTGTATATTTGTAACTACTGAATCAGCCTCTAAAGACTTCTCGTTTATTCTCCCAATATTGAAGTCCCAGAAAAAAGACCACCATTCAAGTAGAAATCCTTAGGAGTTTCAATTGCTACGGAATGGGCTGGAAGCATCACTTCCATCAAGAAAGGCCTAATGAAATGATACCTAACAAGTGTATTTTCAATACATTTTAGATCCTCTAAAATGCTAATTGGATTCTTTCTGTATATCAATGAAAATAGTGATTGATGAATGAAAAAATTCTCATCTAAAATCTTCGATGAGTGTTTAACTTGAAGTAGTGCACTCAATTCTAAAGCAGAAACTGTAAGAACCTTATAAAAATCTAGCAGCGAATTTGCAAGCTTAAGGTCCGTATGAAAAAACCCTATGCTATGGCAATAGTCCACAACCTTAATAAGCAGCAGGAAATCCTTTCTTACTTTATCTTCCTTTAATTTATTGACTACCAATAAGATGTTGCAAACAACTTCACTTTCCAAGATTAAGTTTCATCTTCCGGGATCAAATATAAACATATAATGAATTGACGGCAAGAGTGCAAAGGACTTACCATGGCATTGTAGAGTCGAGACAACTCCAATATTTACAATATCCACAAGAAAACCAACACTATCAATAGTAGGAGAAGAGTATTCTCTGATCTGACCTGAGTTGGCTGTAAAAGAAATATGGGTAATGTAAGTGGCAGCCTCCCAAGTAGAATCTCAATCTGCTATAGCAGGAGAGGAAACAGAAACTGGAGGAACAGGTTTTACAGACCAAAAAATGGGGTGAGTGACCATGGCAGAGCTCTATGTCAAGTCTGTGCTTATCCAAGTATCTTTTACGTCTGTTGGCTCAGCATGGAAGCCCACATTTATTTTTTGGTCGTCAACTTAAGCGACTCCGATTTCTTTATTAATGGTAGCTGGTATCTCACAGTCCTCTTTGATTTCAACATTATCAAGCCTCTGATAGCTCGACAGGAGTCTTTTCAAGGTGTTCATCAAGATTTCATGCCTCGCCTGTGAATCTTGTACGAATTGGTGCCATGTATCTTCCAAGTGTTGCTGTCACAAGTTAAGGTGTTGGAGTAGGTTATCATTTGAACCCATCCTAGTCGACAGTCTCCCAACCCCAACTCAAAACTCATTAATTTGTTCGTCTATTTGCTACACTCTTTCGGCAAAGCTATTGAAAATCAGAGGCTCCATATCCTTGATTTGTTGCTGCTCGGATATCATTTGTTATGGTTTTACTCAGTATTCACTAGAACAAAGAAGTTTACAGAGGAAGAATTACAGAGAAGAAGAGGAAAATAACATAAAGAAAATAGAAAAGAACTAACAACAGTTTGCATCCACAGCTCTTTCCCCTCTCTCTCGCTCCATTTATCTTTAGCATCTCTCTCTTCTAATTGGTGACACGTGAATGGTAAGATGAAGTCCACGTAGATAGTAAAAGAAGCTCCACATAGGCAGTAAAGGGCTCCACCATAACATCAGGGATATTTTCAACAACTGACACAAGACTGATCGACGTTCAATACATTTAATTTTTTCCTTTATTTAAGTGTTTTTATTGGTAAGATTAAACACTTGTAGTTTATTTAATTTTTTGTTAGATTTCTTTATTATTCAACTACTTTGGAAAGTTTATTGGATTTTTATTATTATATTATTTTGATGTGACTATTAAATCTTCAGTTTACCCAATTGTTTTGGGTCATGACTTTACTTCAATTAAGTCTTTTGTTGCCAGTTGGTCGGGCAGTTCGGTCCGTTCTTGGGCCGGATTGCCCATTATTCTCTCTCTCAAGTTTCCTTTGAAACGTGAAAATTTTGTTGTCAGATTTTATTCTAAAACACATTGTATTACGTTAAGAGAAGAAATCTACTAATGAACAACTCACCTCTACCTCTATCAAACCATATAATATTGTGTAACTTTTCTATTTCAAGTAAGACCCTTACAATTGTATGATCTTGAACTATCTTAAGATAAATTACCATAAGCGCAACTAATGGAAAAGATGCTATAATTATTTTTCTACTGTCGATCTTTTTTAGTCATAGTTTGTCATAATCTTCTCAATCTATAAATTAAATAACTTGTCTCAATGGGTCAATTTATTCAATTCACAAAATGAACGAGAAGAAATTTATACCCAGATGTCTCTTTGTTTTTCAATTTTTATATTTTAAAACAAGTTAAAATCAAAAAACAAAAAAATCATAAATGTTACTTAAAACACACGGCAATGTCCCTTTAAATTTTTGGAAACATTCACAACTTTTTGTAGTTGTTTGTTTAAAAATATGTCATACCAAACATTGATTAGCTTTTCTATTAACTTTTCCATAAAAAGAAATTACAAAGTACAATAAATCTTGTCTCGCCCCAAAGTGAATATGAGAGAGAAAGGGGAATAATTCAATTCGAAAATGAATCAAATTATTCGACCCTTCAACCCTTTAACTTTAATTTTTTAATGAGTAGTGTAAGACTTAAATATGAATATTATGGCTAGAGATAAAAACAAATGGGATAAACTATATGTCCAATATTGACATAAAAAATAATATATAAATAAATATCTAATAAACTATGCAAAAGTAAAATAAACAAAGTTAAATAATAGTAAAAATCCAAAAATATCCAAACCTCATAAAAACATACTCTCGAAGGAAAAACAATAAAACTAGGAAATAACTCGCCAAATCCATATTTGCCGATGATTTCCCAAAGTAAGACTTGAAAGATGGGAGTCGTTTCAGGGGAGTCGACTAAACTAAATAGGGGTAGAGTTTTACATTCAGCCTAAAAATATAAAAGACTATGCAAGTATATTATGAATAAACCATTTAAATAAGACTGAGTAGAAAATTTTCAATAGGGCAAATATCAAAACCTTCCACTATAATGTGATACAAATGTAAAATAGGTCACAATTGTCAACTAGAAAAAGCACAATGAAAATAGAGCTACTCATGGACTCCAAACATAATATGTCAATGACAACACAAAAAATAAATAACGGCATTACTCAAACAATCGCTACAACCACAGTGACCATGTTCAGGTTTAGCACTTTGCATCCAGGAACACAATACATTTGTTAGCCTAATTGACATTAAACTTATTTGTTTTGATGATGAGTGGTTTATAGTTTATTAAGTTGTTTATATTTTAAATGTGTTTAACTTAATTATCATTTAGTTTATAGTTGTTCTTTATTGGTAATACCCTCTAACAAGGGTATTTAGATATACTAATATCTTTATTAAGTCCATGTAGCTAATGGATATATCATTTGGACTTAGAAGTCTCAAGGAGTGGAATACACAAAGTATAGGTCGACTAAGGCACTGTGGGTGGTTGACTAATTCGAAACAGAGGCAAAACTGTTGGAAAGCGGTCGACCAGTGAAGATGGTGGTCAATCGCAAAATGGACAGATTCGAGCAGAATTCTGCAATGTAAAGAAGCGGTCGACTGGGAGTCAAAGCGATCAACCTATCTGACTGCACAATGTAGCAACTATATTACAATGGTGGGGAGGCGGTCGATCAAACAATGGGTGGTCGACCAGTTACACAATTTTTATAAATAGAAGACACTCTGAATCTTATTTAAACGAAGAGAGAATTGTAGCGAAGCTCTTCCAAAATTCATACACGATTTCTCATCATTCATTGAGTGTCAAACCTAACTCTCTCACTCCTAAACTTGAGATATTACATTTGTGAGAGTTAGATTCTTATTTGTATTTTCCATTTCTCTTCATTGTACTCAAACTGAGGGTGACGCCCCGTGAATAGTCAAGCTAAGGGTGACGTCCTATAAATATTCATTGTAAATGTTTGGTTGACACCTGTGAAGTCAATCATCACCAACCGGGGAGGTTGGGTGATCAAAGATCTCTAAAGAGGAAACTTGGAACGCAGACATAGGCCGAAGTTACCGAATCGCATGAACAAATTTGGTTTGCACTTTCTCTATCCTTGAACTCTTTATTATTTGTTATTAATTATATGCATTGAATGAGTTAAATCATTTAGGGTTTAGATATTATAATATCGCACGAAAAAGTTAGAACGCCTAATTCTCTTCCCTCCCGCCCTCTCCTCTATAGGCATGCATTGATCCTACAACATTCAGTTGTCTCATTATTTTAGTTAACAACAACACAATCAAATACATCCTCCAACGGTCAAATATACGTAATGAAAATGGAACCCCCACATGGGTCAATCAAGCTTGGTTCATACGATCAAAATGATCAAATAAATATGCATTCTTGAAAATATGTCCAAGGAAAATACATGTACACATATAACATGAAAATCAATGAGCAACAAATATGGACACGTCCTTTTATATGAAAACACATATTAAACTAATGTTTTAAAAATCGATAAAATGTTGGACATAAAAATAAACATCTATTTCAAGTGGGCTTACCATTGATCAAAGTCAAAATAATGAGGAATCCCAACAATATGTTGAGTCCAAATTTTTAAGTCACAGTATCTATCCATAATGACATAGCAAAATCAGCATTGAAATTCCACACTTTAAATCCTAAATTTTAGGCTTAAAATGACTGAAAAACAATTGAGTTGAAAGTCTAATTCGGGGCTCGAAATAGGCCCTAAGCCACTACTCAAAACAACCCGAGTCGTGGCCCCAACAGTGATCTGAGCCGCAAGTAAAACAAAACAAGTTGCATCCCAAAACTAGGCCTAAGCTGCGACCCAACAAGGCTAAGCCACGACCCAACACTCCTTAGCTACGGCCTAGCATCATCCTCTCCGACACCAAACACACTTTTTGTCGAATTTCACCTTTCTTTCTGATCAAACCTTTATCAAATAATTTTATAATCTTTATGTGAATATATTCATGCATAAAACCATAACTTTTAACCACAAGTTCTTACTTTTTAACTCATAAACCAATTTCTTGACTTTTTTCTGAATTACAGACGAATATAGGTGAAAATTGAGATTTATCTCTCTGAAAATGTCTGAATTCTCAATCTTTTGAACTCCAAATCATAGCAATCAAACGTTTGACAGAATAAAAACCTAAAATAGAGACATAAATCAAAACTTTGATTTTTTATCTAACAAGTTTACATCAGAACATGGTGATTACATCTATCGAAAATACCAAGCCAAAATTTGATTTCCTCATGATGATTTAGCCTTTTGATGAAGTTTTCCTCTATAGTTCATATACCACACCCAAAAGCTTGATACCATTTTTTTTGCAAAGAAAAAAATTATTTACGAAGATAACTTTTTATGAAAGAGGGTTAAAAAGAATACATGTAAATAGGAATCCCCTCTTAATTTTCATATTCATCGCATAATGAATGACATTTAATTAGATTTAAATTTCTTTTCAAAAAATAGGTAATTAACAAAAGAATCACTCAGCTATGAGATTATTGACAAAGCAAATATTACACAATTTTACTAACAAATAAAACAATGAACTATGAGAAATAAACGGAGTAATATCATTGTCACGTTTTTCATTAAATTTAAATTTTTTTCTACAGCAGAAGACAAGTATCTGCTCTGGAAAGAGTATTTTTCACAGCGAAAATGTGTCTTTTGCTGCGGAAAATAAATCTTATTCCTTTTCCACAATGGAAAGGGTACTTTCCGCAGTGAAAACACATTTTCCGCTGCTAACCTATACTTGTAGCGCTAGTCAAATACTTATTTTTCGCAGCGAAAAATACTCTTTTCCATAGTAGGAATGTGTCTTCTCCTGTAAAAAGTAAATTTCAAGGAATTGCTTTCTCTAGTGAAAGACAAGTATCCATTGTGGATAGAGGACAATAGTTACAACAATTTCGCAGTGGAAATGTGTCTTTCGCAACAGATAATTCTACAATCATGTATATAATCCAACACTACTAAGATATAGGAAGATAGGTATCCACTGGAAAAAAAATACCATATTTGCAACAGATACGTGTCTTCCACTAAAGAAAGCAAGTTCTTTGATTATGACTTACTTTCTGATGTGAAAGACACGTTGCAGAAATGATATTTTATGCAGCGGATACTTACCTTCCATTGGGGAATGCATGTTTCCGCTATGATATTTTTCGCAGCATATACTTAACTTTCACTGCAGAAAGTAACTCCTTCATTACAATTACTTTATATACGAGTCTGCTATGCAAAGAGAACTTATTCATTATGAAAACGAATTAAAATTTTTAACAACAAATATGACATCAATATTTGTTTTATTTATTTTTTATAACTTAATAATTATTTAATATTTATCTTATTATTATTATTATTGGTCACGTAATTCTTTACTTGTTTTGACAATTACCCAAAAAATAAATAAATAAAAAAAGGGAAAATGACAAATCAACCATCGTGATTTTAGGTCAATGACAAGTCAACTACTGTGGTTTAAGTCTTAACAAGTTAACCACTAACGTATGAGAAAATGACAAATTTAACATCGTAGTGACGTTCGCTGTTAAAAATTAGTCAGAACGCCGCTGCGGTGTCCTGAGACACCACAGCGGTGTCGTGTGTTGCGAAGGAAAATACAAAATTTTGTCTGGACGCCGCAGGGGTGTCGTGAGGACGCCCCTACGGTGTCCCGGGACGCCCATGCGGTGTCTTCACGACACCCCTGCGGTCTCCTTCAAAATTAATGTTTTTATTAGATTTTTGACCTCTTCAACTTCAAACGACCATAACTTTCGCTACGAGTGTCAGAATTGGACGCAAAAGGTATCAAGTTGAAGCTCTCTCAGAGATCTACATTCACCATGGGGTTTACCCCATTACCCTCCCTGTTTCGACCCCTAAATCCATCGTCTAAGCCCTCAAATCTGCAAATTAACATGTTTAACTCTAAACTATGTAAGACGCCACGGAGGCGTCCTGGGAAACCCTGGCGGAGTCCCAACTATGTTTTAACGACGAACGTAATTGCGATGGTTGATTTGTCATTTACACATACGTTAATGATTAATTTGTTAAAATTTATACCATAGAAATTAATTTATCATTAATTTAAAACTAATTTAAAACTATGATGATTAATTTGTCAGTTTTTCTATAAAAAATTTTACCCTGCCCAACAAACTAGATTTTGCAGTCTATTCAAAGACAAACTAGGTCAAACTTAAAGGTGATGTGATGCCATACAATTCCCTGCTTCCTCAGTTGAACTTGAATCATTCAACTCTACTTTATTTCATTTCACACTACTACAACAATTATGATACCCACAAATTGTGCAATTTTTCCATTTTGCTTGGGAAGTAGACTAAATTTGAAATTATCACGTTACAATTCTAATATATTTATGTGTTTAATTAGATTATTTATGTGTAGTAATATGCCCATGATCACTCAATATTAAAATAAGATCGATTCAAGTTAAATTAGATATATTAAATTGAAATTACTTAAGTTTGGTTTAGTTCGATCTATATTTTTAAAAAATCAATTTTAGGATCGTTCTTATATTTTTTTTTCAAAAAATTTGAATAAAATAGCTATAATATTTAATTAATTATTAATTTAATTAATAATCTGGACAAAGATCTTCTTTTTGAATTTGTCTTTCTCTTTCTCTTTGTATATTATTGTCTACTCATAGACTTCCTAATTTTCAACACAATGGTCTACATATAATTAATCAATAAAGAAAAATGGAAATATTGATTTAAATAATTTAATCTAAAAGTGATAAGAAAATTAGACAAAGAGGTGATGTTTTACCTCAAGAACATGATAAATTATTACATTTTTTTTTATTAATCTTTAGTTGGCCAAATTTTGACATTTATTTCGCAAATGGTGTACTTATTTGACTAATTGAATTCAAAATTTTTAAAATGTAAAGCCATCCTCACTATTTTATTTTCTTGAGCGTGACATATTATTTAATTATTCTTTTCATATTGTAAACCACAAATATGATTATGTAGTATTGTAGGAGAGAAAGTCCTTAGTTAATTTTTAATTTTTTTTTTCCAGTTAGTAAATAGTTAGCTTGTGGAGTCTCGTGTCCTCCTAATACAATATTATCCGCTTGACATCAAAACCTACACAATTTTGTTGTAGGAGAATTAAAGACTCCACAAATGATATTAGAGTCAAGCCCAATCAAAAGTGTGCTCGACAAAGACGTTAGATTTCAAGGGAGGGGAGTATAGTAGATGATCTTGTGAAGGCGAGAATGAGCCAAATGTGAGTTCATTCTATACTAGTAGGGGTGCACAATCTCACATTGTTTGAGAGAGTGAAAAATGTATGGTTTATAAGTAGGATTCTCTACTCTACTTAGCATAACGCGTTTTGGGCTAACCTCAAGAACAAAGCTGTACAGGCTTCGACTTAAAGAGGACAATATTATATTGAGAAGACTAAAAACGTTACAAAGCCAAGATGAGCAAATATATAAAGTATCTTTTTTTTTTGTTTCGATGAGAAATTATTTGGTGCGACAGTCTTGAAATTAATACTTAAGAATTAAGATAAAAGTATTATTTAAGACAATGTTATTCATCTAATTTGTTCCAATTTTTTTCTTTATTATTTTTTAGAATAGTTTTATCATATGACACGATTGTAATGTTGAGATTTTCTTGTATAATAATAATCTCACTTTTTGGTCAAAAAATAATAATAATAATAAAAACATTATCTTTCCGCTTTCTAATGGAAAGATTTACACAATGTGCTACAAATGTTACTTGTTGAGTTCATGTAACAATTTAAGGATGTTACTTGGTATGATTCTAATGTATTAAAACTATGATATAGCACTGATTTTAGTCTAATTTTTACGAATTAATACAAGTGTATGTTAGTGTGTCACGCATGGTGTTGAAAGATTGCAAACGTATGGCCAGAGCCACTCTTGCCAGCTCAACTAGCCTTCAAAATTTGAACATTCTCAAATCAACACGTGCCTAAGGCTAGGCCACATCATTAATATAATGTTCGATGAATTATGAGGTTGTTACAAGTTCGAATCTTGTTAAACTTAGAGTTAAAACCAAACCCTAATAGTTGGCAACACATTATTGTATTGTCCCCCTCAACATCCCTTTTTTTTTTTTGTTGTCTAACACACCAACCAAACTAGTTGTTACAAAAAAAAAATTATTGCATAGTATTACTTTATCTATTTTAATCGTTATTTTGTCACGATGAAAATATCGTGTGCTTATTGTATCGGTTTAATCGTTATTTTATGATATAATAATACAGGTACGATTCTTCTGTGACGATAATTGTATCATGTGCTTAGCCGGTATTGATAGATAAGTATTGGATTGTTTATGTTAAATAGAATTAAATAATTTGAGATGGAGTGGAAGCTTCAAACTTAAATATTTAATATATCTTCTTTTTTTTTTATAATTCTTTTAAAAACAATTAATAAATAATAATTATGCAACATATCATTATTTTTTTGTGTAGAATTACAGTGTCATTATTTTGGAGGACAGAGAAATTAACCGCGCTGTAGTGGCGACTTTTGCTGAACGACGGCCTTAGGAAGTCTTGACTGGCGGAGAGCCTTCATCGGGCTGGGAAAATGCCATACTCTTCCCTTCTCCGGCAGGCTTGTTGTTTCCGACGCTGCTACCGATCTGGACCTCATCATCGTCGCCGTCGTCCTAGAGCTTTCGTCAGCTTCTGCATTCTCAGCTCTCTTTCTCAATTCTCTTCGTCTTCCTCCAGCTTCATCAGCAACAGCAGTTTTGTTCTTCTGGGATTTGAAAATGGCCCAAAACGATTCAGATTTCATCGGAGTAATGGATTCAGCGTTCCCGGAAAACCTCGACCTGGACCGGAGAAAAGGAATGGACAGCGAACGAGAGCGACGGAAGGTCGGTTCAACATCGACGAGATTCGAGACGCCTCCGGTGGATCCAACGCCTTTAGAATCACTGAAAAATTGAGAGAAGGAGGAAGAATAGGAAGAGGAAGACGAGGAGGAGGAGGAGGAAGCCGTAGCGCAGCAACTGCAAGGACGAACATTCGCGCAGTCAGGACAGAGCTTCGCGAGGCGGTCGCGGAGACATGCTGGACAAACACCGATCCTCCGGCGCTTAGAAGGGTGATCAGAACATTTCCACACTTCTGCTTCATCCGCGTAGAACGCCATAGCCAATAAGCTCTTCGTATTCCGCACTCTTTCTGTTCCCGTCTGTTTCATCCTTCTCCGCTATTAGCCAACGCTTATAAACCAACTAACCATGGTTAAGAAGCACGCGGGTTTAATTCAACTACGATTACGAGATTTGGGTTGGTTTGCCTGCCCGTTGGAAAGCAATTGACCAGTATTGGAAGACGAAACGCATCGTTTCGATCATATTTTAATTATTGTGAAATTAAATTCTACGTATTGATAATCCAAAAAAATTAAGAAAATTAATAAAACAATCACTAAATTATTGAATGTAACAAATTAAATTTTAAAATAATTTTATAAATAATTAAAATCTCAAACTATAAGAAATAAAGAAAACAAATCTCACTATCACATTTTTTGTTAAATTTAAAAATTTAAAAATAATTTATTAATTATCCTCTGCAGAAATATTATTTTTTGCAATGGAAATGTGTTTTCTGCAACTGAATAGAAATTTTAGTTTTCATAGTGGAAACATGTCTTTCGTTACAGAATGCTAGTTTTTGTAGAAGATGTTTGTCTTTTGCTTCAAAATCTTAGTTTTCTCAGCACAACTCGAGGGTGAGAGCCCAACATGAATCACAACATCAACCAAAACCTTAAGCATAATCAGTATCTCAATTAGTCAATTTTCAACCTATATCAGATTGTTTCTATTAAGACTGAGTCAACAAACGATATATATGAAGTTGATATTAAAAATCGTTCGATTATTGTATCTAAAATAATATATTTTGATACAATGATTGATTTAAGAATAGAAGACACGTTTTGACTGAAAAAACTAAGATTCTGTAGCGGAAAACAAGTATCCACTGCAGAAAATACTCTTTCTGCCTCGAAAATATCCTTTCTGTTGCGAAAAATATCTTTTATGCTAGCGAATAGTGCCTTCCGCTGAGGAAAGCAACTCCTTGAAATAAGATTTATTTTCCGCAGTAAATACTTGTCTTCCACAATAAAAATTAAGTTATTGATTACAACTACTTCATATACGATCTACTGCGAAAAAATAACTTATTTGTTGTGAAAAAAAATTTTAATTTAACGAAAAACGTAACAACAAAATTTTTTTCTATTTTCTGTAATTTGATATTTTAATTATTCACAAAATTACTTTAAAATTTAATTTGTCGCCGTTAATTTTTCAAAAAACTATTATTTCTGCAGAAATTTATAGTGCAGAGATTTGTTTATAGAGCAAGTTATAATTAATCTGACAAAAAACAAATGACAAAAGCCTCCCACGCCGCCGACTACTTGTCCCCTGCACCAATATAACTAAATGACATTAATTTCACTTCAATACCAATAATTAATTCTAATATAATATTATTATTTAGAGAATATATTGGGCATGTTAAGCAGGGCAATGGGTTTAATTTCTTTTAAACTAAAATTAAGTTATCTCCGTAGCCTTAATTAAATGAATAATCTATAACGTGTGATGGTTGATGACATTCATAACTATGTGACATTCATTTCACTTTAATAGCAACAACTAAAAACACTGATATTATGTACAATAATGGGTCTAGTTCCTTTATTAGATTTTTAAATTATTATTAAATGAACTAATCTGGGGATAATACTAATAAAATTTAATCTTGAAGCTTATTCTATTTTTCGGGCTATTAGAGTGGTTTAATTTTTTCATCGAGAACAACTATGTTAAGATCATAATGAAGAAATGATAGCCTTAATTGAATAAATAATCAATGAGGCAGAATGGACCGTGTTAAAAAATGTCACGCTTTGAGCTTTTTAGATAATAATTTCTTGATTAGTTCAGTCATTAATTTCATGAACTAGTTTCATAATTTCAAAAAAATTAATACTTTGTGAGTGATGATTAGCTAGCATCTGCTATGTATCAAAAATGTGACAAAGGGTAAACTTTGGTATAAACATCAATGAGATCATAGAATTCTTGATTTAATGGGCTTTTGGGTTGCTTTTGGGCTCAAATATGGGAAACAAACCCTAGGGAGAATGGTAGAAACATTATAATATTGCATATCTTTAATAAAAAAACATACAATTTGATCATTCCCGGACTGGAACCATGTTTGAACTAGAATCTTGGGTTCGGTCTTGGTTTATTCTTGTTCCTAACCTTTTTCTATTGTCGGATTCCCTGAATTTATATACACGAGAATTGTCTTTCACAACACACCTCATGTGGATCTAGCTTTCAACAGCGTAGAACACGTTATGGGAGATGTTGAAGGAGGCTGGTTGCTCCGTTGGGATACGTTTCTAGAGCCAATGCAACTTTCATTTCATCGAGTGTGAGCAAGCCAGGTTATAGGGTAGGGAAAACTCGCGATTTTGGATGAAACCCTAAATCAAAATTTTTTTTAATGAACTGAACTATATCTCGATCAGCTCAAATTCTTTCCAACATTTATAGTTCTTTTCGGTTTGGATACTTAACTGTACCGTGCCGGCCAAAGTGATAAGAAAAAGTATACAAGGGTGAGTGCTGAAATTGGGTAAATCATAAAACTCTGCAAGGTTTAATGAAAATGGGTTGTTGTGGAATGGGATCATCATCAGATTCCACAAAGGCATCAACCAAAAAAAGCAGCCTAAGTTTGAAGTGATGGAAAGAAATCAACTTTGGGAAAAAGCCAAAACCCCCCACACTCCCCCAAAAAAAAAGGCCAAAAAAGCTCTAAAAATGTTGATAATGGCCATCATTGCCTTTCCAATAATTGATTCCCAGCCCTTATCCCTACATTTAGTCATTACAAATCAATGCTTTCCATCATTTTCTTTTGTTCCTTCACTAATTTTGTACTAAATTTCTTCCCAACTATTTGACTACATCTCTCAACTAGATCCTACATTACTTAATCATTCAAATATATACATATTATTTAATTATTTTGGAATTTATTAGAAGTACAATTTTGTATTTTAGAGAATATATAAAATTATTATTTAATAAATATCACAAGTAATTTTTAACTTTTGACAATATTAAATAATATTTTTCAGGAATCTTATAAATTATAAAAGTAATTTTTGAGATTTCAACTTAAACTTTTTAAATACTACCTTATAATAGAGGAAAAAAAATATGTTTTTCTATAAGCTTATAGTTAGAGATATAAGTTTATATTTTCTATATTTTGAATTACCATATTGATAATTTCTAAAAGCACTTTCCATAAATATCCTATGTGACAGCCCGTTCTATGAAGATCAGATGACTCATGTGAGGGTCCAACCCATATGAGTAGCAGTGCACAATACTGCATCACTTAGGAGAGTGGAATATGCATGTTTTATAAAATAAAGTTCTCCTCTCTATCTAGTATAACGCGTTTTGGGTTAATTCTAACAACAAAACTGTGCAAGCTTCACTCCAAAACTGATAATATTGTACTGGAAGGATCAAAAACTTACACCCTCTTACTTGCACCTTATTGTTGACTTAGAATTGCAACAAATGCCCATTCCCAGGACCCAATCTCACAATTAACTAAACACAAAGGGCTAAAACCAAAGTTATTTTCCAACTAAATTTTCATGGGGCCCTTTTGTTAATTTGTCTTTTCCATCTTATCCTTGTGCTAATGTGCTTCATGTTTGATGATGGCACAAGGTTTGATTTGCAATATTTTTCGGTTTTCATACTATTATTAAAATCTAAGTATCGATTTCCCAATAATACTCGTTTATTAGATCACGTAAAATCATATTAAAATACCTGATTTAATAAAAAATATGGTTTTTACTTAATGAATTTAATGAATAAATTGACGATCATGTCTAAATTATTGATAACTGAAAAATTATTATTATTATTTTTTAATTTTTGACTGTGAAAGCTACGTTCAAACGCGCATCTTTCCAATCGCTAGTAACACATTGCTTATCATAACATTAAATTAGCCCGAAAAATTTGTCACAACAATGTATAAGTAGGTTTTGAAAATTATCTAAATTTGTGTTCACGTCCAAATTCTATTAATAAATATATTTTGACGTGTATATTATATTTTTTTTCTTATATTTATTTATTTCTACATTGTCTGACTGGACGACACGTGTCATATGAGTACAAGTTGGAGTAAAATAATGAACACGTGTCTGTGCCAAGATTGTTGCAGATGAAGAACTCAAGACAAGTAGACAAAAACAACGAAGGCATGCTTCCAAATTGCTTCGACTGTGAAAGGACATCAAATTTTATTCTACTCCCTGTCGACTTATCTTCGCCTTTCTTTTTCAAATTTATTATACCAAAACTTGTTTACTTAATCTATTTTATTTGTTAAAAAATATTATTTAGTGGTTAATTTATCGTTGATATCATACCATACTTCAGTGTTTGTTTTGTTAATTTTCTTTTAATAATTTTAATTTTTTTTATTTGATTTAAATAATGTAATTATTAAACCTTATAGTTATGTTAAGTACACTTACTTTTGAGTGAAACCCTAGTAGTAGGCATTAGCACGACATTATCTTTTAATGACGTCAGCGAAGACGTCACAGGAAATGGGTTGGGAAAGGGCTGTTGGGCCGGTGAGGAATGGGGCCCACAAAAACGCCCCATATCAGGCTGCGAAGGAAGGTGGGCCCCCCGCGTTCAATAATAGAAAAAGAGTGGGACCGGGAGTGGGGCCCAAGGAATAATGTTTGATGAACACGGTGGCAGACAGGGCCACAGGGGTATGAGTCAGGGTTGGTGTGCGTTGTGGAGTAGCCGTGTGGTTCAAGCCCGCCTTTGACCCGTCCAAAGTACGAACTTTTCTTCTTTAGTCAATTTCAAACCTACCCTTTATCCATTTCTTTCTATTACCTTTGAAGAGTATATATTAAGTTGAAAGGTTTGAACTTTGATTCAATTTCGAGGCTTGTTTTGTTGTCTAAACATGTTTGAGTTCGAGCGATGTACATTACCGTATTCTCGTGTTCAATTTACTGTTTTATATTAGACTAAAACTGGGCCAGTAATGATTCTATGTCGTTGGAATTTCACGACTGGATAAAACGCGCACTACACAAAACAAGTCGATGGTTTGATAGTGGGTACAACGGTTGCAAGATTATGACGGGTTTGGTGGTCATAACTTCATTGAGATCTTCAATTATAATGAATTTTATCTATTCATCAAATAGAATACAACAATCTATAAGTACGTGCATGAATGATTTAGGATTTAGAGTTTAAAGTTTAGGACACGAAAATGTAGTTATGAAACACAACTTTGTTGACGTTCCTAATCATAATAAGTTTTATCTACTTATCAAATAAAACACTAATATCTATAAAATGTACATCTGAATGATTTAGGGTATAAAGATGTAGTTATGACACATACATTTGTAATGAGTTTTATCTTCTTATCAAATAAAAGATGACAATCTATACGAACGATTTAGGGTACAAGTGAAATTGTCACAAGTGTGGTGGTTGTCTTGTGACTCCATCGACATGCCTAATCGAAATGAGTTTCCATTTATTTATCAAATAAAACAAGACAATCTATAAGCACATGCACAAATGGTTTAGAGTTTAGGGTTGCACAATTGTAACGCGACTCTTACATGTTACTCGTGAATTATTGCAATAATTAAGATAAATTATAAATAATTAATAAAATACAACGAGTGTCACGTCAAAAAATAAGATTATAATATAAAATTAGAGGGTAAAATAGAATACTAAAAGCATGTAAGTGGGTACATGAATGGTAAGTGGTGTGACAAAAAACAAAAGATGTAAAATTGCACACTTATTTTAAGTTATTGTTTTGGGTAAAAATTCAATCAAACTTTTTCCACAAAAACAGTCATTCACTCCAACTATTCCTAAGATTTTTCTTCTTGAAATGATGGTTGACAAGATACGATTCCATTGGATTGCAGATCTACAGGAATCTTTCTCTCTCTCTCTCTCATTTCCTAATTCATAAGATACCATTTTAATTGGTTAATTACCTAATTAATTTAATATTAATGGGTGCATTCCGTAGTTAATGGCACATGATCCTCGAAGTCAATCTGCATTTTTATTTTAATATAAATGTAAACTATTTGTATAGATTTTACTTCGTTATTCTCTCTTTCCCTTCATTTTTCTTCCTTTAAATATAAATAATTTTGGACAGAATGAGGAAAAAACACAAATTCCCAGACGGTAATTGTGGATATAATAAATTAATGTTTTCTTATGTTGCATGGTTCCATTAATTTGAAAATTTTTTATTTTATTTTTTTAGAAAATAACAAGTCAAATCTTTTTCACTCTGGATTAATTTTATTTAGAGAAATTAATTAAGCAAATCTTGAACTATTAGATCAGCGTTAAGGTAAATCTTAAGATAATTTTGTAAATAACTAAAACCTCGAACTATGAAAAATGAACGATACAAATCTCGCAGTCATGTTTTTCATTAAAAAATTAAAGTTTTTAAAATAATCTGGCAAGTTTTTGCTGCCAAAAGGGTATTTTCTGTAGTGAAAATGTGATTTCTGCATTTTCCGTTAAAAATTTAAAATTTATAAAGTAATTTATCAAGTATCTGCTGCATAAAATACCATTTGATCAGCAGAACACACGTTTTGCTGTGAAAAATACTCTTTTCGCAGCGGATACTTGCTTAGATTATTTTAAACAATTTAAATTATTTGCAGAAAACGTGACTGTGAAGTTTGCGTCGTTCATTTCTCCTAATTTGAGATTTTAGTTGTAAGGTTTGAGATGTCTATTACTCAATAGTTCAGAATTTATTTTATTAATTACCTTTTTTATTTAAGAAAAAAAAATTAAATACTAGTCAAAACTTTAAATCATGTAAACTAAGAAATTATTTCATTTAATCAAATGTTAGCTTGAACATAAAAAGCTTGTTTATGTTTGGATTAATTAACATGGAAATTTGACTATTTCAATGAATAAATAAATAAATTATTTGAATTTATTGGTCAAAAGCCGTAATTAATGTTCTTCAATTTTATTTTATTTGTAATTAACTAGAAGAGATATGCCTTTCTCTAAATCAAAGGGTCAACAGAGCATTATTGACGTTCTTCTACCTGCTACTTTCTTGACGATTATATTTTTAGATTTTTTGGACATATTAAGATCAGTTCTTTATAATTTTTTTAATTGGGTATATTTTTAAATAAAAATTATGCATTTAATAATAGAAAAATTAATAAAACAATCACTAAACTATGAGATGAATGACACGTAAACTACTAAACAATTTTCGCTAACAAATAAAATACTCAATTATTGGAAATGTACAGAGCAAACATCGCGGTTACGTTTTCCATTAAAAAATGTTGTCATGTTGATGCCGAACATTGTTTTTCTACTTCAGAACGTTGTCTTTCCACTAAACAGATTTAAAAGATTACTTTCCGCTACAGAAAGACGACGTTCACCCTGTGAAAAGATTACTTTCTGCTGATGATAGATTACTTTTCTCTGCGAAAAATGAGACATTGGTGATTAGAACTAGACGACGAACAAGAAAGAGGAAAGAGAATATGGTAATGAAAACTGGACGAGTGAAATCAAGAGGAGGGGCGAACCACCAGAAGATGTTCGAAAAATTGAAAACGTAATCATTGTTTTCGACGACAAAAAGACCAAGCCAGAGTTTTCCGACATCGTCTTCGCGGTAGAATTGTTTCAATTATTACGATTTTAACATAAAACTGAAGTAGAATTGCTATTAGGAAATTTATAAATTTAATGGTTTATTTTTTTCATTAAATTAAAATGATATTATTTAGAATTTTGAAGAATAAATCCACTATCTTAAGAGAAAACATAAGAAAAATTAAAAAAAATAATAAGGAAACAAAATAAAATAAAAAATACCAACCTAATAAGAAAAATAACACAATTGGAAACTAAAAACAAAAATAATAAGGAAACAAATTATGGAGATTTTTTTTATAATATTTAAAACATTATTTTCTAAATTTGTATTTTATCTTGTTAATCAAGTTTGAAGATATTAATAAACTAATTGTTTGTAGGCTTGAAATTATCATAATATATTTATAAATGTTTTATTATATGGTATATTTGTTGTTGCTTAAATATTTAAAGTAAATTAAGCCTCTACGAAAACGATAATCTTTCTGTGTTCGTGACATATCTTTTTTTTATACTATACTTTTTATGTGCAAAACACGTGTCGTTAACCTATGCAACTACCAAAACAAAGACACTTATTGGAAGCAATTAGTAAAACATTGTAAAGATACATAATAGGTGTAGATTCTAAAAGTAACATGATTAATTATATAACTAACTAGGGTTTTCCTAGAGTAGCATTCTTCTTATTCCATATTTATGGTAGATTAAGACTTTCTAATTACAATTTCAACTCAAACAAAAACTTTAAGTGATTTGCTTTCACCCATAATTTGATGCCTCAAACCTGGTCTATCAGAGTTTTTTTTTTAAAATGAAACCCTAGCCTTAGTGAAGTAGGTAACCAAATCAAATTTCCCAATAATTTATTCTATTTCAAATAACTTTGTGTTTTGACAACATTAATAAACTATGGGGAAATTAATAAAATAAATCCTAAATTATTGGGAAATGATAAGTCAAATTTTAAAATAATTTTATAAACAACTAAAATCTTGAACTATGAAAAAAATAAAGAAGGCAAATTTTATTATCGCGTTTTTTGTTAAAATTTAAAAATTTTAAAATAATCTACTAAATATCTGCTGCGGAAACTTGATTTTCTCATCACAAGCCGAGGATGAAGCACGACCCCAACCTGAAACACTACCTCAACCTCGATTTCAAACGCGAACAAAATCTCGATTAGTCCGTTTCTAACCTATATCAAATTGTTTCTATTCATTGGTTTTCAAGACTTAGTTAGCCAACAATAGATACGAAACTGATATTGAAAATCGTTCGATTATTATCGTATCTAGAAGAATATATTTCGATACATTGACTGATATGAGAAAAGAAGACATGTGTCTAGTGAGAAAACTAAAATTCTGTAGTGAAAGACAAGTATCTGTTGCGAAAGACGGATACTTGTTTTTCAATGAAGAAAGTAGGTATTCGGAATGTGACTTCCTTTCCGTAGCGGAAGATGCGTTTCCTCTTTAGAAAATATCATTTCTGCTGGAGAAAGTAAGTCATTGACTACAATTACTTTATTTACGGGTCTGTTGCAGAAAGACGATTTGTCCACTACGAAATTTTTTTTTTAATTTTTAACGAAAAATGTGACAGAGAGATTTCACTTTTTTCATTTTACGATTTTAGTTATTAACAAAATTACTTTAAGATTTGTCTTATCGTTGATTCAATAATGCAATGTTTATTTTGTTTATGATCTTAAACTATAATTGCTTCCAAAATAGGTCCAAATGGACCATGCCAAAATGGTAGTCACTAGTTTGAACAAGTTCATGAAAAACAGGAAAAAAGAAACATGTTTGTGGTAAACTAGTGATTACAACAACATATACAAACATTTATTTAATGCATGATTGAAATTTAATCACTAATGACAATGGGATGAAACCTCCTTAAACAAATGTCATTAGGGATTAGTAAAACTAATTAAAAATTCAACCAAATAAATTGGAAAATTTATGGGAAATTAATTAATGTAAAATAATGTGGAATTAAATAATAGAATGGAGGGGGGAAAACGTGATAAGACCAAAGCAAAATAGAGGCAATGAAAACGAAAGGGGGAAAAATAAAGGAAAGAAGGAGGTGGGTTCCTTGCACCCAACGCATCTCTTCTCTTAGGCTCGGCTTCGGAGTTTGGTTCGGTTGAAGACTTTAGGAGATAAGAACGACAACCCTCCCTCTTTCTCTCTCTCTAACGCCATTTACCACTCTCTACAAGAACCCTTTGCCACCTTCACCGCCTCCACTCTTCTTTAAGTCTTCTCTTTCCAGAAGGGCCTCGTCTTCGTAGACTCGGACTCAGACTCCCACATTTGCTCTTTTTCACTACTTTTGTATTACAGAAAGAAGCGGGGTTTTCAGGCCATTCGAGCTGGCGATTGAAGACCAGGATAGCACCGTTCGGGATATCAAGCACAAGAACAGGAGAATCATGGTAAGATTTCTCTGTTTTGTCACTGTTTTTCCATTCTAGTTCTTTGTGTTGATCGATTTGAAGCAATGGGTTTCGATTTGGTCGATATGGTCTGTTTCGATTGGTTTCTGTTTTGGGTCTGGCTCTAACACAGTAAGACTCTGTTTCTCTCTTGTTTTTTAGGGTGGTGGAGGTCCTGATGAAGAAGATAACAGGTGGCCACCATGGCTGAAGCCTCTGCTGAGGGAGAGCTTCTTCGTTCAATGCAAATTACACGCCGATTCTCACAAGAGTGAATGCAATATGTATTGCTTAGATTGCATGAATGGCGCTCTTTGTTCGCTCTGCCTCAACTATCACAGGGACCATCGCGTTATTCAGGTTTTCTTCTCCATCCGTCTGTAACTATTTTTAGCATTCTTTCGCAGTCAAATCTTTGACATTCCTTCTTCCCTCTTCTGGGTTCTGCTTCTTTCGATCGTACCACTCCAATTTTCTTCCTAATCGTTTGAAAACCTTACCAAATTACTCAAATTCATACCTTTATCTGGTATTTGGATTTCGTTAAATTTAGCCTTTTTATTGTTTCTCCTTTTCTCTTTCGAGTTCCAAAGTTTCCTCAACTTTCTGGGTATCCAAACAGAAGTTAAAACAGTAACACATTCTCTCAAGCATTCAATCTGGGCAAGAAATCAAAATTTTCTGACGGGACTTCTGTTTTTTCAACAGATTAGGAGGTCGTCGTATCACGATGTGATCAGAGTCGCTGAGATTCAGAAAGTACTGGACATTAGTGGCGTCCAGACGTATATTATCAACAGCGCGAGAGTCGTCTTCTTGAACGAACGCCCTCAGCCCAGGCCAGGCAAAGGCGTCACTAACACCTGCGAAGTCTGCGAGCGTAGCCTCCTCGATTCCTTCCGCTTCTGCTCTCTCGGCTGCAAGGTAAAACTTAAACTCCTCTTTTTTTCTCTCACATTCACTCCACTGTTTGTTTCTCAAGAAATTGCCCTGCGGAATGGGTTGACTTGTCGTTTCCTCGTGGAAAAGATGATCCTTTCGTTTGTTTCTGTTTTCCCACAATCCAAAAATCCATTAGCTGAGTTTTTCATTTGTGTTTTTATCTCGACAGATTGTGGGAACATCAAAGGATTATCCGAAGAAGAGGCTGGCGACAATGGCGTCCGAGTCTGAAGACTCGTACAGCAGCAGCGGCGGCGGCCATGGGAGGTCCACCTCGAGCAAAACACAGACCGACAGACTCCAGAGTTTTTCTCCCTCGACGCCACCCCCAACTTTGGTTAATTACAGAACGGCCAAGCGAAGAAAGGGAATTCCCCATCGCGCCCCAATGGGAGGACTAATTATAGAATACTAGTTCTTGAACTGCATTTGCTCTGCTGCCCCGCCCCCTCCAGGCTCAAGTGCCCTTAGCCTTTCTCAAGCTACAAAGAGGCAGCCATGGAGTTTCCCCTAGTATTGTAAATAGAAGAAGCATATAGATTAGAAGTGGAAGGAGAACAAACAGTGGGAAAGTTTATTAATATTACAAAACTTGGAGGGCTTATAGGAAATAAAAAGTAAAGGGTTGACTAGGTTTGGAACAAAGAGCTTTTACTTACATATACCGTTGTTGTATACATACGGTGGTTTTAGATACATGTACTATGTGGTAGACGTGTGAATACCTACTTTTTCAAGAGGTGCTGTTTAGGAAAGACAGTGAAAAGACCATTTTACTCCTTGAAAATAGGGGTAAAATGGTCTGTATATGGAATGAAATAATAATTAGATATTTATATATTTTATGGGGGTTAATTTTGTTTGCTTATATAATCTGTTTCCATTTATAGAAGTTATTTGACTTGTAGTTTGTGATACTTCCGATGCGGGTAGGCCCTACGGCGGCCGTTCCGGTGGGTCCGGAGAGGATGGGGTTGTGGGAGTCGCAACGTGGAAGCAGGTGATTGGCGGGAGGAAAGGTGAGTTGTCTGTCTTGGTTCGCGGAATGATAAAATTAGGTCAGCCGCCCCGAGCGACGACTTATTGGTGGCAGCAATTTGGAAGGCGGTTTCTTAATGTATGGGGTTTTCATACTCTGTGTCACCCTCTAGTTTAAGCGTTAATCCTGACCGTACATCCATGACCATCAGATGGATCCATTGGACGGCCATGATTTTGAGAGAGAAGGAAAATGATGCGCGGTGTTTGGGTTATGAAATTTGTGACGCGATTTTTATGGTGCAGAGAAATAATAATAGTTTTTCGTTGGTGATGAGGTGGGAGAATCTGAGCCGACAAAGAATCTGGTCTCATCTGACATGCACACGTGTCCCACCAAACAGTGTATAAGACTCGAACACAACCAACCAATCATCGTTAGGCTTAGGCGTTACTAATTATATTTTTATTAGAAATCAAACGAAAAAATATTTTAAAATATATATAAAAATTGAAATATAATTACAAATTTTAACACTCATATATAAACTATAAATAAAATATATAATATGAGTCTTATCAGTTTGACTCAATAGAATTTAGATTATACCGAAATCTAATAATAACACAATCAAATTAATACACTACACTTATTATTTTTATTAAAGTTGTAATTTAGTTATGTCTTGGATGGAAAGCATAGGACCTTGGCGTTTCATTACGGTCGTCGACCAATGAGAAATCAACGTTTGACTGGTCTGAGAGATTCTTTTGCCAAGTCATCGTACGTGGTTAACTTGGACTTTCACACGTGATTTCAAACGCGTCCTCTCTCTCTCCGACCATCCTGTTTTTCCTCAATCAAATTCCTTCCTTTTTTTTTATTTTTCATTTATGCTTATAAGTAAATATACCCACAATTAATCGTCACCAAGTATTAAATTAAACAACATTGAAATATCGATACGAAGACGCATTGAACGACGTCTGACAACAGAAATGAAAAGCGTAGGCTAGCACAAGTAGTTTCATCGCATTGTGTATAAAATTAAAGCATAGATTAAATTTAGACCCTCAAACATATTTAGAAATGTTTAAAAAACATAAGATTGTGGGACAAACCCGTCTCAACAAACGATATTTCGACACATGAAATCGTAACCTTAACGTGTAAAGCAATTAAGATGGGTGTGTTCGTGACCTAGAAATTTAATGATAGGAGGATATATTTATTTATTTAAGCAACAATAATTGATGTGTTTAGGGGGAAGGGGATATGTGTCATTTGGAACCTGTAAAGGAGAGGATAAGAGTGGGAGAATAAATGAGTCATGGCGCTTGGATTGGATTATCATCAACTTGATCAACTAAATTCCATTATTTTGTGATGCTAGCCTTCTCCTTACATCTCCACCGTTGATTTCTTTGTTGTGGGGTCCTCTTATGATTTTTTTAGTGAATTACACGTGGATTTCCTCCTTTGATTTAAAATATCATCACTTTCTTTTATTTATTTATTTATTTATTTTCTTTTGGGAGATACCATTTGCTATAGTTGATTGAACGTACATATTTTAATCATCTAACTTTTCATATTATTAATTAGCTTTTACAAATAAGTTCTTAAAAAAAATCTATTTAATATATATATATATATATGGTAAAAGCTTTTTCTTCCATATATATATATATATATATATATATGGTAAAAACTTTTTCTTCCACTTTCTAAAGTTCTCTTTTTAAAAAAAAACATTATATTAAAAAAACATAATTATGATAATCTAAACATTGGTTTTGTCTTTTTAATATTAGAAACACACATTTGTTTAAGCAAAACAGGGTGAATAAACGAGAAGCCACCAAATTTATGAACAATAATTCATTATTTTTTTTTAAGGGTAATTAACAAAATAATTATTAAACTATAAAATCAGTGACAAGTTAAATATTAAATAATTTTTTATGATAAATAAAATACTCAATTATGAAAAATGAACGAGACAAATATCGTTGTCATGTTTTACGGTGATTGAGGGTTCTTTTTTATTCGTCTTTTTAATGACCCTTTACCTCTATCGTACAGACTAACGAAAATGACTTCTCTACGGAAGCTCTGGTAAATTATCATTTCTAGCTATGAAAACACCAATTATCTCCATTTGAAACAAAATCCAAGAATTTGAGGAAAGAGAAAAATAATTTGAAGATTTGAAAACAAGCGTTTTTTATAGAAGAAGTTGACGACTTTTTAAAAAGAAATGAAGCAAAACTCACATAATAAATAGATTGCCCACAAAAAATTGAGATAGAAAATTTTCTATCTATGTACTGATGGCTGAAAAATTGAACTCTTTTGAGATTCAAGCAATTGAACAGTTAGGGAGATGCATCAGACGATGATGAATTCGGAAACAATCACAAGAAAAAAAAATACAATTTGAAAAATACACTTTCCGCATTCCATTTCATTTTTTAATTAGACATGCCATATATATTTTTTTACAGCAAAAAGCGTATTTTTTGCAAAATATTAATTAAATTGATAATTAATTTAGTAATTAATTTTATCTTATAATAATAATAATAATAATTTGGTAATTAATTACCAAATTAGATGAGTATCTCCAAAATTTGGTAATTAATTACCATATTTTAGACTAGTATCTCAAAAGTATAAATCTTGTTCAAATTACTAGGTAGTTTAATATATAAATTAAGAAATAATTAAACTATTTCAATTTTGAGAATCACTTCCACGTTTCTTCAAATTAATTACTAATTTAATTAATATTATACAAAAAATAAGTTTCTGCAGCGAACAATATCATTGTTGTCGTGGAAAAGGAATAGGACATATTTTTTCGCAGCATAAAACACGTTTCTGTTATGAAAAATACTCTTCACGCAACTGATGCGAAAAAAAAATTAAATTTTTAATAAAAAATTTGAGAACAATGTTTGTCTCGTTCCTTTTTCATAGTTCAATATTTTATTTATTAACAAAAATTATTTAGTGTTTAAATTGTTACTGATACTATACTTTAGTGGTTGTTTTATTAATTATTATTATTTTATATTTTTATTATTGGAAAGGATGACATCCCAATTGAGAATGAAAAGAAGAAAAAGGAAAAGGAATGGAAGTGACTCTTCACAAATTGAAAAAATACATGATCAACGTCACATCATTGAACTTGAACCTTCTTCACCTGCCCTACGTCTCAAGTTTAAGATCGTGACACATTTATATATAGTTTTATTTATGTGGTTGATTGGTTTTAGAGTCATTATTAAATTATAAAATAAATAAATAAACATTTAATATTTTGTTCATCACAAGGCCTTAGCCCGTCATTTCCGTTCTCTTCCATTTTAGTTAATGCTGGGTGTAATTATGGAAGTCAACTACGTAAGTTCATCTAATATAGCTGCTCTGCTAATATTGAACCAGTCTCTTGACTCAGTATGCCTCCATGGACGAGTTGACCTTGACCTTCCGAGTCAAGTTTAGCTTTCTTTTAACCCGTCTAACTTCTCGCACTAGGATGAAAAACCCTGCTCTTTCTGGGGTCAAAGTAAACTCATTAACCCTTTTTAACATTCTCCCTCCTCTCTTTTCTGTCAATTTTGGAGCCAACTAGGGTTAATGTAGGGGTGACTCTTATGTAATTATGGTTAAAAGACATTACACATTGTAACCCTCAAAGTTGTTTATAGCTTTTGCATTAATGTGGAAAGGGGGTATAAGGGCAAGGTTATACAATGAACAAATAAGCATAATTGATTGTCAAAGAGGTTCGGCCCAACATTAGAACATTATAGTAACGTAACAATTTATTATTTTCTAAATAATATAATATAGTTTCCCCATTCTAAATATTGGGCCGGGGCCATTTTACCATGGGTTTGCAATTCACACATCTACTTATAGTCTAGGACGATAATATTACTTCAGAATTGTGACATCTGTTTCATGTTATTTTCCTTGAAAAAAATTTAGGGTAGATGAACTTTCATTATATATATATATATATATATAAATTTAGAAATTGATAAAAAAAATATAATTACTTGATTGAATTAATAGAAGAAAAATTAACAAAATAAATCTTATAGTTTGGAATTAGCGATAAGTCAAATCTTAAAGAAATTTTGTGAAGAACAAAAATCTCGAACTGTGAAAAATGAAAAAGGCAAATCTTGCAGTCACGTTTTCCGCTTAGAAAATGCCAAAAAAGTCACATAGACCTCCAATGGATGTCCAAAAATCAACCTTAGATGTCATTCAACGACGAGGGATGCCCAAGACATATCCACGATGAGGGGTGTGTAAGGGACATCCATGGTGGCCGATAAATGTAAAGACAAATGTCCTACAATGAGGATGAATGTCCCCGTGTAGATGAACTTTCATTATACACATAATTATTTTTCGGAAAATTAACAAAACAAACTTTATAGTTTGAGATAAGCTATAAGACAAACCTTAAAGAAATTTTGCGAACAACTAACCTTAAACTATAGGAAATGAAGAAGACAAACTTCGCAGTCATGTTTTCCTTAAAAAAACATTGAGGCAAACGCTAAGAATGTCACCTGTACCTCCAATGGACGTCCACAGGTCAACCTTGGACGTCCTTCAATGATGAGTGATGCCCAAGACTGATCCACGAGGAGACGAACGTCTGATGATACGAATCAAAATAACTTTGATTCCAAATGATACGAATCAAAATAACTTTGATTCCAAATGATGGGCAACACAATCTGCGACAAGCTGAACATTTGGATAACAAATATGGAAATTATGGATTAAGGGAGAAGAGAATCAAAGTAGAGGGAGGTTGGACCGAAATAGGGTGGTCGACAGACAATGAGGAATAGCGAACAATTGGATGAAAAAGGATAAAGAAATAAAAGAAAATGACAATTTGATTAGATTAAGAGATGTTCGATACAGAAGATGGACGTCTGACGCGAGAGATGAACGACTAAGATGAAATAGTGAGAAGACCACCGACTTAAGACGAACGTCCATCATCCCACAACAGACGTCCTTCGTCTCAGAACAGACTTCCCTCGTCTCACGACGAATGTCTCTCAATTTAAGACTGATGTCCCTTGTCCCACAACGGATGTCACTCGACTTAAGACAGATGTTTCTCATCCTACAACGGACGTCACTCGACTTAAGACGGATGTCCCTCATCCCACAACAGACGTCCCACAACGGGGGACGTCACTATACTTAAGACGGACGTCTCTCATCCCATAACGAACGTCCCTCAACTTAAGAATGACGTCTCTCATCCCACAACATACGTTCCTCCACTTACAATATCATTTAGCATTGATGGACGTTTGTGGATGCTAGGAGACGTTCATTGATATTGAGAAATGACGTCATTTAGTACTGAGAGACGTCTATATTGACGAAAAAATGTGACTGCAAGGTTTGCATTGTTCTTTTTCCATAGTTTGAAGTTATAATTGTTCGTAAATTTTTTTCAAAGTTTGTCTTGCCACTGATCCTAAATTATAGGATTTGTTTTTTTAATTTCTTTCTTTTTTTTTTTAATTTAGAAATTGAAAAACACAATATATAATTAATTGATTGAATTACAGTAAATAAATATATTAAATATTATGATTGATTTAGGTAAGTAGAGAGAATCATATTCCTCTCCTCTTAAAGTGAGCATTTGGATTCCAACCAAAGCCTAATCATTAGATAAATTAGACAAAAAGCAATAGCTTTCGGTGCATGCCCTCCATAAAGCATGCTCTTCTTGTCACCGCTACTAATTTCAACAAGTTTGTTTCTCGGATGCTACACACATCGGAAACTAATCGCCATTCATAACGCTAGCGATGTGCGATATCTCGTGTATAATTAAAAATAATTTTGAAAAATGAAAAAAAAAATAATTTTTAGTTTTAAATATTAATAATTATAAGTAAAAGCAACTTTTTAAAATAATTTGTCAAAATAAAATCTCATAAGATGAAATTTAATAAATCTTATAAAAAGTTACTCTTATTTAGTAGATCAAATTTATCAATTAAAAATAAAATTTAAACGAATAACTTTTTAATTTGAAGATATAATCTCATACGGTGAGATTCTTCAAATCTGATTTAATAGTTTGTTTTCCAAATTAAAGTATAATCTCATCTAATAAAATTATTCTAAACTAATTTCATATCATATTTCTTTGATAGTTTGTTCTCCATCAAACTTCAATTAAATTTGAACATAAAATTTCTTCTTCAAACTAATTCAAAACCCCATAAACTATTATCATCTAATTATATGTTTTATTCTAAATTCAAAATATAAAATCTTACTTTTATATTTCTATTTTTTTTTAGTGTTTATAAATAATTAATCATTTTAATTCTTATTCGTATATTCTATATATTTGAATGAGGATAGAAATTGACAGAGGAACCGATGAACCTATAATACTAAGCTTCGTCATAACTTGAAAGGGATCCGAGATAGAATGAGAAACGACCTGCCCTGAAAATGGACTGAACTGTTCAACCCTTTAGCTTTTTCCTTATTTAACTAATTATGCAATGGAAGACTTTAATTTAATGAATTATAATTTTTTGCCAAGGCCCTGCCAATTGGGCTAAACCAAATGTCCAATAGTGCCATTGAAATTAAATGATAATGTAAGTCCAAAATAAAATTGTCAAAAGTATCAGAAATTTATACAAATATTATTACAGATTTTTCATAGTCAATCTTACCAAACTCTCAAAATAAAAATACTAAACTAATAAAGGAGGTGTCGACTCAGTTCTGCTATGTCAATCAGTGATCTTCCGAATTTATACATAAAGGGGTGTCGTTGGGATGAATCCACTAAACTTAATAGTAGTAAGATTTTATATTCAATAATTAGAATTTTATAAAAATAAATGAGGGAGCATATCATAAATAAAACGTGTGTAGAAATCGACCAGTGAGACAAAAGTGGAAAACATCTACTATAGTGTGGTATGTACGAAAAATAGGCCCCACGAAAATTTCAGTAAAAATGAAGTCACTCATGGGCCCAGGGCACACAGATGTCATAGGCATATAGAACAATGTGATACTCGGCGATCGGTAAAGTCACAAAATAATATCCTGATGAGGTTTAGGGTTTTGCGCCTAGGGACACGACACAAATCAACTGCCCCATTACTCTAATTAACACAACAAACATATCCTCCAATGGTTGAATGTGCGTACATAAAACAGGAGCCCTTCACGGGTCAATCAAACTTGGTGCATTCGAACAAGGTGATCAATAAATGATGTGCATACTTGAAATAAAACATGTTCAACAAAAATCGTACATATAATATTGAAAAAATGGACAGTCATAACATACTCGTCATTTTATATGAGATCACATCTAAAAATAATCGGTTGGAAATTTCTAGTTTATTTTGGTAGAATTGGTGTTTATGTAGGGTGATTTGTCATTGGAAGGTGAAAATGAGTGAAACTAGCATGTTTTCGGTGTAAAACAGCGCCCATTCGTCATCCTGGTCGACCGCTATGCGAAGTCTGGTCGACCGCAGATGACCCAGCACGTGTAGGTGACGCGTTGGTCGACAAGTTTGCGGGTTGAACCGCACTTGTTGAGTCAACCACGAATACATTTGCGGTCGACCACATCCTGATGTACTGTTTCTGGTCATCCGCTGAACATGTAGATTGTGCTGGAACTATTCTTGGTCGACCACACAATGCACTTTTTGAATTTTTAGAGCTGTTTACACGTCGGATTGGTTCCTAGTCCCGGTATATGATCTTTCCAATTATTCCTCATGGTTTATTGATGGAAATTCATTATGTTTGACATGATTTTATGATTGGACGATTTTGTCGACTTCAAAACCATTGCTGAAGAGACAGTTGCTCCAACTGGAAAGAAAGACAGCTGAAAAGGTAGGGGTTTTATACTTTATGCATGGTATTGCATGACATGGTTTTCAAAACGTATTTTGTGGGTTGACACATATGAAAAAAACAATGGAGATTGTTTGACAGCACGTCAGGTTTTTATACAATGTATATATACGCAAGTTTTAAATGTTTACGTTACGTGCATAATTTTCATAGTGTGATATAACTCCTTGACGGAAACTAGAATCATCTGGGCACTTTAGACAGTTTCGGTACCAAAGTATCACGAGTATATCCCGATTCATTTTGTACTGCGTGAAGATGTCTGGTTTGTACGCTGTGTGAAAAATTGGATTAGGGCTGTGTTGACCCGTCCTTGGGTTCGAATCCCTAAACCTGATCAGGGTGAATGTATTGGGTTGTGTCGTCCCTGATTGGTTCACCGGCAACCCCTATGAGGGGCTGGATCTTCGGATCGCCCTCACAGTATCTTTTTCTGGGCTCATGAGGCATGACCATTCTAGGCCACTTTTCTATGGTTTGTTTCAAAAGGGTTCTTGTGATCTTCCTTTTTCACAGATCCTTTTTTGATTGGTAAAAAATGATGGAGACTTATTTTATTATAGTTTGTTATGTATCCAACTGGGTTTCGATGATTTGCCTCATCGGTGGCTCTTGGAGCCGAGTTTTGATAATAAATCATGTTTTGATTGATTTTAAAAAGTACATGCATTGCATTTAATGTAATATACCTACTAAGTTAGTCACTCACCTAAACAATCCCTCCTTCTAGGTAAAGGCAAGGTGGGTCAGAGTTAGTTGTTGGGTGAGGAAAAGTTCTAGATTTATCCCTTTATTTCGAGTGTTTAGTTGTATTCTTTGGTGATAATTGTTGGATTAGGTTTGTATTAACATTTGGGTTTTAGTTTGGATTTCCTGTTATAGATGCACAGTGTTTGTGTAACGACCCGGATTTTCATAATTCTTAAAAATACATAAAAATTTGAATTTTCTTTTTGAAAGTAAATCAGAGTGCGTCTAACCAAATCGCTACTAACTCTTTCGTAAAACTCAATATAAAATCACATTTATTAAAACTTATGCGGAAGCGTGAAATCAAAACCATTAATGTAAAACGTTGCGGAAGCATGAATACAATTCAACTAAAGAAACCCAAAACATTTAAATACGATTACAACTTAACTTAATTAAAACAATTTCTCTTTTACCTTTTTTATGTCTGGCCAGCCGTGAGCATCCCTCAAGCGTGTAAACCCATCATCCCTGCTTGCTATTGTTTGTTCTTTATCTTTCGCTACTCTTAGTCCATACATTCCTCATAGCGTGCTAGTACCTACATCTACACCACAAGCAACTGTAAGTCTAAAAAGACTTAGTAAGGAAAAAGGGAAAATGCATTATGCTTATGACTCTCTTTAGTTCATTTGGAATGGGGGCCACCCAAACCAATTCTTTCATTTACGTTTCCTTTCTTTCTTTCTTTCTTTCCTTTCTTTCTTTCTTTCTTTCTTTCTTTCCTTTCTTTCTTTCTTTACTCGTACTTCGAGCTGGAGATTGGAGGATTTCCTTTGTGATGGAATAGTGATCGAATCTAGCCTCTTAGTTACAACTAGAACTCCCGTACCCTATGTGGGAGGGGCTTCGGCTAGTTGCAGACTAGACCCGCTACCCATCCGCCCCCCAACTCCCTTTTCTTTTCATTCCTTTCCTTTGTCTTTTCATTATCATTTTACTTTCCTCACCATGCATGTGAGTACTACTTCTTCGGAGTACTCCATACTTGGTTTCTATTACATGATGCATGAACATACATTCTCAACCTAGCATGATGCATGATGCATATGACATAACTTTAATAATTAAAGGGCGCACATAAGTAATTGGAAACAAACTGTAATGAACGCACATATAAAGAATAACAGTAAATGAACGTGCACATTAAAAATAGAAGTAATTGGAATTTAAAACACATTTAACATGAAAGCAACCAACCAAGTGGAATAGCACGCCTATCACATAATAAATTTAAACAAGGGAGGCATGTTTATAATTCAATGTATTAATTCTTCTAATTAATTTCCTAGTCCATTTTCATTTTTTTTATACATTTATCATCCTAGGTGATTGTTCTAGTTAGCTATCAAAGTAAATTAACATGCTCTTGAGTTTATTACATGCTTTTATCCTAATTAACAAATCAAACTTTGGTTTAGAGAAGTTATCATGCTAAGGACGTGAAATCTAAATCTAGATCGTAAGTAATACCAAGAAGACAATATCAAAACAATTATGAAACATTCATTCACTTAGTCATTAAATTCTTAACTCATTCATGTTTACTTCGTTATCTTTTCATACTCTTTATCATTCTGTTATCTAGAAAAGTAAAACATCGGTTATGTATTTAAAGTACGCAATTGAATGAAAGTGAAAGCGCATATAAAAGAAGGTAAATAATACTTGCATTGAAAGTAAAGCAGCATTAAATCGAAACAATGAATGCATACAAGTACGAAAAACATACAAGGAATTCATTAAATCTAACATGTTTAATACTTAAACATACTCACTAATTAATCATAGTTAATTAACTTACTAATTATTATTAACGTGCTCGCTAGTTAGTTCATTAATATTTAATCATGCTCACTAGTTTGCCAATTAATTACCCTATTTGATTTCATACTCAACGGTAGGTTATTCCTTGCATTTAGTTAATTAACACATTCAACTAATTAGTTAATTAACATGCTTTAGTTACTTAACAATTTAATATTGACCTAATTAATTACAACATGCTTAGCTATTAGTCTTTACATGCTCAACAATATGTTTAAAGTAACTACATGCTTAGATTTAGTAAATTGGTTGACATGCTAATTCACTTGACAATTAACTAACTTAATTAGCAATTAAACATGTTAGTTATATACTAAGTTAAACATATTCAACTGTGAATCACTATAGTTAGTTTAACATGCTTGGATCATTATTTTGATTCATGATATAATTCTAGTTCATTTACATGCTAACTGCTAATTTCATAGAGGATCCACTAATTACGCTAATAAATTATCATGCTCATACAACTTAACATTTAAATGAGCAACAATCACAGAGAAACACAATGCATAAGGAAAATAGAACAATACTACACAACAAGTAAACTTCTAAGATTAGCATAAAATTCTTAGCTCTTCTATCGTTCATTTGTTCATTCTTCATCTATTAAACATTTCCACCACTTTATCTAACCACACACGAACTATAACAAGTATCTACATAGCACTAATGAATATCAAATCACATATCAATGAAAACAAAGGAACAAAGCATCATTCAAAGTAATATCATAGAACATAAATCTACACTATCATTAACATAGGGAGCATTTCACAACAATTAACCTAATAAATCAACTAGTGGTAACAATAAGCTAATATTAAGCGTAAGCATTAAACTAACAATACCTAGCATTAACACCGAACTCACACACCCATACTTGTGGTGTAGGGCCTACGTGGCCAAAACAACCCTTAATCCTTACCTCGATTATTTATTGTCCAATAGCTTAGTAATTTGCATCCAACATCCAATTCCAGGGCCCAATTCTCGGAATATAAATTTGGTTCTTCAATGTTGACAATAGCAGGACCATCTAGCAACATATGCATATTTTCATCAACTCAACCAACAGTAACTATTATTAGGTAACAAGGAAATATTGCCCATTGTATAAGATTTTATAATCTTTTAAAACCCTAAAACCATCCAACCATATTACAAAACATTTATCCCACGTTATAGATTATTCCATTCCACAAGACCATTCATTCAGTAGTTTTGTATCCAACTAATTGAACATTTCAACTAAGTAAAACAGTCTAGAACATAACTCAAGATCACTGTCAGCCTCCATCCAAAAACAGAGGTCGAACCCAGCCCCAACAAGGCGTCAAACACAAATCCAACATTCAAAATCCATCCAGAACACTAATCCATCTAGATTGCAGTTCAGAAGGTTAGGTTACCTGAGGAAATCAAAGGCCATCCAACCCGAGCTGAGACAGACCGAGTTGGGCATACCCAGGTCGAATCATGGGTCATGGGTTGAAGCTCTCGGGTTGGGGTACCTGAATCCCTGCACGCCGAACTGCCGCTGGAACCGTAGGCTCATCGTTCGCTAGCCCTTTCCGTTGCCATCCACTGCATCGCCATCGCCAAGCATGACCGGAAATCGACAGATCGTTGCAAATCCGGCAACCGGTGCTCTGCGCCGAACAGAACAGCAAAGCCCGACTCTCCATTCGCTACTCGCCGTCGCTCGCCTGACCGGAACGAACTCGAGCCGAGCCTACAGGTCGCGTCGCCGACCACAGACGCTGTCGTTCACCGCTCTCGATCCATCCTTCCCGATCACGTCATCGATCGCCGATTCACCCCTTCTCTCGGCCTCTCTCTTCGAGCTCTGTCTCTATTTCCTCTCTTCAAAACTAAATAATACTTAACCCTAATTTTCACATTCCCACCTTTTTTTAATTCAAATTAATACAATTTAATTAAATCCCACTATAATCCAAATTTACATCTTAATATCACCCATTTTCTCATTCGTCAAATAGCCGAAGGCCAGACGAAATGAGGAATACTAAACCGGTTCTCCAATTGAATCGGTTAAGTTATTTAACAACAAACCTCACTTACAAATATTACTCCAATTAATCACATACAGATTACAATTGAATTTAATTACTATATATTTTATTTTAATTACGTTAATTCCCATAAATTATAATATCATCCAACGAACATGTCCCTAGTAATACCTTGATAATTATCTCACTTAAAAAGTCGGGGTGTTACAGTTTGTTTTTGGATTATATTTTTATTTTTCGTATCACATAGCTCATTTCATGTGGGCTATGACTTTGATATTTGTTCAAATCTTCCACTGTGAACCAAGCCTTGGACTGAGTGGTCAGAATCTCTTCGGGAATCAAGTCCCCTGACCCGAAGTTTCTATTAGGCTCACCTCCGGGTCGTGACAAACACGACTCCAAACAATCCATAAGACATTGATTTAGGATTATGACATGATATAAGTCCAAAATTAACAGATTTAACCAACCAAATCAACTTTAATGTCAAATTGAAATTTCAATCTCAAAACCAAATGGAAATCTCAAAAACTTCAACAAATTCAATTATAAATCAACGATTACCTCACTGAGAAGTCAAAAAATTTCACTCACAACTTGAACCAACTCGTTCAATAACTCTCCTTTTATGTCCAAAACTCTCAATTTTACGCAGGAAGTTTTCTTTCTCTAAAATCGTCTTCACCTAGTAGGGAGGAGGGGAATGGTGTCCATTTAAGGATGAAGAAGCATTTAAGTCTGTGGGTTGGGGAAGAGTAATTGTGAAAGGAGGCATATGCCTAAAAATGTGGAAATTCAACGCGGTTCTTGTCTCCCCAAAACCACAACTTTCATGTGCTACGCCCCACTTAATTGAAGTTGCTACAACTCCAATTATATTCGTTAATTAATATAAACTATTTATATTATCTAACACAATTATTAACTATAGAGTAATTTCACTAAATACATAGAGTTGCAATCTTACAATTATAGAGTATATTTACACAAAGTAATGTCGATTGATATAATCATTACATATGTATTGATCTTCCATTAAGATTCATAATAAAACTGGGTTTAAAATCTGTTAATCTCTCATATTGTATATTTATCCTAGACTATCATTACTTCTGAATAATTAATTCATAAAATTTATGAATTGCGTACTAATTATTCGATCTCTGAACTAACAAACAAAGAAATTTTAAATAATGGATTCCATTGTATCAGTTTTATTATTCTTACCTACTCATTTAATTTATTCCTAAAGTACAAAGGTTTGAGTAGCGTAACTCATACAAAACTTTATCGAGTAAATTAAAGAATAAATTAAAATAAAATAAGAGCCTATTAAATACAATCATACTTATATTACCATCAATACGATGAAATTAATTGTTCTTTGTTCAACCAAAAATATAAGAACAATATAATTTCACTTGGTTCGATTCTATATAATCATGTTATGTAAAATATATTCATTTTATGTCAATATATATATAGTTGGTTATAACTATACATTTTTAATGGAATTAACTTTATTTATGACTTTATATTATTTAAAAATTTCATATTTCAAATATAAATTAGAGGCTTATATAGGTTATAGCTCTTTATATTATATTCTCACATATATTTGCTAATATAAAATTAAAATAATCAAAGAATTTGTATGAATTTTATAAAGCATATCACGCTATCCAAACATAAAAATTAATCAATAAAATTATATATTTATTACCTTAATTATTCTTTACATTTGTTAACACAACTTTACTCAGAAAGCCCAATGCCTTTGCTTATGATTTTGTTCCATCTCAAACATTAATAATAGATTGTAAAAATGACAAATTAACCATAGTACTTTTATTATTAATGACAAACTAATTATTATACTTTTTTTACTAACAAATTAACCACTGAACTATAAAAAAATATTTTCGTAAATATCGCTATCATGTTTGTTGTTAATGACCACGATCTGCGGCAGCTTGACGACAAACCACTTCAGCTTGATCACAAAGTACGATGGTTAGTTTGTCATTTTCCCCAATAGATTCAATAAATAAATTGAATTTCCCTTTTTACATAATTTTTTTTTGGGATAAAGGATAATTAAAACAAAAACGTTTGAGATAGTTTGCGAATTAGACCTTAAATTATATTTTTTCTTTTAACAAACTAAAATTCCACCGGTATCAATAGAGTTTAAAATTAGGTTAGAAATAGTCAGAGACGTTAAAAATCAAGTTCAAACAATTAATTAAATAGAAAATGTGATATATGCGTGTTGGATGTATATAATAAATTGACAATAAAATCAAAATTGTTAATAATTGAAAGTTGGAAATTAGATTTGTCCATAAAAAAAACATTTAAGATCTAATGTATAAATAAATTTAATTGTTAGGGTTAAAATTGCAATTTGAAACTCTTTTTGATTATTTATTTGAAAATGAACATGAAAAGACCCCAAAAAGCAATCAACGAACAAGGAAATTCAACCCCAGAAAAATAATAGTCTATTTTATCTGGGTGTTCTCAAATTTCAAACCCGACTCTCACTAAAGTCCAGACCATGATCATACAGACAAAAGAAAAGCTTATCTAGGTGTTTACACTTTACAGCTTTCTCTCTCTAGGTGTAACCCTGCTTGTATTTGCGAAATAGGTCCTCAGTTTTGGCATTTCTGAAAGCACAACAACCTATCGAATAGACAGAAATGAGAGCAATTAGGGTTACGAGTAAAACGATATCTGCTTTCCTCCATTCTTCCTTCAGATTAGCAAGCAAGCCAGCTTTGCAAGAATCACAGTTATAGCAGAGCTGGTTTTGGTCGTTGTTCCATTGAACACAGTCCATGTCGGCTGCGTTGTTTATAGGACTTATCCAGTACGTAGGGTTCACAAATGTGTACCCACATTGAGTGGGAGGCTTACAGCATCCTGACTGTGTGAAAGAAAGAAAAAAACATGAAGTAGATAAAAAAGGAAAAGAGGAATTTTAAAGGGGGAATCTTTTGAAGATTGGAAATGTTTCTTTAGTTTTCACGTGGAGGAAGAATAATTTGTTCTTTCGAAAAAAAGTTGTAGCATAAGTTGTTGTTTTCGATTATTCTACGCTTCGAGAATTTAGTCTGGGATTAGTAAAGTTCCTCAACAATGGAGTTCATCAGCAGAAAAGCAATTTAATTTATTTAAAGATCAAATGAGAAAATATGATGACTTGTTAAATTTATCAAGAACCCTCATTGTTAGTTTCTTTAGAAAATGAAGAAATTATGAATGAGACAAGTTTTAAATAATAAATAGAAACTGAAACAGTAAAAAAAATGGACGAAGAAGGAAGAAGGAAGAAGGAAGAAGGAAGGAGGAGAGGAAGAGGAAAAGGAAAACAAACCTGCAATGGCGTAATATGAGCATTGAAGAAATCCTGTGCCATGCGATAGATCTGGTTCAGCTCAGAACACATGGAGGAGGAGCTCAGACAGCTTCTGACCCGATCCCACTCGTAGGATCTCTGAATCCTTCTCCTCAGCCAGCCAGAGAAGTCATCCAGTCGATACTCCAAGTAAACTCGGCTGGGTTCGAGGTGGCCGGACCCTCGATTTGTGACCATGAAAATGAACACCACCAAGCAACAAAGCAAGATTATGAGAATCAGCATGGCGATCAGATAGAATATGATAAGCCATTGGATTCTCCAAAACCCTCCGACGAACCCTGCGATGGCTACTCCTAAGATCAAGATGCCGAGGATGATCACCGGCCATTGTAGAATCTGCACGCACGCATTGTCTGCTTCCGTCATCAGCCAGATTCCGGCACCGATAACCGGAATGGAGAGGAGCATGGCCACGAAATTGATGGCTCCGATCAGCGCCATTTTTGTTGGGAAAGTGTTTTCTTGCCAATGTTGGTTGATTTTTTTGGAAATAAAGAGAAAAGGAGAAAGAAAAAGTAGGAATAGAGTAGGATTCTACCCTGGTTTCATCTTATTCCATTTTCTCATTAAAGATTCATCACACTTCACAATCCAAAAAAATAGGCTTATGAATTTAAAAAAAATAAAAGAATAACACAAAAATTTCCGTGGAAGGTAAAAAATTACTTGTAGAAAATAAAAAAATGGTAATTATCAATTTTGCCCCCGAAGCTTGAGGGTTTTTTCAACTGACACGTTAAACTTTAAATTTTCAAATCTGACACCTCAAAGATTGAAACGTTATCGTCTAATACCCTTTTCGTAAGGGGTGTTCATAAACCGGTTTCGTTTTGATTTTGATATGGTACCAAACAGAATCGATCAGTTTCAGTTTTGAAATATCAAAACCGAAACTAATTTTTTGGGTAATTAGAACTGAGTTTCTTAGTTTTGGGTAATTGGTTGGTTTCATTATTAGTATGTTTTTTCACATTTACATTTCGTACATGGTTTACTGCTGATACTTGTATATATATAGTGCTGATGTGACTGTTGTGCCTCTATTTGGAGGATGAATTCTCTTGATGTTTTAGGCACTCTAGTGCTAAAGCATCACGAGACTATCCTCGTGCAATCTTATGCTACATGAAGATTGGTCGTTTATGTGTGAAATGACGATAGGGCATTCATGACATGTCCTCAGGTTGAAAGTCCTGGAAGTGGAAAAAAAGAGACATTTTCGTATGGAAAATGATGTTGACATATTTTGCCAGTATTGTTGTCTATGTATACAGCGGGATTTAATAAAGCCACATTGAGGGCCATGAGCCGAATTTATAAAATCATAAAGAAGTTTTAAATGTTTAAAATCCATGTACGGTTAAATGAGAAGCCTGAAATGGTTTTCAAAGATAAAGAAAACAGTTTTAGCATACATTACATTTACTATATATTTTCTTACTGGGTTAGTCACTCACCCTTTAGACTATATTTTTCCCCAGGTTAGGGTGTAAGTTCGGCGTACTGGTCTGTGTGTGTGGCAGCTGGGCGAAGCTGAGGTTCCTGGATGAGTGTCTCGATCTCCCTGTGGATGGGTGGAGATTCGTCGGTTCAATCCTTCCATTCCTGGTATGTTGGAATTTTAGTTTTGATGTTATTTGATTTAATTCCTGCACAATATTTTCCTTTATTATGCTATCATGTCTTTAGTTGATCACTCTGTGAGCACCAACCCATATTATTTGGGCTTGGGCTTGGTATTACTTTCGTTAAGTCTTCCGCATAAAAATTTACGCCTTGTGCTGGGTAACCGGGTTCTCTCTGAGAATCGGGTCTCCTGACCCTGCTGTTATGTTTGTCCCGCCTCCGGGTCGTGACAGTTTAGGAGTGAGAAAGTTAGATTTGACACTCAATGAATGATGAGAAATCGTGTATGAATTTCGACAGAGCTTTGCTACGATTCTCTCTTTCATTAAAATGAGATTCAGACTGTCTTCTATTTATAAAAACTGCGTAACTGGTCGACCACCTCCCTGTTTGGTCAACCGCCTCCCGATCGTTGAAATATAGTCGTTGTGTGAAATTCATTTAGATAGGTCGACCGCTTTGACCCTCTGCCGATCGCTTCTTCACAATGCTGAAGTTTGGCTCGAATTTGTCCATTTGGCGGTCTACCACCATCTTTACTGGTCGACCGTTTTCTAGTAGTTTTGCCTCTGTTTCAAATTGGTCGACCGCCCACAGTGCCTGAGTCAACCTATACTCCGTGTATTTTACTGTTTGAGGCTTCTAAGTCCAAATGATGTATCTTTTAACTACATGGACTTAAACAAATATATTAATATATCTAAATACTCTTGTTAGATGGCATCACCAATAAAAAACAAACGTATTTACTTAAACACTTAATATTTAAATAAGACCGTCATCATCAAAATAAATAACCTAATGTCTATTAGGCTAACACGTTTCTACCTGATGTTGAGGCTGAGGCTGAGGCTTAAGCTGAGATTGTGACGCAACAACCTTATGCTTAAGAGTCAATTTCGTTGTTATGGAATCCATTAGAATGGATGATATAGTGAGGAAATTGCTCTGAGTTTACAAAGGTTTTGGGGTTCGCTGAGTAAATCGTTGAGCTCACCGAAGCGCAGAATGTCAATTATATATACTAGAGCAACAGAAAGCAGAACGATGCATGATATTCCAAAGCGGAAAGTTGTCATTTGGTGGCAGAAAGTATGACGTTTCACTTGGGGGAACGACAATCAAAAATAATTTTTAATTAGTACTAACATTTCAGAGCGGAAAGTGTAACGTTCTGGTTTCCGCCCCATAACGTCAATACGAAAATTTGTATTTTTAGTACTAACGTTCTGCAAAGAAACGTATAGCGTTTCGCCGCAAAACAAAATTTAAATGTTTAATAGTAAATATAACAGCGATGTTTGAAGCGTCTATTTATCATAGTTTAGTAGTTAAGTTGTTAGCAAAAGTACGTTAATAATTGATTTGTTATTGATCGCAAAGTACTCTTATTGATTTGCTAATTTCTCAAAAAAAAAAAAAATGATGTAGTTGTTCTTTGACCATAAAATGCATATATTTTGTGTTCCAAAATAGAAATTCCGATCTTTTCCATCAAATTTATTCGCTGGCCGTCTCTGACCTTCTTCCATCCACACCTTGGCAGCGATGGCGGCACTGGAAGCAGCATTCTCCATCTCCTCTGCTCATCCTTCTTCTACAAATCTCCGTGTTTTCAATTCGACTTCTTACTCTCCTCTACGCCTCGTTCTCCATAACCCACATAGAAAATTCTGCTTCGTAGTAGGATCGGCGGTGCAGGAGATTGTTGTGGAGCAAAACCCTGAAGCTACCCTCAATAAGAAGGTCTGCTTCTTCAAATTGCCATTGTCGTTCACTGTAGCAGGTATCAAGAACTTAATTGAACAATGTGAGACTACGACAGACGTAGAGGTTCCGATTTCTTATCATTACTATTTTTTTATAGTTAAATTTAATGATGGATTTTTGTATAGTTCGTTTGGTTTTAGATTATAAAGCAAAAGATGGAAAGATGGAGGCTTCGGCTTCGTCACAATAGCTTCTGCGGAGGAAGCGTTTTTCATTTTCTGTGAGGAGATTTGATGAAACGAATCACATCTAAAGTATTATATGTAAAAATGTAATATATATAAGTTGAAAGTTGAAGAAAAACTAATTAAATTTCATGATTATCCTTCATTTAGAGTAATGAATTTCAGGCTTAAAGCCAAAATGCAGGATCATGTTCCATGGACTAGTATTTTCTTCTGTGTTATAGCTTAAAAGTTCTCATAATAACTCTTCAATTGAGCAATATCTTTTGGCAGGAAGTACTAGGGAGAGTTATTAGGGTAGCATTTGCAAGACCTCCCCGGGAGCACCTTCCATGGCCCCCTCCCGGGGAGACTCGCCATAAGCTTTGTGTCAAATCGTGCATGGAAAGTCAGGTCAAGCAATCTTAAGGATTTTTTCTCTGAAAGATTTAATCCAGTTTCTGCGAGGTTGTCTTCGAGTTGGGGAGATCTGCTGGATATGGCTTTGTATGTTTTGCTAAGAAGGAGGAAGCAGAGGCTGCCATTTCTGCCTTGGATGGAAAGGTACAGATTATAATATGTTGAGTTTAGTTTCTCTAACATGAGTTCTTTCTTGGTGATGTTTGGCGAATTTTGATTATCATGTGATGGTTCAACTGATGTTGGAATAAATTCCCTCCCTGTTTTATTTGTATTTGGACGTAACATGGTGTTGGCTGATGTATCAAAACTATAATACATTATCTTAATCGTCCAAGCTTAATCATGATTACTTTGATTCAAATTAAAATGCTTTTCCTTTATTGGCATTGATAGTATCAGCATCTAGACTTTTGGGAGGATTTGCCACTTTAGCCTTCAAACATCATGGTTTTGTCCTAAGAAAAGTTCGGGAGGGATTATGTGACAACTCGCCCTGTGAAGGTAAGGATGCCCTAAGTGAAAGTCGGGCATATATAAGTGGGGGTGCACAATCTCATATCGCTTGGGAGAATGGAAAATGCATGATTTATAAGTAAAGTTCTCCTCCTTATCTAGTACAATGTATTTTGGATAAAAAACAAAACTGTGCAGGTTTCTACTCAAAGCGATCAGTATCATATTAAGAGTACTGAGAACGTTGCAGATTATCTTGTCTACTATTTCTAATTCACACAGTCCGACTGCATTACTTTGATGTTGTAAAACCTTCTCTTAGACTATCGATCAAATGATACCATTTGGGTGATTGATGTGAATTTCAATTCTGCCTAATATCAGGAAGAAAAATTAAAGTTGCCGTCTTTCGCGATGTTATGCAAGCATATGCTATCTTGTATTTGATCCATCAATAACTTTAATCATATAGTCTATTACCTATATAATCACGGATCCAGTTCTTGAGCTGGGAAGTTAAATTTTTAGGTTTTGACTGCAGTATTATTGATAGACCTTTTGTTTTCCATAGGTGGGAGATTTCTTTTGCAAATACTTCTTCCTTGATTTCTATGCTTGGCAATTTTTTTCGTTCACAAGATGAAACATGCTACAAAAAACCAGGTCGATCATTTCATGCTCAAGCCATATATTTTTCACTCGCACTTTTTTTTAAACCAGGAATTGATGGGCCAGCCGTTACAAATGAAGTTCAGTGAGGACAAAACCAGGAAAGAAAATGGAGTTATAGTTCAAGGACAAGAAGTCGGATTTATATCATGAACTCAATGACCCAAGTAAGTTGAATTATAATCTTATTTTTATCAATAATGTGTATATTGTTTTAGCTCACCTTCAGTTATAATCAGACTAATCTTCAATTCCAGTCCAAATTCTCTCTAACATTTTGTAAAACACAGGCTTATCTTTTGTATATTGACATGTAAATATGGACCCTTTCTTCATTCTAACCTGCTGATCAAACATATCTTTTGGATTGTTAAATCTGGTCAACAGGAATGCTTCCTTCTACCCAGAAAAGTATTGTATGAACTGAGTTTGTGTCATTACAGAGATAAAAATGGTGGATGATTAGAATAGGAAGCCTGCTGAAATCCTGAAATTGTTCAACAAATTTCTCCCTAAATCTTTTGATTCTACAAGTGTTTATATATCATATCATAAAAAAATTATTCAATTTGTGGGTGATTTGGCAATGAGATTAGAAAATTTTTGTTAGAGTTTGGTGTGACCTGAATTCTATTAGGCCAGGTCGGTGGACTCGATAAAACTCTCCATTGTATTTCGATCTTCATAGTAAATTTATTTTGTTGCCCGTGGTTTTTCACTTAAATTTGATATCCCAGTCGGGTTACATCTCTAACAATTACAATTACAGGTATGGAGATTCATTCATTCACGAGGACTTGGCTTTTATCTTTATATTCTGAAAAGTGAAAGCAGGTTTGCTCCAATTTCCAAAACTTAGTCTTTGAAATACTGTTTACTGCACTGAATCTCATCTACTCATAATCATGTGGGCATGCCATCATACGCATATATATATGCTGTATGTATATACATATATGTATAGTTATATGATGTGGATTGTACATCTCAGAACATGTCCCACAGTAAAGTAATGGCAGTGGTCCAACACTTGTTGTTCTTTTGTCTTCTTTACTCTATTCTTTACTTTGTTCTTCCTTAATCAATTATTAAAATATTCAAAAACCAGCTTTTTAACTACAAACTTAAATATGTCAATTCTAGTAGTTCATATATCCTTATATTTAAAAACATAGACAGATTGTGCAGAGAAGTAGGTGCAGGTGCAGCAAACTTGACGACCAGCTTAATGGGCATGTCTTAATAATTATGGGTGAATCATTAATATTTGCACTCTTAATAATTATTTATTATTTCTTTATTTTAGGAAAATTATCAAAACAACCACTGAACTATGAATTCAACGACAAGTCAATCATTAAACAATTTTTGCTAATAAACAAAATATTCAACCATAGAAAATGAACGATGCAAACACCGTTGTTAATTTGTTGAAAGAAAAGTAATTATTCTCTCTGCTGTAGAAAATACTTTTTTCATTCCATTTGCTTAATTCTTTGACGTTCTTCAGAGTAGCGAACAATGAAAGATTTTTTATTAACTATTTGTTAAAAAATTTTCAGTTAACTGTTGTTTTAAAAAACAACTGCTGAATTGTCATTAATCTCATTGTTCAGTGGTTGTTTTGTTAATTTTTCTTTATTTTATTGGAGAGGCTTTAGACTTGAATAATTATGTCATTTTTGAAATCCTTGCAACTTAAAACTACCTCATTAAATTAAATAAATAAAATTAAGTTGATGACGATGCAAAAAAATTTATTTTAATTATATTAATAAACAAACAAAATTAAATTAAGTTAATATTATTTTGAGACACATCTAAAATTACAAAAAACTTGAACCTAACCTAGGAAACTATACAAAAACTCATAATATTATACACTATTATTAGTGGCGTAATCGTGCATTCAAAGTAATGTTACAAAACAAATAAGATATACCTTTTTTTTTATAAATAATTTTAGCATAAAATTTAAATTATCCATAAGAAAATATTTAATATTTTAAATTAGTAATTGCATGATGCAGCATATTTTATATTATACTCAATTTTCACAGCGAAAAAAAACATTCTGCAGCGGGACGAATACTTTCTGCAGTGGAAATTAACGTTGTGCTGCGAAAAATAAGTCCTTAACCTTTTCACAGTAAAAATAAATTGAAATTTTTAATAAAAAATATAACAACGTGCTTGTATTGTTTATTTTATTATAGTTAAATATTTTATTTATTATTGAAAATTATTAATTGAATTATCGTTTATCTCATCTCATCTATTTTAAATGAAGAAATGCAGGAAAGAGTGCAGATAAATATAATTAAGCCCACTAAAAAGGAAAAGTACAAGAAAAAGAGAGGGAGAAAAGGATGATCCATTAAGCCATTACCATTCTTCCTTCCTTTCCACTCCATCTTGTCTGTTCAAAGATGTATTTGATCGTGACGACGCTTCTACTGCAATGCCCACTCTTTTCTTCAGTGAAGATCTTGGACAGAGCCATTGATTTCCAGTTTTGGCTATGAGGAAACTCTACAAAAGGCTTCCTTTTTTGTGCAGTTTCAGGTAATATTTTGTGTATTTCTAGTTTATTGAACTCAAAGCTTTTCTCTCACTTCCATTGCTAACTTCTCAGCTGCTGAAACACTGTTCCTCCATGGATTTCTGGGTTCACAGGGCTCGAAAGAAGTATGAACATCCTGTATTTTGAAGGGCTTCTGCAACTTTTGAAAGTTTGTCGAAGAAACGACGAGAAAATTGAGAAAAGAGATTGAAAAGAGGGATTTTTCTTTGATTTTTTCAGGAAAAATGGGGTCGTTGGGCAGTCCTAAAACGTGGATTCCTTATATGAACAGTAAGGATTGCTCGCAAGGATTTTGTAGCATTTACTGTCCGCAGTGGTGTTACATCATCTTCTCTCCTCCACCTCCGGTGGAATTTTCCGACGAAAATCCAGGCCATAATTTCCCTCCCCTTGTCGTTGCAATTATAGGAATTTTAGCCAGTGCTTTTCTACTAGTGAGCTATTACACCATAATCTCCAAGTATTGCAGAGAATCGAATCGATCTGGGCAAAGAGAAAATCGTAATGTTAATGGAGAATTAGATGATAATTTGAATCTGAATATACACGAACCTTGGCAAGCTTCCTCCAATGGAGTAGAAGAGGCTCTTATAAACTCCATTGCTGTCTGTAAGTACAAAAGAGGAGATGGGTTAGTAGAAATTACAGAGTGTTGTGTTTGCTTAAGTGAGTTTGAGGAAGACGAAGAGTTAAGGCTTTTGCCCAAGTGTAGCCATGCATTTCATCTTCCTTGTATTGGCAAATGGCTCAAAGCTCACTCCAACTGCCCTCTGTGCAGAGCTAACATTTTCTCTCTCTACAGTTCTTTGCCAATTCATTCTCTCACATCCATTGAAAACCCACCTTCCAATGAACCAAATGCAGAAACCCACCAGGGAGATGAGAGCGAATCTATCGAACAAAGCTCAGAAAGAAGAGATTCAGAGGATGAAATGAGGCAGAGGGATGGAATTAGCGAGTTGGGAAATCCAAAAGAAGGAGATGTTGCAATTGAAATCTCAGATGGAGGATTCAAACCCATGAGAAGGTCCATTTCGCTGGATGACTCGAGCCAACATCGCGAATGGGTCGCTCGGGTTTTGAGCTCGGATAAAGAAGAAGTAGAAGAGATTGGATCGTCAAAACAGCCGTCGGAGTGTGGAGAGTGTAAGTTTAGTCACAAGAAAGGGAGGTTGGATTGTGTAGTTTCGCCTGTTCCGATGAAGAGATCGTTTTCTAGTGGAAGATTCCTTCTCCCTCGACATGGAAGATGAAGTAGTGTTCTTCCTGTCTGAAATTTCGATTTATACCAGAAAAGATTACCAGTTTTCATCACTTCCTCCATTGGAGTTGGTGAAGAATTTATCCTTATTTTCTGTTTTGTCTCTTCTCTCTCTCAATTTCTCCTTAATAAGAATTTATCCTTATTACTTAATTTAAATATAAGATATAAATGATCAATGATTTCAGTGTATTATTCTACTAAAATATCAAATCAATGTTAAGAGCTACAAGTTTCTATTTCAGAACATCAAATAATAATTAAAAATTCGAGGTGAAAATTGAAAAAAAAAATGTAATGTTTAAGGTTCAAGATTGTCGATGTCTGGTTTGAAGGAAGACGAAAACTGACATCCAGAAACTTCGGCAAAAATAGGATCTTTGTTTGGTTGCCGACAAAATTCTGCAAATGTTGTGCAACTTGCTCTCCAGTTATGTCGTTCTTTAGCTTCTTTACTCCTAACTATTGAATGCCCTGTTGAATTTGACCTCCAAAATCTTCGGATTTCATCACTTTCATGGCTTCTGTGATGCTCCACTTTATCTTCGACTAATCTTTCTTCTTCTCCGTCGTCTTCTCTGATGTAAATGCTGATCTGATCATCTCCGCCTTCATTGCTTTCGTCGATGGAATGACTCCCGCAGCTGATTCCGGCCCATTCGAGTGATTTTCCGGAGGATTTCTCGAGATTCCGGCGACAAACCGGGCATGTTGTGTGGGAATCGAGCCAGAGATCGATGCATTCTTGATGGAAAATATGGTAGCAAGCAGCCAAAAGACGAAGAACACTTTGATCCTCAAACTCCACCAAGCAGATTGCGCACTCTAAATCATACTTCTCTTCGCGAAAATCTTTAATTCTCGAGTACGGAAATGTCGGAAACGATCTTATAAGTGAAGGGTCGAGACCCGTTTTACCGTCTTCATCAGATATCCCGGCGGTATTCGCCGCCGGAGTTTGTCCGAGGTTCCAGGAATCCATCACATTTTTCATGAAACACCGACAGAAGTAAACGGAAAAGAAGCCAAAGAAGAAGAAGAAGACGAGAAGAACAACAGTTAAAACTAACGTATTAGGAAGAGAATTATATTGATCAACCCGCAATGGGTTGCTAGAAGTATCAGTCATGGCGGCCGGAGACACGAGTTTTCCGGCGGCTCGATCTTTGCATGGGAATGACAGGAACGAAAAAAAAAAATTCAAAAGGGTGAACTGTGAAGAAGAGTAGAGAAGAAATAGAGTTCCATCAGCCCCGTTAAAACTAGTTTAACGAATTGAGGTGAGTAATTAGTGGAGTAATTAGAGAAAATTAAGGAGGTTTAAAAGAAACATGGAAAGAATGCTCGATTTAGAAGGTGCTGGTCTTGTCTCTGGACCCGTGACTGTAGCTATTGAACGAGTCCTGTTGAAGAAGTAGAAAATTTCTGGTCCAATTATCTGCAACACTAGCGTATTTTCGACGTCATCATGTATACTAATTCAGTATTTATCAGTATAAAAATGATACCTTTCTTTGTTTAATTATTGTTCTTATTCAAATGACAAACGTGGTCATTTTAATTTACTGAGATTACCCTGATTCACTCGAATTCATCAGCAATTAAGAACGAAGGAAGGGAGAAATGCAGGCAACATTCTAACTTACACAACAGCACATGAAATTAAGGTTGTAAGGTGGAGAAAGTGGTACAAGATCTACCCAACAAAGTTTATCGAGAATGATATGATCATATATTTGTATCGACCACCTAAATTAATCGCTTCCCCGAAGGGAAAGTTTATTCGTCCAGTAGTTGAAAGCTATTCGATTTCGTCAATCCAGTCGCCGTATATCCGGCTGATTTTGTCGGGGCCCTTCCATTTCTGATGAGGTCTCTGAGCTACCCTTTGAATCACAACCGTCGTTCTTTGATACGATTCGGAATGAGGAACCGAAGGGATCAAAGAAGAGGCCCCGCTATCTCCCGGAGGTCTAAGTCCTCCTCCTTGCTTTAACTCGGACGGGAGAGTAGCCGAATCTCTAGCTTCCATTTCCATTAGCCCTCCACCATATCGGTGTAATTCTGAAACAAAACGACAAAGTTTCAAACTTTTTCTCGTCCGGAACGCAAGATTGAGAATCAAAATTCACTATGAATTCAATTGGAAAGAAGTGAGCATTCTTCAAAAGTAAAATGACAAGGCTAATTGAGGGCCATGGTAAGACAACATTAGCGTAGAAGCAGACAACATCTGTAGACAAATTCAAACGACAAATACAGTAAGCAAGACAAGCATTCAAAATCTAAGAGTTACCATAAAGATGGCCACATCTCTCTCTCTCTCTCTCTCTATCTCTCAACATGTTTGGGAAATCCCATTTCAGAAAAATTTGGTAGGTCTTGTTAACTAATGATTACTGCTACTCGGGTTGAGCTTCCCGCGGCCATAAAACTCACGAAACCCGAAAAGCGTGCATAATCTTCTACCATCCCAGCCCATCATCTTCACCCTCTGAACCGTCCATGGATCTGGGCTCATTAATGGGGGGATCTTAGTATCAAACGTATTTAACTGCCCTCATTCTCTATGTCCTCAAGAGAAATGCTACAGCCATAATGAATTATGCTCAGACTGAATTACTCATACTTCGAAACTCCGGCTAAATATAAGTAGAATCGTCTTTTGGCATAAGAAAAGTTTGGTTTTTCACGCAGGCAACCGCAATGCAAATGATCACCAACCATACAAAGCATGCTAGGAACTTGCATTTTCCCAAATAAAGAGTAAACAAAGAGGCATAATCTATACAATAAACAACCTTTCCCATAGAAGTTCCCTGAGAAAAGTTAGGCTCAATCATGGAATTAATACGCATCAGAGCCGTAAGGACAACTCGATATGGTATAATTACTTTGTCTCGATTATGTCGGTAAATTTCAAGATGGGAAATTCAAGAATCTACTCATTGCAGGAAATAAGGCTTTAATCAAACAAAGAAGAAAATCTAGAAGTTCATAGTTCATCAGACATACCAGCAGCTCCATGGGCGAAATGGCATTTGTTTCCAAAAGGGCAATAGCCAGTCAGCTCCCATTTATTGCAGATCCTTGTTTTCCAATTTGAAGGCTTGGTATTTGCGCCTGCAGTGGGAGCACCATTATAGCCGCCAGGACCCAAACTAATAGCCACACTCTCTCGATTCTTCGACTGCTCATCGTGAAGAAATGTACAATTATCCCCATAAGGACACCCTTCCTCTGTGTAGAACTTCTTACAGTGTCTTCCCTTATAAGACCTCGGAGTTTCAGAGCTAAAAGCAGAAGATCCAACTGAAGGAATCTGAAATTCCTCTCTTGGCTCCGCCGTTACTACTCCCCTTTCTTCTTCGTGGGCAGCCACGATTTCTTGCCAATTTGGAGGGGGTCGTCTCAGCTCTTCAATACTGTGAGCAAAATTACAGTTCGTGATATACGGACACGTCCCAGCTCGGAATTTACAGCAGAGCTTGGTCTTGAAGAACATTTTTCCGATGGCTTTTGATCGGTTGGAGGAAGTCGTATCTTGAGAATTTTTTGATTTTTTGCTCGGAGGATCGCTGCCTGATCGAGACTGAGACTGTCTCTGATCGTAATTCCAGTTTGAGTTATTGTCCGTAGAATTTTCACCGCCGTTGTTCCAAGCTCGGTATTCGTCTTCCGTCGCCCAAACCTCGTTCGACCAGTTCTCACTGCCACTTCCTGTGATGACGTGAACCACATTTCCACCGAAATCCATAGCAGATTCGATCCCTAACTAATCCTACAACTTCTAGGAAAAAATTAAAATGTCGCGGATGAACCCTAAATTGCTACGATTGAAACTCGCGGAAACACAACTGAAATTGAACAATCTTCATAAGAAATCGCTGAATTTTGTACACAAAAGAAGTAGGTTTCAAAAACACAAATGTCAAGCAAACCCACTGATTTAACAACTTTCCACAGATGATTGTCCAGCAAAAGAAATAAGAACAGCAGGAACAACATATTAAACAGAAGATGGAAAAAGAAAAGTTGTTGATATTTGTTCTCGCGCTTCAGATCCAAAAACCCAGAACGATTCAGCTGATGGAATGCCAGAGGAAAATGCAAAATCCGAAAAGAAAAACTCAAATCATGCAACGAAAAAAGGGGAATTTTCAGAACAGGACTAAAAAAAAATGGGTCAGACTCCAGAATATCATCGAAAGGATTGAAATTTAGAGGTAGATTTTAATTTTCTGAAGATTACACAAAAGAAAGAGATGAACTGAGAAGTTACAAAGCAGGGAAGTGGAAGATGGGAAGGAGGAGGAATCAAGAATGTGATGAGCGAAGAGAGTTATCCGTGCTCTGCCGGTACTCTTGTCCATAATTTTCCCAATTTTAAGATTGTTTTGTCTGTTTTTTAGGGAATTTATCGTCTACACTCTGATAAAGCTAGTATTATCCTCGATAACCATTACAGATTTTTCAAGGAGTTGTTGGAAAATATAATTTTCATTATTTTGGATATAAATAATAGGGTTATTTTCATCCGATACCTCTAATTTTGAGTATCTTTTTATCTAACACCTTAAGGTTTCATTTTTTTATTCAACACCTTAGACTATCAGTCATTTTCAACTCGCACCTTCCATTTCACTGCTATTAAGCAGATCTCCCGAAGAGCACTTCTCTGCAGCAGCTCTTTGTTAATGTAGTATTCACAAATGTAATTAATTGTAAAAATAATTTCCTTTACGGTAGACTTTCCTTATACAGTAGAATTTTCAAATTTACTCCAGGCAAACATATATCCTGGAATGCACTGTACAATTCCCTTAATCAAATTACATTTCAGAATACAATTCTCTTTCTCCTAAAACTTCTCCTTCTACATTTCTCAACTTGGTATCAGAGCCACCATGACCTCTTCAAGCGCGGCTATTCCTTCCACCTCCTCGAGCACGGCCATTCCTTCCTCCCCTGCCGCCTCTTCTCTTTCCCCTTTTCCTGCAGTCAACCAGACATTAACTATCAACTTGGATTCCACAAATTACCTCGTCTGGAAAGTTCAAATCCTCAATATTGTCATGGCAAATGGCATAGACAACATCTTAGATGGAACCTACCCCTAATCCGGCTCGTCATGAGCTGGATTTTTTCTTCCCTCTCGGACAATATTCTTCCCCAAATTGTCTGCTACAAGACTGCTGCCGAGATTTGGAGTGCTCTCGGCCGGATGTATGCGTCCTCCTCTATGGCTCGCATAACAGATCTACGAACTCAGCTTCACAGAATATCCAAAGACGGTCTCTCTGCCTCCGCCTACATTCAACAAATCACAACGTTATGCAACACTCTTGAAGCTATCGGTGAACCTGTCACCTACAATGACCAAGTCATTTATTTTCTCGGCGGGCTAGGTAGAGACTATAATCCCTTCGTGACCTCCATAACTGGTCGCGCCGATAAGCCTTCTCTGGAGGAGATTCACAGCCTTCTTCTTAGCTATGACTTCCGATTGGAGAAACAGCACTCCGTCGCCCAGCTTCCTTCCCAGATCTCCCTTCAAGCCAACGCGGCCTTCAGCCATCATTGCTCTCCTCGATCATCTCCCTTTCGCCCTGCTTCCAATTTCCAGGGCATCCTCGGGTCACCTAACCCAGGCCCTCCCCATTGGCGCCAGAACCGTCCCAGGCCCTCTTTTAAGCCCAGATGCCAGATCTATAACAAACCGGGCCACACGGCCCTGGTTTGCTACCACATGCTCAATCCAGCCTTTATCTCCAATCCACCTACCCATAACATTTTTCCCTCTCGCCCTAACCAAAAACCCTTCCTACCTGGCCCACCCAACCTGCTCCATAACTCCCAGCCATTTCCTCAAGCCTACAACACTGATCTTGTCCCTCTCTCCAGCCATCAAACTCTGCCTCAAGATCCCTCCTCCTCTTCATGGCTTCTCGACAGCGGCGCCACCAACCACTTTACTCCGTCTTTTTCTACCATGACGGACTCTACTCCTTATCAGGGCTCGGCGCATGTTGTCACTGCCAGTGGTAAGCCCCTATCTATTGCTAATGTTGGTCGAGCTGTTATTCACACACATTCATCTCCTTTAAAGCTCAATTCTGTTCTTCATACTCCCTCCATCACTCAAAATCTTCTTAGCATTCATAAACTTTGTCTTGATAATCCTGTGTTTGTTGAATTTCACTCCCACTCATTTTTTGTCAAGGATCGGACATCCCGCCAAGTTCTTCTTCAGGGCTCCCTCAGTGACGGCCTCTACAAAATTGTCTAGCCTCATCTAGCCTTCTCCTTATCCACCTGCAACACTCCATCCAGCAGCTCCACCGTTTCCTCCTCCACCTTATGGCATCTCCGTTTAGGGCATCCTAGCATTTCTAATATGTCTTCTTTTTTAAAGCGATGTAATATTCCTTTTTCAGATTCTGGAACATCCAAACTTTGTAATTCTTGTCAATTATCTAAAAATCATCGGTTGCCTTTTTCTCTGTCAATTTTGCATTCACTTACACCTTTTGATTTGGTGCACTCTGATGTCTGGGGACCTTCACTGGTTCATTCCATTACGGGCGCACGTTATTTTGTCTTGTTTATTGATGATTGCACTCGTTTCTCTTGGATTTACTGTCTAAAAACTAAAGACCAGGTTCATTCTACATTTTCAGATTTCCTTTCACTTATCCAAAATCAATTTGGGACATCTATAAAATGCTTGCAATCCTATTGGGGTGGGGAATTTCAATCCCTTTCAAAACTCCTAAAATCAAAAGGCATCCATCACCGAATCTCTTGTCCGTACACTCCGAACCAAAATGGTCGCGTTGAACGCAAAAACCGTCATGTTGTTGAAACTGGTTTAGATTTGATGTTCCATTCCTCTGTCCCGCAACATTTTTGGCCATATGTTTTCATTACCGCTGTCACTCTAATCAATTACATGCCTATGCGGACCCTCAATTTCAAATCTCCTTTCGAATGCTTGTTTGGCACTCTACCGCCCTATGCTTCTCTTCGAGTCTTTGGCTGCTTATGTTATCCATTTCTTCGCCCCTTCAATACACATAAGTTTCAGCCTCGCTCCTTGCCTTGTTTTTTCCTCGGCTATAGTTCTCATCATAAGGGGTACATTTGCCTCAATCCTACGTCCAACCGCGTTCATATCACTAGACACGTCATCTTCGATGAAAACTCCTTCCCCTTTTCCTCTATCCCCTCACCACCTTCCCCACCTACTCCAATTTCCATACCTGTCTACACTCTCCCAAACCATTCCTTACCTATAAATTCCTCCAACACCACTTTGCCATCTGTCCCACCAGCTTTGCCCTTCCCTCCTCCCTCCTCTTTGGCTCCTCCTTCTTCTCCACCACCTCCACCACTTCCATCCATTCCTGAACAAATTCCTAACAATTCCAACCCTCCTAACCTACATCCCATGCTAACCAGGTCTAAAGATGGAATCTTCAAACCAAAAACCTTCACAACAACTGGCCTTATACCCTCCACTCCCTCCACATTCCTCCAAGCTTCAAAAAGTAAGTTATGGCTTGCTGCCATGCAGGAAGAAATAGATGCTCTGCATAAAAATCATACCTGGACACTGGTTCCACTCCCTAGTGGCGCTACTCTCATCAACTGTAAGTGGGTTTTCCGACTCAAAATGACCAGTACTGGCTCTATAGATCGTTACAAGGCAAACTTGGTTGCCTAAGGTTATGACCAAACAAAAGGTATTGATTATGAGGAAACTTTTAGTCCAGTTGTCAAGCCAACTACTATTCGGACTGCTCTATCTTTGGCCTTTTCTCTCAGGTGGACTACTAGACAACTGGACATCAACAATGTTTTTCTCAATGGCGACTTAACAGAAACAGTTTATATGCAACAACCTCCTAGATATGTAAGTCTCTCTCATCCATCTTATGTGTGCCTTTTACACAAATCTTTATATGGGTTGAAGCAATCGCCACGTGCCTGGTACACAAAACTATACACCGCTCTTCTTTCTTGGGGTTTCAAAGCGTCAAAGTCGGATACATCGCTCTTCATCTTTCGTAAGGACTCCTCTATTATTCTTATGCTGGTTTATGTTGATGATATTATCGTCACCGGTAACTCCACTTCCCTTATTGACGACTTGATTGGGTACCTAAACACCAAATTTGTGGTCCGTGATATGGGTATTCTTCACTACTTTCTTGGTATTTCAGTAACCACTACAGGCAACAGATTACTTTTACATCAGTCAAGCTACATATCCGACCTACTCCTCAAGGCAAATATGAGTTCCAGCAAACCAGTACCAACTCCTATGATTTCTGGCCCTGTTCTTTCTAAGCACTCCGGCAATCCTCTTCCTGATGGCTCCCATTATCGCAGCATTGTGGGTGCCTTACAATACTGTTGCATTACACATCCAGACATCGCATTTGCTGTTAACAAAGTTTGTCAGTTTATGCATGCTCCTACTGACGTACATTGGACTGCTGTTAAACGGATTCTTCGATATCTTCAGGGAACTACACATTTAGGTATATCATTTTCTGCTGCCACTAACTTTGATTTACGTTGCTTCACTGATGCAGATTGGGCCTCTTGCCCCGACAATCGTAGGAGCACTAGTGCTTTTTGTACATTTTTAGGTCCAAATATTGTTTCATGGTCCTCTACCAAACAGAAAGTTGTCTCTCGCTCTAGCACTGAGTCAGAATATCGTAGTATTGCAAATGGCGCTTCGGAAATTCTTTGGATCCAATCTCTCTTACATGAGCTAGGTATTTCATCCTCCGCTACACCCATAATTTATTGTGACAACTTAAGTGCTACCTATTTGGCATCAAATCCTGTGTTTCATTCAAAATCCAAGCATGTTGAGATTGACTATCACTTCGTCAGAGAGAAAGTACAAAATAAATCTTTATCTGTTCTTTTCACCCCATCAGACAATCAAATAGCGGATGCTCTCACCAAACCACTAGCGTTGAGCAAATTTCAAGCTTTTCAGTCCAAGCTTCTCGTCCACCGTCCTTAAGCTTGCGGGGGGATGTTAAGGCAGTATTCACAAATGTAATTAATTGTAAAAATAATTTCCTTTACGGTAGACTTTCCTTATACAGTAGAATTTTCAAATTTACTCCAGGCAAACATATAACCTGGAATGCACTGTACAATTCCCTTAATCAAATTACATTTCAGAATACAATTCTCTTTCTCCTAAAACTTCTCCTTCTACATTTCTCAACTCTCTTCTCTCCGAAGCACAAAGGTGAAGACGACGACTTGAAGGCGAAGGTGCTGATGAAGGCAAAGCCTGACTCTGTGAAGACGACCTCCGGCCGGGCAAAGACAAACCCTGCTCTGCGAAGGCGACCCCGGCCTCGGAAAAAGGGACCCCGTCTCTGCGAAGACAAACCGTGCTCTACGAAGGCAACCCCGGTGCTACGAAGATCGAAGAGACTAGTCTTCGAGCCCCTTGTAGCTAAATTAGGGTACGTTCATTCAGTTCTTCGTATTTTGTTGGTTGAAGAAGTATGTTCTTCAGTTCAATTTGACTGTAGTATTTGTTATGATAACAACTGGTTTGTTCTTCGTATTTTGATTGTCGATTGTTGAGTGTTTTGCTCTATTCTTTTTCTATGTTCTGTGTTGCAGCCAAAGAACAAAAACGTTACCATGTTTTGTTCTCCAATTTGAAAATGTTCTGTGCTTATTATTTTCATTGGTGCGTGATTGTTATTTTTATCTAGATATATGCATCTTACTTTTGAGTAATCTAAATGGTAGTTCTTCAATAGGAAAGGTAGTTCTTTAATATGTTTGAGGACTTGTTATTCTGTTTTGAGACCAAAATATTCTACAGGTTTTTGAATTCTACAGATTCAAAGTCCATCAATCTATCAATCCATCTTCAGAATATGTTCAAGCATATTCTGTTTTAAGGACTAGTTCTTCAATAGGAATGGTAGTTTTTTAGGACTATTTGAGGACTAGTTATTATGTTTTGAGACCAAAATATTCTACAGATTTTCGAATTCTAAGTTATTCTGTTTTCAAATTGCGTTTCAATTTAGTCCTTAATTGTTGAATCTCATTCATTTTTTTAATTTTCTTTGTGGCAAGTGTTATTCGAATATGGACCAATCTTTCAATAGAATTCAATTATGGAAGGAATTTTAGCGAGAGGCGGCATCTTATTGGGGATCTTGTTGAGGGTGGTATACAGAGCATTTTGCATGAGAATATATCAAATTCTGAAAGTCTTAATGAAGAACTTTACTCGTTAAATTAATCAAGTGAAGAGGTAAATTATCAGATGTAGGAGAATTATACGGACATCACATTTGCATCCACTTCCATAGAAGTAGCGTTACGAATGAAGTTCAACTCACTTGCAGCAATTAAGGAGTCGATGGTGGAAAGCGCTATGAAGAATGGACATAATGTCTGTTTTGTTAAAAATGAAGTGACACGGTTAGTTAACAACAATATGTGAATATGTGGTGTAGTTGAATCGATGATGTTATTGTATTATTATACTACATTTATTTTAGGTTAATAAAATTTTTTCGTGTGATTATTTGTTTCTCTAATCTTAAATGATTTACCACAATTACAATCTTATTTATCACAATAATAATGATGAAATTGGTCCCCATTGCTCCCGAAATGTCACCAAAATTCTCATAAGCAACTAATCAAAATTCAACTTCTAGAATAACCACAAAATGCATAAAAGACTAGAAACCAAATAATGTTTACAATCCAAAATAAACATAAATAAGTTTGAAACTTTCTTGTAAACTTCTCATTAACGGCCTCTAAATGTGCGACAGTTGATTGTAGACAATTAACAATCTTCTTTTCTCACACGCTTATTGCTACATCATGTCATGCAAAGAAGTTGCATCCTCCACTTCCTCTCTAAACATGATCAAAAAGAAATTGTTTAGTTCAGTATAAAAGTTTACTACTTGCCACATTCCCAAAGTATAATTTATACCTCATAATTTTGGCAACCGAAAAATCTTCTTCTAGGATTTGCTCGTATCCAAGACATATGTATGGCAGCTCTTATGTTACAAAAACAAGTAACATTTGAAACAACTTTTGAAACATCTACAAAAAACACACTCATTGACACGAAAAATTAGACAAAAACAATATTGACTAATCTATAATATTAACGAAAAAGACCTTGATGAGTACTAATCACTACGAGTAGTAGAATCACGTGACATTCTGCAACAATTCAAGCAATTCTGTGACAATTTCAATTCCAACAACAAATACATTTCATGCCGAATTCAAGCCAATTTCATTCAACGATTTCAAGCCAATTTCATCCAACAATTTCATTCAACAATTTCAAGCCAATTTCATTCAACAATTTAAATTATAAGCATGCCTTAATATTGATTGGTTTCACTAGTTACATTCAAGCCAATTTTGCAACAATTTCAATTTTGGAATTTCAATTATGCAATTTCAATGGGGAGCAATTAAGCATGCCTTATTTGGCTGAATATAACCAATTCACAAATCATATTTCAAGCCAATTCAACAATTTCACTCAAGCCAATTTCATTCAAGCCAATTTCAACAAAAGCCAATTTCTTCTACACAGATCCATAAAATTGTGCCAATCAATAAGTTGTAACCAAATTTGAAACCAAGAACAGTCGATAAGTTGCAACCAAGAACAGACGAAGAATCGAGGCAATGGACAAAGTAACGAAACCAACGAAATGAAATTGGAACCAACGAAATAGTCGATAAGTTGCAACCAATGAAAGCTTCTGTTTATGTACCCTGTCTGTACGTATAGCTTTCGTTGGTTATGAAGAACAGACCAATTGTTATCATAACAAATACTACAGTCAAATTGAACTGAAGAACATACTTCTTCAACCAAACAAAATACGAAGAACGGACCATATGTTATGCTATAGAATGAACGTACCCTAATCGAGCTGCAAGGGGCTCGAAGATGAGTCTCTTCTATCTTCGCAGCGCTGGGGTTGCCTTCGCAGAGCACGGTTCGTCTTCCCAGAGACAGGGTTGCTTTCGCCAAGCCCAAGGTCGCCTTCGCAAAGTAGGGTTTGTCTTCTCCCAGCCGAAGGTCGCCTTCGCAAAGTCGGGCTTGGCCTTCGTCAACACCTTCGCCTTCAAGTCGTCGTCTTCGCCTTCATGCTTTGGAGGGAAGAGCTGCTGTAGAGGAGTGCTCTTTGGGCGATCTGCTTAACAGCAGTGAAACGGAAGGTGTCGGTTGAAAATGGCTAATAGTCTAAGGTGTTGAACAAAAAAAATGAAACCTTAAGGTATTGAATAAAAAGGTATCCAAAATTGAAGGTATTAGATGATGATAACTCTAAATAATAACTAAAGATGAGGCCTATTGAGACCCAACCTACTCGCTACTAGAAGCCTGATGGTCCACTTCGAACCCTGGCTTCCAATAGTTTCTTAAAACCAACCCTCCAATTTTCAATCCAAGTCGCACTCCAACTCACTTCAAAATCCAACTACGAAGCCCAGTCCAGTTCGAAATCCACCCTACACAAGTTTAAATTCCACCCCATATACATCCAAAGCCCAAACCATTGTTATGGCCTGCCCATGCCCATCCCAACCGGCCCACTTAATGGTACCGACCTGTCTGCTTCAAACCCAAGCCCAAATTTGATTGTCAGCCAACTGAAAACACACAACTACAAGGCTAGACCAGCTTGCTGTAAGAACAACACAGCCCAAGCCATACTTTCCTTCCCATTTTCCTAGCCCAACCCCTATTTCTCAGTTTTATCTGCCCATATCTCCAATGTCAGCCCAGTCCAGCTCACGTACCCCAGCTCAGTTCTACCTGCCCATACCTACCTCTCATATTTACCAGCTCGGTCCACATTGCGCAACCCAGTTTTACCCAGCCCACACTTCACATCCTTGCGTAGCCCAACCCCCATGTAGAGCACATATTTGCCTTCCTTTTTAGTAGCTGATTTTGACCAAGCATAGCCCAGACCATGTGCCAAAGCCCAACGCAGTCCACATTCTGCCGTCCACATTTGCTTTTTCATTTTCACCAAGTCCAGCCTGCATTCATCCCTTCCTCGTGCATCTTCGATGCCTAGCCCACATTTCGCTTCCCTATTTAGCCCAGGCCAACTTGCGCAGCCCAGGTTTGCTTTCCTATATTTGCAAAGCCCAACCCATATATCTCAGCCTTTCCAAGCCCAGTCTATATTGCGCCACGCAAGCTACATTACACAGCCCATATTTGTATTGGCATTTTTGCCCACATCTGTGGCCCAGATCTATATTAGTCGAGCCTATATTTGGTCCACAAATTGCAGTCCCACCACTCCAACCAAGCCCACGTCTGCCTTCACTATCCAAGCCCTGCCCAATGCAAGCCAAACGCAGCACAACCCACATCTGCCATCCTATTTTCTTAACGTCAGCTCAGCCCACATCCAAGCCCTGTTCTTCCTAGCCCAGCTCATATCTGGCCCACATATGGCAGCCCTGCCAGCCAAACCTAGCACAACCCACATTTGTCTTCCCTATTTCCGTTAAGCCAGGCCAGCAGATATCTGGCCCCCATCTTGCCGCTTTGCCAGCAATGCTGGGCTGGGGCCAGCCCATATCTGCATGCCCTATTGAGCCAAAATTGCAAAAGAATTGTTTTTAAGTACAGTCTTCTGATCCAACTGATAATATGATCAGACAAAAATATAGAAATGTTCAATGACATGGTCCAACAATTCATTGTCGAAGACCATAATTTTGAGAAGAATAAAATATGAACCATTTTACTTTTTGAGACATTTATCTATTAAAATTAGTGCTATGATTTTAATTACATACACTAGTAGATATCACTTCTGAGCAGTAATGAGAGTGACTGACAATGGTGCAAAACTTGAGCGATTTGAGTTTTAGGCGATGCTGCCTGATTGCCTCCCTCAAAAGACAGCTCTGTTTTGATTGAGTAATCTCTAATAGCAGGAAGTAATCCAGTTTCAGCAATAAAGATTAATCACAGAAAATATTATAAAATATAAATTCCAGAAAAATATATAAATTACTTAAAAGTGAACAAACACAAATTCCAGGTTTACAACCATAACGAAAATTCAGATAGAAGACAGATGAAAACACTGTAAAAAAGCCTGATCTGCGATGGTGTAATAATGGATGATACAAATTGAAACTCACTCCCTCCACATGTCAGCAAATTCATCCGGCTCCAACGGATTAGACTGTTCGTGGGCCTTCCTCCTCGACTTCGCTTTGACTTTCATCGCATATTTTCCGGCCTTCTTCTGTCTCTTATCAGCTCGAATCTGGAAACATCGAGTATCAAATTTCAAAAACAGTTCATAGGCTTATGGAGCTGGGGCTGGAGTTGTAAGATGAAAGTGAATAAGAAGTCACTGACCTTGTTCGGAGATATGTAGAATGGATTGGCATAGAGTGTTGGGCCTCCAAAACTACCTCCAAAGATCTTAATTGGATTCAAACAAAATCGTGGACCCACCTATTGAGTATCCCATTATTTTTGTCAAAATGTATACAGAAAGACTAATAAGTCCATAAAATTGATTAAAGTGCAAACACAAACCTCCACTAGAGTCATTTTATCAAGGCCCCCACGAACTATTTTATCTGATTCATTATGAGGAACCACTATCTGCACGGAACAAGAGCAAGATGATAAAAAGACACTTCAAGAAAAACTTGAACAAGAAAATGATAGACATACACCTTGACATATCGTACGCTCTTCCAGTAAAGTTAATATTAGATGAAAAATGAACTTAGACCGCAATTTTATATTTGTGGGAGAAAGAGTGAAATAAAGAAATTCACTGACCTGATAATTTCGAAACCATATGTGCTCATCGACAATGGAGAAAACAAATACATGATCGTGATATGGCTTAGATTTCCTGTGTTCCTTTGGTGTTCCAAATATCTGTCAAGATGAATTAACTATTAATGCATTTGATACAAGGCAATGCCAACAATAGCCACTCCTCTTACTGCTATAGACATGCAGCAAGAGATTACATGAGCAATCATCACCACTATAACTACATGACTATGATAAGATTTTGATGATGCTGTAAAGGTCTGGATTCTAAAGCATAGGTGTTTTAAATATCAGAATTTTCCTTCCTATTTTCAGTGAGCTTTGGCAGAAATGAATTCAAAATCGACATGTTTTTTAAGAGAAATTGCACATGAGTGGAAAAAGGAGACATCAGTAGGCATGGATGGAGTAAGGGATCTTGTTTGAGTAGGATGATTTAATCATAGATATTGACAACGAAATCTTTCCATTGATATATACCTGGGTAATCATCTCCTTCAAAAGCTTCCAGTGGGCATTTTTATCGAAATTAGAAGAGAATGTCAAGATAGGTCGTGAACCCTGAAGATGGTTTCCAGTAAGCTTCAATTCCTCCATTGTGTGCACTGAAGAGAATAGAACCATATAATTAGTCAAATGAACATACAAGGGAATTCAAACAGTCTCTTGACTAAAACAGTCACATCACTAAAGAAAGAAAATAGCTACCAGCATTGACTAAAAACTTCACAGACGGCCCACTGGGATTTTTTACCATCCAAAGATATAGATCTTTGTGTTTCCTGCACTGAAATAGAGAGGTAGAACAAATGAGAAAATGAAGAGTTATCATAGAAAAACTAGATTATCAATTTCTTAAACTTCAGAGGGAGCCTACAAATCTAAATCTATAATCTATAATCATTTAAAAAAAGAGAGAGACTATAAGAAGACAGAACTAACTATTCAAGGTATCCAGAAAGTCAAATAAGTATACTGAAATTACTAAAACTAATAGTACCAAGTTCAGAACCGCTTTTACAATAAAGCATCTGAAGTGAAAAAAAAAAGAAGAAGAAAGAAAGCATCCCCATGCTGGGGAGGCCTCCCATCAAATACAATCGATGCATAGAAGTGCTTTTTTTTCCTTCCAAAAAAAATATGAACATGCATACAACAACCAAATGAGCAACCAACTGCCTCATCACCTCAAGCAACAATACACTTGAGAGAATCTTTCCCCACCAAATAGAGTATAAAATGCAGCAATCGCCATATACGGAAAACCAAAATTTGAGTGCCCAAAAACCAACATCCAATTAAGAGCTATACCTCAAAAAATAAGGATGAAGAGCAACCCTTCAGCTCAACCAGCTCATTCAGCGTTGAGCTTTTACTAAACTTCGACTCTACCTTGTTATCCTTCTTACAATGGGGCAAAAGTGATACTATATTCAACATCAGATGCCGATACCTAGACAAAAACAATAACCAAACTCATAACTTAAAACGAGTCTCTGTAAAAAAAAAAGGGTACACAATTTTTAAAAAAATGTCAAAAAAAAAAAACAGAGTTTTGAACCTGAAGTTAATGCGGCGAGAACATGTAACGAGAACCTTCTCTTTGTTCCTAAAAACTGTAGAATCGAAACTAGAATTAATCTTCTTACTCTCCTCCTTCTTTGCCCAACCCTCAACAGTCCTTTGAGGTCTATCAGATGCAGTAACCTCCTTCTTCTCCTGCGCTACAGGTTCCATTTCTGATTGCTTCCGCTTCTTACCCATTAAATACTCTCTTCTACGGGAACTCTAAAGACAAAAAAAGAAAGCGTGTTTTTAAAAGATCAGGTAACACTCGAAAAATAAATCACCGATTGTCGTCGTCAAAACCCCGAGTCAAATCGGCAATCGCAATCAAACGCACGCTCGTCGCTCGCAGCCTCGCACTGTCGCTTGCAGACTCGCAGCCCTCAATTTAGGTTGTCATTCCTTTGAATGTATATGCAGTGGATTTTAAACTTGTGCGGGGTAGGTTTCGAAATGTACTGGGCTTGGCAGTTGAGTCAGCTTTAAAGTGAGTTGGAGTGAGACTTGGATAGGAAATTAGTGGGCTGGTTTTAAGAAACTATGGAAGCCAGAGTTCGAAGTGGACCATCGGGCTTCTAGCAATGAGCAGATAGGCCTCATCTTTAATTATTAATTATATCCAAAATAATAAAAATTATATTTTCAATTTATGATCAACAACTCTGAAACATCTGTAAAATCCAATATTCATATGGCCCATCTGATTGGTTATCGAAGATAATACTACCTATATCAGGATGTCAGCCCGCAGTAAACCCACAATTACAAGGCCAGACCAGCCTGCAGTAAGAACAACACATCCCAGGCAACATTGCACAAATTATATTTTCCTAACCCAACCCATATTTCTCAGTTTTATCTGCTCATATCTCCCATGTCAGCCCACCCCAACCTCGCCGGCGGTTGAAAATTATATAAATGGTTTTTGTTTGAAAATTATATTATGCAATGCAAGCAACTAAGTATAAAGCCCCTACCTCGACGGCGGTCTCTCCTCGTATCTGAAGGTGCAGCAACCGTAGGTACCAGTTCGAAGTTCTCAAGCTCGTCTGAGCCTACAACATGTCAAACATGGAAAAATCTCATAAATACGTCTCGAGGAAAAATGAGGGGATCCTATACCGAGATTAAGTTTAAAGTCTATCTTTATGCTACCATAGACTATGACTCAACATGCCCAATTGATCTAGAAATAACCTCACAAGTATCATCACATCTTTAATTCATAAAAATTAACCATTGTCAACTCCACCTTAAGAGTTCACTAACAACTCCAAGTAACACCTCGCAAACAATACTTTCACAGAGTCTAATAGTTACAGTAAAAATAACACCCTCAAAGCAGTTTCACAAAATACAAACAGCCCATGGAAATGGGTTCTTAAATTAGTGAGCAATATATAATCAAGAAGTCTTGCCATAGGTCCTCAACATTCCTAAACTCATTTATCCTTTGCAACATCATAACCAAACTAAGCACAATCATCAGAGTATCAAGTTCTCAAAATTTTCCCGTCAAAACAACAGGTAAACAAACATTTACTCATCAGTTCATTAGTGACAAAAACCAACATATTCTCAATAGTCATTCAATAAAAATTGTAGCACAGTCATAGTGAACAATATTTCTCAACAAATACGACATCTAAGCCCTTACCTAAAGATGGGCGATGCAATGTTCACCTAATGTTATCTGTATTTTCTTGTATAATTCTCAAGACTATAAAAAGACCCACAACAGCTGCAACCAAACATAAATCTCTCACTCAAATCTAAAATCCAAAACAAAACCGTAAACCAACTAAAATCTTCAACTTCCACCAATTCACAGTGAACAACATCAAAGCAGGATCCAAATTCTACTGTTAAAATCATTGTGAAAACAGGGCAAAGAACTCATTATTCTCGATTCACAACATTTCATTCAACAATATTCAGTGACAGTGACCAAAATGCAGAACAGAGCTCAAAACAACAAAGCAGCAGAAACAAAATGTGTTATCGGCATTTCTATCCAACATCAAAACAGGAATCCAAATAAATCAGAACCGGGCATTTGCATTACTCACCGAAAACTGAGGAACGGAGGAAGAAATGCCCGCTGTCAGCTCACACACCGAATGCTCCGACGGACTGCCCAACCTCGTCCGCGTTCGACGATCTCTGTCCGTTCACAGCTCGGGAATGCTCGGACAGAGTCGAACAATCGGCGGCTCTCGCTCGGAATGCGGTTCTCGTCTCGGCTGACTTCTCTCTCGCGTGAAGCTCTCTCTTTCGGCCGAAGGAGGAAGACAGGGAATGAGAACTTTGCCCTATTTTTCTTCTCCTCAATCTCTTTCTGCGGCTGAAGGATAAACCCTACTTCCTCCTGTTTTTCTTCTCTTTTTATTTTAATCACTTAAAATCTTCCCTCCTCTTCATTTTTCCACAATCTGCCCGCCTCCTTCTTTAATTCATTTTATTTATTCTTTCTTTAATTCCCTTTATTTTGCCCTTAATTTCATTTACTTAACTCATTAAATAATTGTGTATTAACAAACTCAACTCCAACATTCTGATTTTTTTCAGAAAATCAACCTATGACATTTACACCTCCCATTTAATTCCCCAATCTCATTTCTACGTAAATTTTCAATTCCACCAATTTGACTAATTAACCAAAATTTCACATGTGGCCGCTACGCAACAATTCAGGTCAACTTTTCAACATCATGACTAATTTTAACGCAAAAAATTTATATGTGAAATTTATTATATTGAAAATTCTCAGATTTTACATACACTTTCCATTTTAGCAGCCTATATCAAAAAAGCACAGCCCAGACCATGTGCCAAAGCCCAACCTGCATTCATCCTTTCTCTGTGCATCTCCGATGCCCAGCCCACATTTCACTTCTCTGTTTAGGCCTGGCCTACTTGTGCAGCTCACATTTGCTTTCCTATCTTTGCAAAGTCCAACCCACATTTCTAGTCTTTCCAAGCCCAGTCTATATTGCGCAGCGCAGGCCACATTACACAGCCCATTTTTGTATTGGCATTTTTGCCCACATCTGTGGCCCAGATCTATATTAGCCGAGCCCACATTTGGTCCACAAATCGCGGCCTTGCCAGTCCAACCAAGCCCACGCCTGCCTTCCCTATCCAAGCCCTGCCCATTGCTTGCTCACATTTATCCTAGCCTAAGCCTAGCCCAGTACAGCCCACACCTGCCTTCCTATTTTCGTTAACCTTAGCCCAGGCCATATCTGCCCATTGCTTGCCCACATCTATCCTAGCCTAGCCCAGCACAGCCCACACATCCTTCCTTCTTTCGTTAACCTTAGCCCAGCCCATATCTAAGCCCTGCTCTTCCTAGTCTGGCGTCCATATCTGGCCCACACCTCGCAGCTCTGCCAACAAAAGTGGGCTGGGCCTTGCCCATATCTGCCTGCACTATTTTCCTTAAGTTAAACCCAGCCCACATTTCAGCCTTGCTCATCCCAAATCCTAGCTCAGCCCACAACATCTGGCCCACATCTCGCAAGCCATTATCAGCTCAACCAATATTCGCCTTGCTCCTTTTGCTCCCAGCTCATGTTTTTAACCCATGTAAGCTCAACCCAATTTTTGCTAGGCCCAGCCCAAATTTGCCTTGTTCATTTTTCAGCTAATATTTTAGCTCACAACCTCGCCGCCTTGCCCAGCTTAGCTCATATTTGCTTTTCTCATTTTGCTACGGTGCAATGTGGCCCGAGTTAAAACTGTTGGTGAAAAAACCCAACAGCCTTCTCCTGTAGACGGTATGGGACCAAGTCATTGGCTTTGCAAGGACTAAATTTGCTCTCTTCTCTTCTCTATCGCTTCTTATGACTACTACATTTCTACACAATCAATGGGGGCACCTCTTTTATTCTTTTCTTCCTCCTCCGCCATTGTTGCTGCTCCTGATTTCTCTGTACCACAATTCGTCGTATCAGTGCTGGCAACTGACACCCGCTGAAACACATCTGAAATGATTTAAGCAGGGTGATCCAACTAATTTGTTGAATTTACTCCCTCATTTAAACAAAAGATTCCCCCAAATTTTAACATACGTAACTCTTAAGAATGTCGCCAAGATCATGGCAACAAGTTTTTTTTCCCGTCTAATAATACATAACTCAAGACTTATTTTATTACTATGTTTTCCATATTATATAAGCATGTCGCTGACAAACGTTCCAATAATTTACGTCCAAAACACGAGGAAAAAAACCGAACCAAGATAAAAGCTTCAAAACGCATCCAGCACATCATTAGATCATAACTTCACGGAACCATAAAGCATGGCACGATTTGTCAAAACAGTCTATCAAGTGGTTATAACAAGTAATATATGAACAAATGATCAAGAAAATTGAGTTAATGTCTGTGATGGCCTATCGATAAATTGGCCACATTGTCTAATCAAAATCACTCAGTGTACAAAAGTTCGAGAAAATGTTTATTTTTGAAAATAACAAAGAAACGGTAAACTCAATTGCCTTCATATTTTGGATCAGCCATGACATAATGGTAAGCTATTACCAGCACAAAAATGAAGATGCCAAGAAAATTGGCAAAGAAGCCTAGGTCTTGATCATCAAACATCTGCCACATCATGCATACATGTTATATAAAACTATAATTATTTTTTGTCTGACAGGTTAGTAAATGCAGTGAACATCAAGAACAAATAAAAGAATAAGATCGATCAAAGTAAATCTCAGGCAAAAGCGAAAGGTATCTGTTGTCTAGATTGACTAAGTTCAGGCTTAATTTACGCTTTACCCTTGCATTATCAATACCAGTTGTACAACAATATTAAGATTTAAAAAAAAACAAAAGCAAAATGACTGCTGATCCAACTTAATAAATGAGAGTAAGGGAGAAAATAATGCACTTAAAATTCCAATGGAAAGTATAAGTAGCCTCATTAAGCAAAAATGAAATTCGAGTAAATGGAGTGTATACCAAATATGATAATTCAAACTTCAAATTAGTTCACAATTTAACTTAAATCATCTCTAAAAGTAATCTTCTTCAACTTCTAAAATGGTGAAATAAAAGAAGAGTGGCGTCGTCAATCTATATGTTGATGTTGATTACATTTAATGATAACAATCAAGTGCTAATCATATATTGAAGCATGTGAGAGTAATCAGGAACAAAATCCATTTCATGATTCCGCTAGTCATCAAGCATTTACAAAGCCGTGTACCACTTCATCACAACAACTATGCTATAATGGAATTCCACAGTAGCTCCATTCCCAGTTAACAACAAAATGATCCCATTGCCCATCATGAACATAACACTAAGTTACATTACAGAAGAAGAAATTCCTACCTCCCAGGAACTCTAAATAACCTTGCCACTAGATTCGCACATAAATCTAATTTCTAAACCATCAAGTTCACTACAAGTCAACGCCAGCTCCATCTTAAAAAACCTAGACCTTGAAAAAACCATGAAATTCAAGGGATTCACAATCAAAGCCAATGTCCAGTAACATACTAGGGTATAATAAGATTAACAATTACCAATTTCCTAAACTTCCCAAAAAATACGCTAAATAAAAGTCCCTAAGCAACTTAAATGTAAGCAAACAAATTTTTCCCACATAAGACATAATCAATGAATCACATTTATCTAAGGATCTATCTGTTGAAATAAATCACAGAATCATTAAGAAAAAATATACTCTAATCACAGTCGACAAACGTAAAACGAAAACTACGGAAAATATGAAAAATATTAAGATCTATGGAGGAGAACAAAAGGAAAATTCATAAGCAACCACGGAGAGAGAGAGAACCTGTAAGTGAGAGAGAGAGCGAACCTGTGAGTGAGAGAGAGAGAGAGAGAGAGAGAGCGAACCTGTAAGTGAGAGAGAGAGAGAGAGAGAGAGAGAGAGAGAGAGAGAGAACCTGTAAGTGTCGACAAAAGCAGAGACGATGAAGAAGAGTGAAATTGAGGTCGAGGACGGAGACTGAAAGGGCTATTTCCGCTTCCTCCCTTTTATTGGGCCGGATCTGCCCGGTAACGTTTTCAGATTTAATAATTTTCAAATAAATAAATAAAAAAATTTTAATTTAGAGTATACAATTCTTTTTGAGCCAAACTATTTTTGTACTCATTGTCTTAATAAAATTCCTCCAATATATTGCACGTCTTTTTAGTTATAATGATCATTTTAATTTGTTAAATATACAAATTACAATATACAGTTTGCACTTTATAATCAATATACAGATTAAAATATTCGTCCAATATACAGTTTGGACTTTACGATCAATTTATCTGTTAAATACACCATGTAGATACCATATATTTTTTTTATTTAATAGAGTGTTTTAACTTGATTTCTAAACACTCCACCGATTTCAAACTCAGTTTCAAAATCGGATTAAAACACCTGGATGAATGAAAAATACAGTACGTGCGTGCTAGTTTTAACAGATAACTGGATTTAACAGATGAATTGAAATGAAGATAAAAATTGTTAATGGTTGAGAAGTAGAAGTTCGATTTGTAAAAAAAAAAAAAGGTTAAAGTCTGTAGAATAGTAAATTACTCCAAAAATTAAGATCTAAATTGCATTGTACCCAATAAATAATCTTTAATCTTGATTCAATATAGTGTTATCTTTACAACTAATGCCAAGTTTGCACAGCAAAGAACCTACAAATCATGGATTGGAGAGAGTCTTGTCAGTCCAGTTGAGGTCCAGCCTCAAGATCCACCATTAACTTGTTAAGTTTCTTATTGCTCATTCTTTGTTGAATGATCCTCGTATCTTCATCAATACTGCATAATCAAAACTAACACACAGTTAATGATTTGATCAATTAACAGCTGCTATGACTCGGAACTCAGACATATTCCATCTACTAACCTCGGAGGTGCCAAGGCTAGAGGCGTCAATTTTCGAGCGAGCTCGATGGCGTCTTTGTTTCGGTTGATGACGTGATTGAAGCAGAGATAGCGTCCATACGACGAGGTGTCTTGAAAAACACGGCTGTGTGCATCGACCAAGAAATTTAGATCGGCCGTGACTAATAAGCCGTCTTCGTACATCTCGGCCGCCCCTTTTAAATACGGGTTTTCTATAGTGAGATCGGAGGTTATGAGTAATCCTCCGTTTATGGACACGAGATTTACTCCTCTGTCCATGGCTAATGCCCATGCACTCCTCTCTGCTAATGTCTTGGATAGGCCATGCCATAGCTGTCCCATAAAACCAGATAGAAAATTTCCATGAACAAATCAAGAAGCTGATCAGATATAGTAACTTAAAGTCATACCTTGAATTTACGGCAAAAATTGAGATCGCTCCAAACACGTTCGTCCAAGTTCGATGCAATGGAATTGCGATCGTCTCTCCAAATGACAGCAGTGACAGAAGATGTGAAGACGACTTTGTCTATGGTTTCTGTTTGAGCGCATGCTTCTATTACATTGTGTGCTGCTCTCACCTCCACTTCTGCCATGAATTCCTGCACCCAAAATAGTGATGTTTTCTCAATTTGAGCAAATTAGCCACATCTTGTGCTCAAAATAAACGAAAATTCAGTTGGTTTGCCATATTTGTCATTTGAATTCAACTAAACAAATAAAGTCAATGTTTTTGGCGAACATTCGACAATTACTTGTGAAATCAACTCTTCAGGAAGTAAACCCAGAGAAGCAAGCAGATTTTCAGAAACGTCAAAGTGATTGGAGTTGACAAGAAAACTGTTTGGCTGATTGCTTCACGCAAAACGTTGGCCACCTCTCTCATGGAGGATTCGAAGAGAATCAAAATCAAAGGGACCAAAAATGGAGATTTGAGAATGAATTTGAACTTACATCATAGGTGGGATGGTCTAGGGGAGGCTCAAACACATAAAACAAGCCAGAACAGCCTCTCAAGGCATCAATTATACTCTGGTAATCAAAGGGATCCGAATGGAAAATCTTCAGCCTCTTCTCATCACACCCTTTAAGCATCAATTCCCCTGAAGACCCAAACATTTCAGTAACCAAAAGCAAAGGAAGAACACAAAAGCCAAAAAGCTAAAGTGAAAAGCTGACCATGGCTTTGAACAGCAGCATGAACACTGTAGCCGCTCTGGAGAAGCCGCTCGACAATGCTCGAGCCCAGTGTTCCAGAGGCGTCCATTACACACACAGTCTTCGAAGACGCAGTATCCCTCGCACGCATTTTCACAAACACCTGACGTACAAAATCACAGACCCACCACGTTTCTCAGAGAGGAAGAGCAGATTCCAACTTAAATGCTCCAAAGGTCATCTGGGTCCGATTTTTGTGGGTATGAAAATGAACGGGCCAGAGATAGAGAGATAGAACGAGAAAGGATAAAGGAAGAAAAATTCAAAGTCGAACCTTCTAAGCAAATGGCATCTGGGTTTGATCCACATGGTGACAGGCTCATGCAATGTTTATATATAGACGGTAGAGAGAGAGAGAGAGAAGAATGGCTGGCATTCAAAGAGCGTGGAGAGTAGTTGTTAGCGATAGAGAAGGAGATGAAGAAAGGAAAAGTAAAGGGGGAAACTCGAGACCAGAAATCTAGAAGTAGAGTTTGGTAGGAACGTCAAAGGAAGAAAGTAGATAGAGGAAGCCATTCTGTTGGGCGGTCAATGTCTACCATCTTCATCTTCAAACACCTTTGTCAACTGAAGCGACGGGACCCTAAGGTTCCTCTGTGTTGGGCTGAGCCCATCTTTTGTAGACCAAGCATAAAAGGAAATTTTGTGATTAACGAAACCTTAGAGGGAGAAAAAAAAAATGAACAAAACATAGAGTGAGAAACAAAAAAGAAAAGAGATTTTCAGAGATAATCATATGAGAATTGCGTTTTCTCAATAATCAATCGTTGGATCACCTTGAAATTAGAACTGTAGGTTCGCGACATCAAGGAGTATATTCTGAACGGTGGAGATCGTCATTTGAGGTCTCTAAGGCGGTCTGTCGAGATAAAAATGATACTGCAGTTTGGTAACTCTAGATGTATCCTCTCTTACAGTTTTGTTATCTTCCAAGATTAGTGTGTTTAATTTTGATGAATCTAGTTTGTTCAACTAAAGAGAACTTTGGTGTACCCATTATTTCTGATATAGTGGAAGGTTTAATTAAGTGACTTACGGGTCCCGTGGTTTTTTATTCTCACACTTTTTGAGGGTTTTCCACGCTAAAAATTGGTGTTATTGATCTCGTTAATATTATTAGTTTACTTTGCCTATTTGATTGCACAAAAAAAAAGAAAAAAAAAAGAAATTTTTATTCCACTACGTATTTGAGTTTTTTTTTCTCAACACGATCTTAGGAACGTGTCAAAGGAAGAAAGTAGATAGAGGAAGCCATCCTGTGGGACGGTCAATGTCTACCATCTTCATCTTCAAACACCTTTGTCAACTGAAGCCACGGGATCCCTGAGGGTTCCTCCTCTGTTATCGTTCTTCATGAAAATTGATGTTTTTAAAATAATTGGACTTCTAGAAAGGAATGTTAAAAAAATTAAAATCACTTTTTCAACCATCAACAATTTAGATTTCATCGTCAATTTATTCATTAAATCCAATACGTATATATCACGATGCATTTTCTATTCAAATTTTGAATTTTTTCAATTATTCCGAGAATTTGTGTATGAAAAGGAAGAACAGGGAAGCAAAGGAGGGCTACTCTGGCTCATCGAAACAAAAATCAAACAAGATCAATAAGCAGAAATCCAGATTCTGTATTTATCATGATCCAAATAAATATTTACAGTGCAAGAAGCTTGCTTCCATTTCAATGGCGGCTGCAGCCAAGAGAAACTATATAATCATCTGCTCTTGCCCACTAGAGTTGGTGCAATTGACACCACTCCTATCAGAAACAGAGTGGCAATCGAGCTAAAGTCGTAGAGATCCCCTACTGATTTCAGATCTCCCAGCGCCAATCCGGCCTGCAAAATCAATCCCCGACCTTACCATTAATCAACTATCGAACTACCAAAAATCTTCTCTTTTTTTTTTCCACTGCAAACCCATTAGGTACATACTTTTGATATTATAGAGAAGGGTTATAATTTTAATCTTAGTTCATCACTCTCTCTCAATTTCTCTACCTCTGAAGAATTGTAACCATATCAACTATCAAACTTGTTGTCGGAAGTACATACCCGGACAGTGACATATGCTGCAGGTATGAGACCGACGAAGGTGGCGAAGAAGAAAACACTATAAGGCACATCAACGATCGGAGATGCAAAATTGATAAAAGTGTTTGGCAAAGTCGGAGTCAATCTCAAAAAAAGCATATAATTCAACAGCCCTTTTCTTCTTTTTGATACCTAAAAGACCAAACGAAAAAAGAAAAAATCAAAACCAATTCGATTGAGAGAAGCCAAGAACGAAGAAAATGCATAAGCTCGACGAAATCTACCTGATCCTGGAAAAACTTCACCTTGCCAGGCCACAGAGAGAATACGAGTGGCCGGCCGATCATCTTCGATAGATAATAGCAAGAAGAAGCACCGGCTGTGGCGGTGAATACTACTAAGGCTACCCCTTTGAAGACTCCGAAAAGGGCTCCGGCCAACAAAGACATGAACACAGTCCCCGGAATCATGAAGGTCTGCATAAAGATGTAAACCATGCAGTACCATGCCAAGACCTGCGTAGTGTAGTCACTCGTATAGTCCTCCAGATGATCTCTACAAGAGAGAGAGAGAGAGCCAGAGGGAGATTATGGCCATGTTCACAAGTAATTCTCTCTAAATAAGATTATTATTTGTTGATTATCCAACAATTTTCTTTTACAAACACTCTACGTTTCATACTCCAACTAATCCCGAAAGAGACATTTACAATGAAAATAATCCCTCTCAAAGGCAATAATTGAAGTTTACTCAACGGCAAATCCAAAAAATGTCAAAAATATGGTGTGAAACCGATGCTGTAAGAAAACTGAATCTACCCATCTTGGAAAATGTAGAGATCTTCGTGATTGAATTCAGAAAATCATGTCTTCCACTTAAATTTCTAATATTTTGGAATTTGTTTTCGTAGATTCAACTCAATATCATCTCAAAATTCTCCTTCTTCAAGGGTAACCCGTCCCAAATACGGTAAAAAAAAGCCGAAATTGCACTTAAATTCTCAAAAATTAGCGTGGCTAGCCAGATTTAAACATTTAAGACCATATCCATCCTCCAGAATTACAGTTTTTCTTCTAGATTACATTAAATTAATCATGTAGAAATTCGCACTTGCATGTAAAAATTTTAACATCGAAAATAAGTCAGCATCTGAATAAGTAGAAAACTGGAGATTTACCTGAGGATTTTAAGATCTTCGAGATTGCGAGGAAGCTTAAGAAAGCTATAATCTGAAGGTGGCATGGTGAGGTAGATGCAGAAGAGAGACAGACCAAACCCCAATGCAACAGCAACAACAATGGCTAAATCCCAGAATTTGAATGAAAACTCATTCACCGTCTCTCCCCCTCGTTTCCCCATCTCCACACCTCTCCCTCTTTCCCTCTCCCCCCACCCTAAGAAATTTCCCCTTTCTTCTCCTTCCTTTTCACAGAAAATCGAAGGAAGGAAAGAGAAAGGAAGAGAGAAAACAATGTTCTACAGTCTTGCCTTGGTTGGTAGACCTTCCTCCTCTGCTCTGCTCTTTTTCTCTCCTCTTCCCCTTGTTCTTATGGGAAAGAGGGAGGAGAAGAATATTCGCACTTGGCAGCCTCAAAATTAAACGTATATATTAAATTTTGGAAAATTAACAAAACAAACCTCATAGTTTTAAGTAAGCAAGCAGGCCGTAAACTTTAAAACAATTTTACAAATAACTAAAATCTTAAATTATAAAAATTGAACATGGCAAACCTGACAGTCACATTTTCTGTCAAACACTGTTGAGGCAAACAACGGAGTCACGTGTTTCGCTTAGAAAATGCCAAAGACATCACCTAAACCTCCAACAGACATCCAATGATTAACCTTGGACATCCTTCAATGAAGAGAGACGCTCAAGGCTAATCCAGGAGGAGACGAACGTCTTATGAGAATTGAATTAGATAAGATACCAAATAATACGAATCAGAATATCTTTGATTCCAAATGATTAGCAACAGAATTAGTGACAAGCCGAACACTTGAATAATAAATATGAAAAATATGAATTAAGGGAGAAGAAAATTGGAGTAGAGAGAGGGCGGACCAAAATAGGATGGTTGTAATACCCTAATTTTTCACAACGGAATTAAGTAAAGATAATTGAGTGTAATTGGATAATTGATTATTTATTTTGATGGGAGAATTAATTGAGAAACCAAATCAAAGAAATTAAATTGGACCGATATTTATCATCAGACAATATTCCTAATAAATCAATAACTGGAAGTTGGGTCAATTAATGTAGGGAATGTATACATACATGTATTATGTTAATTAACTAAGTAAATAGAACTAAAATAAATATTAACTAAATAAATTAAAAATAAGGTTAATTGAATTAAAGGATTTAAAAGAAAAATGGAAAATGGAAAATAGAAGAGGAAGTAAACCGGGTTGGTTCGGTGATCGGTTCGGGCCGGTTTGCTGGAATGCCTTGGTTTGGTGAAAAACAAATGGGGAAAAGAATTGTGTAAGGGTTACAAATTACTTTATGCTGATGAGAATGAGGGAGACGAGAGAGAACCCGAGAGCGAGAGACCGCGATCGAGCGAACCCGTGAGGACGACGACGACTAGGGTTCGGGAGTGCGAGCCTCTTCGAGGCGACGGGACGACTCCGGCGTGCGGTGGACTGCTGGCGTCGTTCGCGGATGTGCTAGGGCACGGTTGGACCGTGATTTCGCGGGATTTGGATAAACTCGGTGCTGCGATTTCTTCTGCGGTGCTGCAAAATCGTCGGACCGAGGTAAGCATCTCGATTGATTTTATGGTCTGAATGTTGGTTTTGGAATCGGGCGTTGTGTGTCGTCTATTTTGACCGGGTTGAATCGGCTGGAAAATTGGCAGGGATGAGTTGGATCTGCGAAATTAACATCCGATAGTCCGATTGATTGGGCTCTGCATTTTGATTCTGCAATTGAGAATTAGTGTGATAAATCTCCAGGGACGAATTGATGAATTGGATAGGGGGCTTTTTGGACGAACAATCTGCAGGGGATTTTGGTTGATTGCCGTAGGGCTTCGGTTGGCAGCCCCTGTTTCCCTTTGTGCGATCGAACCGGTTGTGAACCGGTTTAATTTATTCTGGCCGACCCAATTACAAATGGCAGCACAGATGGATGCCAGTTTGTATCACTTCTGTCGGTGAATTATTGGGGTAAAGTAGACAGAAAGTTGGGCAATTAGGCTGAAAATGTCGAGGAAGTGGGTTCCACACTGCGGCGAAAGTTGACAGCAGCTGGAGTTTTAGGTAATCGTCTTCCACTTCAGTTTTGTCTTTTCTTCTTCTGCAGTGGATGTTAAAAGGCAGAACTCCTCTCAGGAGCTGGGGGAGGCCGAGTGTGCTCTGGAAATTTAAGGGCTGGTTCTTTTACTTTGATAGAGAACTCTTCGTGAAAAGCTGAAGAGTGCTCTCTGGTGTTGATGACCAAGAGCTGGGGGGCCTGGAGAGAGAGTCAGGTTGTGAGGGTGGTGCTCTGTGCTGGATGTTTATATTTGGGTCTGCTCTTGTATTCTGAGGTATATTCTGTTGTTGGATTTTGTAGGATCCTTTGTATTAATTATGGATACGTTGGTTGTGATAGAATTTGGTGAAGAATAATCAGGCTATGTGCTCTCTGTTCTCCTTACAGCTTATGGGTTTTGTGGGTAACTATTTTGGTTGGTGTTTTGATGTTAAATAATGCCCTGTGAATTGTGGATTGGATAAATACTCTGTTAGTTTACTGCTATTCACTGCTATTTATTTCAGGATGATTTATGCTAAGAATATCCTTGGGTTATTTGTTGCTTGGTATAAGCAATGGAGAATATGGAGTGTACTATGATGAAAAATGTATAACTTGAATAATTGTGAATTAAGAGAAAAATGTATAAATTAGGGTTACTCATTTAATTGGTTATAGAATTATTAAAGATAAATTAATGAAAAATTGTTAAATGATAATTAAATAATAAACGAGAAATAACAGTATTAAAATGTAAGTTTGTAATTGATAAATATATTAATAAATAAATGATAATTTTTTTGAAGGTATTAACGGGAAAAAAGATAAAGAGCTAAATGCGTTAAGGATCACGAGAAAGTTTTTCAAAGGTAAGAAATAGGATGTGATGGCCTGTGGAGGCCCTGGATCACGGGATTACGTTTATGTTTCATATTCTGTGAATTGTTTTCATATACTGTATTCTTCGTTATGACTTGTATGCTTCTATGAACTGTGATGTGATGGTTTATCATATACGTTAAGGTTATGTGAATTGTCATTCATGCATCATGATAGAACTTATGAAAGTGTGACACGCATACATGCTAAAGAAAATAGTTAAATGAAAGGAGCGTTTGTGGGTTCGAGAGATAGGGTGACGGTTCTGTGTAACACCCCTGATGGAAACTTTCGGCTCATGTTGAGTATGGAGTTGGTTAAACCACAAGACCAACAGATGTATCCCTGCTCTTAGTCTGCAAACGTAAAGGCAGAGATTAGGGGACGGTAATGGTGACACCCCTGATGGAAACCTCCAGCTCATGTAGAGTATGGAGTTGGTTAAGCTGTACCAACAGATGTATCCTATCTCTGATAACGAAAAGAAATGTAGAGGTAAATGAAAGAAATAAATAAATGAAAAGGAAGAAAAGATAAGTTCTTTTCTAAAGGAAATATAGGTTCTTTTCTACATAATGACTGCATAAGCATTGCATATGCATACGCATTTTATTCTATTTCTTGCTGAGCGTTAGACTCATGGTATTACCCATAATGTAGGTGATAATAATGATGAGGAGGCATTTCCTGAGGAGGTTTGAGTTATCAACCAGATTCGACCTAATGGATTATGACTCCAGAATGAATGGTTATGAACTTAAATAAACGCTTTGTAATAATATAAACTGGTTTGGTGTTTGCACTCGTTAAATGTTTTTATTTCCGCTTACTACTCTGAAATGTTTTAAGTAAAACCGTTCTAAAATTTAAAACTTTTCCGACTAAAATAAAAAGGGTTTTTATAAAAATTGGGATGTTACAATGGTTGGCAGACAAGTAGAAATAACAAACGATCGAATAGAAAATGATAAATGAAGAAAAAAATATGACTGTTGGATTAGATTAAGGGACGTCTGATACAGAAGATGAACGTTCGACGCGAGAAATAAACGATTGTGATGAAATAGTGGGAAGACTCTCTACTTAAGATGGACATCCATTGTCCCACAACGGACGTCTCTCGTCTCACAAGAAAAATCTTTAAACTTAATACAGATGTCTCGTCCCATAACAGACGTCCCTCAACTTAAGATGAACGTTCTTTATCCCACAACAAACATCTCTCGACTTAAGACAGACGTCCTTCCACTTACGAAGTTGTTTAGCATTAAAGGACGTCCACAAATGGTAAAGAATGTTCATTGATGTTAAAAGATGACATCGTTCAGTATTGAGAGATTTTTATATTGACGAAAAACGTGACCGTAAGATTTACGTCATTATTTTCTTATAATTTAAGGTTACAATTATCTGAAAAAAAAATCAAAAATTGTCGTGAAATAAATCTTATTTTGTTAATTTCCCTTAAATTAATCAATCATGCGTTATCGTAATTTACCATAAAGAAAGTAGAACCAAAGGAAACGGGCCCACCTCATGCCTTTGTCTTTCACATTTGCTGGTATTTTTGGATCTATTATTAGTTAGAATTTTTAGGATTTGCAGAGAAGGAAGGAGAAGATTTGAAGAAATGTTCTATATTTTGAATGAATGATAAAACATTACAGAATGTGTATATATATACATCTGGAGAAAAATAAAGGAAAGCTGAAATCATGCACTAAATACAATAATTACATAAATATAATAATCATGCATTTAAATGTGCATTAACATCCCCCCGCAAGCTCAAGGACGTTGGACGAGAAGCTTGGACTGAAAAACTTGAAATTTTGTTGAGGCTAACGGCTTTGTGAGAGCGTCTGCTATCTGATTGTCGGATGGAGTGAAGGAAACTTATAAAGATTTATTCTGAACTTTTTCTCGAACAAAATGATAATCAATCTCAACATGTTTTGATTTTGAGTGAAACACCGGATTGGAAGCCAGGTAAATAGCACTTAAATTGTCGCAATAAATTACCGGTGTACCTGAGGAAGAAATACCAATTTCATGTAAGAGAGATTGGATCCAAAGTAGTTCTGAAGCACCATTGGCAATACTGCGATATTCTGATTCTGTGCTTGAACGAGAAACGACTTTTTGTTTTGCAGAAGACCAAGATATAAGATTGGGACCGAGAAATGTGCAAAAAGCACTAGTGCTTTTACGATCATCGGGACAAGAGGCCCAATCTGCATCGGTGAAGCAAGTGAGATTAAAATGGGATGCGGCGAAGAAAGAGATACCGAGATTGTTTGTGCCTCGAAGATATCGAAGTATTCTCTTTACAGCAGTCCAGTGAATATCGGTGGGAGCATGCATAAATTGACATACTTTATTTACGGCAAAGGCAATGTCGGGTCGAGTAATGCAACAATATTGCAAAGCACCGACTATGCTGCGATAAGTGGATCCATCAGGTAAAAGAGTGCCCGAGTGTTTTGATAGTATAGGTCCAGATACCATAGGAGTAGATACTGGTTGACAGGAACTCATATTTGCCTTGATGAGCAGATCGTTAATATATGAAGTCTGATGAAGCATCAAGCAGTTTGGCTGAGAAGTGACTCAAATGCCGAGAAAATAGTGAAGAGAACCCATGTCGCGTACCACAAATTTAGTATTTAAATAGTCAATAAGCTTGTCAATGAGGGGAGAAGAATTCCCAGTTACTATAATGTCATCCACATAAACTAACATCAGGATGATGAATGAATGTTGCCGATAAATGAAGAGGGATGTGTCAAATTTTGATGTCGTGAATCCCCAAAGGGGGAGGGCCAAATACAATTTTGTGTACCAAGCTCGCGGAGATTGCTTCAAGCCATATAAAGATTTCTGTAATAAGCAAACATTAGAGGGGTGAGAGGAACTTACAAAACCTGGAGGTTGTTGCATAAACACCGTCTCTGTAAGATCGCCATTGAGGAAGACATTATTAATATCGAGTTGTTTAGTAGTCCATCCAAGGGAAATAGCCAAAGAGAGAGCAATCCGCATAGTGGCTGGCTTGACAACTGGACTGAAGGTTTCGTCATAGTCAACACCTTTAGTTTGATCATAACCTTTTGCTTGATCATAACCTTTTGCAACTAGGCGAGCCTTGTAACGGTTGATGGAACCATCATTGTTCAGTTTTAGCCAAAAAACCCACTTACAATTGATGAGAGTAGCACCAGAAGGAAGAGGAACCAGCCGCCATGTGTTATTTTTGTGTAAAGCATCAATTTCCTCGTGCATTGCATCAAGCCATAACTTGCTTTTGGAAGCTTGAGAAAAAGTAGTGGGAGTGGATGGAACATTGGTAGTTGATTGGAGGGCCTTGGGTTTGTATATGCCATCCTTAGAGCGTGTTTGCATAGGGTGAGAGTTAAGGGTGGGCCGCTCGGTGTCAATGTCATTATTGCTGTGAGGTGGTACGGGAGGTGGTGTGGGTGAATGGACAGGTGCTAGTGTGGGAGAAGGAAGAGGTAGATTCGATTGAAGAGGTGGTGATGAAGTTGGAGTAGTAAGGAGTGCTGGTGGGGAAGAGGATGGTGGATTAAGGGTTGGAAAGGGGAGAGAAGAAATAGGAATGGGGAGGGCAGGTGATGAGGAAAGAGATGGCGTGAGTGATGTAAATGGGAATGATGTTTCATCGAAAATGACATGACTAGTGATATAAATTCTGGTTGATGACAGATTGAAACAAATGTAACCTTTGTGATGAGCACTATAACCAAGAAAAACACAAGGAGAAGAACGGGGTTGAAGTTTGTGCTTATTGAAAGGTCGAAGGTAAGGAAAACAGAGACAACCAAACACGCGAAGAGAATTATAAGATGGTAAAGTGCCATAAAGACACTCGAAAGGAGATTTGAAGTCCAAAATACGCGTGGGCATATAGTTAATCAAAGTGACAGCGGTAGTGAATGCGTAAGGCCAAAAAGATTGTGGGACGGATGAGTGAAATAATAATGCTATAGACCCGTTTCAACTACATGTCGATTTTTTCTTTCGACACGACCATTTTGGTTTGGTGTGTAAGGGCAAGAAATTCGGTGATGAATACCTTGGGACTTTAAGAGTTTGGAAAGGGATTGGAATTCCCCACCCCAATCCAATTGAAGGATTTTAAGGGTTGTTCCAAATTGATTTTTAATAAGGGAAAGAAAGTTTGAGAAAATTTGATAGACTTGATCCTTAGTTTTGATGCAGTATATCCAGGTGAATCGTGTGCAATCATCAATAAATAGAACAAAATATTGATCACCAGTTTGAGAAGGAACTGGTGAGGGACCCCAAATATCAGAATGAACTAAGTCAAACATATGGTTTGCATGAGAGACAGAAGGTGAAAAAGGTAAACGGTGACTTTTACTTAATTGACAAGAAGTACAAATTTTGGATTTTCCAGAGTCTGAAAAAGGAAGATTACAAGAATTTAAAAATCTTGACAATGAAGAGAAGCCTGGATGGCCGAGTTGTAAATGCCACAAGGTAGTAGTTGAAGCTGTTGATTTGTCACTGCTGGATGTTATGGAAAAAGCTTGAGGAGAGGAGACGAGTTTGTAGAGGCCGTCACTAAGAGAGCCCCGAAAGAAGTATCTTGTGAGATATCTGATCCTTGACAAAGAAATAATTTGAATGAAACTCAACATAAACAGAATTGTCATGACAGAGTTTTGAAATACTGAGAAGATTATGAGTGATTGATGGTGCATGAAGGACAGACTTAAGCATTAACGATTTTGATGAAGTGGGAATGACAGTAGAGCCAAAATTTTTAATGGGAAGATGCGTACCATTTGCAGTAACGACTTGTGAAGGACCGAGATAAGGAGCAGACGCATGCATGGTGGAGGTGGAAGGAGTAAAGTTGTAAGTCACCCCATTGTCTAGAAGCCAGGTCGAGGAAGAAGCAGGTTGAATGAAGTCGGAGGAAGCCTCGGTAAATTGCAGAGGAAGAGTGATGGCTGGGCGAGGGAGGAGGCCAGCAGCATGGGCCTGAGGTGGGGCTGGAGAAGTATTTGGGCCTGGGATAAATGCAGGATTCTGTCTGTGGTAGCAGACCAGGGCCGTATGGCCCAGCTTGTTGCAGATTTGACATATGGGCTTGAAATGAGGCCTGGGCCTGGCGGGTGGGTTCCATGAGTTGGGGTGTGTATTCGGTGACCCGAGGAGACCAGGTTGGGGAGAGGGGAAGCTGGGTCTCGGGGGAGACGGCCGAGATGGGCGGAAGTTCTTGAAGACAACGTTGGCTTGAAGGGAGTTCACGAAGGGAAGCTGTGCAGCAGAGTTTTGCTTCGCCAGTCGAAAATCATAGCTTTGCAGAAGGCTTTGGATTTCCTCGATGGATGGTGCATCGGCTCTGTTGGTGATAGAGGTGACGAAAGGATTGTAATCGACACCTAATCTACCAAGGAAATAAATGATCTGGTCGCGGGATGTTACCGGTTCATCGATGGCGGAGAGTGTGTTGCAAAGGGAAGAGAATTTTTGAATATATGTTGAAGCAGAGAGGCCATCTTTGGATAAACTGTGAAGTTGACTGCGCAAATCGGTGATGCGAGTCAGAGAAGAGGAGGCAAACATTTTTTCGAGAGCAGTCCAGATCTCGACAGCAGTTTTGTAGCAGATGATCTAAGGAAGAAGACTGTCCGAGAGAGAAGAAAATATCCAACTCATGATGAGGCGATTGTATCGCTGCTAGAGGCCAAATTCAGGATTAGGGCGAAGTGTAATGTTATCCAGGTATTGAGGAGGAGTTGGTAATGATTCATCCAGAACATGGTCGATGCCATTGGCAATGACAATGTTGAGGATCTGCACCTTCCAGACGAGAAAATTGGTTGAATCGAGTTTGATAGTGAGGGTTTGGTTGACAGAGGGAAAGGGAGGGAGGGAAATGGTAGAAGTATTTGTTGGGGTTGGATTGGAGGAGGAGGAGGCCATTGTGGCTATGAGCTTTGATACCAAGTTAGAATTTTTAGGATTTGCAGAGAAGGAAGGAGAAGATTTGAAGAAATGTTCTATATTTTGAATGAATGATAAAACATTACAGAGTGTGTATATATATACATCTGGAGAGAAATAAAGGAAAGCTGAAATCATGCACTAAATACAGTAATTACATAAATATAATAATCATGCATTTAAATGTGCATTAACATTATTTTCCACGCCACCATATAATAAAAATAAAATAGAAATAAAATGTTTGAAGTTTAAATTCCACGAAACAGAAAAAAGACCATTATTATTATTAGGGAAAATGACAAATCAACCATCGAGGTTTACGATTAATGACAAGTCAACCACTATGGTATATTTTTTAACAAGTTAACCACTGACGTATGGAAAAATGACAAATCCAACATCGCTGTCACGTTTGTTGTTAACAAATTGATTTGGAGTCGCGGCGTTCGTGAAAAAAAAGCCAAATTTGGCCTGGATGCCGCGACAGTCCTTGGAAAGAAGGAGACGACCAAATTTGGCCTGGGACGGCGGCGGCGTCCGTCAGAACGCCTTCTGTAAAAAATTTTGGCCTAGACACTACGGCAGTGTCTAGAAAAATTTTTGATCGCAAATTTGAAGGCTTAAACGCATGATTTTGGGGCCGAGAAAGGGGGGTCATGGAGTAAGACTAATGATAAATGATAGAGCTCTGAGAGAGCTTCAATTTGATACCTTCTGCAGCCAATTCCGACACTTGTAGCTAAAGTTATGGTTTTTTGAAGTTGAAGAGGTCAAAAATCTAATAAAAACATTGGATTCATAAAACATATACGAAGTAACCATGAAACCCTAAAAATTGAGAACCGTTGCAGACTGTAAAGTAGCCATGCATGAAAAACAGAGAGTTCCAGGGCCCTGCCAAATTTGGCCTTCTTTTTTTGGAAAACCACGGCGCCGCGGCGTTTTGTCTACAAACCGCCGTGACGCCCTGTCAGCTTCCTAACGGTGAACGTGACAGCGATGTTAGATTTTTCATTTTCCCATACGTCAGTGGTTAACTTGTTAGAAAATATACTATAGTGGTTGACTTGTCATTGATCGCAAACCATGATGGTTGATTTGTCATTTTCCTTACTATTGTTATTAACAATTTTTTTAGTTAATTATAGAGGTGGCTAACGAGCCGAGCCGAGCCGGCCGAGCCTGAAAAAGTCTGGCTCGTCGAGCCTGTCAAGCTTAATGAGCCGATCCTAACGAGCCTACCGAGCCTAACGAGCCGAGCTTAACGAGCCGAGCCTAACGAGCCGAGCCTAACGAGCCTGCTAAGCATAACGAGCTGAGCCTAACGAGCCGAGCCTAACGAGCCGAGCGAGCCTTAACGAGCCGAGCCTAACGAGCCCAACACCAACGATCTTCGGATCGTTGCAAAGAGAGCTCCACTCTCACAGAGAGAGTCGAGACTCTCACCTCGACCGTCATAGAGACTAGAGAGTCTCAACTCTCTCTGTGAGAGACTCTCACAGAGAGTTGTCCTGCATTCCCGACGGGCGACGGCACCCGATTCGAAGCTCGGCGACGGCGACGACGAGCACGAGACTGGCAGACTACAACGAAGACGACGACGAACTTCGAAACTGGAACGCGAGCCGACGACGACCTCCTCCAGCCTGCGACGACCTTCGTTCGTCGACGCCTCGACACTCGACAGTCGACGACGAGCTTCGTCCTTCGACGCCCCGACGACGAGCTTTGTTCGTCCTTCGACGAACTCGGGAGCCAAGGTTGGACGGGCTCGCCGGCTCGGGCTGGTGGTTGGCGGGCGGGCTCGCAAGCCAAAATTTTCGGGCTCGGCTCGGCTCGGCCCCCCTACCGGGCCCGGGCCGAGCTCGCTCGGTTACTGTAGCGGGCCGAGCCAGCCCGCCCGTTGGCCACCTCTAGTTAATTATACCTAAAACGTTATTTTTATAATATAACATTTCAAAGTTTGTTGCATTATCTATAAATATCTTCATCGTTAGGTGGTTTGTGAAATGACAGATATTAATATTTTCGCGAATAGCAACGCTTTCGCGATCACGTGTCCTTAGAATAAGACTTATTTTCTGCAGCGAAAGATATGTTTTCACGGTGAAAAGCATTTTTTTTTGCTGCAGATACCTGTCTTTCGCTGTAAAAAGTAAGTCATTGACTACAACTATTTTATGTACGGGTCCACTGCGAAAAGACGACCTATCCGCTACCATCACACTAAGTACTTTCTTTCCGCAACTGATATTTGGATGCGTATGTGCAGATATTTAATTTTAGAAAGACACATAACCGCAGAAGAGTTGATGTTCGTAAAAGTATTGATTTTTATTATTTAACAGACTTTCTAACTGTGAGGATGTTCGTTGCTAAAGCATTAAACTTTGAGACGTTAGATAATAAAAATAAAAATTTTAAATATTAGTTAAAAAAAACCCACGTAATATTAATAATTACCTATATATACATGTATATTAAAATAAGAATATTTGAGGAGTGAAATATTGGAGAGCATTAGCATAATAAAAACAATGAACATGTGATTCACATCCACACCGGCCACCACAATGATTTTAAACCTATATGTCACCCTCTTTCTACAATATTTTGATTACTATAATTATATTACCAACATTAAAAATACCCTTTTTATAAAACTCGAGTATTGGTGTTATTTTAAATATTTATAACTAAATAAAAAATAAATAAACTAGTAAATCAATGAATTCTTTGTTACAAAACATCGACTTTTAGTTTTGCTATAATAACGTGACAAAAACTCAACAATTTAATTGATAATTCCAATTTGGTGTGAATATCGATAAAATAGGAAACTAGATGGGGGTCCGATACGATTGTTTTTCTCATTAGATTCGAAATTGACAAATTTGCTATAATCAAATCAATATACAAATGAGTTTTGCGATTCAACCAACAATATATAGAATAACGTAAAAAACCTTAATATTGAATTTAAGTCTGGCCCGACTCAGTTTCACTAGAATTCGGTTCACATCGAAGTCTAACAAATGTAATAAATATGACATATTCTAAATTATTAAATTAGAACATTTTAATCTCCATCAAATAATATATATTATCTATTTTGAGTTTAGACCCGCACTAACTTTGTTTTTGAATTTTATCTCAAAAGACTTTGTACTAACTGAAGATGAGATTCTGCTGTGTATAGCGTACCTCAATGCCAGATTATAATCTCATTACTTAGTCTCAAACCCTCACAAAAATGAGTTACCACGATCATCCTTTTTCGGAAGTTTTAAAGTCTTTGACGACCACATTTTAAGTTGGGCTTGAATACCATTTATAATATCTCGATTTTCATTAAATTGTATAATATTATTTCTTTTTAGAGGGAGGCTCAAATGACTTTATTTTTAGGTTTTATCTCAAAATTTTGTTTATTAGTGGAACATATTAGATTATTATATAGTATGGTCCAATTGTTATTGGCCTCAACCTTCCCCACTTCAGTTAATAAATAAATATATATATATATATATATATATAATTTTAGTTAATAAATAAATCCGTATAAAATGTCAACTTGAAACCAACGAGCTCAATAAGGAAAATTTTAAATAAATAAAGAAAAATAAAAAAAAGGAAAGTAGGCCCACCCATCTCAATGAATCCTCGATCTCCAGCCGTCCGTTCAACTCACTCAGCAGAAAGCAGTGTTCCCTGGCCCCATCTCCATCCCCCACGACCTTCCCTGCCGACGAGTGAAGGAAGGGACGCCTTCCACGTGTCCACCCCCTCTCTTTTATGTTTTTTTTTTTTTTGTTTTATTCCAAGCTCCCTCCTCAGTCCTCCCTCCCTTCAGCGTTTCTCATTTTCGATTTCTTTCGAAGCGACTGAATTGGATGCTGCGAATTGCGAAACCCTAGCTTTTGATGAGATAACGGAGAAGGAAGACAGGATTCGCTATTTTCCTCTCTTTGTTCTGGATTCGAGAGTTCCTTGGACTGCTTTTATGAGCTTCTTGTTGTTTGTCTTCATTGTCGGTATCTTTTGGTGTGGCAATGGCGGAGCGTAGATTCCGCGTGGGCTACGCTTTAGCGACGAAAAAGCAGCAGAGCTTCATTCAGCAATCGCTGGTTAGTCTTGCCGAATCGCGAGGCGTCGATCTTGTTCGGATCGACAACGACCGACGGCTTGTTGATCAGGGACGGTTTGATTGTGTGCTCCACAAATTGTACGGCGAGGATTGGCGGAAGCAGTTGGAGGAGTTTAGATCTCGGAATCCTAATGCCGTGATTTTGGACTCGCCGGACGCGATTGAGAAGCTTCATAATAGGATTTCGATGCTCCAAGTGGTATCCGAGCTCAAGATTGAGAATCAGAACGAATCTTTTGGAATTCCGAAGCAAATTGTCATTTACGATAAAGAGACGCTGTTTGATCGGCAGGCTTGGGAGGGTCTGAAATTCCCGGTGATTGCGAAACCCCTGGTGGCCGACGGTAGCGCCAAATCACACAAAATGGCGCTTGTTTTTAACCACGACGGATTAAATAAACTCAAGCCTCCTATAGTCTTGCAGGAGTTTGTTAACCATGGGGGCGTTATTTTCAAAGTTTACGTCGTTGGAGAGCATGTGAAATGCGTAAAGAGGAAATCACTGCCCGACGTTGCTGAAGAGAAATTAGAGAGCTTAGAAGGAGCATTGTCGTTCTCGCAGATCTCAAATCTTGCTACCAATGAGAGAACTGACGATAAGTACTACAAGAAGATGCATTTGGATGAAGCCGAGATGCCACCAATTAGTTTTCTTACTGATATAGCTAGGGGAATGAGGCTAGGAATGAAATTGAATCTTTTCAACTTTGATGTGATTCGGGACTCAAAAATTGGGACTCGGTATCTCATAATTGACATTAACTATTTTCCAGGCTATGCCAAAATGCCCGGGTATGAGAAAGTTTTGACAGATTTCTTCTCTGATGTGATGCAAAAGAAAGAAAAGGAGGCTGCGAATGTTTTGTCTGAGAAGGATGGATCAGAGAAGGATGGATCGATTGGTCCTACCAAGGAATGAGAAAAGGCGTGCAGAGTTCTAGCCACAGTGATGACAGGGAAGGAGCGCTCCGCCATTCCTCTTGTAGCTGTGAAGAGGAGCCAATTCAAGTTTGACTGAGTAACTAGATGTGATCTCTTTTGTTATCATCAGTAGGTGGTTTTGGGTTTCTTGAACTTCGTTCAAGAATTCGGGACCTCATGATGATTCATAGACAGAAGTTAGTTAGTACATTTCTTTAGATAGCTGTTGATACTACTGAGGTGAAATACTTAGATGAAAAAGAAAAGATGGTTTTCATTACTGGCCGTGTATATTCCATTCATCGTGTTCAGAATATCATAGGTACATTTGAAATCTCTTCTCAAATATTAGAAAGCTCATTTTGAGGTTTAAGATTTTCTTCATCAAAATTTGTTAATTGTTCGTGAACCTTTTATGCAACGATATTTCTGAATTTCTCTTGATGTCTTCCTTTTTATCTTGTTTTATACCTGTGGGATTTTGGAGTTTATCTGCTTTCATTTGATTATGAAAATGTATTGCGAATCTTCTTGATAGTGGAGGAGATCAAGATGGTGATTTTTGTCCCTGTTGCATCTCTTAAGATTTTGGGTTACTTTCAGAACTGAAGGCAAATTCTTTATTATAGGATTCAAATGTGGTAAGTTTCTTAATTATGTTTACATGTCAATCCTGTTTGTACATTTATCTCAATTTGAACAATTTGGGCTGCCTCTTGCCTTTCGAAAATTTGGAATTTCTTGAATCATTTCTCTATGTTCATATAATGCTCACTTAACTAGTAAAAAAGACTGCTAGTTCTCAAATTTTACAGCGGAATCAAGTCTGGCTTGCAGGAGAATCAATCCACTTTCCAGCAGAAGAGAAGTGGGAACGCGAAATAGAATGGACATCCGGGTAAGTGTTCTTGTGTTTGTACAGAACTTTCTCTATCTCTGTATTGTCATTTATTTCCAGAGAAAACAATGGCTTGGCTCCAATTCACATCAAGTTCATATCAAACATTCAAAAAAAAAGACCCGAGAAAGGATAAAAAATTTAGTACAAAGGATACATTAATTTATAAAGAAATCAGCTAAGTTTCTTTCTTGTTAATATGCCTCTATCATGACTTGTTTTGCTGTTGCTGAATGTTGATCAACTTATAATACGCTCCGTTTCTATTCTCGACGAGCTTTTCGTGGGTTCCTTGCTCTACGATCGTCCCATTTTGTATAACCGAGATTTGATCCGCATTTTTAATGGTGGAAAGTCTATGAGCCACCAAAACAGTTGTTCTCTTCTTCATCAGTCGGTCTAGAGCTTGTTGAACCACCCGCTCGGACTCGACATCAAGGGCACTCGTAGCCTCGTCGAGCAGTAAGATTTCTGGGTTTTTCAGCACTGCCCTAGCTATGGCCACCCTTTGTCTCTGCCCGCCGGAAAGTTGAACTCCTCTTTCACCAACTTTGGTGGAGTATCCTTCCGGCATAGCACTTATGAAGCTATGAGCATTAGCCAGCTTTGCTGCTTCTATTACTTCCCCTTCACTCGCCCCTTCTTTCCCGTAAAGAATGTTCTCGTATATTGACGTTGCGAAAAGTGCCGGTTCTTGCTGGACTAATCCGATATGTTTTCGAAGTGATCTGAGTTTCAGCTTCTTAATGTCTTTCCCTGCAGGAAGTTCAACCGTTTCGATTTAGACCACAACCCGATTGTAAGTAAAATGGTTGAAATTGTTTGTAGGATTTACCGTCGATCATCACTTTCCCAGAATTTGCATCGTAAAATCGAAGAATGAGGGAGAGAACCGAGCTTTTTCCTGACCCACTTTGGCCGACTAAGGCTATGCTCTTTCCCGCTCTTACTTTCAAATTGAAGTCCTTGAAAATAACCACGTCTGGTCTCGAAGGGTAGCTAAACTCGACGTTTCGAAACTCGATCGTTCCTTCAACGGAGGTTATCTCTTCTCCCGCATCGCCAGACACTTCTGTCTGTCGATCCATGACCTCGAAGACAGATGCCACCATCTGATTCCCTTTCAAAAGGTCGGGAGCCAATGCCAGTGTCTCGCCCATAGCGAGTGCCGTGATGATCAAAACCATAAACGATTTCATCACCGACTTGAACGATGCTAGCTCCTTCCCCATCAAAATCGAACCGTACCTGAATCGAAACTTATTTACACTAAGCATCGAATTCATTTAAATTCTTCGACAAGAAGAAGCTAAGGACAAACATACCACAAGGCAAGGCCATATGAAGAGAAGATGAAGAACTGAGAAACTCCGTAGAATATTCCGGCAATCTGGCCCCGGATGAAGGACCGTTTGGACGGCTCGATGAGCTCCTTCGCGTAAAGATGGAGGACCTTCTGCTCCGAGCAAAACGCAGCCACAGTTCGAATATTACCGACGGCCTCTCCCGCCAGCATGTTAGCTTTCAGGTAAGCTTTGCTCAAGTTTCCACCATAGCCCTTCATAAAAAGTTTCTGAAACAAGACAAATTCTATTATAAAGAGAAGATTTACCAAGAACTAAGCGATTATTCGAAAGTTTATAAGTCACCTCGCTTATATGACCGCTTATGATCAACGGATAAGTCGCCAAAACGACCAAAGTGACTCTCCAATTCAACATGAAGGCGATGATAAACGAGCATCCGACCAAACCGACGTTCTGCAAGAGAATTGTCGATCGATCCACCACGATGGTTCGCAACAAAGTTGCATCACTTTCTAAACGCGACGAAAGCATCGCGCTCGTGTTGTTTACGTCATCAAACCATCCGATTTCGTTTCGCAAGATCGCTACACAAGGATAAAGCAAGTGAGTTCAATCCCAAATGAATAACATCATGAATCTATACTTTATACTAAAATGAAATATAGCATACCATGAAACATCATTTCTCGAACCCGAAGAGTGAGTCTTTCTCCCATAATTCCCATACAAAGATGCTCAAAGGCATGGACTATGACGGTCAGAATTGAAGCCCCGGTGAACAGCAAAGCAATCTTCTTGATTTCACGTTGAGTCGTTTCCCAATCCATGTAGTATGAGACGAGAGCCTGAGAGACGCCGAGAGCAAAAAGAGGCATCTGAGATCCGGCGATAAGCGCTCCGATGACACCACAAACCCCATACATCCAATCTTGTCCAACCATCGAGTAGATTCGTTTAGCCGAAACATGCTTTGGCTTTTCACCTTCATTTCCGTCGAGTCCAATCCGGCCGAGCGACTCCTTTTCCGATCGGAAACTAGCCCCAAAGCTCGTTGTCGTACGAGATAACTCTCGTGAATATTTTAAACTACAAATTACCAAATACAATCAAAAAAATGACTTCCATATGCAATGTGACAAATAATATGAAACATAATTATATTTTACCTTGGTGGCCGTCCCAAGTGAGGACCGGTCGACGGGTAACGGTGAAGAGGGGACGTCTCTTGAAGATGAACGAGAGATGCATACACGCCATTCGGCTTAGAAATGAGTTCTTCGTGGTTTCCAGTCTCGACTATCTTCCCCTCTTGAACAACTGCTATCACATCAGCATTTCTTATTGTCGATAGCCGATGAGCGACCACGATTGTAGTTCGTCCCACCATGGCTCGATCAAGCGCCTCCTGAACGCTTTTTTCAGATTCTGCATCGAGTGCACTTGTAGCTTCGTCTAACAAGAGAATCGACGGATTTTTCACAACAGCTCGAGATATCGCTATTCGTTGCTTTTGTCCGCCGGATAATTGGACACCTCTCTCACCAACCTACAAAAAGAATGGTATTTTTTTTTATAACAAGTTACATGAAATTCAATCTATATAGTTAGCGATCGAATTTTCAGGGAACCTGAGTTTCGAATCGGTCCGGTAGATTGTTTATAAACGGGAAAGCCTCGGAAAGTTTGGCCGCTCGAGTGATCTCCTCGTGGGTGGCATCATCTTTTCCATACAGAATGTTTTCTCTAATACTAGTTGCAAACAATGCAGGCTCTTGATTAACCAATCCGATTTGCATCCTCAACCACTTGAGATCGAGCTCTGTAATGTTATTGCCGTCTAACAATATCTCTCCGGAATGAGGCTCGTAAAATCGCTCTATCAACGATATGACAGTGCTCTTTCCGGACCCACTTCCTCCGACGAGAGCTACTATCTTTCCGGCAGGGATGTCTAGGCTGAGCTTGTTGAAGATGACTACGTCGGGACGAGAAGGGTAGCTGAAATGAATGTCCTTGAACTGAATATGCCCTTCTAGCTTGTCTAGTTTACGACCTGTTTTCGAACTGGTTTTGCTGACTGTGTTCCTCTCGATCATCTGGAAAATTGGATATGCTGCCGCCTTTGCTCTGATGAACGCTGAAATATCTGGTGCAGCTTGGCCGAGTGACCTGAAAATAATAGTTTAGAAAAAGAAACATTGAAAAATAAAGTAAGCACATAAATTATAGGATCATAGAGACGACTCAGAAACGTACGTCATGATCACATAAATACAAAGATATGTATATATATATATATATATACAGAAGTTTAGGATCTAACTAGAGTAAAAGGTAGACAAAGAAAGACTTACAGGCCAGCAATAACAACATTGAGCATGGTAGTGAAAGACTCTCCACCATTAGCAATGCTTTTATGAACAACAATGCTTGTAAACCAAATGAGCAACGCCCATGACAAGAAAAGACTGCAATGCATCGAACCCAGTCCAAGTCCTTTGGCTAATCCTGCTTTTCTTCCATATTTGTACGTCTTCATCAGAGCTTCTTTGTATGATCTCACAGCCCGCTCTTCTCCAGCAAATGCCTGAACTGTTCTTACATTTCCAAGTATCTGAAAATCGCACCCAGAAGAAAAACATAAGATTTTCGGAGTTCTGCCATTAAAACCTGGAGATTAAAAAATCAAACTAAACGAACGAACCTCTTCAGCAATTTCACCAGCCTTGACGTAGGATTTTCTGATTTTGGAAATGAGGCCAATTGTGACGAAGGCGTAGAGACCACCAGCGAGAGCAATCAAGGGGACGATGGCTAATGTCACCAAGCTTATTTGCCAAACTCTTGAAAACCCAATTATAAATCCTGACAGAAATCTGCTGATGTAGTGCATGAAATTTCCTACCTGCGCCATTAATGTCTCTATCAGAATCTTTAATTAAATAAAAAAAATAAGCACTTAAAACTTGATTCAACACAAGTTCATTATAACAATATCATTTTTGGGCATGAAAAATTAATTAAAAATGGGAGGGAATGCTTAACAATTTACACGAGAATCGTAAGATATATAATTTGTTGCTGCAATTTGCAATCTATATAAGATTGCAAAAATTAAAAAAAAATAATTGTACGAGTTTAGAAGTGCTCGACCAAGGAGTTAACAGTACTGGTGGGCAATTAATAGCACGACCTGGCTAAATTTAATGGGTTTGGTGTGTCAATAAATTTGGAAGTAAAATAAGGAGATGCGTTGACTAGTTCATAATAAAATATAAGAAATTATCAATATTAATTTAAAAGTTTAAAAACTTTTCTTTTTGTTAATAATGGACACCTTCACAGTCCATTAATGACATATACCAATACTACAAGGAAATAGTACAATACAAGTATCCTGCAGCTGAAAAAGTAATTTACATTCGCACAAAAGACAAATATTTGTTGTAAAAATAATATTTTCACAAATAATATCTGTCATTTAATTAGACATTTTAAATAAAAAATTAAAAATTAATATTGATAATTATCTTAAAAAAATAATATCAGGTGTTTCTCTCGAGAAGATAATTCTTCATAAATGTGAAAAGACCAAGAATTATAACATAACTTTTAATCATTTTCATCTTATTTTATTATTATTCTATATTTACATGGGAATTTACTCATTCAAAGAGTTGGAAAAAAAAAAGAAAATTAACTTAAAAAATCAAGAATTCTGGCCATAAAAATAATCTAAAAATAAAAGAGTGAAGGGGTGTTTTGAAGAAAGAGCAAGACCTACACAGGCTGTCAAACAGAAACACCTAAGTAAAGAGCTTCACCAACCTGCTTATTAATGCTTCCATCCATTCTGCATTTACTCCTCCTTCACTGTTTGTATGTCTTTTACAGTGTTTTTCATTGTTTTATTAAAAGTAAAAGACTGTCAGAACAACCTCATATCAGTTTCCTTTTCAAACTAGAACCTGGAAAATCCATTTAACTCCCATCTTTACTTTTGTTTTTGTTTTTAAATATTATTGAATTCATCAGATGAAAATAGGGTTTCTCATTTACTCCATTTTTTTCTGGTTCTTTCTCCTGTTTGGCCTAGTTTTCTTGTTGGGTTGACAATAATTAGGGTAGAATGATTCAAAGAATAATTAGGGTAAGAGAAAGAGAGGGAAGAAAAGAGGAGAGAGAATGAGAGTACAGACCTTCTCAGAGAGGGCATCCTGAACAATCACCACATCACTGGTTATTGCAGAGATGACTTCTCCGGTGGAAGCTTCAGTATCAAACAAGCTTATATCTTGATTCAACATCGATCTCAGATATGCCATCCTCATTTTAGCCGCTTGTCGCTCGCCGGTGTGCATCCAACAAGCCACCTCTGAATCACCATTTATTCAATCGATCAGTTAACCAAAAATTACTGATTTTTTTATTTCTACTGTAAGGTTTTTCTCATACCTATCCACGATGAAAACAATATGGCCACGCTGAGGTATACAAAATCTAGCGAGTACTGCAAAATAAAACAATAGATTAAAATTTGAATTTACCCAGTTCCTTTTTTTTGCAGAAAATTACTGTTCTTTCTTCATGGAAACTCATATTTGGAGAGAGAGAGAGAGAGATATGTATATACCTTGGCAACCTTGGGAGCAGCTTCTTTAGGAAAAAGATAAGCCAAACCGATGATGTTAATCAACTTTCCGAAGAAAATGAAGAAAACGGGAACAGAAGCGCCATGAATACAAGCTCCCACCGAACCAAAAGCCATGAGAACGTAATCATAAAAATCAGCGAAAGCGAAGAGTTTAAAAAACGGAACTCTCATCTCCTTTTTCCCCTCTTCCGTCTTCTTCTTCTTCTCCTCCTCCACCATCTCCTCCGCGTCGCCGTTGCCGGAAAACGAGCCTTGATGTGTCATTTTCAGGTAAAAAAAAAAGGAAACAAAAAGTTTCTCCCTGCAGAAGAAGATCCAAAAGGGTATAAGAGGGGAGGCGCTATTTCTCAGTGGAAGAAGAAGAGAGAAGATGTCCGCAAGGAGTTGAAGAACAATAATAGCATGAGTTAGATTGGAAGTTGGAAGACGGACAGTTCGAATTAATGCAATTGACAGATTTTATATTTTTGTATTCAGATTTCCAATTAAGATATTTAAATGAGTCAATTGAGTGCGTACAAATCTGCAACTGCTTTCTTGTGAATTGTCAGGGTTGAGTGTAACTCAAATTTTAATTGGATTAGACTGATTTAACCTATATTGGAGGTTTTTTAATTTCTATAAAATTAGGATTTTTAATTCTAATATGACTAGAGTTTCCTTTATTGCTATAAATATATGTTTGAGCCGCAAAACTTGTTGTACCAATTTTTATTAGTGATTTCTTTTTTCTATCCGTAGTTTTTTTCTCGTATTGGATTTTCTACGTAGATTCAGTGTCCATTGTTTTCTCTTTCTCTTTTTCAAATTTCATTCGTTATTTCGACATGACTGCCAGCTTAAGATCACCACTGTTTGTGAATTGTGTGTAGGGTTTGGCCTCATCAACTCTGAATTATCATCCCATCTTTGACCCTAACAAAGATTAATTCTTGGGTTCAAGTAGTTTTCAGGTGAAAATGTTTATTCATCGTGTTCAATAAAACAAGTGCGGACGAGCTAAACAAAACAAAAAACAGTAGAGTCGAGTCACGTCGAGTCTGGCCAAATTTGAGAAAGATTAGGCTTGTTGTTTTATTATACACACGAGTAAAATGTAATTTATCACTTAAATTTAAGCGAATGACAGATGAGGATGACCCATTGACCCTTACTAGTTTTGGAGCAGTTCAATTCATGTACTCTAGATCGAAATGCTAAAAAAAAATAATTTAGAGTATAGTTTTCTCTTACTTGAAGAAGAATTGAATTATCTTTGGCTTCATTTATATTTAAATTTTTAGTATTATTGTGTTAAGGATTGTTATACTATATAATTTTCTCTCGTCAATTCACCAAACGAACCTTTTTGATTCGAGCAGAGTTCATTTCATCTTTAAGTAGGTTATCGGAGCTATTTATCAACTCAATCCGCTCGTTAGACACTTCTAAATCAAATATATCCATAGTTATAACATTTAATCAACTTTTATATGATACATAATATGAATGTATTTCAGTTTTAAGTTCCACAAATTAACTCCCATATATACGGTCGAAAATAGATTGTATTTTATTTCAGTTCCAATTTATAGCAATTAAAGTGAGAATTTGATGTGACTTTTTGAGCGAATAGGTAACTTTTATTGCATTTCAAGCTATGTATGTGTGTGCGAGCGCGCGCAATTCAAGCAATATATATATATATTATATATAGTATTTGTAAATTATAAAAAATGATATGAACGTCACATATGAGCATGTTTTATCATGTGATACTTAAATACTAACTCACATCGCACAAAATTTCTTATATTTCTTCATCTTATTTACAAATTATAAAATTTGCAAATTTTGGATTTTATATTTTTTTGAGTAAATTTTTTGTTTAAACCGAGTCAAATTATCTTGTGTTAACCAAGTTCTTGTCACGTGTCGTGGTCTTTTGCCATGTGTCATGAGTATTCGACCACATGTAAAATGGGTCAAGTTAATGGTCAACCGTGCGTTCCGTGTTCCTTTGAGGCCTGAAGTTGTGGGATTCTATTCGGTTTAGTAGATTTAGAGATCATGCAGGAGTATTGCCTGTTCGGAGGCTGAAAACAGACGAAACAACATGTTTCCCGTCAAAAAATAGCTTCCAAAAGCTATCCTGGGCAACCACTGTGCGAACTCGGTCGACTATGGGTGATCCAGCGTGTATGGTTAACGTGCTAGTCAACCAGAAGGCTGCGTGGTCATCCGTAGCAGTAGTTCATGCGGTTGACCGTAGCTATTAGGTCGACCACGGACACAGGTGCGGTCAATCACAACAGTGAAGGTCGACTGCAACATGTTCCTAGTCGACCACGAAATGGACTAATTTTCCAGGAATGGTCCCTAGTCGACCGCATGAGGTCCCTGGTCGACCGCATACTGTATTTTGTCATGTTTTTTAGTCGTTTACGTGTCGGTTTGGTTCCTAAGTTCAGTATAATACCCTTCCATTATTTCCTTGTCATTATTAAAGGAAATTCCTGAACTTTGGCATGATTTTAAGCTCGATCGAGTTTTTGGATTTTGAGCTAACTTCCAATGAGTTCGTATTTGGTTGATCGTCGTTGAATCTGGACGACGCTATGCAGTTCCAGTTGACCTTCGCTTTGCCTTGTCTACCGTTTGTGATCTCGGTGGACCACCATGGTGTCTTGTCAACACCAAATGATTCTAATCAACATTGGTTGGGTTTGGTTAACTTTAACTAAGTCCTCTCGACTGCTGAGTTATTCGGTTAGTGCATGTTGTGATTTGTAGACTGCAGCTGTGTCTTACCGATCAGTGCGCCATTCTAGTTGTCTATTGATGTGTCGAGTCGACCACTATTATGTTTTGGTCGGCTGCACTATTTGTTTTGTAGAGTTTGGGTTAGCGAGCCTCACTTGGTTTTGTCAACCAAGTTTGATTCCAATCAGTATGGATCATCATCTCAAGGTGGAGGAGACTTTTCGTTCCTCCATTGAGTCATGAAGTTTTGTGTTCGTCCTTCCAGTCTGGTTTGGTTTTCAATTTAGGACTCTTGTTATGTCCTTAGTTTTATTTTGAGATTTTGACATCGGTTTTGTCATAAGTTTTAGAGATGTCACTGGTTTTGACTTTCACATCCAATAGCGAGTGGAATTGGCTAGTCGGTAAGGTTGTCGTGGTCATCTATGAGGTAGAGTTTTTATACTTTATGCATTGCATTGTATCATGATTTTTCCAACTAATATTTTGTTGAATACCACACTTGAAAACCCAACGGTGACTTTTTCGACAGCACATATGTTTTTACGTATACTTACGTATGTTTTCTAACGTTTAATTTATCTGACATGGTATTCTGTTTGATATTTTGTGCATATAGTGCGAGGATGAATCCTCTTGCTGTTGTGGGCAGTATTGGCGTCAAAACATCACGAGGCTATTCCGTACAATTTTCTGTTGCATGAAGATTGTTTATTTGTACATGTTAAATGGGTAATAGGGCACCAATGACAGGTCCTTGGGTTTCAAATCCCGAAAGTCAAATGGATAATAGGGCAATGATGATGCGATGCTTGAGTTTCAAATCTCAGAACCTTATCAGAGTTTTTAGTCACACGGATCAGAAAGTTGTTAGTCATTGAGTTTTGCTCGCCTAGTACCTTTCCATTTGAGTGGTGGAGTGACGACTCTTAGCTCGGAAACCCTTATAAACTTAGATCCTATAAGTAGCTAGTGGAGGAGCATTCTGTCGCCGACAACCTTATCTGTTACTTCAATTATATGGGTTGTGTCGTCGTGGAACGTAGCTCGCCAGCAACTCAGGTAAGTGCTTCCAGATCATCATCATTTTTATTCCTCTACATCATGCAGTGACGCTATCGACAAATGACTATCTTTTTTGTGATATGTTTCAAATTGGTCCTTGTGTAACCATCCATTTTCACTAATAACGTTGTCGCATAGAAAACGATGTTGGCATATATTTGTGATATAGTTGTCTATGTACACAATATGTTTTGATAAAAGCCTCACATGTCTGTTTTGATAAAGAGATGAAGAGATTTTAAAGTTGATTTTAAAATCTATATACGGTAAAAAGAAGCATGATTTTGTTTTTTTGAAAGATATGTAAAACTATTTTCTCATGCATTGCATTTAGTATAGATTCCCTTACTGAGTTTGTCATTCACCCCTTAGACTATATTTTTCCTAGATTCGATGCATAGGTTTTGTACGAGGTCGTTGCGGAGTGTTTTTTGGTTTATTCCCCTTAGGTGCTTCGACTTCCCCTTGGATAGGTGGAGGTCTATCGGTCATATCCCTTTTCTCTAGTACGTAAGAGTTGATGCTTGGTTTATTTCTTGCACAGTAATTTTTTTGTGGTTATTATACTATTTTAACTCTTGTTGATCACTCTATGAACCCTAACCCATGTGTTTCGTATTTTTGTCTTAATTTCATGTTAAAACTTCTATTTCATCATAGTCTTGGGTTGAGTGATCAAGTTCTCCTTGAGGATCGGGTTGCCTGATCGAGTGATTCTGTGTTGGGCTTGGCCCATATTTTGTATGTTAAGTATAAAAGGAGATTTTGTGATTAATGAAACCCTAGAGAGAAAGTGAACAAAACATAGAGTGAGAGAAAAGAAAAAAGATTTTCGGATTTTCAGAGGCAGTCATACGATAATTGTGTTTTCTCAAGAATCAACCGTTGGATCACCTTGAAATTTGAACTGTAGGTTTACGACATCAGGGAGTATATTCTGAACGGTGGAGATCATTGTCTAAGCTTTTTAAGGTGGTCTATTGGGGTAAAAATGAAACTATAGTTTGGTAACTCTAGATTTATCTTCTCTTACGTTTTGTTATATTCCAAGATTAGTGTGTTCAATCTTGATGAATATTATATGCCTCTAGTTTGTTGAAATAGAGAGAACTTTGGTGTACCCATTACTTCTATTACAGTGGAAAGTTTAATTAAGTGGCTTATTGATCCCGTGGTTTTTTATTCACATTTTTTGAGGGTTTTTCACGCTAAAAATATGTGTTGCTGATCTTGTTATTTTTGTTGGTTTGCTTTGCTTATTTGATTGCACAAAAAGAGAAAAAAATATTTTTATTTCGCTGTATATTTGAGTTCTTTTTTAACATTCTGTTAGACCCATCTATAGATCATGATACAAATAATGTTGATTTCTCATTTCTATTACTTTAATAATCAACATATTATAATTATATTGTCGTAAACAAAATTAATTTTTCATAATTTACAAACTTTAGTAAAATAATAAATAAAAAAAACCACCTCCAAAACATAAATTTCTTCAATTAATGCCTTAAAAAATAAGGGGTTTTAAAAGTTGCACATGCCTCTTAGGCTGTCACATTATTAGACCTTCTGAGTTGTCGATTATAATTGAATGTACATTTACTCCTTTGTGTTCGGACAACCACTAATCACAAGAACATAATAATTTTCCCTTTTTTTTTTGTATCCATAATTCAAAATTTATCCAATCAATAATATTTCCACTGTCCAACAGAAAGCTATCCCAAAAAAACAAAACTCAAAAATGTCATTTTGCTAATTAATGTTCAGCAGTAATGTCAAATACGAGTGTTGATAACATCAAGTAATGCTCAGTCAACCCGATTTGTGAAAGACAACAAACCAATATACTGTTGATAGTGAAAAATTAGTTTATATTGATCAAAATTTCTATAAACTCGAGATAAAATAGAGAGCGACTCGACCTGAAATCAGTCTGAATCGCCTGACGCTTTAACTCTTTATTTATTTATGCAACAGAAGATTTTAGTGACGTATAATATTTGTCAGGGCATGATCAAATAAGCTAATGCCGAAAGTCTAGTAGTGACATCGAAATAAAGTGATAATATATATCTGAAATAAAAGTGCCAATAATTTCTAAAAATTTATACGAATATTATTACAAATTTTAAATATAGGTCTCACATTCCTTGAGACAGTGAAAAGTAAATGATTTATAAGTAGAATTATTCTCCTCACTTAGTAAAACGCATTTTAGGCTAATACCGAAAACAAAACTGCGGGTGTTTCGATCGAAAACTGATAATATTGTACAAGAAATAACTAGTCAAATGCTCCAACAAAAAACAAAAAATATATATATATATATATAAACTATTAAATTCTGTTAATCTTGGCAATAGCTGCTGAAAAAAAAAACTGTTTTATAAAGCTGGAATCAATTTCTACGTTTTTTCCAGTTTTTATTTCACCTAACTTCTTCGACTAAATCTCATCTGCTTACCCTTTTCCCTTATTTATGTATTTATTGATAGATCGGGAAACTTGCAGGTAAATTCCTAAACGAAGATGGTTGCTTTTTTCACAGAGAAAAAGACGTAGTAAATGCACGCCCATCATCGATGTGCGTGGGTTGAGTAAGCAGCAGCAGCAGCAGCAGCAGCAGAATTTGATCCGAGTCCACCAACAAATGAAAACGATGCATGTTGATCGATCAACACTATTTACTTACTACTAATTAATCATGTTTTAGGGTCGTAATATTACTGTAAGAACATGGTAAACAGTAGAATATTCCAATTATTTTATCGAAAGACTGGTTTTTTTAGGGTAAGAATCCATTACTGCTAAAAAAACACATGCAGAGAGAGCAGGAGAATATGAATAATGGGTGGATGGGTTTGGACTTGGCCCATGGGAGGGTGTTTGGTGAGCGAGAAAAAAGGGGAGAAATTGAATGCAGAAAATATGGGGAAATCACAGTTGAGTGGTGGAGAGATGGAGCCATTATTTGATGGGTAGTGGTTGGATTGATTTGAAGAGAAAAGAAGCACAAGCACAAGCACAAGCACCCACAAATTTAATGTTATGGTTGGTTGCTCTCAATTTGTGACCGGTTTGGTTTTAATTTATAATTTTATACGCTCAAATTATTAATTGAGGTAATTAATATTTTATTTTAATTATAAAAATAATTAAAAACTTTATGCACGTTACAAATTTTTTTTCTAATTTTAATTTTGATATAATTCTAACAAATTTGGTCTGCTCTAGTTTTGAAAGGCAGTGATTTTCGACCATCTCGTACATACTGATGCTGCAATTCTTCTAGATTCAACTGGAGAAGGGCATAATTGATTTTTAGTCGAGTCTGGCAGTAAGTTAGACTTAGAAAGAAAGTTTTGTCATGTGCTTTATACTCTAATATTACTGACAACAAAAAGATTAAAGTTTATTTTATTCAAAATGAAACTTCGGGTTACCCTAATATTATAATTTAAATTGCATTTTACCCTAAAAAAATTTATCAATATTTATTATTTTGTGACACATGTTCACTTATTTGAGATGAAAATAATTTATTTATGTTTACTTTAATAATTTATTAAATAATTAATTGGCTGTTTCTCTTTATAGTTTATATCAATAATCAACCCTAATACCCTCTACATTCATTTTATTTAATAATTTTCGGTTTACTTAATCTTCGATATCACCAATGTAACGAGTCGGTTAGGTCATCTTTTGCCGACTTAGATCGCTTCATCTGTGCCTTGACTCGGGTCGTCCAAATCCACCCTTTAGCCTAATGTCACGCCCCCATTCTTCAAAGGCGTGATTCGGGCCGAGGGCCCAAACATGGAGGCTTTGGAAGTCTCCAAATGCATGCTGGGCGTGCATTGTGTTCGGACAAATTAGTTCGGACAAAGGATGGTTTTAATCGGGACAAAGTGGCGGCTGGACAAAGCTGTCCGGGCTTCAGACAGCGCGCTGGGCCGCGCCAGCGTTGGGCCGCGAGGATGAGGCTCCAAGTTTGAATTTCAAACTTGGATAAGATCCGATCCAAGAATGATGGATCTCAAGCTTATGTGTCCGCAGCTGAAGCAGCAAATCCATGTGGGGCCAAGATGCACTTGAAGCCAACCAATGGGAGCACGCCACACCCGGGAGATGATGTGTCTTATCCTTTTCGAATTTGAATGTTATCCAGGGGATTCAAACATTCAAATTGGCTTATCCTAGGTGACACATCACGACCAATGAGAAGATGCCATCGTGGAGGATGACAACACTCGGCCAATGACATTGTGACATGTCATTAATTATGTGTAATTGACTATGTGGCTCGAAGAGCCTCTCTATATGTTCATACCTTGAGTCACCAGCTAAGGAAGGAATCCATATGATAAGTTGGATTACTACTTAGAGTTTATGGTGTCCTTGGTGAAAGAGTTTCCTAGGTTCATCAATAATAGTGAACGGGTTGGGACTGGGTCCCGTAAACTGAGTGAGTCTTCTCTTCTTCTTCTTGTTATTCTCGAGCTAAGGCAATTCGGAGGGCTGGTCAAGAAGGGTTCTTGGCGCCATCACCCACTTCATCGAGATTCCGCGCGGTGAAAAATCCGGGGTGACACCTAACCAAGCTAAGATCATCGAGCTTTCTAAATTGAGATTTCTTGTTCATAAATAGCATCCCTGAACGATCTTATCAACGTCCCTAAATGATAAACCATAGATCAAGCAGCGCAAATCGAAAAAATGCAGTGCTACCATATAGTTTTGTATCGGCTAAGTTCACTCATCGAACCGCTGACATCCTCCACAAGGTAAACCACTGCCTCTCGGGTCCCCGACTGATTCTACCATAAAGTCACAACCATGTCCTGCATCACTTCCGGGCACTTTCATACTAAATTCAAGTTTTCAAGAAGGGCAATGCCACTCTATTTATTGATTTATATAATTTATTATTTTAAATATTTATATTATACCATAATAATTGAACTAACGAATAAACGGTGCGTTTAAGGTGCGAAAATAGAGCGTAAAAATAACGTGTCAACCGAGCACTGCTCGTTTAAACAAATTTACATCTTTCTACGGGGATAAGAAGACTTGTACATGATCCTCTGTTATCCTTTTTTTTCAACATCAGCAGCAGGAAAAAAGAAAGCACCGAAAATTAAGAAGTCAATCGGTAGTACCCGTATAAACCGTCATTACATTAGACACCCAACGTAGTGAGCTCGAGGATATCTCCGTTTCAGTTGCGGCCATTGCACGAAGAACTGGTCGGCAATGTGAAACTTGTACAGAAGCAAACCACTTAACGAGAGCCTCCTCACTCTCGCTATGCTCTCGACGTAAAAAATAGACGACCATTGAATCCCGAAAATCTGCACAAAAGATTATCATTTTTAATCACCGTCGAATCCTGCAATTTCTCGATTGATAGATGAAGAAATCGAGTCAACCTTAAAGAAGAATGCTATTACACAGAGAGGAACACAAGTTCCAGGTCCATTGCAGAGAATCTGAAGCAAAATAAAGTCAACAAGTTAAATGCCAAGACAAGAGGGAGAGGATATTATCTTAGAAACAAAAGTTACCACTTCAGGTCTAATTTTCGTCATTAGCCGAAGCGCATGGCCGAGAGCTAATAACGTAGACCAAATGGAGGTTACGTACGACTGGCCGACTTCTCTACTTCGATAGATCTGCATAAATTGTGGTGTATTTTCTACTTCGTCGCTAGTCTGCAATCGATAGAAAAACTATAAATTCAACTGTCCAAATCAGTAATGGAAGAAAATGCGTCATTTTACGCATAGCCGAGCATATAAGAGAAAGCAATAGATAGGAGAAAGCTTTCTGTACGATTAACTTATATCGGATTTAGAATCTAGCAGATGATAAAAGACGATGCCCGTGTTTGCCTTCTTAAATAAGTAGGAACCCTTTGTTGATGCATAGCATAAGCAAGATAATTAACAACAAATCCATTCTCAAATCCGACAGTTTTCAATTATATCACCAATTTAAGATTTCTTCCAGAGTCATCTCCTTAATCCTAAGGTAAAAATTACAGCAAAAACAGCATTCCCGCCCCAGATATTGAGATGATCACGAACGAACAAACAATCTGCGCTTTGCTTTTTGTAATTTCAATACAATAATGCTCTTCGAAAGAACGTAAAAACGGCAAAGAGTGACCAAAAACTGAGAAATATACCAAGAACGAAGATAATTTAAGTCAAAAGCTTAGAACCAGGATAATTTAAGTCAAATGCTTAGGCAGATCATAATAATACAACTCTCCCAATACAGTTGTAATCTGGGAAAATGTAAGAGCAAACAACAGCAAAGAAACAAACAAGAGGGGAATTATACCTCATTAGCTAACGAGCTCTCCCAAGTGCGAGCTTTTTGAAGACTCATTGAGTCAGTAGCGGCAGCTATGTAAAATCTCGGAGCAAACCTGCCTTTGTGTAGGACAGTCAATAGATTAAGCATCTCTGCTGTGTGACCCCCTGCCCGAATTCGAGATCAATTATCAGAAAATAAAAATCGAACCAGAAGGGTTAGACATAAAAATAGAACAAAATGAATTGTATTTGAACTAGATCTAAATAAAGCTTACCAGACCCCAAAACAATGAGGGTGCTAACAGGTTTCAATGCTTTAGTTCTAAGTTGATTCCTACTCCAATACACAACGTAAAGAACACGGCCCAGAATCAGGCCAATACAGACGATCGAAATAACAGTAGCTACAATCCAAGCCATTCCGCCAAACAAATAACAGTAGCTACAATCAAATCTCAAAGAGAATTTCACTTCTTCAAAAGTAAGCAGCGATCTAGCAAATGCTGAAATCCTCCCAGGGTTTCTTCAAAGCTTTTTAGCACAATCTTTTTGCTTTGTTATTCCAACCCCTGTTTCCCACAAACTTCGCGTTTTGGGTTTGTCAGGTGCCTTAGATTTGAAAAGAGAAGAAATTCAATCTCGCTCCCACTTGATCATTGATTCCTTCCAAAATGGAAGATAATCTGCTTTTCTTGCCCTTAGAAATAATGGGAAAATAGAATTTTAAGAAATGGGGAAATAGAGAGATGTATCGTGTATCCAATGACATTGAAAAACCAGAAACCTACTCAGCCGTTACCTTCTAGAACAAAACTCGTTAAAGCAGATGACTTTCAATAGGAGCCACTCCCATCATCAGCTTTCTCTTTACAGGAGACCCTGGGCTCCCGTCGCTGACGCAGGTAGACGAGGGATTCCGGAGAGGATTGACGGTATGATCGGAGAAGTGAGCCGGTAATGAGCCATGGGGCGTTCCGTACTAGTGGGTCGACCTGAAAAAAGCCAGTCCACACAATAATTAAAAAATAAGAAAAATTAACAAATCGACAGTAATATTTTACAATCAAAGACAAATAAACCATTAAATTATTTTTGTTAACAACTTAATCACTAAACTATAAGAAATTGACACCACAAAATTACTGTCACGTTTGCCGTTAAATATTTAAATTTTGTTTCGCAGCAGAACGCTATACGTTCCTCCACAAAATATCAATACTAAATGTGCAGCATATTGTTTGTTGTTCCGTGGCAGAACGTTACACTTTCCTCTGCATAATGTCAATACTAATTAAAATTTCTCCTTGTATGTCATTCCCCCGCAAAGAACGTCATACTTTCTGCCGCATAATGACATTTTTCGCAGCAAAAAGACATCGTTCCTTGGCAGAACGTCATACATCGTTTTGTTTTCCATTGCCCCAGTATATAGAAATTGACATTTTGCGCTCCGGTGAGCTCAAGGAATCCCCAACCCTACATACTCTTAGAGCGATTTTTTCACTGTTTCATCCATTTCAATGGATTACAGGATGACCAAATTGACTCTCAAGTGTAAAGGTGCTCTATCTTAGCCTCAATTGAGCACAGGCAAAGCGCAACAGAGTTTATGTGTGCTCAGTTTCAGCGCAAGGCACTAGCCACCGTTGAAACACAATTTGCGATTGAACTTGTTACACAAGTTGAGACTAAAGCACAACCTCAAACTCAACAACAACCAAGCTCAATTGGTCCGTTACTAATGCTTACTCAACAATTACTAACGCTTCAAGTTCTTCTGGATGTGGTAGACTTCAGCTCTCAGAAAGCTTAGGGTTCGATGATCGCTAAAAAAAATCGATGAGGCAATTGCTCTGAGTGTAATGTGAATTTATATAAAGTAGAGGAACAATGTCTTTCCGCTGCGGAACAATGTCATTCAAAAAGAGAAAGTATGACATTCTGTAAAGGGAACGACAGACAAGGGGAAATGTTTACTCGTAATAGCGTTTCGCGGAGGAAACTTAACGTTTTGCCGCATAACAACAATCTATAAGCTGTATATTTATTAATGAAGTTTCACAGAGGAATGTATAGCGTTTCGTCACGAAACAAAATTTAAAAGTTTAACGGATAATGTGACAGCGATATTTGTAATGTTTATTTTTTATAATTCAGTGGTTAAATTGTTAGCAAAAATACTTTAATGATTGATTTGTTATTAAGCTCAAAGCAAGTGGTTGTTTGTTAATTTGGGGATTACTGGGTGTAGGTGGTCAACATATTAATTAGATATTAATTACATTGTGGAGACAAAAATTAAAATAAATTTAATAGAAACTCTAGCTATAAGATGGTCAAACTTCGAATGAATTTCAAGCTCTGTGAATATCGCCATGGGTGGTGCTAGAAGAGGCGGCTTATTGGACCGTCCAAGGATTATCAACGAGGCTGAGTCGCAACGTAAGGGGTCAGAAAATCCCAAAAATCGAAGAACTTCGAAGAAGGAATCAAGGAACCCGCGCGGTCAGGTGGCCAAAACTGTGTACGTCAAGAAATCGGAATCGGGTTCATTGCCCGCTGAAGATGTCGCCTTGAGTAATAGAGTAGAGTCTGTTACTTTTGGTGAAGAGGTCAAAGAGCTGGGCGCAAAGGAAGAAGAAATTGACGAAACACATCCTGGCGTTTCCCTGACGAAGAGCGCAGTTAGTGAAGAGAAAATTGAAGTTCCTGAATCCAGTGGAGCCGAGGACGATGTTTTTAGTCGCTTGGAAAAGTTGTGGCACCGCGTTGTTGAGCCGGACTTGTCCGAGGAGCAGCTTAGAATCAATGATCAGTTACAGGAAGACGAGGTAATTGATTATCACAACTGTCAATCATATCAAATCAGTGATCAATCACATAAAATCAGTGATATGTTGCCTATGATAAGCTGCTTATTGAAGATTGCCTGATAAAAAATCACTAATTTTGGAGCGAACCTGAATTTTCTGTAGGATAATATACTAGGATTGAACCTGAACTGGTTGGGTTGGTAATTATCTATCGTAAATATTCATACTTTTTTCATTCTCTACTGTTGATAGTTGCTTGCGACAGAGTCCATATATGGAAACAATGTGCATGTGCTTGATCGACAAAGAGGCCTACGTTCTTTCCTGGTACCACAGAATCTAATGTCTTTCAATTTATTGTCTCTCCTTCTGAATTTGCGAATCATTTTATCAGTTTCTGTTACTTTGCAGATTTATATTAATGTTGAGCCCCCAGGAGAAATTGTTGTTACTGCAATTTTAAATTCCAAAAATAATCTAGAGGGTGAATGCAATAGCTCCAATGATTTCTCTTACTCTTTTAACGTTAAGTTCCTTCCCCCTGTTGTTCTGACATGTTTATTACCTAAATCATACCCTAGTCACCTTCCACCATTATTTACAATATCTGCTCTGTGGTTGAACCCTCATAGGATTTCTGATCTTTGCTCCAAATTAGATTCAATTGCAATGGAAAATTTAGGGCAAGAAGTCATATACCATTGGGTGGAATGGCTATACAGTTCCTCTCTTCCTTTTCTTGAGTTTGACAGAGAAATAAAACTTGGTCCTTATGGCTTGAGTCATAGTGGAGACTTACGTGTGATTTCAGGGAGTATTTCTCCAGATATTGATGTTCCTGCTTTGAGGAGCTACAATAATGAGAGACTACTTCAGAAATTTTGCGACGAGCAGCATGAATGTAGTATCTGTTTTAGTGAATATTCAGGTAATTCTGAACTTTCATTGGGAAAAGCATCATACGTTTGTATTCAATCCTAGTTTCCAACATTATGAGGTTGATTATAGGCTCTATCTGTTTATCAATTAGAATGTTTCATATCTGCACAGGCTTCAAATGGTATATGATAGAATCCTTTTAACTAATTCTATCTACGAGTTTTAATTTTTGTTTTGAGTCAATGAATCTTCTTGGTTTCATCCTAAGATCACAGCAAGTCTCTGTCTTATTGAAAGGTGATTACAAAATATCTAGTGAAAAATTAGTTTAAGAGGCTCTATGACTTTATTGGTGTCTACTCAATTAATCCATTCATTGTTTTAAAGCATAAGCTTCTGCACAATGAACTTTACTGGGTTTTCCTTCAAATTTTTAAAGTTTTTGAAATTTTCTTTTATAGAATCTTCAAATCATTAATATTTTGAATTTTGAAACTTCTTATGTTTTTTAAGTGGTTCCATTCACTGCAAGTTAGCATACAAATCTGTAAGGAGCACCTGAACTTCCATATCAGTTTGCAACATTTTTAAAGGGACCAATAGATATGCCTAACAACTATTTTCTTCTTCCTGCCATTTTATGTTTGATAACCCATTTTAGTAGAACTCTGTGTTTTGTGTATTTTTTGCATCAATATAGTTTTATTTACTGATAAAAAAGTTTAGTAGCCCGATTAAATAATTTGACAGCCATGATATTCACTTTTGCTCGACCAGGTACTGAATTTTTCAGACTGCCATGCCAGCATTTCTTTTGTTCACAATGCTTGCAGACTTATTCTAAGATGCATGTCAGGGAAGGGACTGTAGTCAAACTTCAATGTCCTGAGGCTAAATGTTTGGGTCCCATTCCGCCTGGTTTGTTGAAGAGATTACTTGGTGAGGAAGAGTTTGAGCGATGGGAGTCTCTAATGTTGACAAAGACACTTGAGTCTATGTCTGACATTGTTTACTGCCCAAGATGTGAAACCCCTTGCATAGAGGATGGGGGCCAGCATGCTCTATGCTCAAAATGCTTTTTCAGTTTTTGTACACTCTGTAGGCAGCGGCGCCATGTTGGCATAGAATGCATGACTCCAGAAATGAGGCTTCTAGTTCTGGAGGTGCCATTTTTTGGTGTTTTCATCTTTTACCCTGTTTGTATACGTTGGGTGTGTGCATATTTCCTAATTTAATGCATAATAGTTGAGAGGCACAGGGATGTCTTTTATGGTTCACTAGCCGCAGTTTAACATTAAGCAAACTGGATAATATTTCAAGCTTTGAGGATGGAGGCTTGCCAATATGGACACATGGCCCATCCACTTGTTTGGTAGCATGAAAAAGTAAAGAGGGTACCATCATGTTTTATTCATATATCAAACCACCTCCCTCTAGCATGAAAAAGTAAAGAGGAAATGATTACAGGCAAAACTTTGTGACAAAAGCACTCCATATGAGGCAGTATTGAATGATTTTGATAAACGAGTCTATTTATATGGTGCTAGTGCAATATTAGAAGAGAAATAGTTGTGGACTAACTGTATTTACTTCATGTTTGTGGTGCAGAAACGCCAGAATTCAACTCAACTTAATGCTGATCAGAGACGTAAAGAACTTGACTTGATCAATGAAATTGTTAGTGTAAAGGAGATATTTCGCGATGCAAAACAGTGTCCATCTTGTAAGATGGCAATATCTCGAACTGAAGGGTGCAACAAGATGGTGTGCGGTAATTGTGGTCATTACTTTTGCTACCGCTGTAACAAGGAAGTTGACGGATATGATCATTTCAGGTGTCTACTTTATGCCAATGAGATAATTACTTTGTTTTTACTATGCCCCTAACAATCTGCATCTACGAAGCTATATGGAACTAACTGTCTGCCCAATCTGAAGGGATGGTTCCTGTGAGTTGTTCCCTCATGAAATGATTCAGGCTTGGGAAGAGCGAATAAACCCACGACAAGTGATTGGTCAAATTCAAGCTGAGCTGTTTGCTGAACATCG
>CM039470.1:34593153-34634710 GCA_022433065.1 Begonia loranthoides
GTTCTTTCTCAAGAAGAGGATGTATTATAAGCTACCCCAACGGCCACCCCTTTGAGTTGCTGCTGTTTTTATGTAGCAAGCCCTGTCATTAAAGCTATTGTACTGTTGTTGATTTAATCCTTGTTTTGTAACTTTAAATTAGATTAGATTCGTGTCCAATATAAGTTTCAATGATGTCTTATCTTATTACAATGCTGTTTATTTTATAATTTTACCTTTAAATTTTAGTTCTTGAAAACGTTGCTACTAATTAAAATAATGATAAAAATAAATTATAAATAATTAAATTAATATATTAATTATTTTCCATGTGTCAAGGGTGTTCACGATTCGGTTCGATTTTGATATGAAATCAAACCAAATTAGTCGGTTTCGGTTTTAAAATTACAAAACCAGAATCGGTTTTAGAAAAATCATAACCGAGTCAGTTTCGGTTTTAAAATCTTGGTTCCGGTTTCGGTTCGGTTTCGCTTTTTTCTTTATTAATTTTTTTTCAAATATTAAAATAAAAATTGTATAAAAATTATAAAAACATAATTAATAACAATAAAATTATTCTTCCTCTTCTCTTTTCAAAACAAAATTTTGTCCAAAAAATAGTTATTAGGTCTTTTGGAACTAAAATTACTTCAGAGACTGAGGCATGAATGACCGAATATGGAACTTCAAAAAAAAAATACTATAAACGTATTTATGCGGTTTGGTTTCGGTTTTGAAAAACTAAAACCGGTAACCGAACCAAAACACTCGGTTCTTACAAAAGAGAACCTTATTCGGTTTTTTTAATAGAAAAAACCTTACTCGGTTTCAATTTTTTGATCTGTTTCGGTTCGGTTTGTCGGTTCGGTTTGTCGGTTCGGTTCGGTTTTGAACACCCCTACCTGGTGTTAAAAAAGAAAGCAAAAGTACTGAGATAAATCTAAATAAATTAAAAAGGGAAAATGACAAATTAACCATTGTAGTTTACTATTAATGACAAATCAATCACTCTTTTATTTTCTAACAAATTAACCACTAACGTATGAGAAAATGACAAAACCAACATCGCTGTCACATTTGCCATTAACAAGCTGATCAAGAGTTGCGGCGGTTCGTAGACAAAACGTCTCGACTTCGTGGTTTTTAGAACGTCACAACGGTTTTTCGGGACGCCGACGCAGTTTGTCTTGTTAAAAATCTTTTATCGCAAATTTGTGAGCTTAAACGCGTGATTTTAGGCCTGAGAAATGGGGGTTATAGGGTAAACCCTATCACAAGTAATAGATCTCTGAGAGAGCTTCGATTTGATACCTTTTGGAGCCGATTCTGATAACTGTAGTCAAAGTTATTGTCTTTTTGAGTTAAAGAGGTCAAAAATCTAATAAAAACATTGGATTCGTAAAACATATACATATGAATTTTGAAGTAACCATAAAACTTTCTGTTTTTCATGCATGACTACTCCAGATCAACTTGTTAACGGCAAACGTGACAGCGATGTTGGCTTTGTCATTTTTCCATACGTCAGTGGTTAATTTGTTAGAAAATAAAGGATCGTGGTTGACTTGTCATAGACCGCAAACCACGATAGTTAACTTGTCATTTTTCCAATTAAAAATGTCTAGACTCTGTTCAAGGTGATGAATCATTTACACTTTTTTCAAGGCTAACGATAAAACAGAATTGGTGAGGTTGAGTATTACATACTTGGCGCAAAATCATGTCTGCAAAGTAGTTGGTGCTGGGAAAAGGCAAATTAATCATTTGCTTAGTCTTCCTCTTCTTCTGGTTTCACAAAGAACTCAATAAATGCAATTCTACTCGGGTGGTAATTTCCAGCGGCGTCAACATGTTGATTTGATGTAGATGATCTTGCCACTGAGACAAGGTGCTGTACTTTTAACATTCCCCCTCTTCCAATCGTCAATTTGCTACCTCTGTTATCTTTAATTACACTGCCAGGTAAATTTGACGTTGTAACTCTGAGAAATTTGTATTTGTACCTGTTTTGTCAACCTCAACCATCATTAAAGTCGCAGGAAATCAAAATGGTGAATTTAAATACAATCACCGAGTATATTGGGGGATGAAGTTACTTGTAAGAAACTTGATGATCGCATTGAAATGAAATCAAGAGATCAGTGTTCGTGTAATACATGAAATCTATCTGCAATAATTGAAAGTTACGAAAATAAAAGCCTATCTGGAGGTAACTGTGGGTTGTTTTTCAAATACTGAAAGAACTATACCTGCAAGTCTCCATGGCCTTCGCCTTTAAAAGTTACAGAAGGAGGATCGGGTTGTAGAATGATCTGGATGCTTGATCCTGGCCACTCAAGATCATCAATGGCTTCCTTCAGTGCTGCAGACTGGAAAAAGTACAGTGATGTCAAGAAAAATCTCATATGGAGTGTACCAAAAATCATATGATGTAATTAATGACTGATAGTGAAAAGTTCAAATTCCTGAGATCTCATGTAGTTTTTTTATTACATGAGCTCGAGTGTTCCATTTCAACGATTGATAGATGAGTTTAATTAAGTAAAGGAGTAGAACTCCACACGCCTACCAAAACTGACATCTTGCAACCAAAAATGTTTTAGACATCAAATTTGACGACTTAAGAATCAAAAAAACAAAGTTCGCAAGAGCGTAACATTTACGAAATATCTCATCTCATTATTAACTACTGGGAACTACATCATCGTTTGTGACTATTAACAGGGAAATGATCTGAAACGAAAACAAAAATAAAAAAGATATTAAACACTTAGAAGTTAGTAGTAGATAAAACCTAAATTTCCTTGCTAGGGAAAAGCAAAACGGAAACAAATCCTGGAATTTAGCGGGTAAGGACTAAAAGGAAATCAAAAGTTAATATTGCATTCCTTGTAATATATGGGAACAGAAGAATATTTGAAAATACGATAACCTGATTTAATGTCAACTATATTCATCTTTTCCAATCATTAGGAAGAATATATCTTCATCGAAGTTAATCTTATACAACATCCATGTTAAAAACTTGTTATGATGATGGATTCTTGTACGACTCTTGTGTACAAAATATGCCTTACATACTAATGTACTGAAGAATATTAATTGTAAAAACTTGGCCCTATTCAAATGTTAAAAAAGGAAATTTTTAAATTTGCAGTTGATCAATGTTGTGTTGAAATAGTACTAGCTTAAAGGTGCAAGTACTATGTGGTACACAAATAAATCTGAGAGGGAAGGATTAAGTATAAGTTAATAGATTAATCCACACCTTACAGTACGGAGAGTGCATATATCAAGAAAATGACAAACCATACCTTAACAGTAAAACAAAGTGGAGCACTTCCGGCTGCTTCAAAATTGTAATCCCAAGAAATTGTATCAGGGATTCTTGTTCTAATCTCCGCATAAATACAAGCATGAAGCGAATCGATGGATCTAGTATGGATAAAGCATAAGATATGAAGGATTCTTTCATGGAGGTGCAACAGAAGATTAACGTCAATGTAGAATGGAGGCTATAGATTTAGCTCTAGGTTGGTTTCTGAAAATTAAAGATGATCATTCTATGTGCATGGATAGAAGAAGTCAATTTAGCTTTTCTCTCTCAATCCCCTTCCGAATAGTGTAATAACCTGTAGACTATTACTGAGTCTAAGTAGCATAGCAATAAAATATTCCAATACTTAAAATGATCATAATCCCTCAGAATTAATGTAAAAACAATGAACCGATATGTATTTGTACAGAAAACAGTAACACATTGTGTCATACCCGCTGCTCCTTAATTGAGAAAAGTGCCAAGACTTTCAGATATTATCCGCAATGACTAAAAAGGCTCCAAAAGTTACTTCCATTCCTCTCCTTTCAAATGTCGATTTCACGAGTAGAAAGCCAATTTTATTTGCATTGACGGTGGGAATATCAATTAAGAAAAAATAAATAGTTACTTTATAAGAAGCTGCATGTCAGGCCCTGGATATCGAATTTCAATCATGCTTGAACGTCCAGGAACAGAAAATGTGTTCAAGCAATCCACAAATATGCCCAGGCTCACTCCTAATCTTGGCCTCCCTTGTGCACTGTACTCATAGCGTATGAAAAGCTGTAATTAAACAGAAGAAAAAATCACTAAGCTCTACTTAAGAAAGAGGCATGGGATCCTTGATGTAATAACCTCAAACAAGCGGTGAAATTTTTTTTTTTAAGAAATATTGTAACAGTTCAACTGATTGAACCAGTTATATTATAGCTTTTTTTTTGAAATCTGAAGCTGAATTTCAATTCCTTTCAAAGAATTTCCGATACATTTTGAAGTTACCAAACACAGAGAAGAGTAAGCAAGAAAACAACATCGATTGAAAATAAGAACCTCACGCTGAAGATAGACTTTAGCTTGAACGCAACATGATTCCTCAACAATCAAAACTATGCCGTGCTCCGACAATTCGATGACAGCATCCTAAATGACAGACAAAGAGAAACAAATGCAAATTGAAAACGGTAACTATAAAAACCCTATTATTTTAGTCAATAAGTTGAGGACTAGAATCGGTTTGGTTCAGCAAGACCTGATGGCGTTTCCATCGGATGGCGGTGAGGGCATCGACCATCCCTTGGACGTTGTCGAGGTGGCAAACTAGATCAGGCAAGTCGGACTCCATCTCCGACGAACTCATTATGTGTCTTACCGGCTTAGTTCGCTCCGATTCTCAATCCAAGCGCACACCAGTCACCGCTCCTTCCCCCCCCTCCCAAATCGTCCCCTTCTGCCGAGCGCTCTCAGTTTTGGCGCGCAAATCTAATGAAATATAATAATCAATTATTTTGGCAATCTTAAATTGGGAAAATAACAAATCAACCAACGTACTTTGTGATCAATAACAAGTCAATTACTAAAGTATTTTTACTAACAAATTAACCACTGAAATATAAAAAAATGTCTCCGCAAACATCGCTGTCGTGTTTGCTGTTAAACGCATTGATCTTGATCTGCAAAGAATCGTATACTATTCCGTTGCAAATCAATATTTTTGAAAATAGAATTATAATATTGATGGTCTGTCGCTGATCATATCATACGATCCGCCGCGGATTGACTACAATCCGCGGTGGATTGATAATGATCTACCGCAGATCATCATGTGTCGTTCTACGTTCATGTGCCTTACTATATAAGACTCGACTGTCTGCAGCAACGAGTTTAACGCGAACCACAATATCCTTGGCGAACATTTGTACGCTCAGACCTTCATTCCACACTGTTTAATCAATACTAATGGATTTCCACACAAAGAAAACATCGTTCAAGTGAAAGGATGATTCGTCTCAGGCTCAGCCGTGACCACGCCTAGAAACAACGGACTCTGGCTGTGAACGAAGTCGGATTGCAACCAAGCTCGTAGCAATGTACCTGCCTCGGTGCAAGGTGGAGCACCCACAGTTCAAGTTGGAGTAGTCGCTGTTACCGTTGGAGGACTCGCAATTGCTCCTCTTACATAAGCCGAGGTTAAAGCATAACTTCAACCTTAACCTCAACTTCAACCTCAGCCTCAAAAACGACCAGCAGCAAGTGCATTGTCCATTTCAAATCCTTTACATTAGGTTTCCACTCCCCACTCTTTAGGATAGCAGACACGAAGGAACGATATGAATCTGATGTTAAAACTCATTCAATTATTGTTTATAAAAGATAAGACTTCGAGTCATTGGCTAAGTTAGAAATTGAATAATTGTTTGAGGGGACTGACTTAACTAGTTTGTGCCAATTGGGTGGAAGTTACTGTGAATAGATTGTCAAACTGTTTTATGCAAATTTGGAACATTCTACCTAACCATTAGAGGTTCGGACTTACATGTTTAGACGGGAGTTGCGGCTGACTCCCAATGATATTAACGTGTTGCTTGGATGTTCGATGGATGGACCAAGCGATTACTATTACCATGTGTCTTGGGAGCCACCTTTCATCAGACGAGGAGAAGGTTTGACAATGCTTAGATTGTTGCACCGTCATCCCAAGATTGGAGCGTACAAGAAACCAAAGTCCAATGACTTGAATGTTATAGCCTGAGTGATCCATATCATCATGACGCACATATTTTGCCTCGATATGGACATCGAGATCATGTTAGCTGCATGGATCTTTATTTGCTCAAGAATGTGTTCAACAGAAAAAAAAGTGGACATCGACTTTGTTATTTTGAGTCACATATACGAGGTGCCCAACAACCCGGCCAAGAGTCTACCATTCAATTGACTAATTCAGAAAATTATTGAGTATTATAGGGTATCGATCCCGAAATAGGAGCCAAGAATCGAAGAGAAGGCCACAGACGTCTACAAAAAATTAAAAGTAGACTGAATGAGGCTCAGCAAAGTTTAAGGGGTATGAGTATGCAAGACTCCATCCAAGCCGACCTTGAAAAAGCGAGTTACAGTGTCTCAGCCGCCAGCCACCACGGAAGAATAACCTCCAGCATCACCTCTGCATCACATGGAATATGATGCTCTGCAGCAGATGACTCCACCCCCTCCTCAGTCATCTCATTTTACTTTGATGCCTAAGGAGATTTCTGGCTGGATGTGCATGATGGAGGACCGACTTGTTCGGATAGAAGAGCTTCAGCAAATAGGGCTGAACATAATACAAATGATGGAGAATCACCATCAAATGGGACAGCTCCAAATGCAAAAAATGAAGAAGCGAGTAGTGGTGCGCCATCACGAGATGTTGGCAGCATTGTAGAGAATGGGGTAGCGAGCAGCCCCTCCTTCATCCTCCTCAACAGCCTCTCGAGCAGCCCCAGTAGCAGCCCCTCCAACAGCCTCTTCATCGTCCTCTTCAACAATGGAAGAAACTAACTACTTGTAAGTTATTTACTTTTTAAGCAAAGTTCATTATTTATTTAATTTGTGTGCGAAGTAATAAAGTGTCTGAAATTTGCAGTATCATTGCCTTCAGATAAGAACCTGCTCCTCCTACCGTGCTTGCCAAGGTGCAAGAAACAGATGCGTCGGTGGATGGCAGCCTCCACCACTTAAAAATTATGCGCGTAGTATGTCTTTGATTTGGTTATCTACGTGTGTATGTACTCATTCATACATTATTAGTTTGACAGTCTCTTGTCAATGTTTTTTGCAGTCAAGTGAGCTGATGGATCTTTTCAAGAAGTATGTTTTTAGAAATACTCGGAAGAACCTGGAGATGTACTCAATTCTTTCAGGAAAGTTGGTCCAAGATGAGTACACCATCACTGAGATCATCTTCCCACGGCAAAAAGGGACGACAATCACGGTGAGAATTACATTCTATTACATTAAGTAGTTCATAATGTGTTATACTAGTACTCATCCGTGTGTTGTGTTCTTTGTATGCAATGCTATGCGGAGAACGAATAATAATACCTCCAAGTTCAAATAGAAAAATAGTTTCTTATAATATAGTGGATTCACGTAAGTAAACTTCTCGCTTTTTCAGTTTTTTGTTCTTGTTTCAACAGTTCTAATGTGTGCTTCCTTTGCATTTCAATTACACCCAAAGCAACCAAGCTTTCTGCCGTCTGTAGACCTACACACTCACTTCCCTCACCAGGTGTTGTTGCCTGAAGCAATTGTGATCATCGTAGCACCAACACACAAAGAGTGGTATATCTTTTCCCTTGTGTAGATTCATATTGCTTTATGCTTATGTGCTGATTTTTTTCTTTGTATTTCAGCCCGCATGGCATCTTTCGGTATACGAGTGAGGGGTTGGAGGTGATCCAACATTGCAAGAAGAATGACGACTTCCACCATCACGATGATGTACCCGCGAAGAGTCTGTTGTTTGCCAAAGCATCTAACGTAATCGTGTACTCGCAGTTGTATTTGGAGATCACAGATTTGTGGAATAAACCTGGCAAGAAGGTGGTTTAGGGTAGTTGAGATGTGTATGGATACAAATAGAGATACTCATTTTATTCGATATAATAAAAAAATTATGTTGATATTTATATTTTGTTTTGTTTACTTGGATAATATCTGTTTAGAAAATATCTGGCTTGGATAATATGTGGTTTTTGATAATGTTACAGGGGGATAGACTAAAAAGAAAGAAAACTCTTGTAAAATTTTCAATTCTTTGAAAGAGAAATTGACTCAAACTATTTCATTCATCATCAATAAATATTTCAACTTTGTCAAAATGCTGTACAATTCAGCTTTCAGAAATCTCTAGAGTTCGCTAATCGCTGACAAAATCACAAAGAAAATCGCAAGGGATGTAGTATGAATTTATGCAAGGCAGACGACGCACGATGATCCGCAAAGGATCATTATCAATCCACGGCGAATTGTAGTCAATCCGCGTTGGATCATAGTTAGTTAATCCATGGTGGATCATATATGATTTGCGGCAGACCATCAATATTATAACATTATTTTTAAAAATATTGATCATTGGTGGAACAGTACATGAATCGCCGCAGATCGAAATCAATGTGTTTAACAGCAAACGTGACAACGACACTTGTGGAGACTTTTTTTTCATCGTTCAATGGTTAATTTGTTAACAAAAATACTTTAGTGATTGTCTTGTCATTGATCACAAAGTACGATGGTTGATTTGTCATTTTTCCTCTTAAATTACATAAAATACACAATCATATTATATTATATAGTGAAATTAACAAATCAATCACTTAATTGCGGTCAATAACGAGTCAACCACTAAATTTTTGCTACCAAATAAAACACTCAAAATATGAGAAATGAACGACGCAAACATCGTTGTTAACCTATTGAAATAAACATTAAATTTTAGAAAAATGGTAGTGTTGAATCTGCTTTTCAATTCGAATTCAACTTCATTTTTATGCTAAAATCCCAATAATTAAAGCAATATTATCACAAAACGATGCTAGAAGCCCAAAAATAGTTAACAAAAAAAATTGAAAATAATTCTCACGTTTTCAATTTTCCAAACATCTTCTAGTAGCTCACTTCTCCTCTCAATTTCACCCGTTCAGTTATCACCAGCTTCTCTTTCCTCTTTCTGGTTTGTCATCGTCGTCTAATTTTCATCACTAATGACTTACTATTTGCATAGGAAATTAGTCTTTTCATAGCGGAAAGTATGACTCTACTTTTCAACGTGGAAAGACAACGAAAATGTAATATAAGTTTTTATTAACTTAATACTTCTAGAATTATCAATCTTTGGTGCAAAAGGGAAAGAGGTGGGTACGTGGCTTAGCCTACACTTCGGGATTAACGTGGGAACAAAGAGGGATTAGTAGTGAGTAATTAGGATTAGCGGGTTTTAGTTTTTAAGGCTTAGCCATTAAAGTAGGGGCTTTTAGTTACTGCAATTAGACTTGAATCCGCTTCTAACTTCACCTGCCCTTAATTTTTGGGATACTCCCTCCCGCCCCTTAATTATCTGCACTCGTTTTTAATGTCAGTTTTTCACTTAATTGAACTATTATTTCTTTTTAATCTCGACCGCTGAGTGAGATTTATTTTTGATCTGACGGTCCGTATTGTTTTCTTTTTCAATCTACTTCTAATGTCCTGGGTATTTCTACGTAGAGAGAGAGAGAGAGGAGAGGGAGAGGGAGGAGGAGAGGGAGTGTAAATGCCACTGGTGAGAGAGCGAAGGCACCAAAAGGCACTGAGGCTGTCGATGCCACCGCCAATTCCAGCGTTTGATTTGCAGCGACAGATTCAGTTTTCGCCATTGTTACCCGCCAGAACTCCGGAATCTTCCTTCATTAATAGCATCTCGGATCTTGAAAAGCTTCAGGTTCTCGGCCATGGCAATGGCGGCACTGTCTATAAAGTCCGGCACAGACAGACCTCTTCCATCTACGCACTGAAAGTCCTTCGGTTCGATCAGGACGCCTTTGATGTCAGACACCAAGCTTCTTGCGAGGCTGAGATTCTCAAACTGGTGAATTCTCAATACGTCATACGTTGCCATGGAGTTTTCCAGAATGATGGCGATTTGTGCTTTGTTCTCGAATATATGCAAGGAGGCTCATTACAGGAAGTGCTCAAAGCTCGACGGAGATTGCCAGAGCAGCTCATCTCCTGCGTGGCTAAGCGGGTTCTCGAAGGACTTCGCTATTTGCATGGGATGCAAATTGTGCACAGAGACATAAAACCTTCAAACCTGCTCGTTAACGGCGAAGGGGAACTAAAGATTGCCGATTTTGGAGTAAGCAACGTCGTTGCAGAGGAAGCTGAGGAGTCTTCGAGGGGAACTTGTGCGTATATGAGCCCGGAAAGATTCGACCCGGAGAGATGGGCAGGCGAAGAGGTCGACGGTTTTTCCGGCGACGTCTGGTCGCTGGGGATCGTCGTTTTGCAATGCTTGATGGGTAGGTTTCCTCTGGTGGGTTTGGGGCAGATACCGGATTGGGCTACTTTGATGTGTGTCATTTCCTTCGGAGAGAGGCTAGAGATGCCGGCAATGGCCTCGCCGGAGTTTCGGAGCTTCGTCGGGAGGTGCTTGGAGAAAGACTGGAGAAAAAGAGCGACAGTGGAAGAGCTTCTTTCGCATCCATTCCTGAATAAAAGTTTGTCACCGACTGCAGAATCACTCGTTGATTACGATCGCCCAGGCTGAGTTTGCACTCCGTTCGAACGTAGGTTTTCGCAGCAGTCTCATTTCACAAATCACAGGCATATTTACTTCTTTTTTTGAAGTTTAATCCCATTTTTCCTTAATTATTTTTTGTTCGTGGACAATAATAACATTTTCAATATTATAAGCTCCACTCTTCAAATTTCAAAGTGTATTAATCTGATATTTCACAAATATATTCAAAAATTATCAATTGGAAAAACATTATAAAACCTTTTTCTCCGTAAATTTTTTAGTATGTTCGTATTTATTGAAGAATCGATATACGCCTATAGAAGGGGGGTGAATATAACCTACTAATTATTTCGTGCGATAATTGATTCACTATCACTAAGTGATTTAATGCATATAATTAAATAAAACAATCATACATATATGCAATAATATAAAGAGTAAGGGATAAAGAGTGCACAAGATTTGTTTACGCTGTTCGGAAAACTTGCCTACGTCTGCGCTCCAAGTTCCACTTGGAGATCCACTAAATAATTGACTGACGGGTGTCAATTAAACCGTTTACAAAGACTAATTCTAAGGGCGTTTCCATTTTACTATTGCAAGGCGTCACCCTAAATTTGACTATTGCGGGGCGTCACTCGTTGATTGAACTTTTGGCCGTTCAATCGAGCCGTTGACTATTTCGAGGCGTCACTCTTGTGTGATGAATTATTAGGGAATCACCCTTTACAATAACGAACAATAATATTTGGAAATGTAAAGCTCAAAAACTATATCCGAATTCTCCCAATAATAACTCGCAAGTTTATGGGTAAGGACAGTTGGATTACAATTGCTCACAAATTGATCAAGAAGTCGAGTAGAAATTTTATCAGCGCTTTGCTGAATTACAATTGCTCACAAATTGATCGAGAAATCGAGTATAAATTTTATCAGCGCTTTGCTACTTCTCTTGTTCGTTACGTTGAACTTTGGAGTGTCTTCGATATATAAACACTGTTCAAGTGGTCGACCTTATTCCCTAAACGGTTGACCCTTTTACTAGCCGCTAGAGTTTTGTTCGTTGGGAGTTGACCGTTATGGCAATCTGCCATTGTGCGGTCGACCTTCAAACTAATCTGTCCATTTCGCGGTCGACCCTTTCTTTCGTGGAAAAACTTCGGAGCAATTTGTTCATCTTGCGGTCCACTGCCTTTGTAGATGTATAACAGGATCGACCATTTGTGTTGTTTCGTTGACCATTTGCTCCTTTTTCACATTCTTGATTTTCCTAAGTCCTGAAACGATATGTATTCCCTACATGGATTTAGATGAACTTATTAGAACATTAATAATACTCATTTTGAAGGTATTTCCAATAAACACATATATAAATATTATTATAGAACATTAAGAATAATATCCGAATAACGCAAAACACAACTTATTGATTTTATTAAATTAATCGACATTTTAATCATCATCAAAATAAAATTTAGCCTAACAAAAAAACTAACATTTATCCTCGTAGATCCCTCCCAGGAATCCTGAGTTTGCTCGGTAGACGGTAGTTGCCCCCGTCTCTCCTACACGGATGGCATTTTGAAAATAAACATTTCAATGTATTGTATCATCAACAAAAATGATATTTTGTAACACTTGCTAAATAAAGTATTGACAAATATAAAAATAATACTATATTTATAATAAATATAAATAATTATAATAAAATATTAATTACAATAAATATGATGTCTAAGTCTAAACGCCATTTACACGGCCAATTTAGCCGGATTCAGGCTCTGCCCATATTCACAAGTGCGGGGCAGGACGTGCGCATCGTGCCCCAAGGGCACGCTTTTTCTGCAATAAATCTCTTTTCCTTGCCATAGTTTAAACCTCTTTCGGTTTGCAAATCGCGCTCCCCGCTTTTCTCTGAAAGAAACGACGATTTTCGCCTTTCTACAGCCCCGTTACCGGTCGATTGCATCGTCGCCATCCGGTGGTTTGATCTTCTTTGAAGCTGTTAGTTATGTCGGTCAGTGATATTATTTATTTCTTGTACAGTCATCCCCTCTTTTCTTTCTCGTCATGCATTTGTATCTATTGGTGGTATTTTCTCTTGGCTGTTCCGAATTTTATTTTAGCAGATTGTGATTTTTTTGTTCGTGGTTTTGATTTTTATTGTTGTTTACTTCACGACCAAGATTGTTTTTCGGCCTGTTTAGAGGTCTGATCGGGTGTGCACTTTTGCTTGTTTGTGATTTTCATAGCTTCTTTCGTCTAATTTTTGTGAGCAGGGTTTGTCATTTTCGTTTGTTGACATTGATTGATCGAATGCATTTTTTTTTCTAATTTGTTTGTGGTGGTTTCGTTGCGCATGTGTGTTGCCTGTGAATAGAAATGGTCTTTCCTTATTCGCACTGACGATTGATCTACCAATTCATGTACATAAATTCGTAATTGATTTGATACGGGTTCAGTTTTTCTATTTTTAAGCTTCTAACAGTGACGTCGTACTAAAATAAAGTTTTCTGGATGTACGACTTAGCTTTGGCATAGGGAATACTTCTTCAAATTCAGATTATTCAATCTCTTTAATGCTGGTCAAATTTTTAATCATCGGTTAAAGCACACCTGCTCTTCCTTTACCATGACTGATAATGCCGAGTTATTAGCTGTTGGAATTCTTTTCAGTCTTAAAGTCATATTTTATAAAATTGTATGATTTTTTTTTTGATGAGCTCTCTGAGATGATGAGTTCATATTGTCTGGGATGATGACTACTGCTTTTGCTCTTAGCAAATTCAGAATGACTTGCACTGTATTCGAATCCAATACTCTCCATATTAGGGCGACAGGTCGAAAGAGTCCATAAAACTATTGTTGTGTCATATGACAACTCGTCAAGTACATGCACTTTGTTTCCAATTATTTTTTTGCATGAATTAATTTTTTTCCTTTGCATTCATTATTATAATGGTGCTTGAAATTACTTTTTAAACGAGAGGAGTTCATTCCACCTTTTTTCTATGGAATTTCATGTGTATTCGTAAAATTTGTAATAGAAGCAATCATTGTGTCAATTAATTCTGAATGGTACATATTTTTATTCTCATTACAGGTAAAAACTGTCAAAGTTATCAATGTATCCTTGGGTGCATCTGAACGAGATATTAAGGAGTTCTTTTCTTTCTCTGGTGATATTGAATATGTTGAAATGCAGAGGTTGGCTTTTATGTACTTTCATTATGCTTTATATTCGTCTTGTTTTTTTGTCTGAAGTGCTCCAACTTCTGTTTTGGCATACTAAGACCATTATGGGCTTATGTAGTGACACTGAACGATCTCAAATTGCATATGTGACCTTTAAGGACACACAAGGTGCAGAGACTGCCGTTCTTCTTTCTGTGAGTATATAATGTCCTAGCTTATTTTGGATGAAAATAATATGTCCAAACTCTATCTTAATCCATTGGGATTGTTATTTTTTTCATAAATTCATTTCAGTTTTGTGCACTTGTTGTCATCCATGTTAGTTGCAAGAATTTTGATTTGGTCTCTTGTAAGGAAAAGCTGAAATGGAAAGTTTATATTTCATTTGCTTTTACTCTTTCAGCAATAATATGGGACTTCACTTCTCAAAAAGTTTATAATATACATGAGCTGGTATTCTTTTTAATGCAGATTATTGAGAATCACAGATGGATCTCACCTTTTCCCAAACCTTAATATTTGAACAATGAAATGGTTAGAACAGCATGTATTGATATATGAGGAGTGAAGAGCAATGCTCTTTTTTACTTATATAAATGTTGGATAATAAAATGAAGAAATTCCAAAGCTGAAGTTTACAATTTCAAAATTATTGGGACTATTCTGTCTATTTATTCTAGAAATTATAACACATGTGACATGTTGTTTAGTTACAAATAAAAGGAATCATTGAAGCTGATTCATTTTCATGAAGATTGTTAGGAGTTTGGGTGTGTTATCGAGACGTTATTGTAGGTTAGAATGAATTTAGATGCATGATAACACCTGTGACATGTTTAGTTACAAATTAAAGGATGTGTGCAGGCAGATTCATTTTCATGAAGAGTGTTTTAAGGGTTTGGAGAAAGACGTGATATCGGTCTAAAGGATCAAGGGTAAATAAAATTATTAACAAGAAATGTCTAAGATAGGGTCATTGCTTGAAAGTATTGCTTTTTAAGTAGAAAATTCTCGGTAACTTATTAGCACAATAATGTGACTGATTAAAATGCCTATCCTATGACTTGTCTGTGCCACATTCATGGCCTAGAAATTTAAGGAACTGTAAACTGCAATCAGACCCCAAGCAGCTTTTTCGTTTCAACTGATCTTGTGAGTCCTTCGTAGACTGTGAAACATACAAAAAAAATTGTGGAAATGACATTTGATTTGATTTAAATTACTGCTAACTATTATGGGAAGAAGGACCCTTCTGAGCTGTAAAATTATTTGTCAATATCTTCTATTCGCTAATGAGGTGACGTTTAATATTTTGATCATTGTCTTGTAGTTATAAAATTATGACAGTATTATGATGCTGGAGTCTCCACTGGATATTAACATATCTTTCGTCCTTGAAGCTTAATCTTTTCTTTCACTTTGTTTTCTTAATTTAATGAGATTTTGCTTATAATTGGCCATTTACTCTTTTTTAAATTCCAAGTTTTTTAGGCATGATGGTAGATGGGGGTGCTGGATTTAGATCCAAAAGAAACTTGAGGATATACAAATTTATTGCTGAAGATTGCAAAGTATTAAGTAATGATGTCTCATCAATATGTGTAAATGTGATCAAATTAGTGGCATAACTTCGAATGTAGACATTGCAAAGACAGTAGAGGTCAGCGGGCTAAAGAATGGTTGGGCATGCCTTAGCTTTTCTCTTTTTAATATGGTTAGATTTTATGAACTAAAGGTTTGTGAATGCTCAATCATGAGAATCTATTTATTCAATTTGGGTTCTGAAAACTGAGCTAAGAAGCTAGTATTGACTGCCTTACTAGTTTTTAACTTTGTACTTGGTCTTAACATGTACAACTTTTAGTACTTGACTGGAACAGCTTGATCTTGATTGGTCAGGATATATGTGCTAGCGTGATGTGATGAGTGCTTAGTTTTGCAGTTAGATGATTTTATAGATGTCAAAAGGAAATGTAAGATGACTTTTAATTGAAAACAATCTCATCCAGGATTGAGAAATATGATATTTGACATGTTATGTATTGTCACTTGAAATGTATAGCTCAGATGAATGGAGAAGTGATTTATGGTTTTGTTTCTTAGTAGTTGATGCGTAAAATATATCCTATCATGTAGTTCTCATGGATCAAAAAGTCCATTTCAATTTTGCGATGTGTTTTATCCAGACCATATGGTACTAGTCTCAATTTTTCATTGGGAAGTAAATTCTAATTTCAATCTTGGTGTAACTACCTTAATTTAGAACAAACTAGTACTAGATTATTACTATCTATGATGCGATTTCTTAAGAAGAACAATCATTAGTTTTTTTTTCTCTTTAGTATATGGATTCAGTAAATGTTGCTTTTATCAAACACACTAAAATATTTTAAGCCTTATTCTTTGGCAGGGAGCCACTATAGTGGATCTGTCTGTAACAATAGCATTGTGTCCTGATTACGAGCTGCCACCTTCTCCCTTAGTAAGCCCAGGAAGTCTTATGGCGAATTTAATTATCTGTTATTGCATTTTTACAGCACTCATTTGCTTATTTGTTCATTGGCTCAGTCTTCAAAGACAACAGAAGACAGAAGTCCTGGTGGTGCTGAAACTGCTTTTCGGAAGGCCGAGGATGTAGTTAGTGGTATGCTTGCTAAAGGTTTCATCTTAGGCAAAGATGCAATTAACAAGGCCAAGTCTTTTGATGAGAAACACCAGTTATCTTCAACAGCTACAGCGAAAGTTGTCTCCTTGGATAAAAAAATTGGTCTTAGTGAGAAATTGAGTGCTGGTACATCTGCTATGAGTGAGAAAGTCCGTGAAGTGGATCAAAAATTTCAGGTCTCTGAGAAGACAAAATCAGCATTTGCAGTTGCTGAGGAAAAAGTCAGCAGCGCTGGGTCTGCTCTAATGAATAACAGATATGTTTTAACTGGGACTACATGGGTAGCTGGAGCTTTCAATAGAGTTGCCAAGGCCGCTGGGGAAGTTGGCCAAAAAACAAAGGAGAAAGTAGATATTGATGAAGAGGAACAGAAAAAGAAGGTGGTTGAGGACTTTGCTCAAGTTCATCTATCGGAGTCTCCAAAAGCATCTTCTCCAACTGAACATCAACCTTCTAAGCCTCCCCCTGCTCAAGGTTTGATCCTTTGAATTTCTATTTTTGTAAATACCCCTGGTGGAACTTTCAAACTCAGTTACCCTTTTATTACTTTATTATTTGATGGTGGGAATCACTATACAGATTAAATTCCCTAATTTAGGAACATGATTGCATTTGTCTCTTTACTTTTTACTGGAATGCCAATAAACTGAATATGTGATATTATTGGTTTATTATGGTACTTTATGTCGCATAGCATAATGATTCTTGGTTACGTGTTATTATCCATTTTTTCGAACTTTTTTATGTAAATCGGAGTTTTGCTTCCGAATTATTAGAAGTTTGAATAGTAGAAAAATCCCATGATATGGTATCAAGATTCCAAGTTAAAGTCTGTGTCTGCGAGGCTTGCGTAGATGGTTGAATACTAGAACAACTTCCGCTTTCTTGTATAGGCAGTACATAAAGACAACTGATATATTCCAAGTTATTCTCTTGTATGAGTGTTCTTATAGCCATCTTGTTTGTTTGTTAAGTAGAGTTCACAAAACTAGACATCACTGTCATCGATTGCCTATTTTTCTTTTTCTTTTTCTTTTTCATGCTTCCGTTAGGCAGTGGAGGTCGTTTGGGTTATTCAAGTGTTGTGAATGGGTAGCAGTTAATAGCTTTCGGGGCGACAAGTTTTGAAAATTACGAGTACTTTACCCATGTTATGAGTAAATGATGATGGAGATTCTTAGATTAGGTATGGAGTTGTTTCATATTTGCTGATGCTTGGTTGGTGGATTGAGCGAGCATTTGTAAGTTGGACAACTTTCTGTTAGGATAAGCCTAAAAGCAATATGATACATTTGTGAGCAGCAGCAGCAGCAGCAGCAGGGGGTTTCACATTTTCGGCCAATAGGGGAATCGGAATGTGGTTAAATCTATTAGAATTGGGGGGAATCCATGTTGAGTTGTTGTAAGCAGTTTTGCAAAGGCATAGTTGTTATTGTCTTCATCAATAATGCATATTCCATTCAAGGACCACAAACACAGTCTGCCTATGGAATTATCACCCCATCACGTGACTGAGATTCCATCACTCTCACCCTCATTTGTGACTCCTCTTTGAATCTCTAAAGGAAATATTATGATTATCTTGAATTTGAGCCCAAAATAATAATTAAGATAAATTATAAATACCTGAAACAAAACTTTAATTGCTCATATTAATGAATTTCAAGTGAAGAGTTAAGATTAGAGTACATACTTAAAAATTAGTGACCCATTAAAGCTTTCATCCTACCCACATGAGCCTTAAAAATAATATTTTTTTTTATATAAAAAAATCATAGCTTAAAAAACAAGAAATGTAAAATTTAAAATTTGCCAAATCTTTTCCATAGAATATATATATCTTGAATTATTGTTTCTTACTATATCATCACACATTCTCTTAGTTCCTAAAAATTAATTAGAAACTTTCTAATTTAATCTTTTAACATTTGAGACTTCTTTTACTCTTAAAAATTACTCTTTTTTAATTACAATCCTTCCATTTTCTTCTTCTTATCCAATGGTACAATTTTTTTTTTCTTTAATTCATGCAAAACAATGTAACGTTCCCAAACCTTTTAGTACAATATGTTGACTATTCGGCTCATTGTGAGCTGAAAAATAAGGGTGGGTCCCACGTCTTATTTTAAAGAAAGAAATGTTTTTTAAAGGGTTGATAACCCTAAAGCAGCAGAGAAGAAAAACAGAACAGGAGAGAGAAGATAGAAGCGGGAGAAGACAGTTTCGATTTTTTACAGGGCAGCCTTGGATTTTCTCCATTTACCTGCGTTTCAACCGTTGGATCGACGTGAAAATTGTACAGCGTGTTTGCGACGTTTTGGGCAACATTCTGAACGGTGGCGATCGTGTTTTGAGCACTGTAAGTCCGTCTCGCAGATTATACACGAACAAGAGAAATCGGATTCTCTTGTCCGTTTTTGTTCCTCTCTTCATTCCATCGTGATAGGTGATGATTGTGTTGTATTAAGACATAGTTGTACCCATTATTATCGTTGATAGTGAAAGTTTTAAGTGGCCGAATCGGTCCCGTGGTTTTTACCCGTTTTGGGGTTTTCCATGCTAAAATTGGTGTGTTGATTTGATTAGTTTGTTATCTCGACTGTTATTGCATCTGTGGTGTTTGTTTGTTATTCGAATTAGGTACGAAAGATTGGAAAAACCATATTCCGCATATTTGTTTTAGGTGGTTTTTCTCAACAAAGTGGTATCAGAGCTTGGTTCTCGTTCTTATGCTTATTCGAATCATGGAAAGTAATACAAGTAGGATGGTTACTTTGAATGGCTCCAATTTTAATGTTTGGAAGGGAAAGATGGAAGATCTTCTTTATGTGAAAGATTATTATCTGCCAGTATTTGCTAGTGAGAAGCCGGCCAATAAAACAGACGCTGAATGGGAATTAAATCATCGTCAGGTGTGTGGGTACATTCGGTAATGGGTAGATGATAATGTTCTCAACCATGTCAATGAGGAAAAGAATGCACAGAGCATGTGGAACAAGCTTGAGGAGTTGTATGCTCGAAAGACGGGTAACAACAAGTTGTATTTGATTAAACAACTATTGGCATTGAAGTATCAGAATGGGAAACCAATGACAGACCACTTGAATACATTTCAGGGGATTATAAATCAGTTGGCTGGAATGAAAATCAAGTTTGATGATGAGATTCAGGGTTTGTTACTTCTTGGTACTTTACCGGACTCGTGGGAGACATTCAGAATGTCGTTGTCCAACTCAGCCCCGGATGGTAAATTGACGATGGATGTAGTCAAGAGTAGTGTGTTGAATGAGGAAATGAGAAGAAAGTCGACGGGTTCTTCTTCACAGTCAGATCTTCTAGTCACCGAAAACAGGGGGAGGAGTCAAAGCAGAGGTCCGAAAGATAAAAACAGAAGCAAAAGTAAGAGCGGCAAACATGCAAATTTTGAGTGTCATTATTGTGGTAAAAAGGGACACATAAAGAGATTTTATCAAAAGTTTCTTCGAGAAAATCCGAACACTAAGGGCAATGAAAAGAAGACCGATGAGGGTGATACAGGCGAAAAGGTAACCACAGCCACTAATGAGTTCTTGATTGTCTATGATGAGGAAGCAATAAATCTCGCTTGCCAAGATACAAGTTGGATAATTGATAGCGTTGCTTCGATACACGCTACATCGCGGAGGGACTTCTTCACGTCATACACTTCTGGTGATTTTGGAAGCGTGAAGATGGGTAATGATGGTGTTACTAAAGCCATTGGTATGGGAGATGTGCGTTTGGAGACTGACAATGGCAATACCTTAGTTTTGAGAGGTGTGAAGCACATTCCCGACATCCGCATGAACTTGATCTCCACTGGTAAGCTCGATGATGAAGGATTTTGTAACACTTTTTGTGACAGTAAATGGAAACTCACCAAAGGCTCTTTGATTGTGGCGAGAGGACAAAAATGTTCCTCATTATATGTGATGCATGCGAAGATCCCAGAGTCTACCACAAATGCGGTAGATGATGAAGACACGATAGAACTTTGGCACAGTCGGCTTAGCCACGTGAGCGAGAAGGGATTGATGATACTAGCTAAGAAGAATCTCCTCTCAGATGTGAAAAATGGTTCTCTAAAGCAATGTGCTCATTGCTTGGCAGGTAAGCAAACTAGAGTTTCCTTCAAGAGTGCTCCTCACTCTCGAAAAACGGGAGTACTTGATATGGTATATTCTGATGTGTGTGGTCCGATGAAGACAAGAACACTTGGTGGTGCCCTTTATTTTGTGACTTTCATCGACGATCATTCAAGGAAGGTTTGGGTGTATATGTTGAAGTCAAAAGATCAAGTGTTGGACGTCTTTAAACAATTTCATGCTCGTGTTGAAAGAGAAACAGGTGTGAAACTTAAGTGCATCCGAACAGATAATGGTGGTGAGTATTGTGGTCCATTTGATGAGTATTGCAGACAGCAAGGTATTCGACATCAAAAGACACCTCCAAAAACTCCTCAGTTGAATGGGTTAGCTGAAAGAATGAACAGGACACTTGTGGAAAGGGTCAGATGTTTGCTCTCACAGTCACAGTTGTCGATGTCCTTTTGGGGTGAAGCCTTGAATACAGTGGTACATGTTTTGAATATCACACCGTGTGTTCCGTTGGGTTTTGAGGTTCCAGATCGAGTTTGGTATGGAAAGGAACCTTCATATATTCATCTGCGTGCTTTTAGGTGCAAAGCATTTGTTCACATTCCGAAAGATGAGCGGTCGAAGCTCGATGTGAAGACAAGGCCGTGTGTGTTTGTTGGTTATGGTCTCGATGAGTTTGGCTATAGGTTCTACGACCCAGTGCAGAAAAAGCATATTAGAAGCCAAGATGCAGTGTTTGTAGAAGACAAATGCATCAAAGACAGTGATGAGACAGAAACGATGGGAAATGATGATATGATTGATTTGGATTCAGTTCCTACACCTGTAGAGAGTCATGATCACAGAGAATCAGGGTTAGATATTTCCAATGGCATCAGCCATGATATGCCTCCCATAGTTGATGATGTTGAACCGACTGAGCAAGTCGAAGAAGAGGTTCAAGAGCTGCCAAATGAACCTATCTTGAGAAGATCTGCCAGAGAGCATGGTCCTTCTACCAGGTACTCTTCAAATGAGTACGTGATGCTCACTGATGTTGGAGAGCCAGAAACTTATCAAGAAGCAATTTCCGTTGATGAGAAGAAAGAGTGGTTGAAAGCCATGGAAGAAGAGTTGCAATCTCTTCACGAGAATCACACTTATGATTTGGTGAAATTGCCGCAGGGAAAGAAAGCTCTCAAGAATAGATGAGTCTATAGATTGAAAACTGAAATCAGTAGCTCACAACCAAGGTACAAGGCTCGATTGGTTGTGAAGGGGTACGGTCAGAAAAAAGGAATCGATTTTGAAGAAATATTCTCCCCAGTTGTAAAGATGTCCTCGATCCGAGTTGCTCTTGGTTTAGCAGCACGCCTGAACCTAGAGATTGAGCAACTTGATGTGAAAACAGCTTTTCTTCATGGTGAGTTAGAGGAAGAAATTTACATGGAGCAATCTGAAGGGTTCAAAGTCAGAGGAAAAGAGCATCTTGTGTGCAAGTTGAAGAAAAGCTTGTATGGCCTTAAATAAGCTCCAAGGCAATGGTATAAAAAGTTTGACTCATTCATGGTGAGCCACGGGTACAACCGAACATCGTCAGATCATTGTGTGTTCATCAAGAGGTATTCCAAAGATGACTTCATTATTCTCCTCTTGTATGTTGACGATATGTTGATAATAGGCCATGATGCTAGCAAAATTGTTAAGTTGAAAGCAGAATTGAGCAAGTCCTTTGCCATGAAAGATTTGGGATCGGCAAAGAAGATTCTCGGCATGAAGATTTCTCGTGATAGGAAGAATGGGAAACTGTGGTTGTCACAGGAAGACTACATCGAGAAGGTACTTGAAAGGTTTAACATGTGTAAGGCAAAAGCAGTTTGTTCTCCACTTGCAGGTCATTTCAAACTCACTTCAAAGGAATGTCCTACAAGTAAGGAAGAAAAGGCGGGCATGTGTCGTATTCCATACGCGTCTGCAGTTGGCAGTTTGATGTATGCCATGGTTTGCACTAGGCCCGATATTGCTCATTCCATTGGAGTAGTCAGTCGATTTCTCTCCAATCCAGGCAAAGACCACTGGGAAGCAGTGAAGTGGATACTGAGATATCTTCGAGGTACTTCTAAAGTGTGTTTGTGTTTTGGTAGTAGTGATCCTATGCTAGTTGGATACACCGATTCATACATGGCAGGTGATGTTGACTCCAGGAAGTCCGTTTCAGGATTCTTGATGACTTTTGCAAGGGGAGCCGTGTCGTAGCAATCAAAATTGCAAAAGTGTGTTGCGTTATCCACCACAGAAGCTGAGTATATTGCAATTACTGAGGGTTGCAAAGAAGCTTTGTGGATGAGGAAATTCCTTGAGGAATTGGGTTTGCGCTAGGAGAAATATGTTGTATTCAGTGATAGTCTGAGTGCTATACATCTCTCTAAAAACTCGTCATTTCATTCGAGATCGAAACACATTGATGTGAGGTATTATTGGATTCGAGACGTGCTTGAAACAAAGCAGTTGCACTTGGAGAAAGTTCACACTAGTGAGAATGGATCCGATATGTTGACAAAGACTCTACCAAAGGAAAAGCTTGAAGCTTGTCGACAAAGAGCGGGCTTGTTGGAGCCCACTTTTTGAGCCGAAGGGGGAGTTTGTTGACTATTCGGCTCATTGTGAGTTGAAAAATAAGGGTGGGTCCCACGCCTTATTTTAAAGAAATAAATGTTTTTTAAAGGGTTGATAACCCTAAAGCGGCAGAGAAGAAAAACAGAACAGGAGAGAGAAGATAGAAGCGGGAGAAGACAGTTTTGATTTTTTACAGGGCAGCCTCGGATTTTCTCCATTTGCTGGTGTTTCAACCGTTGGATCGACGTGAAAATTGGACAACGTGTTTGCGACGTTCTGGGCAACATTCTGAACGGTGGAGATCGTGTTTTGAGCACTGTAAGTCCATCTCGCAGATTATACACGAACAAGAGAAATCGGATTCTCTTGTCCATTTTTGTTCCTCTATTCATTCCATCTTGATAGGTGATGATTGTGCTGTATTAAGACATAGTTGTACCCATTATTATCGTTGATAGTGGAAGTTTTAAGCGGCCGAATCGGTCCCGTGATTTTTACCCGTTTTGGGGTTTTCCACGCTAAAATTGGTGTGTTGATTTGATTAATTTGTTATCTCGACTGTTATTGCATCTGTGTTTGTTTGTGGTTCGAATTAGGTACGAAAGATTGGAAAAACCATACTCCGCATATTTGTTTTAGGTGCAATATTGTCTGTACGATTTTATTTTTGGAGTTGGCCCAAAATATGTTGTACTGGATAAAGAAGAGAATTCTATTTATAAACCATGTATTTTTTATTTTCTATAGCGATGTGTGATTGTTCATCTCCCACTCATATAGCTTGGAATCCCAGGTGGGGCTGCCACAAGAAAACTGTTATTTCTTTAATGCAAATACCTCAATTTATTATGCCTTATTGCCTTAGTTGCATTTTTTTACGGTGGGTCGCATGTCTTCTTCTAATGTAGAAGACAAAATAATCAAGACTTTTTATTGAAGAGAATATATTTTGACCATTGAATTAAAAAAAAGAACATAATTGCAAACCTTATTTTTCCTCGTATTAGAACAAATAAATATTTAAAAATTAAACTTAAATTTTGAGTTTTGGATATTATTTTCATAGCTTCAATAATTCATGCATTTTTATCCGACAACTGTAGTGATAATTCGGACTTAGCACCTAACAATCACTGTCATGCTACCCAACATTATCCAAATTGTATTATGAAAACCATTAGAAAATTAAATACATTTAAATTAACGCAATCGGCAAGCCAAGCAGTTGGAAGAATGCAGGAGATCAAGAGAGTTGAAAACCGGCCATTTTTCGGTGAGAACGAGATATCGGGAAGTTACTCTTTGTTTCTTGCAGGTTCCGGAGAGTCTGAATCGCCGAAATTTCCCCTTTTTCAAGCCCGGAAAATGGGTCCACTTTCCCTCCGATTCCCGACGAATCTGAAGACAGAAAATTAAAAGGAAAAAAGTTGTTCTCTTTCTTCATTTTCCAGACAAATTTCCAGATATTAGAACGCAGAAATTGCATAATCGTATTCTACATTGTACCTTTGTACTTCAGAGAGCCCTTAAATCCGCGAAATTGAGCTAAATCTGAGGGGGAAAAGCACAGAAAGAAAATGAAAAAACTGAGAAAAAAAGTAAAGAAATTCAGTTTGGGGGGAACAAGTTCTAAGCTCGTACCTGACTGGGAAGGAGTGTAAGAGCAGATGTAGAGGACGAGGAAGCAGAAAATGGTGAGAATAGGAATAATGTGGATAAACTTCTCAGTCGTCGGGGAGGATGGCGATGAGGACGAGAGACGTTGACGTTTCGAAGCTTTGCGGTCATCCTCTTCATCGCATTCAGTGGTGGATGAAGGAGAAGAAGAACCAGGTAAGTCCTTCAATCGATTCGAGTATTCAGTAGGAAGAATCTCCACCTTTGCTCCCCCGCCGTGACTTTGGAGCTTTCCGACGGACGACCCTAAAGACTGTCTTTGCATGGTAGACTAGACGAGAGAGAGAGATGGGCGAGTTGGATCTCGATAGAGGGCGTCAGACAAAAGTAAGAGAGAAGATGTTATACGACGTCGTTTTGCTTCTCCGTCTAATTAACTGGGCTTATTGCAATAGATAATGGGCCCAACATGCTGGGCCTGTCTAATTCCTTTACTATCACCATAGACCTTCTCGACACACATTGAGTTCCCGGGTAGCATCCCCTACAAATACGGGTTTTAACGTACTAACAAATTTCTCTTATCTGTTCATAATTTTTTACGTTTTAACACTTTTTTACATACGATCTCAGTATTTAAGATAAGTATCCGCTGCAAAAATAATATTTTTCTCAGCGAAAAACAAGTATCCATTGCAGAAATAATACTTTCATATTTTTTAACGAAAAACTTAACAATCATATTTGTCTCGTTCATTTATCATAATTTAGTATTTTATTTGTTAATGAAAATTATTTAGTGATCGTCTGATATTTGTTTTATTAATTTCTCTAAATATATATATATAATGAATTGGTAATATAAATAATATTTATATATTATAATAAAAAGCATCGATAAAATGCCATGTTTGACCTGGATTATCCGATGACTTGACTTTGAATTTTGCGTGACCTTATGGGTCAAAATCAATGCAAGTTCTTCAATGGACAAATATGGAAATCTCTTGGCTTAGAATCTTTATCATACATGTCATTGTTGCACTTCAATTTGCGGTGAGATGGGGTCAACAACGATAAGGTCATTTGTCCAACACCGTCAAAGAATTGTCACAACTTGGAAAATAATAATAATTGCAATATTTAATTAAAGTTTAACAAAATTGAAAATAAAAATTCATGTTATATTATATAATTTATTAATTAAGCTCTAAAAAGTGATTTATGAAATTTAAGTTTTTGATTAATTATAATGCTTGATCTTTTTTACAAATTATTTCTTAAAAATTTAATGGATAAAAATATAAAATAAATTTATTTTATAGATTATAACACTTAATTAATATTAAAAGTGTGCAATTAGTACTTTTAGACTATACAAACATCAATATTAAACTAAGACTTAATATTTAGAAAAAAGGATCTAATTTTTTATTAATTATTTAAATTAATAACATAACATGTCCTCTTCCCTCTTCTAATACATCCAAAATTTTTGTCTTTGCTTGACATTTTCTTCCATTTTTCAGCCCACAATTTAGGAAAATCAATTATGGTTGTTTTTGTCTCTATTAATGTCGACCAGACGTGGACAATATTATAATTTTATAAAATTATTTAATGTAATTTATTTTTAAAAAATGAATCTTTCAAAATTTTTGAATAAGTAACTCTTAACTAAGCCTCTTCTAGTCTCACGTGTTACAATTTACAAATGTGAAAGTCTTAAGTGCTCGTATGTTTTTCGTACGCATGTTGGTTAATGTAGATTATTCCAATGTCACATCAAATGTTACAACATAATTCTCATACGGTATCTTCTTAAATCTTAATATAAATAAGTTAATATTAGATTTATTTATTAATTTTATAATTTAGTGATATTTATTACGTGATGCTTACACGTTTATCGTTAATTAGTATAATAATGAAAAATTAACAAAATAATCATTGTACTACAGAATTAATGACAAGTCAATCACTGAACAATTTTTGTTAACAACTTAAACACTTAACAATGAAAAATGAACAGAGTGGATATCATTGTTATATTTTCCGTTAAAAAACATTGTTGTTCCTCTGCAGGACGTTGTCTTTCCGTAGCAGAAAGTTGTCTTTCCTGAGTCATATTTTAAGGATTTATTTTTTGTAGCGTAAAGACAACTTTTCCTAGAGGAAATAGGACTTTCATGTGCATCTTTCCTATGCAAATAAGGAACAAATTCATTGTTAGAAAAACACAAACAAGTTGTGATTCTCATATGGACAATAAAACAATTATAATTATCTCATTTCTAAAATATTATATATTATTTTACAAAATCTTTTAAATTATAAAACTACAAATATTAAAATAAGTTTATACAATATTTTCTAAAATCTATTCTCCATAGATTTTAGCTTTTTTCCACTAAAAGACTATGAAATCACTAATTATTGCAGTTTTTTCATAAGCATTATCTCTTTTCTATTACGAATTCTCTGAAACGATATACTCGAGTTATTTATCTCTAGTCAACGACAACGTTTGCTTCATTTATTTTTCATAGTTCAATGTTTAAATTGTGAGCAAAAATTTTTCAATGATTCACTTGTTATTGATTTCATAGTACAATGGTTGTTTTGTTAATTTTCCTATAATAATTAATAAAAATGATAAAGAATTAAAATAAAATATTATACTACACTAATTAATGAACGTCACATCCTGAGATATAATTAGAATATAAAATTATATGCTAAATCTAACATTATTAATATAAAAATTCATGTTTGAAGATCAAAATCCAAGTATATTTCAATGCGTTTCAAAAATTTTCAACCAGCTACAAAACATCGATGCCTCCATATACATGGTAGAGTACTTTAACATTGACATGTAGATTTAAAAATTAGATTTTATTTAACTGCGATTGTTATACTTCTTAAGTAGACAATTACAAAAAAATTGTGATAGTCTGCCCTATGAAGACAAGGACAACCCAAATTCTATTGATTGTAAGGACTCAATCTATGCTAATGGAGGTGCAAAATCTCACATCGCTTGGTGTTAGAGTTCGATGTGATGTAAATTCTATTGGGTCGGGCCAGTGGATTGACATTGTCAATCCCATTAAGGATTTTATTTTTTCTATAAATTAATGTAAGCTAAAGTCTCAAAACTCGCAGTTGTATTTTGATATTCATGGTAACTTTATTCATCTGTCCATGATTTTTTCCTAAAAGAATTTTCTACGTAAATCTGGTGTTCCACATTGTTTTTTTTTTTTTTTCTGATTATCGTCTAACAAGTGGTATCAGAACTTTGATTTTGAGAGTTCGTGTTTTCAAGTGTGTTGAAATAAATTCTCCCCTGTCGTTCTGCATTAAATAAGATTTGTGTAATTTTTTCAGAAAATTAAAATTTTTGAAAAAGAAAATAAGAAAAAATGTAAAATTATTCCCTCTACCATTCGTCTTGTTTATGAAGATTCGTCGAATCGTCATCAGAAATTATTGTCATGTCCATCGTGAAAGATCTGATCTTTCCCTGCTTTTAAGTTTGTTGGAAACATTGTACTTCTGCAGCAACAAGTTCGTCACCAGAAGGTATCTATTCATCATCAGTCGCCATATATATGCATCGTTGTTCTCCATTATCGCTGTCAAGCCATTTTGATTGGGACTGCCACTAGAGTGTCTTGTGCAAAGTTAAATTTTTTTGTCATAGATAAAAATTGTTTAAAATTCTTGAGATTTTTGGAAGATTTTTTAGAGATTAAGTTAGATAATTTATGGTAAATTTGAAATCGCATAAATATCTCAATTTTAGATATTGTTTTTAATTGAAATTCAAATAATGTTTGAATTTGGTAATATTTGCGATTATTCGACGATTTGATTTGATTTTGGTACTGATTAATTATTATAGAAATATATAAATTTTGTAGATATCTTTTGGAATCTTGTGATATCCATGATTTTCTGCTTTAATTTTGGGAAAATATTTTATTGAAGCAGTAATTTTTGGTGAGATATTTTTGTTGAATAATGTGTTTTTGGGAAGGTGAGATATATGAAGGAAATGTTTGATATGATAGCTATGCTCGCACATGTTTAGATTACTTTTTATGAGATTTGAATATGTCATCATTGTCGTTTAAGTGTTTCTTAAACCTAATCAGTATCAGTTGTTGAATTTACCCTTGAAGACTTTTATATTGATGATTTGTATTTTTCTTTGAGACGGGCAGATGAGCCCTCGTTGCAGATTTTCTATAAATGTGTGAAAGAAGAAAATTTTAAGATTTATAAATTAGTTCCTTGCATCATAATTTGTTTTGAGATGGAGATTGTCAAAATTTAGGATTTTGAATTCATTTTGCTGGGCCGAGTTAACGAGCATGTGTTATGGATCTCCTTCATATAATTCATGTCAAGGTGAAGATTGTTAGAGTTCGATGTGACCCAAATTCTATTAGGTCGGGCCGGTTGGCCCACATTGTAAATCTCATTTAGAGTTTTGTTTCTCTATAAATTCATATAAGTTAGAGTCGCAAAATTTACGGTTGTATTTTGATCATCATAATAGATTTATTCCTCTGTTCATGGTTTTTTTCCGAAATGGTTTTTTCACGTAAATTTGGTATCCCGCATCGTTTTTTCTTTTTCCAGTTATTGTTCAATCTCTAACACCTAGAAAAGTGAAAAATAAATGGTTCATAAATAGAGTTATTCTCTTTATCGAGTACAATACATTTTGGGCTAACTTCAAAAATAAATCGTATGAGCTTCAACTCAACTAAGACAATATTGTATTGTGAGGACTTGAGACTCCACAAATGGTATCAAGCCAAAGTTCACCCGGAAGCGAGACTGACATAGAAATTGGGGCCCCAAGAGAGGAGATTATGACATCCCACCTTATGAAAGCATTAACAACCCAAAAATCTGTTGATTGTGAGGGACCAATTCATGTCATTAAGTGTGCATAATCTCACATCGATTGAAAGAATGAAAAATAAGTAATTTTTAAGTAAAATTCTCATATCTATTTAATATAATATATTTTAGCATAATCTCAATAATAAAATTATATAAATTTTGAATCAAATTAAACAATATTGAACTAAAGAACAAGATTCTCAATAAGAATTATCTAGATTAATAAAGTAGCATATATTTATTACCCAATTATTTTATAAACCTTAACTTTTCAGCAACAAAAGCTGTTTTTTTTTCTCAGCTTTATCTTTCCCTGCGATGATTATGACTACTAAAAGGTAACATGTCACACCCCATTCACTCCCAACATACTCCCACTCTAATTAATCAATTTCTAAATTGTCAAAAATATATTATATATTATTTTATCCACCAAAACTAAAGTGCAGTGCCACCCACAAAATGGGAATAATAATACAGCATTTATATAGAATTATAAAACTATTTTTGTCCCCCTTTTTTTTGTTCATAATAAACATTTGTTACTTTTAATGTACGACAAGATTTTCAGTAGAACACGTATCACAGATTCCATTTTGGTTAAGTCTTTTATATATATATAAAGGGTTTGGTGCAGTTGTTGGGAATTAGATAGTACATTATGAAATAGTAATTTTATCTATATATATATATATATGTATATAATATAATACTATATAATATAATTATAATATAAGGGAGTAGTGTGATTGTTAGAAGCTTGCATAATTGGATGAGCTTGCCCGAATATTGTCACTTTGGTGTTTTTTTGTGTTATGGCCTAATGACAGTGACTTAAGTGATTAATTTAATAAGATTCCATTGCAAAATGAGCCTTTAAGAAAGTGGCTAAATAAAGAAAGTAGATAATAAAGTAATTTGTCTTTGCCATGTGTTGTATTCCTCCATTTTAAACCGTGACATTTCATTTTTCTATGTTAATTATATTATCTTATATCAAATTATTTAACTTAAGTCAAACTACACTATTGTATAATATATAGTCTTAATATTAAACATTGACCCGACAAGGTAAAAAATCGCCCATTAGATAAATAGAACATGTAAATCATATCATTTCAAATTTTCTTTAGTAGGCTTTTCATTCGATCCATCTATGCTCTATGAAACTCATACACTTGAAAATAAGTGTTAATGACTTCGCTTGTGATTTTGTGATGGATCATGTAATGTCTTGATATCCACTAAATAGAAGTGGAGATAGGGACGTTACAAATTAATATCAGAGTTAAACCCTAATAAAAAATGAGACCAATGAAAATGTTTGACCTCCAATGAAAGGCGATTATGACAAACACGTTGTGAGAATAAGAGACCCAGAGGAACAGAAGTTGAGTAATTTCACATCAGTTGGCTTAGATAAAGAGCAATGATTTATAAATAGGGTCTCAACTAGTACAATCGAAATTGCTTCACTCGAGGGGTATTGTTAAATGGGTCAAATATTCATGTGCTCATTAATGTATAGATTTCTCATTGTTACTCTTGAAAAGGCAAACTCTCTCCAACCACGTCACTTTTCAATTCTTCTTCTTGCCACATGGACAAAAGCATAATTTTCATGTTAAATATTAGGTTTTACTAAAAATTATGCTATTTTTTATGTACAATACCCTTATCCCCGTCATTTCGTCCAAGGTTAGCGTCCAAGTTAGTGGGATGATCAAGATCTAGCCTTGTTCGACTCGACCATAAATCAAATTTTTATTATTTTAGTAATATGTTAAAATTTGTTCCAACTTAATTTTGAGTTAAATTTTTACTTAATTTTGAATGAAATGACCTTTGTATACTTTAATTAACGAGTCGACTTAAAGCCACTCTAGAGTTTGACCCATGAACTATTCCACAGGCTAATTCAAAAGCGGGATCGATAGTTCAAGATTAGCATAACATACCTTGTACCATCCTTTTTTGTCTAGGTAGACTCGAGTCTAAATGAAAGTTGTGGTCAAGATCTATCGGATCAAGCATGAGCTTGATTACAGTAGACTAGATCGGGGCATGAGGATATACATGTCCATTTGGAATTCATAATTTTTTTAGGATATGTTAATTTAAAAACAAAAACCAAAATTGGATATATGTATTTAATATTGAAATTATAATGAAATTAAATAGGGAAAATAATAATATAAACCCTAAACTATTAAATCATCGACAAGCCAAACCTTAAAATAATTTAGCGAATAACTAAATTATCGAATTATAGAAAATGAAGAAGGCAAACCTCGTTGTCACGTTTTGCGTTAAAAATTTTAAAATAATCTGCTAAGTATCCGTTACAGAAATGATATTTTTCGCAGCGGAAACATGTCTTCTGCTACAGAATCTTAGTTTCCTCAGAACAATCCAAGGGTGAAGCACGACCCCAACCCGAAGTACAACCTTAACCTCAAACTCAAACACGACTAATATCTCAATTGGTTTGTTTTCAACATATATCAAATTGTGTCTATTCACCGGTCTTCAGAAATGAGTCAACGAATAGTATGTACAAAGCTGATATTAAAAATTGTTCGATTATTATTGTATCTAGAAGAGTATATTTTGATACATCGATTGATATGAAAAATAGAAGACACGTTTCTTCTGAGGAAACTAAAATTCTGCCGCGGAAGACAAGTATCTGCTACCCCTTTCCGCAGCAGATACTTGTATTCCATTGAGTTTCCATTGCGGAAAGCAAATCCTTGAAATAAGACTAACTTTCTGCAGCAGAATGGATGTTTTCGTTGAGGAAAATATCTTTTTCAGAGTAAAAGGCATGGTTCTGTTGCATAAAATACCATTTCCACATCAGGTAGATTATTTTAAAATTTTAACAAAAAAATGTGACAACGAAACTTGTCTTCTTCATTTTCTATAATTCGATATTTAAGTTGTTCGCAAAATTAGTTTAAGGTTAGACTAGCCGCTGATAGACGCAATAGTTCACTGTTATTTTTGTTAATTAACCAATTAAATATTAAGTGGAAGTTGCATTTCCAAAAGGATAGAGCAATAAAGTCCAACAATTTGGGGAGCTTTAAATGTGCCATTTCTATTTCCACAAACAATTTCCCATTAAAGAAACTTAGGCGAGGACTATATTTATTTACTAATTTTGTCCTACCCATTTGTTTTCAATATTAATTAATATAAAAAAAAACTATATGATAACAAAGAGTGTGTTTAGGCGTTTAAAAATTAATTAATAATTCCTAATTTAATTTTTAATTATATAAAATAGTGAAAATGATAGTAATAAAAAATTACTAAAAGAATAAAAATGTTGCTTAATTAAGTAATTAAAGTTTTTGTCTTAATTACGTAATCAATTATTGCATTATTTAATATTTCTTAATAAATAACAAAAGGTAATGCGTTACTTCCTAGCGGCCTCAATTCGCGCCATTATTCCTTTCCTTTCGGTCACGTTCTTTTATCTCGCACAAATATTTGACGCGATTGAATTGACCACACTACCCTCGTCAAATGTAATTTTTTTAATTTCTTAATTAAAGGCTCAAAATTACTCCTATTTTAGGCTTTTTATTAAAAATATATATATAAATATATTGCTTAGAAATTAGTAGTGTTTAGTTTAGACCGTGGAAGAAAAAAAAACATAGAAATTAACAAGACAACCACTTAACTATATGATTAATGACAAGTCAACTGTTAAATAATTTTCACTAATAAATAAAATACTTAACTATAAGAAATAAATGAAGTAAATATCGTAGTTAATCTGTTGAAAGAAACGTTAAAAACGAGAAGACTTTCATAAATAAAAAATTTCTAGTTAATTGTTTGTTGAAAAATTAATGTACTTCAAACTAAACATATTTCCAATCCACTATGGAAACTTGCCGAAAAATCGATTTTATATATGTTAACCTGTTCGAAATCGATTTTGGTATCAAAATGAAAGATTTTTCAGTTAACTGTTTGTTGAAAAATCAATGTACTACAAGCTATACATGTTTCTGTTCCACTGAGGAAATTTGCTAGAAAACTGATTTTAAAAACATTAACCTGTTCACAATTGATTTTGATATCAAAATAGAAGATTTCTAGTTAACTGTTTGTTGAAAATTCAATGTTCTCAAAGCTGGATATGTTTCTGAACAACTGAGGAAACTCGTCGAAAAATTTATTGTTTACTATATTGAAAAACGACAAAAAATTTAGCAAATGGAGTAGAAAGAACCCGTTTCCGCATTGGAAAGAAACATTATGCAGCAGAAAAAATACTTTTTGCATCGAAAACGAGTATTTCGCTGCAGAAAAAAATTAAAATTTTTAACAAAAAATGTGACAACGATGCTTGCTACGTTTATTTTCCTTAGTTGAGTATTTTATTTGTTAGTAAAAATTATTTAGTAGTTGATTTGTCATTAATTTCATAATTCAATAGTTGTTTTGTTAATTTCTCAAAATATTATAATAAACACTTCGACCAAGTATTGCTCAAGAGTATTTTTATGACTAATTGTTTGATTCTTGTATGAACATTTCAGAAAGATTCAATAAATACATTTCCGACTAAAATAAGACTTATTTCCATTGAAATTTCAATCATGGAGTAATATTCATATAATTAGTCATGTCACATGTGTATTTTTAAATTTATATTTTAATGTATTGGTCATTTATAATAAATTAATTATTCTAATAATAAATAATATATAGATAATGAATAATATTATGTTTATATTTTATTTATATTTTTTGACATGTTAAATATTTATTAGTGTAATTAATAATTTATAATTTATTATATTAATTATATTAATCAATATTTTCTAAAAATTAAAAAAATAAATATAATATTACTCATAAATAATATATTGTTGGAAAAGGAAATATCCTGTTGGCATGTTAATATATTTGATATGCTTAAATTTGAATGGAGGGTAATTTAGTCAAGAACTGACGAGCAGGGCGCTGGGGAGTCCAGCGAAACGCGAGCTGTTATAAACGAAACGCGTTTTGGCCGGCGATCATTTGGTTGAACCACCTAACAACCGCCACTTTCCTTCCCTCTCTCTTCTCTTGCTATACACTTTATTTTATTATAACAATAAAATAATTATTTTTATTTAAATTAATTATTTTCTTTTCTCATATATAAAACTATAAATTATCCGTTCTTTCCCCTATTTTTTCGGTTTCCTTGGCCTTTCGCCCAACGCCCTCTCTCTCTCTCTCTCTCTCTCTTTATGCTTGCCGGCAAACCTGCTTCACTGGCCGGCAAACCGTGCCTGTTTCCGGCGGCGGTGTCTGCTACGGCTGAAAACTGCTCATCTGAATCCCATTGTGGCTGTGGCTGTTTGCTCGGTATTCTTTTGGAGAAGATTTTGGATCCATGGGTCTGACTCGGTCAAGCTCTGTTTGTTCCATTTTGACGGAATGTGGTCGGTCACTTTGACGCTGAAGTATTTTTCTTCTTTTTTCGTGGCTGAGATTGATATTTGGGGTTCGCTCTTGGTGCCTGGATTTCGGAACTTTTTGTTTGTGGTTGTTCTGGTTGTTTGTTCCGTGGAGTGAACGAACACGGAGACGTATCGCGATCGACTTGGTAATGAGATGGTAGGTATTTCATATTTCGTATCCTGATGGTTCGATTTTCGTATAGTTTAACGAATTTGAATTTACACCAGGAATTTATACGATTCCGTTTTCTTCTCTTTCACATGTCAGATCTTGCGCTAAACACATTTTTGGAGTAGTTTAAGAATGTATTCTTATCATTATTATTTTTCTGCATCAGTTTCGGCCTGTATGAATTTCATCTTCCCCTTGATTTTATTCATTTTTTTTTTCTGGAATTAGTTATGTGAATAAATCAGGGGATGCATGGTACATTACAGAAGTTTTGAACCTTTTGGATGCTACATTTTTCAGTAACATTTTTTCACTAGTTCATATTTACATTGCTTATTATTGTAATTTTTGGTTTCATCTTCCATCTGTTTTTTTACGACTGAATCTTGCGGATAAGTTGGATGAGTATTCATTATTATTCGTTTTTTCCCCTTCATTAGTTATCTCCTTAGATTTGGGTTTTGTATTATTAGTGGCGTTCAAGTTGTTGATTTCGATAAGTATTTCAGTGTGCGTGTTTGTTTGATGCTACTAATTCATCATAAATTTGTTTGACAATGCCCCTTGCTGGGCAAGTGATACGGCTGGGTCCATTTCTTTTATGTTTTATTAGAACAGAGTAGAAGAGAAGTCCGTTAATGATACGTCGTGCGTTGATTATTTGCTGTGGTATTATACTGGTAATCATGTGAACAATATTTTTTTTGCGAGTATTTTGACAATATAGCCACTGTTCTGCCCATAATACTTCATATGATTTCCTGGGACCCGTTTATGTCTTTCTTTTAATTGTGAGAAATTGATTTGGGCCCTATTTTATTATTTATTTTGGGTTTTCTCTGGCTTGTAAAGAACTGTCGATTACCTTTTCATTACTTAGAAACAATGATTTGATGGAGTTTAAATGACCAACAGTATAAGTTCAGAAGAATGTTTATTTCTCATCTTTGTTAGAGCGTTTGGTCATCAGTTGGACAGGTTAAATTTCTGATTGATTTGCTGTCATTGAGTAGTTAACCTGGATTTTTACTTAATGCTGGAGATATATAAGAGATTACATTGATGAAAACTAGTCTTCCGGTCAACTGTCAAGTATTATTTCAAGTTTGTATGTAGTCCATTTGGTCCTTAGATAAAGTCGACAATGGAGTTTACTTGATTTACATGTTATTTACAGTTTTCAATTATCAACTTAATGTCTAAAGACTGATTGTAAAGGTCTCTACCATCATCGTCTTGAGACATCCATCTTTGTTTTTGCACATGTTATTCTAATATTGTATTAATTTTTTGACAGGTGGAGAGAAGAATGTATTTATCTAAAGAGGCCAAAAGTGGGTTAGAATTTCTGAAGAGGAAAAGGCTTCAGAGAATGAACGCACAAACTGCCTCTGAAACTGTATCTGTCTCTAATATGATTGCAAGAAGTGGAGGAGATGCCTTGAGAGCTTCAACGCCATGTGGATTAAGATCAATTGGTAATGCTGATTCATTTTCTGAGTCAATTAGTCCCTCAAATGCAAAGGATTTCTTTTCAAAACGTGAAGTGGACAAATTTAACTCTAGCGATTTAGACTGGATTGAGAAGATTCCAGAATGCCCTGTATATTGTCCATCAAAGGAAGAGTTTGCAGATCCTTTGGTTTATTTGCAAAAGATTGCTCCACAAGCCTCTAAATATGGTAAATATCATCATTGAACTTGGTACAATATTTATTGACTAGACATTGGTTTGTTTATAAGATTTTTTATCTGATTATTTTGGTTTTGTTTATTTCCTTTTCATTCTCTTGTACCTTTAGCAGTCACAACTTCTCTTGCTTAAAATACCCTAAAAAAAAAATACAATCAGGGACAAGCATAGCCAACCTTTTCTTCTATACCACCATAACCCGTCCCCACTCCAACAAAAGATTTCTTATTGAAAACAAAATCAACAAAAAAAAAAACAGGCCAATCCCACATCCAAGACCACAGGAGATTAGACACATTGCAACATCCTCCTCCGTCTTACCATACAAACTACCTGGGGAAAGGCGTAGCCTTTTATTCTCAAATTATCCAAAAAGAGAAGCCATGCGACAATCTAGCCTAGTGGGGAAATTGGGATAGAAATTCTTTTACACTACCAAATTCTTTTTCCTTGAAGGATTGACCATAATTTCTCCATCAAAATCTTTATAGAAAAGACTTCGCTGAGGACATAGTCTTTTCTTGGGTTCCAACACAGTGGAATATGTTTACCTCTCTCCAACTTCCCTTGGGAATTCTCTGGGGCGAGGCACCAAAACCTTAGTTTTCTTTTCTTTCAAAGGGTGAATGCTCATTGCTCCATGGGGCAATCAACTCCCCAGGTGTGGCATGTCTGTCTCATGCAAAATGTATAACTGGGGAAACAAACTTCCAAATGCCCTTTCCAAAGGTTTTACAAAACGAAAGATGAGTACCATAATGAATTGGTTCATTTAATAGTATTTTATTATAAAAAAAAAACCTTGTTTCTCATTTCATATGATTGGAAAAATCATTTAAGAACCCGTTGGTTCATTAAAATTTTAGCGAGTTCTCTAAACTTCTAAGTTTCTTGGTCTTATGATGAATATATTAAATTAATAGTTAAATATTATTCAAACTTCTGAAAACTGGATTTTGTTGGTTGTTGTGTGTCACTCATCCAATGAAAATGTTTTAATATATTGTCACTTGGCATTTGGCATCAAGAAACGTTGGGTTTTATAAGACTTTTCTCTGATGTTTTAGAACGCTTATTTTACTTTCATTTGCCGCTTTGTTTCAATCTGAACCACTACTGATAACCGTTCTTTCCTTAATTGAATCTGAAACTTAAAGGTATATGCAAAATTGTCTCCCCTTTAAGTGCTTCTGTTCCAGCTGGGGTGGTGTTAATGAAGGAACAATCTGGGTTTAAGTTTACTACCAGAGTGCAACCTCTTCGCCTAGCTGAGTGGAACACTGAGGACAGAATCACATTTTTCATGAGTGGAAGGTAACCGCTATTATGGAAAGCCATTTCTCAATTTAATGCTTCTTCTTCTGAGTATTAGCGTTGCTTTCAGATATTATACTTTTCGCGATTTTGAGAAAATGGCCAACAAGGTTTTTGCACGAAGATACTGTAGTTCTTCCTGTCTCCCTTCCGCATATATGGAGAAGGAGTTTTGGCAAGAAATTTCTTGTGGAAAAACTGAAACAGTTGAATATGCATGTGATGTAGATGGTAGTGCCTTTTCATCTTCTCAAAATGACGAGCTTGGGAATAGCAAATGGAATTTGAAGGTATTGATCTATTAATTTGCCTTAATTGTTCCTATTTATTAGTTAGGCTACTGTATCAGAATGGAGATGAGCTTTTCAGGAGTGCACCCAATGAATCTTTTTCTTTGATTTGAATGACCCTGTTAACATTTTACATCTATTTATATGAATCTCTGTTGAATATTAATACCTCGAAGGATCAAGCTTCAGTGTAAATAATTTTTATACATTTTTTTTATGATTTATACCAAAAGAAAGACGGTGCTGTTTTATGATTTGATGATTCCAGTCGCTTGCCAATGGTGAGCCATATCATGTTTGTTCATAATTTTTCATCCAGAATAAGAGTTCACATGTTGAACTCAATAACAAGGACAATTTTTTTGCAAATTATCATGCGAATGCAATTAAGAGAGAATTGATGAGATGAAACTAGAGTAGCTCTATGAACAGTATTGAATTAATGTGTATGATGCCTGTCATCTTCTGTTTTTTCTTTTTTGTTTCATTGATTAGCAATCTCCGTCCAAGAAAATCGAAGTATACAAATGATGGAAGTAACATTCCACCATTTTTTATTTCTACAATTTTAGTTGATTTTCATTGTTCCCTTACGTCTATCTTCAGTTTCTGTGATTTTAAACGGACATTACCATGTTTTTCCAGTCTTTTCAACTTGATTATGCTTTGAATTAACTCCGTGACTTGTTTGGCTGACAGACGGACCCACCATTTTTTATTTCTACAATTTTAGTTGATTTTCTTTGTTCCCTTACGTCCATCTTTAGTTTCTATGATTTAAATGGACATTACCATGTTTTTCCAGTCTTCTCAACTTGATTATGCTTTAAATTAACTCCGTGACTTGTTTGGCTGACAGACGGACCCTACATGGATTGCAATCTAATTCTAGTTTTTTTTCCTTAACTTGAGATACCACATACTTTAATTTGAAATTTCAATAAATGGCTCCCTTATATGAGTCTTACAAAGTTCAAGTTTAGCTGGATGGATCCAGGGATAACTCTCAGTATAGAATCTATATTGTTTCATAGCATAAGATTAATGGCTATTAAGTAGATGACGTTGTTTTCATTTTGTTTTTTTTTTCTGTGGGCCATTATTGATTGTTAGCCAACTTTTGCCAGAAGCTTTCATGCTTGCCCAAGTCCATTTTGCGGCTGTTGGAAAGAGGAATACCGGTATTGAGATGACAATTCTTTGCTTTTGTTATATTTAATGGATAAAAAAATTTCATTTAGTATAGTAATTTAAATTGGCTTTATCAGGGAGTGACTGATCCCATGCTTTACATTGGTATGCTGTTTAGTATATTTGCTTGGCATGTGGAGGATCATTATTTGTACAGGTATTCTTCTTATTTATATTACATGAAAATAAAATTATTTCTTATTCTGATTGAATTGAGTCATTATTTGTTTAATAGTCTATACAGTCTTATCTGTTATTTATTTATCATATTATTTTATTTGTAGTATTAATTATCATCACTGTGGAGCTTCAAAAACGTGGTACGGCATCCCTGGCCATGCTGCTTTGGAATTTGAAAAGGTTGCGAGGGAGGATGTATACACCAATGATATAATGTCGATTGATGGGGAAAATGGAGCTTTTGATGTCCTCTTGGGGAAAACAACTTTATTTCCTCCGAATATTCTGTTGGAACATGATGTCCCCGTATACAAGGCTGTGCAAAACCCTGGGGAGTTTATCATTACTTTTCCTAGAGCATACCATGCAGGATTTAGTCATGGTATAGTATTGAAATCAACACTAACTTAAGAGTTCACTTAGTTATCCATTTTACGTCATCAAATACAATTGTTGTAAAATTCAACCCTTTGTTTTATTGTTTACATGGTATCTGTAGGCTTTAATTGTGGCGAGGCTGTGAACTTTGCAATTGATGATTGGTTCCCTATGGGTGAGGTGGCCAGCCGACGGTATGCAGCTCTTAATAGGGTGCCTCTACTTCCTCATGAAGAACTTCTGTGTAAAGAAGCAATGCTTTTGCATAAGAGATTAGAACTTGAAGACTTGGATCATTTATCTGCAAATTTTGTCTCTCATCGTTCCATCAAGTCTTCTTTTGCTAGTCTAGTTCGGTTCCAGCATTGTGCTCGATGGTTGCTGATGAAATCGAAGGCATGCACTGGTGTTGTTGTAAATTGTCATGGGACCATCCTTTGTAGTTTATGCAAACGCGACTGTTACATAGCTTATGTTAACTGCAGCTGTTATGGACATCCAGTGTGCCTTCGCCATGGTTTGCTTCCTCCAATTCTTGTAGTTATAAAATTTACTTTCGTTATGACCTCCATGTTCCTAAAGAATACTCTAGTGTGTCAATGAAAGAGAAGTGTTTGTTTTAATGTGATTTCAATATTTTAAGATAAAGGCGGACATCACCACAAATACTCTGTTAATTGTATCGAATTAATAATGTTACTGCATATAATATTGTGGTTTTGGAATGAGTTTTTGTTGTCTTGTGTAGCACCGTTTAAGTTAAAGTCATTAAATCTGATGTAGTCTGTCTAAAAGAATCCTGAATGATGGGATAGTGTTGGTGCTAAAAAAATTAAAAGAGTTTCCAGTTTTGTATAGCACAAATGAAGTTAAAGCTGTTGCTAAATCTAATGCAGTATACCTAGAAAAGAACAGGGCAGTTTATTTTTCTGTTTGAACTTGAGAACTCACTAAACTGTAATATTTAAAGGGATATTAACATAATATTTGTGGTTTGTGACTGTTTATTTGGTCCTTTTAATGATTTTGTTTAAATAATCAGATATTCAGTCTCTGGACTTCTCTTGTGGAGGCAACCGTACTCTTTATTTGCGGGAGGGTGTTTCGGATATGGAACTTGCAGCCCAAAAGTTTGAGCAGGAAGTAGGGATATCGGACGAGATCAGTGGACAAGCTGGAGCAAACGACAACTT
>CM039470.1:34634718-34734561 GCA_022433065.1 Begonia loranthoides
TAGGGATATCGGACGAGATCAGTGGACAAGCTGGAGCAAACGACAACTTGCATTCTTATTTACATAAAAGTTTGTTTCAAAAGGCTGAAGAGAGTGGATACATTCCTTATTGTGATATAGAAGTTGAGTTGTATCCTGAAACTTCTGACGGGGATAGGATTCAACCATTGTTAGAGCAAGAGAGGAGGATCTCTTACAGTCAACCCATCTCTAGTGATATCACTGGAGAATTTAAATCGGGAATGTCCAAATCATCTGTTTCTCATGGATCATTGTCGTTTTCTTCACTTCTTGAGCCTTTTGATTCTGGTTTTTCGCAAAACTATGTAAGATCTAGTTCTGTGATTATTAAAACCAGCTTTTCGGTGTGTACTTTCACTTGATCACTTATAAACATGGCGCCATAAATTTAAAAATTTCTGCTATCTTCTCTGCAACAGGTGCAAAAGAATGCTAAGGCCAACTTAAAAAATCTTGATTCTGAAAGGTTTACTCGAGGAGCTGCCTCTTGTGCATGTGAATCTTCACCATCTGTTCCATTTTGGGAGACTACTTGTGCAGAAACTATTTGTGAATCAGAACCACAACTCGCTGATGAAGAAGGTGATAGTTCTGACGAGATATTTCGGGTTAAGCGCCGGACTTTGAAAGAAAAGAAAAATATGAAGGAGTCATCTTTGAAGCAGTCTAAACACCAGGTACTGTAATTCTATTTGATCCATCTCTATTTAATGCTGGAATTCTATAAAGCTTTATTCGTACATTGAAATTCATGTGGAGAATTATTGAATGTTAATACCCTGAATCAGTTGTCTTTCAGTTTTCTACGTGCTCTCATGGGGGACTTATGAGCTGCAAGCTTAAATGAATAGGCGTTCAAACCCTTACTTTTGGAAGGAATTATTTTACTTTATTTTCTAACCTTTATTATTATTATTATTGTTTTATAAAAGCTTGTTTTTCGTTTAATAGAATAAAGTAATTGATGGATTCAAAGTGAAATAATTTTGCAATGCATTTTGACTCTGAAGTTTCTTAATTTCTTTTGGTCGGAGACATTTGAACAATATTTTCATAATTCAATTCCTGGTAGCCTTTTTGGTTATAGTTGAAAGAATGGCTCTTGCATCCTTTGGGAAAAACTATTAGTGGATTTCTGTAGGCAGATGCTGTTTATAATGTCCTCCATGTTTTACCAATTCAGTTTAATTGTACAAGATGTATTTACCCAGACCTTCTAAAAATATTGTGCCAAATGACATTAACATTTTTGCAGGTTCTTAAAAGACAAAAAAAGTTTCAACCTCATACAAAAGTCAGGCAACTCATTTCTTCGTATCACGGCAGATCAGGTGAATCGACTTCCATACTTCAAACTGCCATTTGTGAAGGAACTGCAGAGAACGTGTTGAATGAAAGATCTGCAAGAGGAAGTACCATTCCCATCTCTATTAAGTTTAAAAGATCACCTAGTGAAGAAGCAACAAGCCGACGAAACCTCGGCAAATATTCGCTAGAGCATAATATAACAAAGCCGTGGAGGGACCTATGCTCTAAGGGCAAAGCAATTGAGCCCAAGTGCCTTAAGGTAAGAGGTCCATCTCTTCTTGGGTCAGAAGGCAGGTTGAAGTTGAATTGAAGTCTCGAGTCTCACCTGGGAGCATGATTTAGGTCGGTATCTCGAATTTAATTTTCTCTAATGGTGAAATTCTAACAACACAGGAAAAAAAGCAATAGATTAAATTGGGGAGCAGCGAAAAAAGTTAACCTTAGGCTAAAAATTTTATATTCTTTGTGCGGGTCTCGAATTGAGGTCTCTGCAGTGGGGGTAATTCTTAAGGTTCTCTGGCCAGGATGTTTTTCTGTCTTTGGCAGGAGAGCTTTCTGCAATCTTAAATTTAGGAGTATGATATAGCAAATTTGATGTATATTTTGTTGGTATCAGTCAATTTTTGAAGCGCAACCCGTTTGCTGCTTTTCAATTAGCTCACATTCTTTTTGTAGCCAAACTTACACTGTTCAGACTTGCTCAAATAAAATCTCAGAGAAATGCCGTTTTCTCTGTTGTCAACAACCCTACTATCTCCGAATCTGTTGCTTTCATTGCTGGAAGATGTGCATACCTACAAAATCTTCTGCTTTATGTGCTTCCTTTTTATTTATTCTCATTTTTCAGAAGAGAAATTTAGCAAATAGGAAAAATAGGGAAACTAGGTAGGGTTTTGATCCTGTTCCTACTTTGCCAAACATTCAATGTTCTTGTTTGTGATTAGAGCTGTTATGGGTCCCTTCCAATAGCCTTTTTCCTTTATTAGAAGAAAATAGAGGAAAGTTTGTGGGTTGCTACGTATCTTTCAATCCCAACAGGGTTTCTTGTTTCCACGATGAGCTCATTGCAGAGCCAAAAGTCTGGTTTTAGTCATGTGTGGTGGGCTTGGTTTTAGTCATGTCTATTTCTTAATTTTTGATTTTATTTGAAAGAGAATCAAACTACCTTGGGTCTGTCCAGGTTTGTTCTCCCTTTTAAGATATTCTAGGCCGTCTCATTTTTGGACAATTTCCCACCTTGTAATGCATGCCCTAACCTTGCACAATTTCTCTACTTTTTAATGTTCTCCTAGGTCACCAAAACTTTCTACTTTTTGCCCTTTTGCACACTCCCTTCAACCTTCTTTAAGTGTTCATAAAATTTGACCCTCCATGGCAGTGGATGCCACCCCAGATATCAATGGATCTAACTAGATGGCAAGAGTGACAAAGCTCAAAAAATCTGACATAGTGATTAGAAAGATGTCTCCACAAAATCAAATTATTTGATTCTATTTCAGAAGATATAGCCAAAAATAAATAAATACAAAAACAGAGAGGAAATAAACTATTAAGAACAACCATTTGAAGCTCTGTTTCTATCAACTCCAACCTTTACTTCTTCTGTTCTTTTGTCATTATTCGTGTGAGTTCACTTACTACCCACTTGATTTTTAATCCATCTTGAACCAAAATTTGAAGGAAGGGTCGACCCATGGGTTATATCCAATGGCCGGTTCAAAATTAGTTCCAAGGTTGGCCCTTGGCTGACCATTTTACAGCTGGTGTGGCAGTTTATGTAGTCATGCATTGTGGCACCATTGAAATTGTGTATTTTTTTTAATCAAATATAACTGAGTGTATAAATCGAGATCTTGGGTTTGCGCCTCGAGATCTTGGGATCGCGACTCAACATGATTGGGCGCCACAAGGTGTTAGATATGCGATCTAGACATAATTTAAAAGGATCAAATTTTAACTTAAAACATTTAAGGGAGGGTCGACCTATAAAAGCTATATCCAATGGGCCGGCCATAAATTGGTCCGTCGGCTCTTAGCCAGTCATTTTACAACTAGTTGTGCGGTCTTTGTAGTTTTGGGTCGTGGCACCAATAAAATTATCTAAATTTTTAAGACCAAATGTAACGGAGAGAGTATAGATCGAGATAGTGAGGTCACAACTCGAGATGTGATGTTTGGTTTTCGAGTCAAGATGTTAGGACGACACAAGATGTTAGAAATGCAACTTGGACATATTGTGTTGTTGTGGTAGAGATTCTGCGTCAAAATATTTCATTAGGCTTGCAGTCACAAAATTTTAAAATAAATTGCATCGTGACAGTGTAAAGGTTTGATTCATTGACCTTGGTTTGGACCTGAGTTTGCTCCTGCATCGACAAAGGTTCCCAGTTAGACCAGGTGAGCCGATCGGGAGGTTGACCCCACTCGGACAGCACTGTCTCGCTTGTGATTACACAATTGCCTTGGGAAAGAGAGACCGCAATTGTCAACTTTGCAAGCATGGAACAAAATTCTCAAGATCTTCTAAAAAAAACTATAAAACTCTATTTTGTTGGTTCCAGAGAGAGAAGACATGTATGTTGTGTAATTCTAATGCTAGAGAGAGAAAGAGAGATCAGCCTTAACACATCACTTGTACCAAGATGAAGTTGACATTGGGTTAAAATATGTGATTACACACTGCCTTGAGTATCCCCCTTTTTTTTTTTTTTATATTCAATTTGCAAATAATATTCAAACATATTTGTTGAATAATCGAACACAATTGAGAAAAAGAAATACGAGAATAATAGACATCGAGATTTTCGTGAAAAATCCATGACATGAAAATAAAAAAACCAAAGGCAGAGAAAAGAAATACCTATAAAAAAAATCGGTACAATGAGTTTTGTGACTTAAACATATATTAAACTGAAATTCTAAACGTATTGAGATTCCTAATGTGGGTCGAACTGACTTGATCCAAATAGAATTTGATTCACACCGAACTCTAATAATTTTTACCTTGACGCGAATTCCAATATATAAAATATATTTTCAAAACTCCAGCAAGTCTTTTCTTCCATAAATGCCAATGAGAAAAAAATCAATAGCTAATGTCATCCAAACTCAAACAATTCTTGAACTTGGATGTAGGCAATGTCTTAGTCATCATATTAGTAGGATTATTATGATTACTGATTTTTCTTACAACAAAATCACTACGAGCAACCACTTCATGAGCAAAATAATAATAAATATCAATGTGTTCTGTCTTCTCATGAAATATTTGATCTTTAATGAGAAAGATAACACTCTGATTATCATAAAACACTATGGCAATCTTCAAGTTTTCACTGGGCTCACCAAACAACTCTTTCAATCATATACCTTCCTTAGACTATGTAATAATCATATATTCTGCCTCTGTTGTAGACAATGCAACAGTATCTTGTAATGTAGCTCTCAAGCTGATTGCACAATTCTCAATTGTAAAGACATATTCTATACGAGATCTTCTTATCAAGATCTCCCATATAGTCAGAATAAACATACCCAATTACTGGATCTTTAGTTTTTCCAAATTGAATAAAAACATCACTAGTTCCACGTAGAAGAATCCACTAAACATCTTCTTAGTGTTTTTTTCCCTAGATTTGCCATGTACCTACTAATCGCACTAACTGCATAAGATATGAACGCATGTAAACCATAACATATATGAGAGATCTCATTGCACTAAAATACGTAACTCGTCTAACTGCGGACATAAGTTAGATGAAAACTTGAAACGAACTGTTAACAGAGTACTAACTGATTTAGCTTTGTTCATGTTGAACTTTGCATAAAACTTTTTGAATGTACCTTCTTTGATATAAGTACAACTTACCAGCTTTTTAATCTTTTTGTATCTCCATCCAAGTATCTTCTTGGCAGTTAATGGTTATCGAATCTTTCATCTCAAATTCTTACCTTAGCTGTACTCTTTTGATTTCTTTTTTATCTTTAGCTGCAATGAACATGTCATCAACGTATAAGAGCATATAAATAATTGACTCATTTTCATTATTTTTGATGTAGACACAACAGTCATAATAAGATTATCTCAAAATTAATATTATAACCTAGACACTTGAAATAATATTTTTTTATCAAAATCTTATATTACATGTCACGACAATTTTTTACGAGTTTTAGTAAAAAATAAACATAATAAAAATAAAGAAACAATTAAACACAAAATCAACACTGCACGAGAGGTATATATATATATATATATTGATAAAATAATACTATATTTAATTATTTATTTATTACCTTTTTAATAGGTTGAGAGATTCCATAATGTAGTTCGTTGATCTCAAGGGGGGAATCAATAGAAATGATTACAATATTTATTAAATAAATATCGCTAAGCAGTAGCAGTAGCAGTAGCAGTAGCAGTAGACAAGATGGGAGGTCCAAATTTACGGCTTCTCTTAACTGGATAATAGGGATTAGGGACGACTCCCTTTAATAATTGTTGATTTGACCACCACCCTCAGTTTTTTACTCTATCATTTATTTAATATATAGTTATTTATTTATTGTTGTCAGGTGCTAAAATGATGTTATTGGTTCTAAAAATGGTTTTTCATTGTTAAAATTAAAAAAAAAGTAATTATAAATTTTAATGTCTAGCTGCGTTAGTTAATGGTGTTTAAAATTATTTTCAAAATAATTTTGAAAAATTAATTACTGCACATTAATTTTATTTAAAATCAATAAAAATAATGTATTTAAAAAGCTTTTATGGGCATTACGCATGATCTATAATAGATTATGGATTTTCAACTTCATTCTTAAATGAAATAGTATAATATTGTTTACTTTAAACTAAAGTTTGTATGATTTTATTCTTGATATTAACTTAAAACGCGTTGTATTAAGCATGAAGAATATTTTTACTTATAAATCATTCACTTTTTATTTTCCTAAGCGATGTGAAATTGTGCTCTACAACTGATATGAATTGTGCGCTCACAATCAATAGAATTTTGAGTAGCTCTTGCATTCGCAAAGTGGGCTGTCACATACATAACTTGATTTGTTTTTAAGAAGAAAAAAGAAAAGCAGAGAAGGAAGACAATGCCATTAGCCTCAACCTATGAATAGAGCCACATGCCTGAATTTATAGAAGGCTTAGTTGGCTCAATAACATTGAGTTTAATTAATCATCATTATAACTATGATTACACCATTATCACCTCCATTTTGTCAAATGGTTAACTTCCCATGAATTGATCATTTATTTTGCTCTTTGTTTTAAAACTATCAAATATAAACAAAAACCCCATCAAAATTGGAGCTTGATATGACTGCCCACCAAATCCAATGCCTGTTTTCACACACAATCACAACCAATAAAATAAAAAATCAAATAAATAGGTTTTTTTATACTTATTTTCAAATACCCAAATTAGAAAATTAAATAAAAATCTGTATTATTTGAAAAAACATTCAATGAACACAGATTGGGCATCTAATTTCCTGCTCATAATTGTAGATTTTTATGTTAGCTGTTATATTACAGATATAGTACGAATTATAAATTATTTAACCACTAGAGGTTTTATTAAATGTTGCAGTGAATATAATACAATCATTAACTTTCCTTGTATTTTGTCTTATACACCATGTATACATGGGTACAAAATATGCTTCAATGAGAAATATTTGAATATTGAAATTTTGATTTTTATTCACAATTTCAATTTATTTATCTTTTTTTATTAATTTTATGCAATATTATTTATAATTTATTTAAAACAATGAGGGTTTGTTAGCTACAATTTCTATGATGACGCCTATAATATATGGTTGTATTAATAACAGTCTTTATTATTTGTTTCATCAACGTATCAATTTATATTTCAGTGAATAATTTTCAGCAAAAAGATTATTTAATGCTTGTGTTATTATTAATTTGTTGGAGCACTTAAAGTTTCAATTTTTACATTGTTACAAACTACAAGCAATATATATAGTAATAAAAAAAAAATTATAACTAAGAATACAACACCACGTTTAGTTTTAACTATTTTTAAATTATAAATTAGAATACTACGTGAGGCAGCCTGCCCTGTGAAGGCAGTGATGACTCAAAATTCTGTTGATTGCAAGGGCCTAGCCCATATCAGTGGAGGTGCACAATCTCACATCACTTGGGAAAGTGATAAGTGAAGAGTTCTCATCTCTATCTAGTACAATGTGTTTTATGCTAACATCATTGACAAAACTGTGTGAGCTTTAATCCAAAGCGGACAATATTGTACTAGGGGGCCTTGGGACCCCACACTACTTATTTTACCAATTAGATTGTAAAATAAGATAATTGAAATTTTTTATTTATATACTTGGCTAGCAATTAAAAAAAAACTTATGTCATTATATTATACAAGTTTTAATCATAATAATTAATGAATAGAATTTAAAAGAAATAAGAAAAAGAAAACGGGGTAATTCATGCCTAAGAACAACATTTAATTATGTTGAATAATAATATTTTTAAATCCAGTGTATCAATAATTAGTTATAATTTTTTAAAGAATAATAATAATAATAATAATATTTATCAATAATTTGTTGTTAATTAATTCAATATCACCATTCATAGTACTAATCTCTTGATTTAGAGCCTAATTATGTGTAAAAGTATAGAGATCTTTTTTAAACAAGGCATTTAACTTTTACAGTTTATGACGAGTGTATGTGAAAGAGCCAAAAGCAAGCAAAGGTGATTGATATAACAAAAGGCAACGAATTCCAAGAGATAGGTTTAAAGGGTTTCAATAAAGCTTAATTTCCTTCATCTTTTTCTAAATGCATGACCTAATTGATTCTTTCTTTGTCCATTAAAAGATAACAAATTTTATAACACTTTCTCGTCGCACTGGCTACGCGGAGTCTCGTTCACGCTACTTCAATTTTGTCCGCTTTGGTCCAAAACTCCCTCAGTTTTGTTATCTGGTTTCACCACGAAACGCATTGTAGTGAGTTGGGAGGAGAATTCTGGTTAAAACTCATTCACTTTTATCTTTTCCGATAGGGGATCGTTCAATTTTCCTAATATGTGCTGGACCCTCACAATTATATGATTTTTAGACCTTAAATTTCAATGCTTTTTTATTAAAAAATAAATAAATAAAAATTTCATAAAAATAGAAAAACCCTTCATTTGAGAGAACTTTTAAATGTGTACTTTTATACGTGTATACACTTGGATGTATGCATGTAAACTCATGCACATGTGTCTTAAACTGCATAAATGAAAAGTATATAATTCTGTACGAGAGTATGAATTTCAGCAAACAATATTATAATCCCAACCTAATGCATTTCAGACGGATATTTTAATTTAATTTAATTTATTATTAAAAATAGGTAGAAAAAACAGTGATCTGTTGCCCATTTAATGAGTTTTGATTACAAGATATGCCCATCGACAGATCAGCCTAAAAACAAATGTATTGAAATTCTGAACAGTCTATACTTAATTCTTAGCTTGACTTTCATGGAAGCATTTTCCTCTTTCAATCTTCTTCATTATTCTATCTTCGTGAGGACTTCTGATCTAATTCTTTACTCTCTTTTTATGTTATGACGTTTTAATATCTCGAAATCAAATCTCAACCGTGGAATCTTCAGACCTCTTAGTACAATATTGTTCGTTTTGGATTGAAGCCTACAGGGTTTTGTTTTTGTGTTAGTTCAAAACGGATTGTACTAAGTAAGGAGAAGAACTATACTTATAAATTCTTCACTTTTCACTCTCCCAAACGATGCGGGATTGTGCACTCCCACTGTTATGGGCTAGACTCTCACAATGAACAGAATATTGGGTCGTCTTTGCTTTCACAGAGCGGACTATCACACCAACCGATAATTTTTTGCAAAATTTTTGTATTCAGTTGCATATTTCAATGATAATACATCTCGATAAGAATAATAATATCGACACGTCCTATGATTCTAAGTTGTGCGTGACAGTATTTTATGGGTCGAAATGTTGTAATCAAAATACTTGACTTATTACGTGTGATCGCATCATCACGTCACACGTAAACGTAGTGGAGTTAGGATTAGGGATTGTTAGAGGATTGGACAAAATTAAAAAAAAAGGAGGAAAAAGTGGATAGCATTAGAGAGAGAAAAGGGTAAGAAGAAGTATGTGTGTAGGTTAAAAGGGTATGAGGATTGAGTTGTTTAGGAAGAAATGCATACGTAGAGAGTAAAGAAGGATAGTTCAATTTTCTTTTTCTATGAATAGGGTTTAGGGGAAAGAGAAGTGTTCATGTGTGGTAAAAAAGAATCAGGTCCCAAATTATATTTCCTTTTCTCTCTCCCTTTCTCTCTCTACAGTTCCCCACCTTCACGTCCACAAAAGGAAAATCTCTCTCTCTCTCTCTCTTCAAGTGTCATTTTCTCACATACACTTCACACAAAAGAAACAGCCATTCACTTAATACCTTTGTCATTTCTTTTCTGTCTCTCTTTCTCTCTCCTTCTCTTTCTCAATCTAAAATTTCTGCAACTACTCGCTTGGAATTTGATCATAACCCATCTGAGAAGAAAGAGCCCTGGAATCTCTCCCGGTGTTCTTCAAACTCGTACGTTCAAAGCTGCAGTGGTTGGATCCTTGGAAACCAAATCAGAAAAGCTCAGAAAACAACTCAACACGGAGAAGAAGAAGAGTGAGAGGCAGAGAAAGCAGAAGGGTTTTTTTTTCAGAAGAATATAAAGATGGAACTTTTTCCTGCTCAACCAGATTTGTCTCTGCAAATCAGCCCTCCAAACTCCAATCACTCGTCAGGTTGGAGAAGAAGAAGAGAAGAAGAGGTGGATTTGGGTTTCTGGAAAATAGCTTTAGATTCAAGAACCTCCATCTCATCAATGGCGAAAAGTGACAATTATTTTGATCTTTCTCTCTCTAATCCACGTCTCACTGAACCTAACCCAAACAATTTTCATCACCTTCAAAGTGTTAACGGCAATCTCTTGCAGACCTTCCAACCAAACCAGTTGCCTCACCTCCATAATCTCCATCAACAGAAGATTTTACATCATCATCAACCACTTCTCAATAACCACCAGCATCAGCGTGAGCTTGGTCCTGAGCTTGGATTCTTGAGACCCATTAGAGGGATTCCAGTTTATCAGAATCCTCCTCCTTTTTCATTTGCTCAACACCGTAATTTAGACTCCACTTCTTTGTCTTCCTCCATTGTTAACAGTAGTTCAACTTCTTCAAGCTCGTATCAGGCACAAGGTCTTATGCGATCGAGATTCTTATCAAGATTTCCAGCCAAACGTTCAATGAGAGCGCCGAGGATGCGGTGGACTACCACTCTACATGCTCATTTTGTTCATGCTGTTGAGCTCTTAGGCGGCCATGAAAGTAAGCTCATTTTATTCCTCTCTCCCTCTCTCTCTCTCTCTTGCTCTTCTTCCATTAATCTGATTTCTCAGCATCTGCTTCAACATTTAATGATGGCTTATCGTCTGTGAAAATCCGCATTTATATTTCTTTGTTTTCTTCCTTTCTTTTGGGGAGCTCAGGGGCTACACCAAAGTCAGTTCTTGAGCTTATGGATGTGAAAGATCTCACCTTGGCCCATGTTAAATCCCATTTACAGGTAACTAGAAAGAGATGAACAGCCGCTCACTTTTTATGTCCACAAAAAAGCTTCTGATATGTTTTCCACTGATTTGCATTGCTGTTGATACTCAAAATCTGGGTTAATTTTCAAGTTTCATCAATATGGAGCATTAGAATAAGCTCTTTTGGAGCTAATAAAAATGGGTTTCCATTTTCTTCACAGCCTAAATTAATGGAGGAAGAATTTAAGGGTTTAACAGCTTTCTGTTTCAAATTCCAATGTTCTTTCTTTATCAGCCTCTCCCAAACTCTTAGCCATTGTTTTGCTTCTAGATCTGATGGTTCTGCCTTCCTGCAAGCTAATATACAGCTTTTTACTTGGAAGAACGAACCTCCCCAACTAAGAAAAACCCAACATTTACACTCTCAGACAGATAAGAGAGGGAAGAGGTAGAGAGAGAAAGTGAGAGAGAGAGAGACAGTCATCGATTTCAGAAAACAAGTAAGACAAGGCCTAAGGAATTCCAAACACCCACTCCATTATTTTTTAATCAAGCTTTAGAATTCTAGGCTCAGAGAGAAAAAAAATGGAAATAAGTAAGTACGATAACACTATCATTCCTCAATGATATCTTGCTCAGTTGGGTTTTCTAACCTAACCATGGTTAACCACTGAACCCTCATACGTACACACATACATACATATATATATATATATATAAATATATACACACATACATAAATAGTCTCTTTCTTCTTCGTACTTGCACTCCATCAGAAAATAGATAATAAGACAGTCCCTACGCTACAATACATTGCTTCTTTCAGTTCTCCTTTCGCTTTTCTGAAACCCTCTTTCTCTCTCAAAGTCTACATTTCTGTCAAAACTAATTAATATAAATATTATTTCATGAATTTCATTTCAGATGTATAGAACCGTGAAGACCACTGACAGAGCTGCAGGTTCTTCAGGTTACTACGAAAATATATATATATCTATATATTATATTCACTTGTATTAGGATGAAAAAGTACAAACTTCAGCAGGGAAATAACAGTAGTGACTAAACGTGTTTACTCTGCCAATCAGATTTGTACGAGAACGGGTCTTCTGGGGATAATACGGAAGAGTTAATGGTTGATGTTCATAATCCAAGAAGAGGGCCTGAGCTTTCTATTCAGAAGGGAAGGCAAAATGCTCATCAAGACAAGGATTACGGCGGACTTTGGTGCAATTCTTCAAGGTGAAACTCTATCTCTCTTCATAAATTTATTACCAAGTTCTCTATACTTGCTTCTACGTAGTTGAGACTCAAAAACATGAGAAATTATTGTCAATATGCAACTGATAATCGCTTGATATCTTCTCAATCCAACCACATTTGCACCGTTAGAGTCAAACTGTGAAAAACCAGAAAAAGGGAGGATTGAGAGATGGGTGATCTCAGAAAATAATTGAAAATGCTGTCTGCTTAGGTGTAGCGTATGAACATTGAACACCGGGAGGGAGTCGATGATTTGGTAATTATTGTTCTTATTTTAGTGGTTGAAAAGGAAGTGAAAAGAAAGCTACCTAATTCAAGTATCAGTCTAAAAGATGGAAATCTTATTTGACAAAATCCACCTTAAAAATAGAGAAATATACATCTCTTTCCTCAAGATTTCGTGGGGCTATGATTATGGAGGAGAGAGACAGACACACACGCATGAACACACTCAAAAAGAAGAAAAAAGAGAGCAAGTAGATGGACCCTACCATTGAAAACTTAGTCTCAAAGCTAAACCCTCCTGCCAAAAAGCTATTATAAGCAGGATTTAGCAGGTAAAACGTATAGATTTTGAACCAGCAATCCTTCTTTTTTTTTTTACTTAGAACAACATCTTAATTAGCTTAAGACCCACTAAAAATCCATCCATTTGCTCCCCACATCTTAGGTTGCATTCACGTTCGAAAACAATGTTACAGTATCTGAAGAACTGAAATATATTCCCTCTAAATCTGTGAAACTTTGTTGTACAATTTGCTGTGGTAAATGGGCGTCACATGTGAATGAAAAGTAGCGAGAGATTTTCAGATAGGCAGAGAAAAAGAGAGCTTTCTTTTCCCAGTTCTTTGCTTTTTCTTCATCTCCATGACTTTTCCTCTGATGTAACAAAAAATTCTCTCTTTTTCTTTCGTTGGTTTTGCAGCAGGGAAGCTTGGTTGCATGGAAAACCAAATGATTCCTGCCGAAACTTATCATCCATGGAGGTACCCTTTCTCAATTTTATTATTTATATATTATATCTCGAAATTATGCCTGGATCAAAAAAGAGTTTCAGAGAAGACACTACATTTTTAACTTTTATTTTAATTTTTTAAAACTAATTTCACTCCTCAAATTTTGATTTGTATTTTTCGTGTTTTGGCAACTTAAATGCGACTGATGTGAAATTCAACTGCTAGATTTTCTTCCTAACATATTTATTATTGTCCTCCTCAACAAAGAACATAAACAGATATTGCTTGTTATGTGATAACAATCTGTATAAGCAAATGACGCTGCTAATAGTTATTATTTTTGGTGAAAGATTTTATCTTAATTCCATAACGGAAGTCACTGTATAGCTTATGTGGTATCCCGCCCTATGAAGATAAAGACGACCCAATATGTTGTTGGTTGTGAGAGGCCAACCCATACCAGTAGTTCTTGGGAGAGTGAAAAATAAGTAATTTATAAGTAGAGTTTTACTCTCTACCTAGCACAACAATTTTTGGGCTAAGCTCAAAGATAAAATTGTGGGAAATTGAGTTCAAAACAGATAATATTGTATTAAGAGCAGCACTCTCAGGAAAAAGAAAGAAAATGACAAGTTTTATTATATGACCTGATTGGTTGATAAAATGGACGACCAAAAATATATTTATAAAACAAGTGCGTGAAATAATAACAGATTGAACTTCAAAGGAGAATAATATAAATGGAAAATTTTTAGGTAATATTCTTTCGCCCATTTTATTCTTCACATATTAATATATTCTTTTTCTTCTTTTTTTTTTTTTTGCAGAAAGAATTGGATCCAAAGAGCTTAAGCTATGAGAGAATATCCGATATAAGCTCATCAACAAATCTTTCGGGGACTGTAATGCAGAAAAAGCCAAATTTGGAGTTCACTCTGGGCAGGCCAATTTGATTCAAAATCATTTTCTCTCTCTCTCACACACTCTCTCTCTCCATGTTTTATTTTTTTGGCTTATGATATGAATAATTTAGGAAGAGGGTTTTAGAGGGAGAATCTGGTGCTACCCAGATGAGAAAACTGGAGGAAAAAGAAAGGGAAAAGAAAAGAAAGGGAAAAGAAAAGAAAAGAAAGGAAAGGAAAAAGAAAAGAAAGGAAAAGGAAAAAGAAAAAGGAAAGAGCCAAAGAAGAAGACAAGAAAGACAGAGGGGAAACAAAAGAAGAAGAGCTGTGGGGGTATAAAACTAAAGCATGTCCTTTTCCCTATCAAGTTGTGAAATTCAAATCAACCTATTAATAGTTTTTCTGTATCCAATCTAATTGTTTTTTCATTTTTTTGGGTTTTCTTAAGCAACAGAGAAGAAGAAGAAGAAGAAGAGAGAGAGAGAGAGAAAGATAGAGAGAGAGAGAGCTTTGTCTCCATTGTAATGGAGCTTCTTTACAATTTATTAATAATATTTTATTATTTTTCTTTTTATTTATCTGAATATTCATGGAGATGAGCTATCTGTTATACTTAACGAGGTTCTTTACATGGTATAGGCTTTAGGAAAAAAGGAAAAGAAGCAAAGACCTACGACCACATAAACGGGAAGAAGACTCAGAAGTAAAAAGCATTCAATAAATAATAATAATAATAATAATAATTAAAGATGAAAAATATAAAGAGCAATTCTAAAAGACATATTTTTCCATGTGCTTTTTTTCATTAAAGTAAATAAAAAAACATAATGCCTCTGTCGTTCTAATACAATATTGTTCATTTTAGATAAAAATCTGCATAATTTTATTTTTGAGATTAGCGAAAAATGCTTTGTACTAGATAGGAAGAAAAATTTTACTTATAATGGACGTGGGATTGTGCACCCCCATTTGAATAGGATGAGCTATCACCATCAACAACATCTTGAGTCGTCCTTACTTTCATAGGGTGAACTGCCACAATCTCCTCCTCTTAGGAACATGATGTTCTCGTCGGTCACACTTCTGGTTGTGATTTGACTCTGATACAATTTGTAACGTCTCTAGTTCTCCCAATATAGTATTGTTCACTTCCGCCCAAAGAAAACAACATTGTACTTGGAGGATCGAAAACTTTACAAAAAAACTCTCAGCTTTTACACTAATATTCAAACTTTTTTTAAAAATATTTTTATTTTGTAAGAAAATAAGCATTTAATCCTCTAAAAATCTTATATGATGATTTAGAGCAACAACTTGAGCTGAAATCTCCAAAAAATTAATTTATGTTGTAATTTTAATTTAAAATGTGATGATAATTACTTTGTGAATACAAAGTACTTTCTATGGGAGTTATCTTTTTCAACATCAAAAGCTAGCTTCTCTTAAAAGTTTCCCGGTTTTCTTTATTTATTCTCCCGTATTAAAAAGCATGGACTTCTTTTTGAGTATAAATATTCACACATCGTTATGAAAATTAAGAATAATAATAATAAATAAAATTAACAAAATAACCACTTAACTATATAATCAATAACAAGTTAACTACTAAATAATTTTTTTAACAAATAAAACACTCAACTATAGGAAACGAATGACGCAAACATTGTTGTTAACCTATTGAAAGAAACGTTGAAAACAAGAAGACTTTCCAAAATGAAATATTTATATTTAATCTGTTAGAAATCGATTTTGATATAAAAATGAAAGATTTTCACTTAACTGATTTTGAAAAATCAATGTACTCCAAGCTAGATATGTTCTCGATCAATTGAAAAAACTCGTTGGAAAATTTATTGAAGAACAACAAAGAATTCAGCAAATAGAGCGGATTTCGCAACAAAAAGAGCTCATTTCCGTTGTGGAAACTATTCTTTCCGCTGCAAAAGCAATTCTTTCTCCAACAAAAACTAGGCTTCTGCTTCGAAAAGTGAGTTTCATTCCAAGAACTCACTTTCTGGAATGGAACGTAAACTTTCTTCTATGAAAAGTAAGTCTTTGACCTTTCTGCTACGAAAAAAATCTAATTTTTTAACAAAAAAAATGTGACAACGATGCTTACTCTGTTTATTTCCCATAGTTCAATGTTTTATTTATTAGCAAAAATTGTTTAGTGATTAACTTGTCATTGTTTTCATAGTTCAGTGGTTGTTTTGTTAATTATCCTAATAATAATAAAAAAAGATCAAATATACTTTGTCCAAAATGAAAATCAAAAACCAATTAATAATTTAGAGCGATTTCGTTACAAAAAAATAATATTGTGCGAATATTGTGAATACTATAAAATTGAAATTATATTTTACACAACAATGAATTAGGAAAATTAACAAAGCAAACCATATAGTTTGAGGTAAGAAACACGACAAATCTTGAAGAATTTTTGCAAACTAAACCCTCAAACTATAGAAAATGAACGAAGCAAATCTTTCCGTCTTGTTTTCCATCTAAAATTGCATAGACAAACGCCGTAGCCGCTCTAACGTCAAAGTTCGTCCAACAGCGACATCCAAAAATCAATAATGGACATCCTTCATCCATGAGGAACGTTCAAGGTTGATCCAGATTGCCAAAGGGACGTCCGTTTTAAGCGAGTTAAATTCATCCTAAATTTTTTTTCGAGACGTTCACTATAAACTCCTAGTCCTCCAAAAAATAATGAATTTCATTATTAAATTCTACATTGCGATTGAAAACAAAATCGATCATTCAAGAATTTCGGAGCGAGGGATGTCCATTGTTAGCTAAGAAACGTCCGTTTTAAGTGAGAGACGTTCGTTTTAAGTTGGGAACGACGTTGTCTTTGTCTATTTTAAGCAAAGAACGTTCGTCATAAGTTGAGGAATGTTCGTTTTAAGCAAGGGAAGTCCGTCATAAGTTGAGGGATGATTGTTTTAAGCTGGGAATGACGTCATCTTTGTCTGTTTTAAGTGAGGGACATCTAAGGAGCAACAACGGACGCATAATCAATGAAGCAAATCCCGCAGTCACATTTTTCGTCAAAACAATGTCGAGGCAAACACTGCAGTCACGTTAACATTAAGGACCATCCAGCAGGGACTTCCAAGAATCAACAACGGATGTCCTTCAACGACGAGGGACGTCCAAGGCTGATCCACTAGGAGGGGTACCCTTGGGGCAATCATAAGGTCGAGGGACATCTTTGTTGGCAGTTGGATAAAGAGACTAACGCCCTTTAATGATGATGGACATCCAGGATGGGAGGAGGGGTGCAAGAGGACGAATGTTCATGCTCGTTGGATCAAGGGACGCATGATCAATCATTTCTTCTCTAACTACGTTCAACGAACTATATTTCTTCCCCAGACAGAGATCCAAGGAAGAACATTTCAGTTGAGGAGGCATATTCTCTACTCAATCATCATCTTCTGAGTCTCATATTGAACGAAACTCCTCGTCTAAAGATGTTGAGATAGAATGCACATCTATACTAGCTTCGTGATAGAATGCACGTTGCACATCAGTCTGGATTCCCAAAATAGGATCCACCTCCATTCCGAAGTAAATGGATTCTTCATCGCTGGATGGTACAACACTCCTTGATGCCATTTAATAAGCAACACACAAAAACTTTGCTCTTTGATTGTGTTAAGGGATTTAGGGTTGTTGCTTGCTCTCGTAGTGGATGTCCTTACCTCTTATATAGATAGAGATGAAGGTCGGTCAACGTCATTGTTTAGTATTGAGGGACATCCATGGCATGGGAGACGTCCCATGGCATTGAGGGGCGTCTCTCAATACTAAACGATGTCATCTCTCAAGATCAATAGACATCTTCTAGCATTCACAGACGTCCTTCAATGCTAAATGATGTTTTAAGTATATGAACGTCTGTTGTGGGCTGAGGGACGTCCACTGTTGGTTGAGTGACACCTGTCGTAAATGGAGGGCATCTGTCGTAAGTCGAGGAACGTCCATTGTGGGATAAGGAGCGTCTGTTGTAAGTGGAAGGAGTCTATTCCTATTTTCAAAAGTGTGTGCCTTGCACGTGGCTCCCTTCAACATAATGTCCGCTAGCGCCTTTGGAGGATTGTCATCCTCCATCATGGTCGTCCATCCTGGTTGAGGGACATTCGTCCCTCGATTCAACTGGCATGAATCTTTGTTCGCTAATACCTTTGGAGGATGCCCATTCTCCATCCTAGCCCTCCATCCGAGCATGAACCATCGTCTGCCATCGCCTTTGGATGATGACCTAACTCTATCCTGGTCGTCCGTTCTCATTAAGAAACATTTGTCCCTCGATCCAACGGGCATGACCCTTCATCCGCCAGCTCCCCTCTTCCCATCTTGGACGTCCATCCTCTTTAAGAAATGTTTGTCCCTCAATCCAACGAGCATGAACCTTCATCTGCCAGCGCCCCTCCTCCCATCCTGGAGTCCATCCTCATTGAAGGATGTCTGTCTCTTCATCCAGCGGCCAACAAGGACATCCCTTAACCTTACTGTAAGATCGAAATAACATAAGAGGGGAAGGGGTTGAATTAGATTTTTAAAAATTTTCCCTAATGATTGATATAGTCAAGTTAATTAAGTTAATTCAAGATATTTAAACACAAAATCTATGGCTAATCAATGTAATAACAAAATGCAGTAAAAGATAAGGGTAAGAGATATGCAACCAAGTTGTTAACGCGGTTTAACAAACACGCCTATGTCTGCACTTCAAGGCTCCTCCTTGAAGATCTTTTCACTTCAACCTCACGGGTTACAACTGATTGAACTTTGCGGGCGTCAATCCAACCTTACAACGGATTTACCGTTACTCACACTTTACAACAAATTGTTCGATGAAAATTTTCAAAACGCTAAACCCTCACTCTCAATAAGGATTACACTATCGATTAAACTTTGATGTGGAGTTTCTCAAGCAATAGTATGAAGGCTCAAAATATTTCACAATTTGGCAGCACTTCGACTTTGATAGCTTGCTCAAGATAATCTTATCTCGGAGTCTTTCTCTATTTATAGAATTTCCCAGCCAAGCTATTGAGCGGTCGACCACTTAACTAATTTGGTCGATCGCCATTTGAACGTTATGTGCATTTCTTCAATATTCTGGTTGACCAATTTCTTCTCTCTTGTCGAGCGCACCGGTCGACCAATTTTCTACCAGTCGACCACTTTACACTATGTCAAGAATTTGGAGCAATCTGTTAGATTTTTCGGTCGACCACTTATTTTTTCTTGCTCACTGTAAAGAAAATTGGTTGACCACTTTCATTTTGGTCGATCGCCTCATGTGTTTTTCTGCACCCCGAAAATCCTCCTTCTCACGGATTAAGTCAATCACTACAAAGACTTTAACACACATGTTAAAACAACTAAATATCTATTTTACAAAGTATTTCAATGAAGATTAATAATAACTTAAAAATTAAGCAATTTAATCACATTCACGTTATAAATAACTTATCATCAAATTAATAGTTCATTATCAAAACAATTAAGCTTAATACTATTAAGCTAACACTTACGATGGCCCTAAGAATGCCCATCCTTGTGGATCAACCTTGGACGTCTCTTGTTGTTGAAGGACATCTGTTGTTAATCCTTGGACGTCCACGATGGACAATCCTTTCGTTAATGTGACTAGGGCGTTAGCCTTGAAGTTTTTTTTTACGGAAAACGTAATTGCGAGATTTGCGTCATTCTTTTTCTATAATTTGATATTATAGTTGTCCGTGAATTTTCTTCAAGGTTGGCATGTCGCTGATCCCAAAGTCCGTCCCTTAAAAATTTTGCCAAATATATATTTAGACTCATCACATTATGCCTACATTCAAAAAATATTGTACGTAATTGATATAAAATTCGTAGGCTATCAAAGTATTATTTTTAATGCTGCATTAGGTACCATTCACATACAAGTGCATATATCTCATAGCTACCGTTTAATTTATTTTTGGGCAAAATGTAATTTTAATCTTATAGTATCCAATATCCGCACAATATTATTTTTTATAACAAAATCACCCTAATTTATTTATTAATTGGTTTTTTATTTTCATTTTGGACAAAGTGCATTTGATCCTTGTTATTATTATTATTAGGGAAATTAATAAAACAATCATTGAACTATAAAATCAATGACAAATCAATTACTAAACTATTTTTGCTAATAAATAAAACATTGAACTATGAGAAATAAACAGAGAAAATATCGTTGTCATGTTTTCTATTAAAAATTTCAATTTGTTTCCTAAGTAGAAAGGTCAAGGTCTTACTTTCCGCTATGAAAAGTATTTGTTTCGCTGCGGAAATTTTTCGTTCCGCTATGGGACGTTTTCTTTTAGCTGCAGAAAGTGAATTTTTTGAATAAGACTCACTTTTCACAGCAGTAGGCTAGTTTCCACTGCAAAAAGAATTGATTCCGCAGCAGAAAGAATTGCTTATGTAGTGGAAAAAATACTCTCTGCTAGCGAAAACGAGCTATTTCCACTATGCAAAATACTTTTTCTGCTATATTTACTGAATTTTTTGTCTTTATTTAGTGTAGCAGGTAATGAATTTTTTGGCAAGTTTCCTCAATGGATAAGAAACATATCTAACTTAGAGCACAATGATTTATTAACTAACAGTTAACTAAAAATTTTAAATTTTGATATCAAAATCTATTTTGAACAGGATAACTAGAAATTTTTTATTTTGGAAAGTATTCTCATTTTTTAATATTTTTTTCAACAACAATTTTTTGCGTAATTCATATATCATAATTTAATATTTTATTTGTTAACAGAACTTCTTATTGAATATTGGCTTATCCTTGTCCCCGTGGTTATTGGTTTACGCAAACGTACACATAAAATACTATTCAAGCACGTTTGAACAATACAATTGTGCGGGTTTAGGGTGTTTAGGGTCACAATTTATTTAGTTAGTTTAAAAAAATAAAAATAAAAAAGGTTGGAAAATGAAAGAAAAACAAGGGAAAGTGAAATCACGCGCTTAAGAAAGTATTGGAAAAATGAACCAACAAAATAATATGGAGAGTGTAAAACACGAGAAGGGAAAGAGGTTGGGTTAAAGTGGATGATAATAGAGAAGAGAATCGAGAGGAGCATTCGTCTGCATGGAAGCTTTTTATAGCAATTATTGCTGACACCTTATCCTTTATTTCCCCTACCCCTTTTTTTTTAATTTATATTTTGTTATTTAATATATAAGGAAAAATATATTATTAAATGGTTGTGAAAATAAAATTTTTAATAAATAAATAAAGTTGGTAATTTTATAAAAGAAAATTCCAAGGATGATTATCTATGATTGACTGTAATTTATATGGTATGTACGCGACACCCCACCCTGCAAAAGTAAGGACGACCCAACATGCAGATGGTTGTGATGGTTCAGCTCAAAGTAGTGAAAATGCACAATCTCACATCGCTTGTAAGAGTGAAAAATTAATTGTTTATAATCAGAGTTTTCCTCCCTATCTAGTACAACGCGTTTTAGGGCTAATTTCAAGGACAAAATCGTGCGGATTCAGCCCAAAGTGTCAAAACGTTTTCTAAGATAAAGATAATTTTTAAAAAAAAAAAGTGATGAAGGAAAAATAGAGAAAAAAAAAATATTGGAGTGTCTAATGATGGCGTGGCATCCTATCACGACCTAGTGAATGCATTAAAAAATTAAAAATGTCACACTAAAAAAAAAAAAGGGGACTTTATCATATAACAATATTTAAATATGGAATATGATTACTCAAAAACGTGAGAATTTGGCATAGAGATTGAGTTTAATTAGAAAGATTTATTCAATCCCCTATCATATAGATTACAATCCAAATAGGGTTTGTATAAATATGACGAAGAAATATTGGTGCACTCCGAATTAAATATTGAATTTTTGGATGATATAAGGAATTCCTCAAAATTTTCTATTTCAATTTTTTGTTTTTTTAAATTTTAGTTTAGAGATTTTTAATATATTTATATTATTATTTTCTACTAAATGTGTCACAACCCGGAAGCAAGTATAACAGAAACGCTAGGTCAGGCGACCTGATTCTTGGAGAGGACTTGACCGCCCAATTCAAGGCTAGAAAATACAACAAGAAACATTGAGATATATGTTCAACTTCATCTTTAATGGGCTACTTAAAAAAATATTGCATACAACATCTCATATGAAACAAAGATTATGATTAGCATCTAAACACAAAGTTTCTTAGATCTGTTAATTATATTATCATTTGCACTATTGTTATCAAGGATAACCCTAAAATTTAGACGAGTAATTTTATTTATGCAGTATACTAATATTATTGTGAGGGGATTCAGCCGGTCCTATTCTTAGAATTCTTTTATTTAATTCTAGATGAATCCATCATATGTGAATTAATAATAATAACATTAAACATCATTATAAATCAAATATATTGCAAAAAGCAATACATTAGAAAATAAAGAAATTGGCATTTTTATATTATTCAATATTTTGATGATAACGATTTTATTTGCATTTTTAAGCATCTAAAAGCGAGACTAATAAATTCTTTCATAAAATTTTCTCCTCCGATAGCGAACAATGATTCAAGATCTTTTAATCAAACTCGTATAGCTAAAATAAATTAAAGGGCAATTAATAAAACAAACTCTGGACTTTGGGGTCAGCAATACGCATAACCTTGAAGAAGTTTCTCTGCCAACTAAAACCTTGACCTATGATAAAAGAACGACGCAAACTTCGCAATCATGTTTTTTTTTTTTCTCGGGAATATATAGTTTTAGGTTATGACTACATATAATAAATAAAATTAAGTTATGATAGGAATGGAAGCGTTCATTAAATATGTTATTCCTATTCGAATTAATCAATTACTTTTTGTCTGATTTCAACTACCCCTACACTTATAGAAATTGTTCTTGAACACGACAGATCCAAGCATTTAAACCATTTGATGAAATTTCAAACAGTGATCCCATTCCCCATGTTTTTGCTTTTATTCTTTGCTTTCCTCTATACAATAATACCAAGCAGTAACCACACACCTAAACCTCCCCTCCTATCTTGAAGCCAGGCCCTCTCTTTATTACCAACTTTTATGTCAATTTACCCAAGTTGAAGCATAATTTATACATATTTTCACCAAACTCAATACTTTGGATAAAGTTTTTTATGGATTGAGCACATCATTTGGAGGAGTAAACACAGGAGTGTAGCTCACAAAAAGTTAGATTTGACTAGAAACAGTAGGGGGGGTGACGTGAGTAGTATTCGATTTTAATCGAACAATAATGTTGAATAATTGAGCCCTACCATCGAGTATTCCCTGAGTCAATGTTTTACGTGCAGCTGTCGATGATTAAAAAAGAAGATTAGTTGTAAGTTCAAAATGAAAATTGTGGAAAAGAAGGGAATCAGAGAGTGGGAACTGAAACTGGAGAGGGGGCAGAACCCTAAGCGTAGAGCCTCCATAGAAAGCGGTAATGGAAATTTATAGAGAGAGAGAGAAAGAAAGAGAAGATAAGTCAATTAAGTTTTAGGGGAGATGGAGATGGAGATGGAGATGGAGAGAGAAAGATGAGAGTGTCAAATTATTTAATCATCATTACACTATCATCACCTCACCTTCCTTTTACAAGTATCTTCCTTCATCTTGTCTCATCGATCCGGACGCCCTGCAACCTCTGCCAACCGTCAGATCTGGTATGTAGTCTCTCTATTCTATTTCTCTCTCTTCACGTCTCTCTCTCTCCCTATCATTTCAACCTTTCTCTCTCTCTCTCTATCTTATTTTATAGTTTTGTTTTGCCACTTGGTTTTGACTCTCCTCGTTTGCACGCAAAATCTTTTCATAAAAAATTGGCATGCAAGAAGAGCATTGGGAAACTCGAGATGTGTTTTATAGCAAACAAAATTAAAAAACAGGAAATTAGACAAATATTGAGATAGATTTAAGACGTATAGAATTTCCATGCAAAGCATTTAAGATTGTTGCAGAGCTTTCTCTCTCTCTCTCTCCTCTTTCCATAAAACTCTTCAATCTTAATTAATGCCACGCCCAGCACAGCACAGTTTGAACGTCTTAGAAATTGATCTTTACTATGTTTTGTGTTTTGGGTAATGTTAATCAAACTCACTAATCATGGGTAATTAAAGTTGATCATGTTCATGCAATACCCAGATTGCAATTATCATAATACATGCATAGATTTGCTTAAATTATGAAGAAAATGGAGAAAAGTGAAGACCCTAGAAATAAGAAACGCAATGTAAGGCGAGATTCTCGCGGGGGGCAAGGGTATGTTTCCAGAGGGAGAGAATATTTTACGAAATGAACAAAAAGCATTTGAGAGAGAGAGGGGGGGTAGAGAGAGAAATCCTTCACACGTGTAAAGAAGGCTTAAAGTGTGGCAACAGGGTAGTGATAAACGGTCAAAGAGGTGGGGGGCCAGTGTCAGAGCCAATAAGAGGGGAGAATCGAGGGACCAAAAAAGAAAATGATTTAGCAATCCATTGCTTTATGATTGACAGACCCACCCTCTCTGACCGGACTGTCACCCTAGATGAGCCTCTGCGCTTCGGGCAGCACGGGCAGGGGAGGATAAAGGACTTGATGGCGACCATACCCTTCTAGCCCTGTCCTTTCGGGCAGTCAAGTCCCTTTCTGCCCGGCATTCAAGGCGGGCTATCATCACTTTACACCACTTCCCCCCTTTTCAATTTCCCCTAATCTACGTGCTTCTAGTGTAAATATCCACAGTTGCAGACCACCTTCTCCTCCTTCACCTTTGTGGGTACAAATAAAAATACAAAAACAAACGAGGGTAACTCAGCAAATCTGTCAGAAATCTTCCTCTGAGGGGCTGACAGTCACTCAGAGTTTTATTTGACCTTTATCCTAAAGCCTGGATTGAATCATACATTCATGATTAATTGCTTTTCATTACAAAAACATTGGGGGGGATGGGTGATGTGACTCTTGCTCAAACATGTTATCGGTGGTCTGAGGCAACATGAGAGAGAGACAGAAGGGTATGCATGGCCCACTCGGAAATACTAGAAGTGGACTAGACATTGACCATTCAAGGATTTGAGGATTGACATCCATTAGTGGGGCAGACTATATGGCTACTGAAGTTTTGCGTGGTTCAACTCTTCCAAATATGGCTTTATTTTCACTACTACCAACCACGGTTAGGACAAGGGTCTGTTCTTACAAATACAAATATTCAAAGACGACACATAATGCATTGAGAAGGAACAGGGTAGAACCATGTTAAAACCTCACCTACTCATTGAAGCTGCAGAATGCTCAATTGCTCATCCCTAAAACTTATAAATCAACACAAACATATTTGCCCACGACATTACAAAACCTAAATCCATGTACACCAACTTTCATTTATATTCTTTTAAATGCAATAAAAAAGCAGAATTGAATTTGTTTCATCTATAACTTCAGTCGACATCAAGACAGCCTTCTAAAACATTGATTATGCTCTCTATTTGAGCTTCCAAAAAGCATAAAAAAAAACAATCCCTATTTCATTGCAAGGTAATAAAACATGTGTATAAGGCCTTAATGCTCATCAATCCAGATGAAGAGTTACCTAATACAAGGAATAAAATAGTCTACTCCAGATTTTGTGTGTATATATGATTAACTGTAGCAAATTATAAGACAGGAGAAGAGTATTAGGATCTCTATTAATGAAAAAGTAAATTCACAAATATCTCACGGAAGATTTCAGAATATACTTGAGTAAATAAATTTTAGGGGAAAAAATAGACGAAAATGTGAGTATCATAGATTGCAAATGACAAGCATTTCATATTACCTAATTTATCATCCTTATTCACAGCTTCATGTCGACGCATTTTACCACACAAGCATCAAGTAAAAGGGCCGCCTTGTCCTCAAAAGACATCATGGACCTTCAAATTTTCTAGCTTCCAATTCGCATTTCGGATTTGGTGGCACCTGCAACATTTGATTGGAGCAATATCCATGGTTAAAATGTACGTTCCAGTGCCTAACATTTTCCATGGCTGATAGCGTTCAAAAAATTGACGTCTAAGGAACAGTTTTGAAGAATAGACATTGAGGTATCTAATTTCATGTCGCTAAACAAATGTTTTGCCAGTATGTTAGCTATACAAATACATTTGATAAATTGATGCTAGAAATGGCTGAAGTCCAACCCATAAGCCTGTGATCTTTTAATATTCGCGGTCTTTTCAATCTTTAATTTTATTTTATTATTTGATTTTATTCGTTTTAATTTTAAATAGATTTATTTTTTTAAAAATATTCTTAGAGACTTATTTTATTTATTTAGAGATTTACTTTCTTTAAATAGTGATAAATTTTATGAACATTTTTTACAATTAATAAAATTATCTCTATTGTGAAAATTACTTTTCTACTGTTATTTTATTTTTCATTTTCAATTATAAAACAAAACTTCGGCTATACTAAATTGGTATCAGAGTAAGAATTTTCAGCTTGACATGATAGCCAACAAAGAGTATAGTGGCCAACAAATCACCAACAACGAACCACGATTGATATCATTGATCAACGATTGAAAAAAACGATCGACAGATAACTGAAATTAACGAACACCGCAATCTTCCACAAATGGTAACTATGTTGATTAACGAGGTGCAACACAAACGTGCGAAATGACGATTGAAAACCAAAGACCTTTACTCTGACCATGATGAAATTAAAGATTTACAACGAAGACAGTCACAGAGAATTAAATTATTCACCGGACAAAGAAGATGATTTTTGTGTTGGCCGAGTTTCTAATCGAAGGCTAAATACACACGAAATCAAGATGATGATGAACTTATCAAGTTTCAATGGTCAATGGACAAAATATTGTGATTCGCGAAACCCTTGTATGGCTAACAGCTACAAAATTTCACTTTGGAATCGGTCAACCATTGCCCACAGTCAAAACGAAAAGCTATTATCTTCGGCTTGTAAGAACAATCAATGACAACCATTATTTAGCCCAAAAGATAGTCATCGAGCCACTAATGGACCTTAGACATCATCGATTCCTGTAATTCTAATTTCGGATCATGAGATTCAAATCCTAAATGCGATCTATTTCTTTAGACACCTTCCAACCTAATGATCATAGCCTTCAACAAGATCTTTTAGCATATTAGCATATGACGATGTTAAATCTAAGATTGGTGATAATTTTTTGAACAAGACAATTAAGGTGTTGGGCGAGCCAACTAGTATTTTTGACAAACGTGATGAGTTTGTCCCACCTCAAAAGCAGATGTTTATAGAACAAAACATCGTTGAAGACAAACATGGCAAAACAAATTTGCAATTCTTTGAGCAATTTAAAGAATCAAACTTAATTATTTTGTTTAAGGTTTGCAATCAATTTGAAGCAAATATTGAGGTATCCGTCTAAGTCAAAAAAAGTGCAGTATGGTATCTATTAAACTTAATCTTAAAAGTATCAAATACCAAATTCATATTCGATCTATGAGAAGTTATTCACAACAACAAAACTCAAGAATGAGTTTTCTTCAAGGAGAGGAGATTGATGCTGGACATGACTAGAGCCCAAGTTCATAATTCTATGATCTTTTAATATTCACAATCTTTATAATATTTATCTTATTTATTATTTTTAAATTTCATTTTATTCATTTTAACTTTTTTGATAGAGTTTATTTTTTTTAAGTTTTCTTAGAGATTTCTTTTACTTTTATTTTCCTATAGATTTTAAATCATAAACCAAAATCTATTTAAAGGATTGTGGTAAATATTAGAAATAGACTTTTTTGCCAATTAATAAAATTATCTCTATGTTGAAAGTTATTTCTCTACTAATATTTTATTTTCTCATTTTTATTACGAAACAAAATTTCTACTGCACCAACAATGCTAGTATGTAGACTGTTTCAAAACGTGTAAGAAAAGGAGATGCGACCATGTCCATCAAGACGATTTAGGAAGAAAAATGAGGGGAAGAAACAACATTTTCGGGTACACATTATTTTGAACTTTTCCTCGTCTTTTCCCTATAGAATGCCATGAATTTCAATTTTCCAAATTCGATAAACTTGGTTAAAACAGATATAAGAACTACATAGAAGACAAGAGTGAGGTTTCTTCACCGAACTGCTAATGCTCATAGGAAAGCTAGTTTCTTGAGTTTCGATTTTAATATGGAAAGTCCTTTTCTTAAGTTCTGTTTGTCCTAGCGAATATCCTGAGATCTATGCCTTAACTTTTAGAGATGGTCGTTTGGCGATGCCTCAACAAAATTTATTAGTTTTTCATCCCAAAAAACGCTTGGCTAGAAAATGAGAACAAAAAACATATCATCTAATCCTGAAGTGATTCCTTAAAAAAAAAAAATTAGCATGCCTTTAGGAGGAAGAAAGATTCACGACAAACAAACTGAGGCATATCATACCTTGCATTGAAGATCTGTTAATGTAGACCTCAATAATCCATCTCCAACAATCAGTCTCAGCTTCTTGATAAATTCATCACGACTAATTTTCTTTTCCTAAGGAAGATCATAAAGAAAAATTTTGCGAAATTTCAAAAGTCAAGTAGATATGAGTTTGAATAAGAAATTAGAGAAAAATAACAGGACAAAAAAATGAGGGAGGACAACAACTTACCTTGAATAGATCATAGTGCTTCTCAACTAGTGCCATTTTGTTAGGAGGAACGTTGTTGCCAATAGCATCAAACAACATGGGAAAAGGCATCCACGGAGATTTGGGAGTTTTCAAAGAGTTCTTAAAATCCAGATTAGCCGCTTTTTCATGCGATTTTGGTGAGCCTGAACTTAACTTACCATCATTTCCCTAAATATTTAGTAATATTGATAATAAACATCAGATACTCAAAAAATCACCAGAATTACTTGCACTTGGTAGCTAACAAAAGGAATCATATTGCTATGATAAGCTGCAAACTTTTTCTTATGTTTGAAAAAGAAAATGGTAATAAACATAATCTCAACTCAAAGAAATGTTTTGGCAACATAAAAAGTAAAGCCCAAAATAATGGCCAAAAACGCTCATCATTTCTACAATTAAGAAAAGCATAATCTAAACTCTAGGCAAGGATGGTGAATCACATCCGCCACATATATATCCTTAAGGGAAAGGCTTATGGACAATATATCTCTCAATCTTATATAATACAATGTGCAAACAAAGGTACACAAAGACCCATGCTGCTATTATCAACCCAGAATAAATGAGCTTATGAATAGATGAATATTTTATTTTCATATGTTTTAATTATTATATTGTAAAATAATTTTAGCAATAAACATTGTATTTTATAGTTATCATAATAGGACTATTTAACAAAATCCCTTATTACAGAGATCTTTTGGAGTTTTAAATTTCTATTTTAAAGTTTCTCTAGCTGAGATTTATAGGGCTGTATATTTTTCACTTTGAAGAATGAATGAAATAATTTATGTTCCCTCTAACATAGTACTGGAACAGGAAATAATGAGTTTCAATTCTCGGATCATCACTCGGACCCTATTTAAAAAATTTAGTCTAAAAATTCAAGAGTAAGGGCCATTGAAAATAAGGCTTGAGCTTGAAGGAAACGTTAATAAACAATATAAATGATTACATTAACCTCCACTAGAAAGCATGAAGAAGTTTTGTAAACTCACATCTTTTAGTGATATAGATAAATGACCAACAGGTGTTTCCAGGTTGTCTTACTACCACAACTTCTAAAGTCAATAGTGTTCAAGTTACCCAAACTTGGACAGATTAAGAGGCTGAACCAATAGTCCATCTTGATTAACCAAGGGCGCTTGAAGCCGAAACTAATTAGGACGTGATGAATTAAAATTGAAGTGTACAGGTTTTCCAAGGAGTTTCCTACTAAACCAATAAGTCACCATAAATTTTCACAACCGTGAGACTTGGGAGGATTCTGATTTGGGTTTATAAGAGAGACATAAATGTGGAGAAGGTTTGTGATCTGTAGAAATTAAGCGAGAACTATTAATAGGGCCAGAATGACTCTGCCACAAGTGCTTACAACATCCATCATTTAGCGTTCTTAGGACTTTGTTTCCTTAGACGTTGTGCTAGTCGTCAGCGTTCACATCCATAGATGTCAGCTTTCATGAAAACTCAGCCCATTATTCTCCTTTTCTTCAAGGGGGGAATTATAGTGCAGACAGGGAAAAGCCTGATTTTGAGTTTCTATCCTTCAAGTTGCCACTCCTTCCCTTATCCTCCTCTTCCCCAGCAGTTGAAAATACTGAAGGATCGCCCTTTATGCTAAGCAAACATTCAACATAGAATATTATAGATCCGGCTATTATGACTACTAAACCATCATTGGTATAGTCAATAAAAAATTATAGAGCCTTGGAGTTAATAAATGCCCAAAATTCAAATCCTGGATTCAATCAATCTCATGATCTTGATGTTCCTACAGCCAGATAAGGAAAAATGTTATGTACTCTCAGCATCTTTCATTTGACTTTGCTCTAAAATTTTCAATTATCATAAATGTCTCCTAACCCAATCATATGGTATTTCCATTTCTCAATCCCTGAGGCATTTGAAGATGAAAATTGAAAACAAGCTATGAGATTAGAGATGAAAGACTTGGAGAAAAATGGGATGCTGGCAATGGCAACCTTACCTAAAAGAAAATGATCAATTGGCCCCGGATGAGTTTTCACCATTAAATATAAAGCACATGGATCCCTATAGAAGTATAAGGCGAGATTGGTAGCCAAAGGCTACAAACAAACAAACGATGCATATTATTATGAAACATTCACTCCAATAGATAAGATGTATACATTTCAAATACTTCTATCTTTGACAAATAAACTTGGTAGAGAACCATAACAATATGATGCGAAAAAATGCATTTTTACATGGAGATTTTCTCCTACCGGGGACATACTGTCCTTGGTAAGCTTTCTGCTACCGGGAGAGTCACTAATTGGATGTATATATGAATTATATATCCTAATCGAGTAAAAAAATTGAAGTTAGAAGGGGTCTAAGAAGAGAATTCAAAATAAAAGAACTTGACAAACTAAATTAATTTGGAAACATTGAAGTTGTTCACTTAGGTATTTATAATATCACGACAAAATATATTCTTGCTATTCTAAGAGAAACTAGAAATCTTAGTTGTACATTGAAGGTAAGAGGAGCAAAAGGGAAAAAAGCCTTAACTGTAGCAAAATCAAATTCGATGGCAGGATTGTGAATCACAGGATTTGTGAATTACTTTGGTTAGAGATCATTCTCAAAAATCGTCGGATTTAATTTTTTCTTCAATGAATTTGAATTGTGATTACAATTCAACAATCAATATTGCACATAATCCAGTACAACGTGATCACGCAAAACAAGTAAAATTAAGTAGATAATTTATTAAGGAGAAACCAGCTAGCGGACTCATTTATACTCCTTTAGTGACCTCTGCTTCACAACTTGAAAATGTGTTAGTGAAAAGACTTTCTAATGCAATATTTCAAGAGATTGTAATCAAGTTGGGCATGGTTAACCTTTACCTATCGACTTGAGGCTGAGGAGTTTTGAACATTTTACCTTTTCATGCTTTCATTACTACTTTGAAGTATGATTTAATTTGTAACTGTTGTAATTTATGGTAATCATAATAGTAAGACAAGTTTAGGAAAATCCCGTAATAGAGAAATTTCTTTGAATTAGAAATTTTCTAGTTTCAAATTTTTTCTAGCTGAGATTTATAGAGCTTATATTTTTTCACAGTAAAAAATGAATGAAATAATATATGTTCCCTCCAACACTAACCATCCAATTAATCCTACCAAAGAGGCAAGCGTAACCAAATATGATATCAACTAAATTTTACGTAAACAGTAGAAAGAAAACATTAAGAACAATAACAAAGATGACTCAACAATAAAAGAATTATTTTTTATTATAATCAATATCCTACTCTTCATATCTAACTTGATCTAAAAACATAAAGCTTAGCACAAGCTTCTATTCCACAACTTTAAACAGGAAACATTTTAGTGAGCATCAAATATGACAGCATGAAAAGTTGCAATTAATCATCAATACATGAATCAAATTTCGACAAGCTCAAGTCCTAAATTCAATTTTTTTGGTCTCGTCCTTATAAACAAAAGAAATTGTAGTAATCATATAGCATTTGAAAGTTTATCATTCCAAAGAAGAGCCTTCTAACTTCTCAACCTTTTCAAGACATGTCAGTGGGTACATGACGTGTTCTATGTCAGTGTCAATAACTGTCTCTATATATATTATCACATGAACGTTCATCATTTTAAAGATAACAGACAAGTTTCCTAGTACAACAATCATTAGTAATTCAATAAAAGAATAAGGGAAAAAGACAAATCAACCATCATCCTTTACTGTTTTTGACAAACCAACCATCATCTTTTTTTTGCTAACAAATTAACCATTGAACTATAAAAAAATGACGCCATTAGCATCGCTGTCACGTTTGCCGTTAAATGGTATAATATCGCGCCGCGGCGGTTCGTAAACAAATCGACGCGGCTCCATAGTTTTAAAAAAACCACACAACAATTTGGATGGGCCGCCGTGGTGTCATACTAAACCGCCACGGTGTGCCAATAAACCGCTGCGGTGTCATAGGACACCGCGGTGAGCCATCCAAAATGTAATGTGGTTTTTTTAAAACTATGGAGTCGTGGCGATTTGTATACGAACCGCGACGGTTCCATAGTTTCAAAAAAACCACGACATTTTGGATGGCCCGCCGCGGTTTAACTTTAAACCGTTGCGGTGTCATATGACACCGGAGTGGTTATCCTCACACCGCGGCGGTTTCTTATGAAACCGCCGCGGTTTACCGTGCCTCCTTTGTTGATCCTCTGTCAAACTACATAAGACTTGATCGTGGGCTCCTGGCGTCTTCACCGCGAACAACCCTAGGTGAACTATCAAACTCTTAAACTCTCAGACCTTCGTTCCACTGTAAGCGAGACCAATGGAATCTGGCGTAAAGAAAATGATGACCAAGCAAAAGGGTGGTCCGTCGCAAACTCACCGGCAACCAAAGGCAGAAATGATAGACTCTGCCCGTCAACGCTGTCGGCTGGCAATTGAAATCGTCGGTGAAATTTACCGAGCGCAACTAGCCACGGTGCAAGAAGGAGCACCCGCGGCGCAAGGAGAAACCCCCGCGGTGCAATCTGGAGAAACCGTGGCAGTCCAATCTGGCAAAATTGTGCCACCATCTGAACAACGACCGGCCAGAGATGCACTGGTCCATTTCCAATCCATTGCAGCTGGTTCCCCCTCCCTACTGTTTAGGACAGCTTATGCAGAAACCCCCGCGGTGCACTCTGGAGACACCGCCGCTGTGCAATCTGGAGAAACTGCGGCGGTGCAATCTAGCCGAATTGTGCCACCATCTGAACAACAACCGGTCAGAGATGCACTGGTCCATTTCCAACCCATTGCAGCGGGTTCCCCCTCCCCACTCTTTAGGACAACTTATGCAGAGCGGTAAGAAGGTGATGTTAAACACCGTTCAATTATTGTGTCTAAAAGAGTAGAGTTGGAGTCGTTGGCAGAGTTGAGAATTCAACAATTGTTGGAGGCGGCTGTCTTAACCGGGTTGTGCCGAATGAGGGGGGAGTTATTGTGAGTGGATTGTGAGGCTGTTTTATACGAATTTGGAAGTGTCCACGCAGCCATTAGAGGTTCGCACTCATAAGTTTGGATGGGAGTTGAGGCTGACTTCCAACGATGTGAATGTGATGCTTGGATGTGTGATGAAGAGGCCAAGCGATCAGTATTACAACGTGCCTCAGGAGCCACCTCTCGTCAAGCAAGGAGATGGGTTGCAAGGCTTAAATTGTTGCACCGGGATCCCAAGGTTGATGCGTACAAGAAGCCAAAGGGCAGGGAACTGAATGTCATAGCCCAAGTGATCCACCTCATCACGACGTACACGATTTTGCCTCGGGATGGACATCAAAACCATGTTAGCTGCATGGATCTCTATTTGCTCGAGAAGATGTTCACCAGAAAAAAAGTGGACATCGGATATGCCATTCTGAGACATATGCATGAGGTGCTGAACAACCCGACAAAGAGTTTGTCATTCAACTTACTCATTCAGAGGATTGCTGAGCAGACTAGGGTACCCATCTCGGAGGATGAGCCGAGAATAGAAGAGACCGCCACAGACATCTACAACAAAGTGAATGTGGACAGAATGGGCCTCAGCAATGTTGGAGAGGCATGGGTATGCAAGACCCCGAAGAAGCGGTGCAGTGGCTCAGCCTTCAACCCCCTCGAAGGAACAGTCTCTAACATCGCCCCCTCCTCAGACAACTCATTTTACTTCGATGCCTAAGGAGCTGTCCAGCGAGCAACCCCTTCTTCATCTTCCTTTGAAGCAACAGAAGACACAGACCACTTATAAGTTATTTACTTTGTACGCAAAGTCCAGTCTTTACTTTATAAGTTAATAACGTGTCTGAAATTTGCAGCTCTATTGCACCAAGAGGCATCACCCCGGCGTCACAGCCTCCGACACTGAAACTTGTGCGCGTGGTACATATTTGATTTGATTATTTACGTGTGTCTGCACATATTCATGCCTTATTAGTCTGACGGTCGGTCTCTTGTCAATGTTTTTTGCATCCAGGTGATCTGATAAATATTTTTAAGACGTATGTTGATGCAAATACTTGGAAAAACATGGAGACGTGCGCAATTCTCTCGGGAAAGCTAGTCGATGATGAATACAGCATCACTGACATCATCTTCCCACAGCAAAAAGGGACGGCAAACATGGTGAGAATTACGTTATGTTACATTAAGTAGTTTAGAAGGTGTTATATTAGTACTCATCTGTGCATTACATTCTTTGTATACAGTGTTATGCCTTGAACGAAGAAGAATATTAGAAAGTTAAAATAGACAAATCGCTCCTTACACTAGGGTGGATTCACGTAAAGTAAACTTCTCGCGATTTCGGGTTGTCGTTCATGTTTCAACAGTTTTAATGCGTGTTTCTTTTGCATTTCAGACACACCCAAGGCAAGAGTGTTTTATGTCATCCCTAGACCTGCACATTCACTTTCCTCACCAGGCGTTGCTGCTAGAAGCAATTGCGATCGTTGTATCACCAACGGACAAAAAGTGGTATATCTCTTCCCTTGTATTCATTCATATTGTTTTATGCTTATGTGCTGATTTATCCCTTTGTATTTCAGCCCACATGCCATCTATCGGTGTACGAAACAGGGGTTGGTTGTGATCCAGGCATGCAAGAACAAGGACAACTTCCACCCGCACGATGATGAACCTCCAAATGGTCCGTTGTATGCCAAAGCATCTCATGCAGTAGTGGACGCGCAATTGTCTTTTTTGATCACGGTCTTAGGATAGTTGGGATGTGTAGGGACTAAAGAATTCATTGACTCTGTCCATGTTTATGTTTTCATTTTTTTGTTGGATGATATCTGTTGGAAAATATATTAGTTTGGACTAATATCTATTTTGATAATGTTGCAGGGGGGATAGACTAAAATTTTCTAATTTTATCCTGAAGCAAAGTTGGCAATTTGACATTTGCATACTAATCAATGTTCATTCATCATTAACAACCACATTTATGAGACCAATATATCAATTACAATAATGTGCATTACAACTGCAAATCAACGTGACTATTAACTATGAATTGAAACCAGACATATATCATGTACAATAGTTTAGTAGAGGATCTACAATAGCTCTAATACATCGTGTTGTCTTCTGTAATCAAGAAAGGTTAAGATCCACATTTGTGTATGTTTATGTTTGTGGACCTTGCGTATCATATTCCTGCAGAACACATTGCAAATGAAATTAGAATAGTTTAAATAACACTTAAAAACGTAAACATGATAATGGGCACACCTGGGTCTCAGGAACTATGTCGGGAACTGTCTCGGCAACTCTCTCGGTGACTGTCTCGGGGACTATGTCAGACACTGTCTCGGGGACTCTAAAACCCATAAATGTGGCCTCCGACCTTCCTTTGCCTCTGTCGCCTCTGCCGCCACATCCACTGGACTCGCCTCCATCTTCGCACGTGTGGGAATTGTGCCACACACCCCCACACCGGCCACAAGTCATGTTCATATGTCTTTTAGGCAGTACTATACGGCTTGAGGCCTCATCCACATTTCGTATTCTACGTTTTCACGGCCTTCCTGGAAGCCTTTTAAATGGCAGTGCGATAATTGGATCAAGATGCGTTACAGGAGGCCACATGATTTGTCCATTGACAAGCCAGACAAAGTGGGAATACATCGCCATGTATATTTCCCGATAATAGCATGCATGCACAAATTCCCCAAGAGATCTTCTCATGAAGTAAAAGCACGAAACTGCATGGACACATGGGATGCTGGTCAACTCCCACGGGTAACAGGTACAAGTACGCATATCCAAATTGACAAAGTACTGTTCGTTACCGTTGCTAATCCCAAACTGGGCAGCTCCTGAACACTGGGGGCTCCAATTTCGACCGGCAAGTTGTAGTTTGGCGAGCCGATTGCTGATCTACGAACACGAAAAGTCCGTCAAGCAAGCCATCTTTTCATTTTTTTTCACGATCCTACCCATGATATCCTTTCGTATGATCTCGAACATACTTAGAATCAATTTGTCCCGAGCTAATAGTATGCAGACATTGAAAGACTCACTAAAGTTGTTGAGGCTTAGGTCACATTTGGGGATGGAGCAGAAGACATGTTTGGCCCAGTATCTCGCATCTATTTCTCATTGATAGTTGTGGGTCGCCGGGTCAAACAAAAATAACTTCGTCATTTCTATCTCTAAGTGCCTCTCTGTTGTCGCTTTAGATGTGACCCACATTGCATCATTGAACAACCTGCCTTTAAATTATTTTTTTTAAATTGTTATACAAGTGTCGGATGCAAAACCGATGATCCGCTTGCCCTGCCACCTCTCTGACAGCTGGCACTAGCCCCTACAAAGATTCCTAGTATGAGTAAAACATTAGTACACAACACATAACACAAACATAGAAGGCAAAAACAATCAACCGCACCTTTTTTTGTCAGAAATAATTGTCCACACATTGCCACTCGGGGTGTTTAGATCGTCGAGCAACAATTCTAGAAACCAGCTCCAAGAAGCCCTATTTTCTGCTTCAACCACTGCTACAACAATCAGATACATTCCATCGTTTCCGTCAATGGTGACAACAGTGAGCAACTAGCCCAGAGTCACTCCCTTCAAGTGGCAACCATTCAGACAAATAACTGGTCTACCACAGTTTCGCTGAGTCATCTTGCATGCATCCAAACACATGTACATCCTTTTAAATGCACTCATTCGAGGTCAACACGCACTGAGCTTCCAGGATTAGATCTCCAAATCTCCTCGGCATAGGACCATATGAGCTTGTATTGCTCATTGTCACCCCCTTTGTTAATTTTTTTAGCCGCATTTCTTGCCCTTCTAACAATGCTGGGTGTGATGTTGACGTTGAAGTCATTTCTGACTGTCTTAATTATGAAAGAAATGTCTCAGTCGGCCTAACTTTTAAATATGTCCAACTAATGCGCTGCCACCCATTTAGCAAAGGCATGACAGCTTTCCATCTTTCTCGAGCAAGTGTAAACGTCGTTGTAATACTTTATTTAAAACGTCATTTCACCTTGCATTTTTTAGGCGTGCAGCCGCCACGTGCATCCTTCCTGACAGGTAGCCCTCAACCAATATGCATCACTGGGGGTGAATTTTATCTCATATCCATTTTTCAACGCATGATCGACAATTCTTCTCTAATTTCATTATGTGAACTATACTTCTTGTCAAGCCCCATACCAGCGAAGGTGCACTGTGCTTATGGTGGGCATCTAGGCCTACTGTCGGTCATGTTCTCGTCACTACTAAATTCGCATAATGAACGGAACACCTCCTCGTCTTCCTCGTGTAGAGTTGTTGAGACGGAATGCAACACTATTGCAGCTTCGTCTCCAATTCCACATACCTCGTTCTCATTGGCCAAAAATGTGACTGTGAGCCCTACTTCAACTTGATGGTTAATAACAGATTCCTCAACACTCCAAGATGCCATTTGCTTTTCAACAAATTCTTCAACTTCGCCAAAATATGTTTCACTTCAGCTCTCGGAATTCTCTAGGGTTCACTAAACACTGATAAAATGTCTGAGAAAATCGCGAGCAGTTTACCGTGTATTTGTACAAGGCGAATGAGGCACTTTGAACTGCGGCAGCTTCATAAGAAACCACCACGATGTGACGATAAACCGCTTCGGTGTCATGACACCACAACTGTTTATATTTAAACTGCAGCGCTTTGGTACAACACCGCGGCGGGCCATCAAAAATGTTGTATGATTTTTTTTAAAATATGGAGCCGCTGCAGTTCATATACGAACCGCCGCGGCTTCATAGTTTTATAACAACCACACGACAATTTGGATGGCTCGCCGCAGTTTCTTATGACACCGCGAGAAGCAAAATTATGGAGCCGCGACAGTTTGTATCCAAACCGCTGCAGCACAACATTTTTAACGACAAACGTAACAGCGATGGTGGCAACGTCATTTTTCCAATTCAATGGTTAATTTGTTAGCGAAAAAAGGATGATAGTTGGTTTGTCAAAAATAGTAAAGAATGATGGTTGATTTGTCATTTGCCCAGGTATCACTATCGAAATGTTTCTCTAGTAAATAGACTACGTCCTCATAATTTTGCACCCAACTTAATTTCTCAATTGTTCTGTCCAGAAAGAAATGGGAGGGAACCTTCACTTCTCAACCTTTAGGCGGCATGTAAGAGTATAATAAAGAAAATAATAGTATAAACATTATACTATAAAAATTATACTTCCTAAAACCAAGCTTCCAAAACTCATTCACCCAACTACAAAAATTGTAATTCGAAGGAACAACCGGAATAATCCTAGTTAAAACCAAGCCGAGTGTGATGCTGAGTGTGTTTAAAACAATGATTAAAGACCTTATCGAAATTATAGAAATATGTTGATAGCCCAAAATGGCCCAAAAAAGGCTAGAATTCAATCGTATTCATCTGATCAACCAGCGAATGAAATATTTTAACACAAACTTTTGCAAGTTACACATTATTTGCATTACTTGACTTCACATAAACATATTGGAAAAAAAATCAAATGACACTATTTTAACCAACTAATGGCATTAAAAATTCTACCAATTGGTTTAATTACACGATGGTAATGACAAAAGGAAAGCAGAGACAACTTGAGATACTTACCATAAAGATTGCAGAGGATTCTACGTACACTTGAGCAGGAGGCCCAAGACAAGCTGTAGTTACACCAGAAACATCATGTTTACTTTCACTTCCAACCCCATTCCCTGTACAAACAACATGAAGCACCAGTGCTCAAGTACTAGATTACTTAAAGAGGAATAATACATAGCACTCGTACAGCATCAGCAGAAGAGAGCTGGCTGTCTCATTGAACACTAGCCGGCATGTGAATCAAGAGGATGAATCTTGAGTTCCCTAAACTAGAAACTCTCAACTTTTCCATCCAAGTTTGAAACTGAGACTGGAGATCCGTGGAGTAGCAAGAATGTAACATCAAATGAAGTTGACGTCATGCAATACAAACCAAAATAATAACAAAACATAAAAAAAGGAAAAAATAAAGGAAATAACCAACAGCTAGGATGCTGCATGTGTAAAATATCACCTTCAGCATTGAAATCAACCTTGAAGCTGACAACAAATTCTGGATATATATGCGTATTCATGTTCATATTCCAGACAATATAATGTCTTGGGTTTTGAAGATCGTCTACTCCACTATCAAAATCCTTACTACTTGGGTGGCATTGATTACTTCCCATACCCAAAAGTTCCATATTTCCCATAATTACACGGCAAAAGATCATATGCCGCATCCCATTTTCGTCAACATCACAATAATTTGCACTGTGAACAAATAACAACATAAGTACTTTTCTGACATCAAAACAAAATGTAACAAATAAATAATTTTACAACACAAAGGATGCCAAAGATGGACTTGTTAAGTATAATATAGTAACTAGACTAATCTCATTTTTAAATAGAACCAGTATCAAGAAAGTCTCATTGTAAACATACAAGAATAAAATACAAAAAATTTTATGCCCATCCAATGATAACATTGCAGTCTTGTCGTGTTGTTAATGAGAAACATTTCACAAATTTCCAAAATATATAAATTAGAAAGAAAATCCAACCTGACATGAGGGCAGTGGGCGGCTGTGAGATGAACACCACCGCCAAATGTGGAGTTTACCAAAGCTGGTCCACAATGCCCCAGCCCATTCAACATTAAAGTAGAAAGATGTGCTTTATAAAAAGGAAGCCAAGCAAACCGAGCATTGGCATCACCACGATACTGCTTGGTCACCTCTATTTGTTTATTAAAAAGCTCTAATTGGAGTTTCATAAAAGTGCTAGTGCAGCGATATATATCAAGAATATTTGCACCAAGGGAGCTCATTCCACTACGGAACATTTCACGGACAGTTTCAAAATCCAACCTTTCATGACCCAATTTAATTCCAGGTGCCAATTCTCTCTCCAAAATTGGAAGTTTCTCATCAACCTCACCAGTTTCAGTATCAGGCTTCCTAATGCAGCTATCTTCATGCTCAAGAACATGATTTCTAGCAGGATTCCCATCAATTTGAATCTGCTCGGCTAGAGAATTTGAGTCACCACTACATTCCTCCACTCTAGAGTGATCACTTCCATTAATTTCAATTTCCAAATGCAGTTTAATTTCATGAGAGCCAAAACGATCTTCAAGAATTGGCTCTTGATTTATCAAACCTTTATGATGGCAGCAATCATCGTGTTCAGTCACATAAGTTTCAGGAAAGAAGCAGTTACCTGATTCATCAATCCATGCAAGAGGATTATGTACTCCTGTCTGCAAATCCATGTGAAACATATGCAAAAAGTCAAGCACAGAGCTCTGACCATTAGATTCAACAACAACAGCTGCTTTCTTGGCCTGAAGATCTTTCTTAACCAAGTCAAGAACAGCATTAGGAAAATTGATCCATTCATTGTCCTGGTAATACATTATACGTTGAGGCATGCCACTCTTAATGTAATTTGAATAACATCTATGTAATGACCTAGAATTAGTCTCTGAGCTCACAACTTTGCTTTTGAGTCTATCTAGTTTAATCTTCTTTCTAAGGTTAATCACTGAAGAATTCAAGATAGACCTATTTTGTGTGGAAGTAGCTTCCGTGAAATATGCAGCATGACCAGCTACTCGCTTCCTTTTCAGATAGAGTGCAGCTTTTTTACTATTATCCAATGCCTTTTCGATATTTGCATCCATTTTTGTTCACTGGATCGATATCTAAATTTAACTCCAAATCCAAAGGTAAAGTGCCATTTTAGAAAACTGGCAAACCCTGCCAAAAAATAAACATGAATACTGTTATTTGCAAAGGTTAACACAAATTAGAACCCATCTAGAACATTGTCTCAGTTATGACATCAAAAATTATGTTTTCAATTCACCACCATCAAGCAGCAATAATTGGCCAAAGTTCTTTTTTACTTTTCATGTATCCTAATGGAATATTCTCAATGAATCATGCAACAAGTGCTAACCAAAGCAGACAAACTGTGCGCTAAAAGGACGCCAAGTGATTGCACAGCAGAAAAACAGCAGTGAAAAGATGATAATGACAATAACAAGGTAAACAACATAAACATGTTTCTAGTTATATGATTATAGAGACATTAAGTCAAAAATTTCGTCATAAATATAAAAGGTGATGGATCTTAAAAGCAATTGCTTTTCTTACTCTACAAGATGAGATGCCAGTTCAACATGGGAAGTGCCAAGGAGAGCTGTGTAAGCTCATTACAGTACTCAGTGACGTGTAGTTTATGGGACAAAATGCGTCAGAATTGGTTTCAGTAATGCCAAAAGCAGTGATGGGAAAGTTTGTTACAAATAGAAAGAATAAGGAACAGCTGGGATCAGTAATCTAAAACAACATTCCAATTTTTCAGCTAGAAATTTCCACGACACCAGAAATATTATGGATTTGATGTATGAAGAAAATGAAATTGAGACAAATCGTGAATCTTTGTGGAGAGTCAGACAATGGTGAAAAGTTGCTCTAATGTGTAGTTTTTTCCATGTGTTGATTTTTATTGTTCCCAATGAAAGTTCTTTTATATTTTCTGGAGTCTTCTATGTGATATTACGTCCTAAATTTTTACAAAGTTTTGAAAACACAAAATTTTTCCACAAATTAATTTTTTTTCAATTTACCTTTTCTAAAATCCTAAAAATTCAACATCTTTAAATAAAATATGCAGAAGTTTAAACTACAATTCAAATTCTCAACTAAAGTGTAAACAATTAATGCTAACACAAAAGCTAATACCAAATAAATTCTCGTACTTGACATTAATATTTTTGTGTGTATGTTCACTTGCAACTAGGAGGTCATCGATCAGCTTTGATATCTTTTCGAGGTACAGAGCTAATAATGAGAAAACAATCTCACTCGGTGAGTATGCTAACATAAACACATCTAATAGTAACACAATTTATTCAAGACTCACTAAATCCTGTTCCACTACTTTTTCTCAGACCTGCATTTTTCTCTTTCTATACCATGTATCATCGCCATCATGCATGATCACCTTTCATTCCACAACAATCATCCAATCATTTGGGCAGTTATAAAGAACCACACTCATCATCATACAAGGAAGCAACTCCATTGTCCCGTGCATTACCACCATCGTACTACATCACCATACACCATGCATTACCACCGTCATGTAGGCCTCATATCTGCACCACACATTACCACCGTCACGCAGGGGCAATTGTACCACGCATTTGGTGAAACCTATACCTAACCCATTCTTACATTCATTGGGCTCCTTTATTACAAATAAATCACTTCCACTACTAGGACACTCACATTCACAGGAATTCGAGAACCAATAATCTTTCCCAACCAACTTGAAACTCTTATCATTCCAATTTTACCCATCCACTCAATAGCTATTCCTAATTAACTGATAATATCTAACAATCTCTCACATGACCACACATTTCTAACTAAGCCATACACTAAATCTTCATAAAGCTAACATCTGAGGTAATAAATAAAATGCCACGTAAAACAATTAAATACTAATATTAAGAAAATAGATATTAATACTATGCTTTGTAATGTTCGGCCCATGGACAAAACATTTTAAATGCATAAATACTTACCATGGTTCGCGAATAAAAGCTTATTACTCGTCCTAACTCTTAAGTGCTCGAAAGTTGTACTTTAACTATAAAAATTTACTTAAAAATTAATTTATATCTAAAATTCCTAATTCAGTTCATTTACGGTTTTAGTTCAATATTTCCAATTTTCTATTTCCTAATTTATCAATTATTAAGTAATATTTTGAATTTTTACGCATCAAAATCATAGAGTTTAGGGTTTAAAGTTCTTACTACTGGCAATTATCTTCTAGTTTCAATTTGAGGTCTGATTTAATCGTCTCGAGGCTGTTTAGGTCTTCCCTATTGATCCTTTTGCGACTTGGGGTCGGCTTTGTTTTGACCAATTTTTAGTTGGCTCGATTTGCCCTAAAAACGACTCAAAAACAACTTAAATAGCTTGATTATAGGTCGGTCAAAGTTGAAGCAGGCTCGGTCAAATAAAACAATGCTTATAAGTCGGCTAGGGATTAATTAGGTCAGCTGAGAGATGGCTCAAGATTGGCTTGGAGACGACTTGGTAGCGGGACGGAGTCGGCTGAAAAGAATTTGTCGGAGTTTGTGGGGCTGGAAGGGATTCAACACTACGCATGAACATGGTGTGTGTGGGTGGTTGTCTATATATATATAAAAGAATTTGAGAATTTCTAAGGAAAGGAAGAATCTGCCTCGCTGATTTGTTTCTCTTCAATGACACAGACAACCTTTTAATAAGGTTGAAGGAAGAAAGAATTATTAAGGAAAATCTGATCTTTATCGTATATATAGTTTAATTTGACTTTTGTTTTCCTAAATTTGCATTTATTTATCGCAATTTAATACAATTTGTTTAACTTAATTATAAATATATATATATATATATATATATATATCAAATAGGAGTTTAAGAGATTTAAATCCTATTTAAAATCTAATTGTAGTAACCTATATTTAATTTTTTCATTTCCTTTGATGGAGATAGAGATTTATTTCCTCCTGAGATTATTTACTCTATCTAATACAATTTGTTTTTGTTTAAATAATACATATAAATTATCTCTCTCTCGTTGAAGTAAAATCTATCCTAATTGATAAATTTGATTTCAATTTCGGAATTCAAATTTTGTTTTATATTAATTGAACAAGATTATTAAGATTTTATCGCAATTTCATTTCTAAAATTTGAGAAAGTTACAATCTCATCTCCTAAAAAGAATTTCAGCTTCAAAATTATGAGTATATCAAATAATCGAACACTTTCTTTTCTTAATGAACATCTAAAACGTGATCCTTTTTCCTCATTTCACCATAATAACTTCAAACCTTACCAAAATTATTTTACTCAATCAATCTAGACTATTCTCACGTTTGTAATTTATGATCTAAATGTGTGCTTAGACTATTCTACATCCATTTGCTTAATTCTATATTGCACTTCCTTATCTTAAACATTCCATCCCTTTTCATCAAATATCAATTCCGCCCCTCTATTTCTATTGAACCTCTATATCTCACAGGTTAATGTTGATGCAATCTTGCCCTTCAAAAATCTCATTCACCCTCAATATATTTTGTCAACTAAATACCTAAATCTATCAATTTTTTTATATTCTTAAGACATGTCTCAACATAAAAACCACTTTATCTAATATTCATACTATGATAAACTAAACACTCAAATGCTAAATTAAATACTTAATCCTCCACTTCATTTTAATCAACTACAACCTCAAAACTTTTATAAATTTCTTGAATAAAATTAAACTCTATAATTCCTCAAACAATGAATACTCTAACTAAATACTTAAATATAAATTTCATACTTAAAACCTCAATTTTATTTTTTTTATAAGAAAAACCTCAATTTTATTTTGATCAATTACAACCTCAAAATTTAATAATTTATCAAATACAATTTAATTTTATGTTTCCTCAAACAATGATTTTTCTAAACAACACATTCGACATAAAATGCATACTTAGATTCCTCAACTTCATCTTAATCAACTATTGCAACAAATTTAATAGTCCATCAACAACGATTTCATCTTTACATTTTCTCAAGTAATGATCATTCTAAACTATACACTTCGACATAAAAGTCAAACCTAGGTTCATAGACTTAGCTTCGATCAACTATAGTCTCAAAATTTAGTAACTCACCAACTACAATATAATCTCTATGTATCCTCAAACAATAATAATTCTAAACTAATACTCGAACATAGATTTCATACTTAGGTTCTTCAACTTATTTCGATCAACTATAGCCTCGAAATTAACAAGACATCAACTACAATCTAATGTCTAAGTTTCCTCAGATAATGATCTTTCTAAACTACACATAAAATTCACTTAGGTTCATCTACTGTATTTCAATCAACTATAGCCTCGAAATTAACAAGACATCAACTACCATCCAATACGTATATTTCCTCAAACATTGATTATTCTAAATCCCCAAGTCATTTAGTTTATAGAGGTAAATCACCACTTAAGAAATAACCATTTTCTTCTTAAACTAATTCACAAGGAATATTCATGTATCTTCAGTTTCATCCTCTTCATTGACTCCACAGATTTGCGTGGGAGTTAGTGGGGGAAGGAAGGGAGTCAACACTACGCATGAACTTGGTGTGCATGTTTGTGGTTGTCTATATATATATACAAGGAAAGGGAGAGTTTGGCTCTACTGCTTTGTTTCTCTTCAATGACGCACCCCACCTCTCATTGAGGTTGAAGGAAGGAAGAATTGCATAGAAAAATCTGGTCTTTCTCATACATATACTTTAATTTGACTTGTGTTTTCTTAAATTCGAATTTATTTATCGCAATTTGACATAATTTGATTAAATTAATTACAAAAGTACATATCAAATAGGATTTTTTTGAGGTTTAAATCCTATTTAAATTCTAATTGTGATAACCAATATTTAATTTTTTATTTAATTTGATGAAGATTGAATTTATCACTTCCCTACATTATTTACTCTATCTAATACAATTTGTTTTAGTTTAAATAATTTGTGTAAATTATCACTATCTTGTTGAAATAAAATCTATCCTAATTGATATATTTTATTTCAATTTGGGGATTTTAATTTTTAATTGAAATTAATTTAACAAGATTATTAAGTTTTTAACATGACTTAAATATTAAATTTTCTCTCTAAAATATAAGAATGTTACATCTTTAATTGTGAGGAAGACCTTTCTTTATTTTACTAGTCTAAACATTTTTGTTTTCTTTTCTACTTCTTTTTTATGGCTTATTGACACGATCACACGTTCTTATATTATAACAAAAACACAAATGCATGTTGTTAAAAATGTATTGAATAAATGTATTGCTAAAACGTGTCAGCATCTGATGTTTTAAAAAAAGTAGTATCTGGCAAGTCTATATCATGTTATGTATTTCCCTTATGCTTGTGCTTTCCAGATCCATCAAAAATTTATCCTATGCCAACAAAAATTTATTACTTTCTAAAATTTTTAAACTTTTCCCATCAACAAATGTTCTCAACACAACCAAATTCATGGATGTGAAAAGTAAAAAATCTTTAAATGAAGAAGATTTAGAGAAACTTCAGTTGTACAATTCTTTCAACATTAAACCACACAAACACGAAAAAAAACTGCCTTACCACTTTGACTGTGCCTCATTTCTATTCAAGAATTATGAATACTAATATTAAATTATAAAAATTAAGTTCATTCGCAAACTAATTACAAAAGATTGTACCTTTAGAATTAGTTTACCAAAATAAATTAAGAAACTGAAATTACCCGTAACAAGTAAAAGACAATTGCATATGTATGGGATTGCAAAAAGAAAATATGAATTACGTGAAACTAGATAATATAAAACATATCACATATTGACGTTAGTGCTCACCGTGTACCGTGCATGACCTTCTATTTATGATACTCCAAAGAAATAAACAAGTCGTATCTACTCAACACACTAACTCCGCTCTAGCCTGATAGCACCATTCATAAATATATGAAAACAACAAGTCATTTCATCCTTCAACAAACAGTAGAAGCACTTTGATATGAAAATGAGTACACGGGATGAGATGAAAATGAGTACACATAATTTGTACAGAGATACGCATGTGACAGGGAAACAAATAATGATGAATTCAACCCAAACAAGGACATTTTTCCGTCAAGCAATTTCAAAAGAGTAAATGGTAAAGCAGAATTAAATTATAAGCTATCTTCTAGCTACAAAATAATGGCATCTGTCAAGTAATTGGATTCATTTGTACTGGGCGTTGAAATATCTGTCAGTTCTCTTATTTCACTTTTTTAGAAAAATAAAAAATAAAAGCATAAGGAATCATGACAAATATTAAATTGCAAAGGTTATCAATAATTTTTTTTTTTTAAATGAAAGGTAGAAACGATAAAACATCTAAATTGTTGAGTTAAATGAAGATTACAAAACTGAACTTTCTGCCGAGAATTATTTTAGTGAAAAAAATATATGGTAAAATTTGACATCAGCAACAGAGAAAAAAACTAGATTGCGTCCAACTAATTAGCGCCTGAGATGATAAGCAATAAATTCATTTTGTTAATGAAATCATCCAACCTGTTTGACCTAATTACACAAATTTGACAAGCTGATTTAACAAAAGTAAAAAGTCAAATCCGAAACAAAACAAAATCAGTCGTTCTGCAAAACCAAAACCAAAAATTAAACGAACTAACACATAAAAAAAACACTGCGACGACTTTCTAGAAACTAATTGCAACACAAAAATTGAAACAGAAAAACAAAAACATCAAATTACCTACAGATTGAAGAAAGAACCAAAGAAATAAAGATTCATTTCCACCGGAGAAAGGTTTTAGAAGGGCTCGTTCACCAAAAAGAACGAGAGAAGGTATCTGCAGAAACCCTAATCCGCATGGCCGACAGTGTTCGATACGATGTAGACGTTAGGCTCGCATTGTCTGCTTCTCGGAACCTACTTTTTTGCTTGGGCGAAAAGCAATTTCAACCAACCTTTAATGATTGAGGCACAAATCGTTTTTTTAGCTATTCTAGATAACATTTTTCAAGAATAATAAATACCCCCTTTTTTCCATTCTCTAAAACCTAGCACTGCCAGCGTTCAAATGTCTTAAATGCCCCCTCTTGTCTACGTCTTTGAAAAATAACCCTTTTTCTCTGAAAAATATTATATTTAATTTATAATTTTACACTCTAATTAATTATATAATTAATATATTTTCTTAACTATTTATATTTTATCTTAAGTTACCATAAAATTATATTTTTTTAATAATTAGAAGAAATTTAGAATATTGCAAATTCTCACATTTTAATCGTAGTTACACCCTCGTTTTTAAGTCTCATAGTAAATGCTTAGGAGGGATGATGCCAAAATTTGTTTCATATAATGGGAATAGGTCGAGAGAGAAAAATAGTGGGATGGTGAGGACTACCAATTTCAACTGAAAATACCAAAAAAAAATGTGCCATATTTTGGCCGTGCGTGAATCTTCTTTTTGAAAGGAATGGGAAGGAAGCAAATATCATTATAAAAGAGTACGGCTATTTCATGTACGGGTCTGTTGCGAAAAAATAATTGAAATTTTTAACAGAAAACATAAAAGCGATGTTTGCGTCTTCATTATTTCATAGTTCAGTATTTTATTTGTTAGCAAAAATTATTTAGTAGTTATCTTGTCACTAATCTTATAGTTAAGTGGTTGTTTTGTTAATTTTCTTAAAGAGTGCCTTCCAATTTTACATCTATAAAATTAAAGGTTTTCTGGTTTAATTTTGATAATAATTTCTTCAAATCTCAACATATATTTAAATTTTTTTTCTCTCACCTTTACACTACTTTTTTTATTTATTATAAATATTTTCTTCCCATATTAATTTTTTGCTTTCTTTAATTCCTCTGCTTTTCTCTTTTTATTTATTTATTTATTTATCTGCATATTTTCTTTTAATCGAAAACTACTTTTAATTTTTAATTCGTATAATCACTAAAATCATTCCTTTTTTTACTCGGGGGCTAGATGGCCACATGGTGGCCCTGAGAAATGTATGCTATGAGAAGGCCTAATGCCTGGTGCACTCGATGATCTCTTTGTCGTACAATCTCTAAGGGAATTGGAAATTAAGGCATGAAAATAGGCAGAAGTAAGCCCAAAGCGGGCTGGGTTGGGTCAGTTTGCTGAAGTAAGGCTCGAGTCAAGCCCACGAGCTAATAGACAAAGGTCAAGTCTGCCCGGATCACCCATTTTTGGGCAGTCCAAGGTCGAGCACCAAGGTCGACTAGGCAGCGCTCGAATTTCAGCATCGACACAACACCTTACAAGATCGGCAATAACTCCTTTAAAAAAACTGACCCGCTAAATAAAGCCTGCAAGGGGCCCATGAAACTAGGTCCAGACCAGACCAAGCCTTAAAAAAACATTTCGGCTGAGGAGGCTATATGCCATTTGATGACCCAGAGCACAAGGATGATGAAGACAACAAGCTTGAAGAGAATGGGCTCGACTATCTCATGGTGGCCTATGCAGAAGCTTGAAGGAGGATATGCAGGCAAGAGAGACAAAACCAAACACCTAGTCTTCCTTTGGAAGCAATTCCAAATATTTTGATAGTAAATGTCATCATGTAAGATAGAGCACAACATAATAATATAACGTCTCATCTATTTCTTATCATATTTCGACAAACTTAAGCAATGTATCGTTATCGTACAATATGATTGAAATAAAATGAGAAATGATATTTGATATATATTCTTCTTAAACGTAGATAAGATTGCTAGTTCTGTATTCGACCTCTATTCAAAGAGTTTCATTACCTCAAGTCCTCACCTTTTGAGCAGCTTCCTTGATTTGTTGGATTGTGAAAACACCAAAGAAGTCGTCATCAGTGATTGCGTTGATAGCTGCAAGAGCAACATCATCCACACTAATTGGTGGGGCCAGGAGCAGATCAGACGCTGGAAGTGAGTTCAGAGGTTTAGTAAAGTTCTCCACCGCATATAGAAAATTCTCCAATGGTTTCCCTATCAAATCAAGGGGAATCTCATACCCATCCACCCTCCTCTTCCCATATATGAAACCTGGTCTTAACACAACGCCTGAGGATATTCAAGTTCAACCAAAATTATCAACTTTGTGAGAATGAAAAAAGATAATGCTTCAGATAAATCTTACCAAACATTAATAAAAAATTGTTTTGATTTCAGTTGCCTGACAAATATTTGCTCGAAATTATAAACCACTTGAGTTGAGGCCGCAAAAGATTAACCACTTACAAAAAATTTGGAAAAATTACACAAATAATCTTTAAGTTTGATCCTCAAAAGGTTATTTTCCCTCGTTAAGGTAATCATAGTTTGAGTATTGTTTTGTTTTGGTCTTTGTAGTTTTTTATTCATCATAAAGATCTTTTATTATTTTAACATAGTTATTATGTTATTCCAGTCAAGCTGATAATCAATTCTACTGTCTTTTCGGCTTACTTGTGCGCCTAACAAATGTCATAAGTTGCTTTGAAGTTTCGGTGATGTGGAGAAAAGTGTGCAACTACCTTAAATAAATTCGTGTTAGCATTTGTTGTTTGCATCCATTGACGAGAAATAATCGAACGAATATTTTAATAGGTTTTAATTCTCATTGGCATCTATGTTATCATCCTATAGTGTGGCACACAAAAACAGCCTATGTTGTCAAGATCAATTCCCAAGCAAGCTTCTAACTTTAGTAAGCATTTTCACATACAAATGTCCATATCAATAGAGGGGAACAGAGATGAGCATGCAAAGACTTTCTAAGAAACAGAAATGCATCTTTGTAATTACCAGAAGTGGGGTATTTGGAAAGGACTTCTGATTCTGCTTTCCGCTTTCCTGTGAAGTATCCAGATGAGAGCACAACTTCTGGTAAATTGTAATCATGCACGGAGATCAGGATAAACTTGGGAATTCCTGTCAGATGAATATGAAAAGAGAAGAATGTATGAGATATAAAAGGGTGACGATAAAATTATTTTTATTTCGAAGAAACCAAAAGAAATTGCTTGATTTAGTCAATTTTATGTATCTTAAACTAGAGTTAAAATCGTCATGAACTGCTAAAATCATTAAGGCTGTCTTTAAACTTCAAAATAAAATAAAATATAATTAACCAGATCAGTATTAGCTCAGATATAAGTAAGCTTTTCTTTACAATAAAAAGCCTCTCTTCGATCACCTTGCTAAAAGACCTTAAAACAAGCTCATCTAATCTTCCCTGTACACATGTGAAGGCACTACAAATGTCGTCAATTGTGACTTGCATTCAGACTAACATAATTATTAGCGTTTCTCCCGTCCAGTTGCATTTAGGATTTAGAATAATTACATTTTACGGTAGGAATGACATAAACATCAACTCATTAAGAATCTCTTTCAATCCAAGCAACTTTAAATAGAACACACCAGTTGACCTAAGGCACTACCGCAAGAATATATATCTTGATTTGCATAGACTATCAAGAGAATATTTTCTACCATGAGACTTTTAGTCTATTTTACACCAGTAGAATTTATTTCCCTTTCTTATCGGTAAAAAAATTAAACGAAATTTATACAAAAGGAGTGAAAAACAAAAAAGTTCAACAATTACTACTATTAAACAACAAAGAAAATCAAAGCCAAAACATTGGCAGGAGAAGAATGTAAGATCTACTAGAACAAAATTGTTTTTATAAATTAAATTTGATATTTTGTTTTTGGGTCCATAAGTAAAAACCAAATGACAGCAGAAAGAAACAAATGTGCTTCTGCAAATTAATCAACATGAACACATAGTCAAGATTGGTATGAAAAGTTATCAGGTATGTTAAAAAAGCAGTTTCCCCACGGGTCACCAGTTGCTAAAGGGCTTTCAAATGGCGGGGGAGAGCTGGCCAATCCCTTATATTAGAAATTCTACAGAAACAGGATGATTTAAACTCCTTACCAAAATCCTTTGCAGCATTCACTGTCACAACATTAGCCTCGCCATTGATTCTTTTCATCACTTCTTCACTTCCAAAACCTCCAATCGTAGAAACTACTGCCGTTGCCCCAACAAGTACATCCTCCCAATTAATGTAGAAAACATCTCCTGCATAGAACAATTGAATCCGTGAAAGAGAAAAAGGGAAGAAAATCATGGAAAGAATAAAATGAAGCTTTTGCAAGCCACAAATAACCAATGTCGCTTTAGTATGTCACCTCACTTGGAAAATCTACATGTCTATAAACTAATTCACAATGGCCTGTATAATTAAAGACTTGTGGATAGAACAAGAAAGAGGATCAAAGAGGATAAATCCGTTTTCCTAATCATAGTCGAGCTTATGATGCATGATATATCATGTCGAACACATAACAAATTCGTGGCCACTTTTCATATGCCTGAAATAATTGCATCAATAGCTAATCTGTACTTCAATATTAGAATTTCAATACCAATTTTTTGAAGTATAACTGAGGTTATCTATCCCATTCAGCTATACAGCAGTTGAATGGAACAATTCTCTATTACTATTAGTAAAAACTACTATTTTAAGGAACTTCGTCCGAAGTTTACACTACTGTAAATAGTAACAAGAACATAATAATTAGTAAGAAGGAGACAATAGTTACCAAAGGCATAGGTTGCAAAAAAGTTCCTTTTTGACCTACTGATAAAGACAAAACCACACAAGTAAAATTTTTTTCATACATTCTCTTTTAAATTAAACACTTAAGCAGAGTATTTTAAGGATCATTAGAAAACAGAAAAGCAGAGTTTCAGAAAATACCAAAATCATCCTTCAAAATCTAAAGTTACAGTTTACATTTATTGTAAAAATGTATTTAAGCAAACATGCTTAAGTATCAAACCTTCCAACATGTCTAGCTCACAGTTGCTTTATAAAGAGTGACAACTTCTTAGCCAAACGTGACAGAGAAATTAATTATATAAAATGAAGACGTGGAGAGTGTAGAGGAAATTAGGGAAGTTGGGAACAATGTTGTTCATGTCTCTCATCTTCAGTTCGCTGAAAACACTATTTTATTTTCAGTTGAAGAAGATTTTAAAAACCAAAATTTGGTGGATGAGGTGAAAATTTTTGGATTATTATTATATCTCAAATTAAACCTTAATAAAAGTGATATTTTGAAAATCAATATTGATGTTAGTAATATCGATAGATTTGCTATTTTGAGCAATTGCATGAAAGGTTCTTGACTCTTGTCTTATTTGGATCTTCCTCTTGATAGCAACCCTCTCTCTTGCTATGTTTGGGAGCTAGTTTTACAAAAAGTTAAAGAAACGTTGAGATGGTTGGAAAAAAAATTATTTCTCTAGAGGTGGAAGGCTCACTTTGATTCATGTTGTCCTTAATAGTATCTCAACCTACTATCTTTCTCTTTTCAAGTTTTCGAGCAATGTTGCGTCGATACTTAATAAAATGATTAGACTTTTTTTTGGGAAGAAAATGATGGAAGTACCCAACCTCACTTGATTAGTTGGGAAGTTGTTATCAATCCCAAATCACATGGAAGCCTTGGGATTGGCAATTTTCAGAATAGAAATAAAACCTTACTGGGAAAATGGCTCTTGAGATTTCCTCTGGAGATGAACTTCTTGTGTTATGCAGTGATTAAAAGTAATTATGGTTGTGTGACATTTGGTTAGCCGACTAATCCGACAAATTTGACAAATCGTGTCTCTTTTCGCAATCTTTGGAAGTATATTCAATTTTGAGAAGATAGATGGATTGGAGACATTCTATGCGACCATTTTCTAGGCATTTATCGTATGTCATGTAATAAGATTATTCTATTAGTTCTCTCTTCAACATGGGACAACCTTACAACAATCATTGGCATCCATCATTTAGAGGAAAGATGAACAACTTAGAGTTTGGTGCAACGAAAGTTTTATTTCGTAATCGAAACAGAGAATATGGAAAAACTAGAGAATAAACTCTTAGTGAAAATAATTGAATATCAAAGTCTTTAAAAATCTTAATGTTTATTACAACCTTTAAATAGAAATAGAAATTAAACGATAAATAAAACGACAAAAATATTAAAATAAAATAATAAAATGACTCATGGGTTTGTTGGGCTTGTTGAGGCCTTGGGACGTGCAACATCAATCTCCTCCCCTTGAAAAGAACTCGTCCCCAAGTTATGCAATTGCAAAGAAAGCTCATTTAGAGAATAATACTAAAAAATATCAGCTACATTGAAAGTGTTGGAAATATTCATGTCAGCTGGCAAATTGATATTGTAAGCATTGTCACCAATTTTTTGAAGGATACAGAATGAACCAATTTTTTTATCTTTGAGTTTGTTGTAAGTACCAACAGAAAACTAATATTTACGTAGGTGTATCATTACTAAATAACCTGTATTGAATAATTTGAGATGGTGATGTTGATCTGCAGCAAATTTATAACAACAATTAGCCTCTTCTAAATTCTTTTTTATATTATGATGAATCTGTTGGACTCGCTCCGCAAATTCTTCAGCATGTAGATTACCATCAGAAGAGGAAGGAAAGCGAATTAAGTCAATAGCGTGCCTTAGGGCACTGATATAAACTATTTCAAAAGAAGTTTTCTTGGTAGAACGATTCGGTATACTATTGAAAGCAAACTCTATTTGTAGAGGGCGGCATCCCAATGTTTTGATTTATCTCTACAAGCAGATCGAATCATATTGACTAGACTTAGGTTGATTACTTCAATTTGTCCATCTGTTTGGGGATGAGTGCTCATATATTTCAACAATGGATCAAATAACTTCCATAGGATTTTCCAAAATTGCCTGAAGAATTTTACATCCCTATCAGATGTTGTAGAATGAGGACCTCCATGTAAACGTACAATATCTTGAAAAAATAGATTAGCGATATAACAAGCATAAGAAGTTTTCTTGCACAAGAGGAAATGAGCCATTTTTTAAAAATGATCAACAACAACCATGATCGAATTAACTCCTCGTTGAGTTCGTGGAAGACTGAGGATGAAATCCACGGTCAAATCTAGTCAAATTGATTCAAAAACAAGCAGAGGAGTATAAACACCGGTGTTCTGAGCATGTCCCTTCACTTTCTGACAAATTGGGCTGCGATGGAAAAAGCGCCAGACATCTCGCTTGAGTTGACGCCAATAAAATCTATCTTCAACTAAACTAATTATCTTGTCTCGACCCATATGTCCTCCTAAACTGTCAACATGTAAGTTTCTGATAAGGTACTCTCGCAAAGAAGATCGGGGAATACATAATTGTGTGCCTCTAAATCGATACCCGTAATGAATAAGAAAATCAGAAAGAAATTCCTTGTTGATGCAGTGAGCCCATATAGTACCAAAATCTTCATCCGTCGCATAAATATCTTTTAAATGCTCAAAACCTACCACCTCTGTACTGATTCTTACCAAATAAGAGGTATGACGACTTAGACCGCCTGAGACTTTGTTTAGTTGACCCAATTTATGTTTGATGGCGAAAGTGAATTTTTGGAGGAAGGTAATCCACCGGGCATGCATACGATTTATCATTTTCTGGGAATTGATAAATTTTAAAGTCTAATGATTTGTGAATAACACTAATTCTCGCTGAATTAGATAGCGCTCTTAGTGCTTCAAAGCTCAAACAACTACGTAAAATTCTAGTTCATAAGTAATCCACTTCTGTCGAGATTCACTAACCTTTTCATTGAAGAATTTGATTAGGCGACTTCCTTGGGTTAAAACAACTTTAATTCCCAGTGCTAAAGCATCACATTTAATTTCAAACACATGATCAAAATCAAAAAGTGTCAACACTAGTGTACTACATAACTTGGCCGTTGTTAATTCAAAATTTTCCTCTTGTACTTTGCCCCATTGAAATTGTCTTTTTTTAAAGCAATTGGTGATCGGTATCATAATATCATTGAATCCTCAGATAAAACGCCTATAGAAAATAGCAAAACCATAAAAAGTTTGTACTTCACTTACAATTGTAGGGGTTGGTTGTCCATTCTTATAGGGGTTGGCCATTATTGTCTAACATATCATTGACTTGGCGTTGCAGTTCTTTGTGTTTTGTCGGACTCATACGATAATATGGCAAATTGGGCAAAGTAGAATCAGGTACTAAATCCATGTGGTGTTGAAAATCCCGAATAGGAAGCAATTCATTTTGTAATTTAGTTAGAGATAGATCATTAAATTCAGCAAGTGTCTCTTCAACCTAAGTAGGTACTGCAGTAATCTCCTCCAAGTAACCCTTGACTACCAGTGATAATAACGAGTTTGACTCTTTAATTTGTTGAAAGAACTTTGATCCTGTTATGCTAGTGAATAATGGCTAACCTTCTATAATAGCAAGATTAGTCTCTGGCCATGAAGATTGTGACATCAACGATATTTTCTTGTCAAATCACCAAAAAACAAAAGTGTTGTCGTGACCCCTATAAGTAGCATTAACGTCATAATGTCATGGTAGTCTGAATAAGACATGAAACATCCATATCGATCACATCGCATATAATTTCATCATTGTAATATTTACCAATGGATAACAGAACTTTACACAAGTCAAGCACTTGAACTTCAAGTTCTTTCTTGATCCACGCAATTTTGTACGGAGAATGGTGCTTTTCTATTTTTAAATTGAGTGTTTTGACTAGGGTCTTGGAGATAACATTTTCACTACTACCACTATCAATAATCACACTCACACCTTGTTACGAATAGTGCATCGGGTTCGAAAGATTTTATGTTGATGGGAGTGTTTCAGCTTTTTTGGGGCCAGTAAGAGTCGTTGGACAATACACGTAACTTCTTCTCCAACATCACCTTCTTCAAACTCCGCTCCTTCATAAATGTCATCGTTCGATACCTGTTCCCTCTCTCTACCTTCTTCTTCTACCAAGTTGACAGAATATATATTTGGGCAATTGTTAGAAAGGTGACTTGGTTAATTGCATCTAAAACACTTGCTCAAATTAGGGCGCGCATAAGGATTGATACAATTTTCTTGCAGTTGTGGAATTCGACTTTGGGTATTAGATCGGGCGATAGTTAAATTTTTACTTTTATTCTAAACTGATTGCGAGGCTGAAGAAACATCCTTATGATTACTGTCGTTCATAGTCATTGATCCATTTTGATTGGAGGAATGTTCTAGCGATGATCGTTGAAAATTGTTTGAATTACAAGCGGTAGTTCTATTAATTTGAGTTTCAACCTTTATTACTAGATTCACAGCATCTGTCATAATCCATACTGATTGAAGAGCCAATCAATCTTGAATAACCAGTTTAAGGTTGCCAATATATAGGACTATCAGTTAGTCTTTAGTTTTAGATAAATTAACTCGTACGTGGCGTTCAATCAATAAAATTCCTCTATATATTCAGCCGATGTTCAGTTGGTCTGATGACAATTCTAATATTGTTGATATAAACATTACTCGTAATCTAGAGAAAAAAATCATGTTTGTAATATTTGTTTCATCTTGGGCCAAGTTTGAACTCTCGCTTTTCCTCGCCTCTGTCTATTAAATTGGAGGTGTTCCCACCACGCCGAATCTCCCCTTTTAATTTATATGCTACAAGTGTGACTTATTTTTCTTCCAAGATGTTCAAGTAATCAAAAACATTCTCGATCGTATAAATTCAATTCATGAAATCTTCAATATTTAATCGACCATAAAAAATTGGCAAATTCATTTTCATTTTGAACTCGTGAGTGTTTAGCCGTCGAGTGAAAATATGATCTTTAGGAAAATCATTTCCTTTGTCAGACGAATAATTAATTGTTTGAATTGGTTCTCGTCATAAATTTTCCTGTTGGCGCTGCTCGTGATAATCATTTAATCTATTTATCAGGAAAAAGGTAGTTCGTTCGTTAGGGTTTCAAGCTGGGTTGGTCGAAACTCTAGCTAGATCCTTGGAAATTTTGTCGGAGTCTCATCTGTCACCGGTTAGAAATCCTCGTCAAACTTTGGGAAAGCTCGGTCGATCATGAATCGGCCGATGTCATCGCTAGTAGGTGTGACACAGTTCAAAATCGCAAGTTCCAGGTTCTGATTTGTGAGCACAAACTGGGTTCACACTAATCGTAGTTGGAATTGCGCAATTTGCCTGTGATGTCGCATTGCGGTCCAAGGTGAGGTCGTCTGTGGTCACCGGCAATCTTGAGATGCCATCGTTGGCCGATCTGGCCATGGCTAGTGGCTGGTCGAACCATAAACGACCGCTCGTCGTCCTCCGTCGTGTTAGGGTTTTGGCGGTATTTTTTATGTGGTTTGTCTTCCAAGGTTCATCAAGTTCTCTCTCTTCGTCTAATTCACTAAAATCGACTCTTTGATTCATATGATTTCGTCAATACTCATTAATCACAGCAGTGCAAATTGCGGAGGGTTTCATGAATTTGATCTCTCGATCGATTTTTTCAAATTGTTGATCAATGATTTCAAATCGCCGTTCATTGTCGATGATTCATTGCCCACTTGAACCTTCGTCAGCCATCAGGTCGAAGTGAAAAAATTCTTGCTCTAATACTAATTTGGTGCAGCAGAAGTCTTGTTTCGTAATCGAAACAGGAAATATGGAAAAACTAAAGAATAAACTCTAAGAGAAAATAATTGAATATCTAAGTCTTTAAAAGCCTTAATGTTTATCACAACTCTTTAAATAGAAATAGAAATTAAACAAATAAAATAAAAGGACTAAAATATTAAAATAAAATAATAAAACGACTCATGGGCTTGTTGCGCCTGCATAGACCTGGGGATGTGCTACATAGTTAGACGAATTTTACAATCTTAATGTAGTCATCTCCATTTTTTCTCCTACATCGATTATCGTCAATACAATAAGATGGCTAATTCATTGTTTAACAAACTTCTCCTCAAGATTTTTTTTTTTTCGGCTCACTTTTAATTCTTTCAAGAATTTCTCTTTTTATGATCTCATTTGAAAGAAAAGAATTTCATCCAAGATCCAAGTGTTCGCTTAGATCTTCATTCAGGGAAAGTTGAATAGGTGGATATCAAATCCAAAAGATAAACTCATTCTTGGCTTTTTCCCCCGATTATTGACCTTTCTGCAACGTCCATAAAGAAACAAATATTCAAATTATGATTAATTATGAGCTTATTAAAGGCATTTGAATACATTTTTTATCTCTCTTTAATCAATCTATTGGAGCACATACAAACTTTTTTCAAAGATTTCTTATCAAGATTTTTAATAGGCACGAAGAATCCAAGAAGCGCAAGCTTATCTTGAGATGAAATTCTAGGCAATTTTTTAGACATTTGGCTTCAACGAAATGCTATTCTCTATAAGGATAAAGAGCTAACTAACGATTTTTAAGACAACATTAATTTCACTATCGCTAAATGGGTTTATATCTCTAAGTTTTTTAAAATTTATTTATTTAGTTTGGTTCTCTCCAACTGGAGAGAAATTGTTGTAATTGTGTTTCTTCTTGTGAGGGGCTCTTCCCCTCTATTATCTTGTAATTTCTTGTTCTTAATGCAATTCATTTTTCATCCAAAAAAAAAAGCAAGCTCAAGCAAGTAACAGCTGAAGCAAGCAACAGAAATTGTTGTTTGCAATGTACGAGCTATTCCCAATCCCACTATTTCTGAGGAATAAGGAAACCAAAAGTGAACCTGTATAGGGAGTTTAATCTTGAACGATTACATAATCATATTAAAGATATCCCAATTGAAAAACCTTGTGTATGCAAAGAGAATTGTAGGAATCTCAAATTTTCAAGTCTTCTCCATAAGAAGAAATATTTTTCACTTATTTCCAAAAGGAAAAATCATTATTAATTAGTATAATTAACGAAAAACAATTTAAACTTTTATGATACGCTCAGGTGATGTCATTTGCACTTAGTCTTTCCATTTTATATTCTAACATTAGACTGTGTTAATGAATTGAGAAGCCATATGAACCAAAACTCTCTGAAGGAGTATTGGACACATTACAGGCTGGGTTAAAAAAGCAATTTATTCTAATGCCACAAAAAACTGATCACCGTTCATGGAAATAGCTTGCCTGGAACCCAAGTAACCTGATCCATCCATGAATTAGAACCTCTAGGACGACCCGACCTGTTAGATCAAAGAAAAGTTAAAGATCAAACTAAACAACATAAAGAAAAGTTTCACAGCAGAGACACATTGATAAGGTTCTTCTTGAGGTTTATGTAGCTCTTTCTTAGCGAAAGTAATTATTTTATATGAAGGTGGAATAAAGAACGTGCAATTTCAATTAAAACTGCACCTGCTCACGCTTACAACCTCTATTCCCTTAGATACAGCAGCCTTGCATATAGCAGAACCCACAAAACCATTTCCTCCTAAGACAACAACCTATTAATAACAAGCATCCAATTGAGAAATCTAGTTCAACTTAATAGCTGGTCCTACTATAACCACTTCAAATTTTAAAGGTAGACAACGTACTCGTTCAGATTTAACATCAGCAACCACATCTATTGCATTCGGTGCAAAATCATCTTTTACACTTGCTTCTGCATAGGTGCACCGGACGCCAAACCTGCAAAGACTACAATGAAGGTGAAAAACAAAATTCGATTTCAAATCCATGTAAAACTAGCATAAAACTGTCATGGAGAAGACAACAACATTCATATTAGCATTCTAATTACACCAATTCCAACAGATGATTACTCTAAAGAGTTGTCCCAATCCCAATCCCAATCAAGATAAGCCCCCGTAACTCCCAGAGCTACGGATTCTGAAGGAGTCCGCCATCAGTTGGCAAAAAGAGAATGTAGCGCGTTTATGAGAGAAATGGTAAAGGGGAACTAACCGGTTCCTGAAATTAGCGGTCGAACGAGCATTCAATGACACTCTCCCGACGATAGAAGAGGACGCAGAAATGGAAGGAAAATGCGAAAATGTAGTCATCTTGAACTGATCAAAACTTTCGCGAATCAGAACTCTCGGAATTCAGAGAAATAATAGTTAGAACAGGACGGTGGATTAAAGCGAACAGCTGGAATAGCGTCACTATTCCGTATCGGGAGAAACAACCTGCCTCGTCTCACCGTCTCGAACTTTGCTCCCCAATGAAAAGAGCCACAAAACTTTAACACTTCGTGTTAATGGCGATGGTGATAGATGAGCAATCGTGGCTCACCGATTCACAAAACGTACCTTCCGAATTAGAATTACACTCCTATTATTCCTTGGGAAATTGGCAACTAATGAATAATTTTTTGTTAATGAATCAAATATTAACAATACAATCATCACTGTTATATTTTTCATTAGAAAATTAATACATTTTCGCAACAGAAAAGCAAGTATCTGCTATGAAAAGTTGATTTTCTGCAGCGGAAGACAAATGTCCGCTCCGAAAAAAAATGAGTATTCGCTACAAAAAGTAAGTTTTATTTCAAGGGCATGCTTTCCACACTGAAAGATAAGTATCTACTACGAAAAATATATTTTTCACAGCGAAAGACAAGTATGCGCTGCAAAAATAGTATTTTCACATTTCTAACAAAAAACGTGACAATGATATTTGTTTCGTTTATTTCTCTTAATTTAATACTTTATTTGTTAGCAAAAATTTATTTAATGTTTGTCTTGTCACTTATCTTTTGTTAATTACCCTTAATTTAATTACAATTATAATTATTGATTAATATTTCATAATAGCCTATTAAAATATACATGTGACATTATTCAAAATCACAAAAAAAAATTATACATAATAACCACTATACATAGAATATACATAGTAACAAAAATAAAAATTTTATGTAGTAGAATATACATGTGACACTAACAAAAAACACATGGATTGTTTTGTATTTTGTGGTAATTGAAGATCCAATTCCATAAACAACAAAAATAATTGATCAAATTTCTATATATGGTTGCGACTATATCCGATACTTTTTTATCTTATAAAGAACTCTAAAAATCTTTAAAAAAAAAAGAGAGAGAGAGAATTAGTAAAATTTAATTTGAGTAGCTGAATTCTTTAATTTATTATTGAAAAATTAACAAAACAACTACTGTATTATAGAATCAATGACAAGTCAATCACTTAACAATTTTTACTAATAACTTAAACACTGAATTATGAGAAATAGATAGAGCAAACATAGCAGTTACCTTTTCCCTTAAAAAATGTTGTCATTCTGCGGCAGAACATTGTCTTTCCACTAAACAAATTTAAAATATTACTTTCGGCACATAGAAAAACAACGTTTCACTAGAGGAGAGATTATTTTCCTCTGCAAAAAGTGAGACATTGATGATGAGCACTGGTAGAGATGTTAAACGGGCGGACTGACGTTACTGTAGTGGGCCTAGCTGAGTTCGGCTCGTTATAGTAACCTAGCGGGCCGAGCCGAGTCCAAAAAAGCCAATCGAGCCTGGGCTCGGGAGCCTAGCAAGCCAGCCCACCAACCTGGCTAGGGTTGCACAGCGACCGTTGGCTAGCAGGGCAACGTTGTCGTTGCTCACAATGGTATCAGAGCCTGGACTTTTCCAGAGGGAAAAATGGACTATTCCCACTATCATAACATGGAGGCTACTATATCCTATTGCTTCAAATATTCAAATTATTATCTAAATGGAGATGACTACTATCTAACAAATACTATTCACTATCCACTACTAGTTCACTAGGTAATTAATATGGAATTAATTACTATTATTCTTATATCAGTACCAATCTCTTTTTTATTAATTATCTTTATTTTATTATTTGTCTGTCATGTCTTGTATCAATATATAAATGAATAAACTAAATGAAGTAGAAAAATTACAAATCCAAGATTTACATATCCGAGATATAACCACCAAAACTACTAATTTACCTGTTATTCCCTTTTAACAAAAATTGGTTATATTACCTAAAAACTTACCTTCTAATATTGAATATGTTATAAGAAGTACAACTATATATAGCAATGTGAGTATTACTTCATAATTCTCTAAATTAAAAGCTCTCTAAATAATATTTTGGAAATATTATCATACCTTATAATTCACCATAACACTGAAGAATTACAGGGAATACAAACCACTAAACCCTTAACAACCTTTAGCTGTCCACCTAAAAAACAGTACGAATGGAATGTATTACCTTTTGGATTAAAACAAACACCATCATTATATCAACGATTTATAGATCATAATCTTGAAGAATTAGAAGATATTTGTCTAACATATATTGATGACATTATTATCTTCACTTCTGGAAGTAAAGAAGATCATAGTAAAGTAGCCTTAAAAGTCCTAACGCGATGTAAGGAAAAATGATTAATTATATCCCGAACTAAATCTAAACTATTACAAACAGAAGTAGAATACCTTGGTTTAAAATTCAATCATAATAGAGAGATACAATTAGCATCAAATATCTCAGAAAGCTTAAACAAATTCCCTGATAAATTGCAAGACAGAAAACAAACACAAAGATTATTAGGATGTCTAAATTATGTTTCGGAATAAGGATTTCTAAAAGAATTAGCTAAAGAACGAAAAACATTACAAAACAAACTATCAGAAAAAATAAAATGGACTTGGACAAATCAGGATACATATTTAGTCAAATATATAAAAAAACAAATGTCTCATTTTACCAACACTATATAACCATAGTATTAAAGATTTCCTCATTATTGAAATTGACGCATCCCAAGACACTTGGACTGGTTGTATGCTTATCATAGTAAACGAAAAAGATATTTTAAATCTATATCAAACTGAAAATGCTATTATTATAGAAGGAACGAAACTTAATACGGAACTCATACTTAAAACATAAAAGTATTCTACAAAATTATGCAAATATATTTCCGGATCATTTACCAAAACGGAACAAAATTATTCTATTCAATAATTAGAAACTTATGCATGTCTTAAAATTCTGAAAAAAATGGAAGATTGAATTATTAGGAACCTGATTCGAATTAATAATAGATTCAAAATATGTAACAGGTTTTTGGAAATATAAATTACAAGAAGATTACAGAAAAGACAGATTAATTAGATGACAACTTCAATTACATCAGTATCAACCGTATATTAAATATATCAAATCAGAAAATAATAGTTTTGCAGACACTCTCACACGAGAATGGAAGCAACTATAAAAGTAGTACGAACACAACTACAGGTGAAGTTTAAATTAAAGCTGAAACAGAAAAAATTACTTGAAATACAAAAGCTACAGGATAAATTATCCAGATTAAATACAGAAAGTGAGATACTTAAAAAGACATTATTGGAGCTTCAACTCAACACCCATTATCAAAAGCCTCAGCTCGAAACCAATTACTAGAGTTTCGGCTCAACACTTTGTACTACAAATCTTACTAAATATTCTTATGAGATCATTTTTTATCAAAAGCACTTAGTGCTACAAACCTTGTTAAGCTTCTTATCAAATTAGTTTGATCAATCAGTGATATCAGACTACTCAGTCATGGACATACAAGTTCCTATTATGCATAAGACATGGAACACACGATATCTTAGTAATGAAGACCTAGCACAATTGCTTTCCAATCCTCAAGATCTAATAGAATATTCTCAAGCACCCCAGTAAAGAACAACAAAGATTATTTTGTGAATATCTCTGGATCAAAAGGAATTATGATGAGGCATATAAAAAATTAGGCCGCTGATACTATCTTGGATTAAAAGCTCAACGACAAGTGAAAGAGGTCAAGATTTCTGCTTTTGATTCTCTTGATGTTAATCATTTTGTTCATACCAATCAAAGCACATATATCGATTGTTTAATCTCACTGGCCAAGAGAAGCAACCCATGGGCAAGCAAATGAGTTATTATAAATGCAATCAGACATATTATCAGTGCCAGATTATCTTATGAAGCAGGAGATAAATATAATGAATATCAAACATCATGTAAAAAATTTTACTTAAGACAACAGAAGTTAGCACAAAAAAAAAGAAAAAAATCGGTCGTATTATGCGATTACAGAAATCCAGAAGTATACGATCTTTTCAAAGAAGACTAAGAAAAAGACAAACACAACATGACAAAAAGACTACATCTACTGTCAGGAACCATATTTGCTTATCAGACAAGAAGAATCTCCATACAGACGACTCCACTCAAGCATCTACAAAATAAATTATTACTTTTGCTTTTCTTTATATAAGTGTGTAATGTAATAATTGTACTTTGATTCCCACTATCGGGAATCTACTTTTTTTTGTCTTTTCTTTTCTTTAAGTAAAGTTTGTAATCAGGGAATATATTCCCTACTATCTTTTCTCTTTTTTTTTTTTTTATGTAACGTCAAATGTGTAGGGGTATCTAGCCCCTAGGGTCTATAAGGAGCTTGACCCCTTCCTATAAATAAGGGTGTTCTCCTTCGAGAATACTCAGAGTAAAAAAAACGTGTTTGCTAAAACTCTCTCAACCTTTGGGTTGATGTTGATATTTGAGTTCGCTCTGGATAGATCATCCTAACATCCCATCTACTCCTATCATCTCTTCGAATCAGGTACAATTTATTTATGTCGGATAACTTACCTTCTTCTTCTCTAAGTAATAATAATATGTTTGAATTATTTGAAGAACAAGAACATCTATGATATATGTTTTATGACATCATTAATAACAAGAAGATTAAGAAAACCGATTTAACCTTAACTGAAAAACATAATTTTGATATATCTCTTTTTGATAGCATAAGACAAAAATTATCACGAAAAAATATAATTAAATACGGAATTATGATAGGTGAATAAGTCATACCTATTGAACAAACTCGAGGAAATATTATCATTCTAATTATTAATAAAAATCAGATTTTTGAAAAAATAAATAAAATGGAACAAGAAGAATGACAAAAAATATCATACATACATTGTAGTATTATCCAAATCTTATTTAAAAGCACATTTATGGAAGGAATTAACACTCCTATCGAATTATAAATTAGAGATGACCGACTACTTAATAATAATGAATGTATTATTGCAAAAAGATTAGGAAATCTATCCCAGGCAAAAATAAAATTTGATATTAATATTCAGCTAGGACTATGTTTAAAAGATCAAGATTTAAGTAGATCCATAACTGTATGATATGAACTAAAATGACATAATTTCATGAAAACTAAAAATCATCCATTTACTATCACATATAAAATTAATTACGCCTTAACAAATAGTCATCACAATTTAATTTTTAGAACAGATGAAAAAATATCTATAGATAAATTATTTAAACCATTATTAAAATTAGAAACACCTCCAATATTACTTCTCCAAAATACAACTAAACAAACTTTCATCACAGATGATAGACCTCACTTGAGAGTATGTTTTTCTCTAAAAGAACAAATAATTTTATCCCATATGAATTCTCTAGACATTCTCTAGTTTATAAATCTCCCGAATCACTTCAATCAAGTAAACCTTCATCTTTAGAAAAAGAAGAGGAACCTACAATACAATCATTAAAAACAACAATTAGATCATTAAGCACACGAATTAATTAATGTCTTTATATGGAACTAAATTGGATTATGAAACAATGATATACATGGATAATTATATATATCTAGAACAACTCCTTGATTTTCTCACTTATTATTTCAACGAATATCTATCCGACAATGATTATTTTGATTTATATCCAGATAACTAATATAAAGCACTGATATATTTATACATATAACCTGAAATATACTTGAAATCTTAGGGTTAGGAATATTAAAATTATAAACAACGAATATTTAATGAAATGACAAGAAATAATGAAAAAATAAAAATAAAATTAGAATATGTTAATTTTTATGATAAAACTGATGTTCAAGGTTTAATAGACTATTTAACAGAATATTTAGAAGAATTTCCACAGGAAATGAACGAAAGATTAAATGATTTATCAGAATTAGAAGAAATTAATATTTTAAGATTCGAACAATTAGCTTTAGAAATATTCCTTTATAGGTTTAGATTACTGTTAAAAGAGCAACTAAAAGATTGTCCTCTTTAGAAACAATTGTATCAGAGCCTAGAAATTGAGTCCTTAAAATATAATATAGGAAATATTACTTTCCTCAGAAGAAAGACGACTTTTCTCTGCATATTTATTCTGTTGATAAAGAATAAATTCATTATCTTCTTCGTGGATAAACATAGACAAGTTGTGATTCTCCCATGGACTATAAAACAATTCTAAATTATCTAATATCTAAAATATTATATATTCTTATACAAAATCTTCTAAATTATAAAACTAAAAAAAATTAAAATCAACTTATATAATATTTTTCTCAAATGCATTGTCCATGAGTATTAACTATTTTATACTGAAAGTCTCTGAAATCACGAGTTCTTGCAGTTTTTTCTATGGGTATTAGCTACTTTCCATTGCGAGTTTCCTAAAACTATATGATCGAGTCATTTTTCTCAAGGTAACGGCGATGTTTGTATTATTCATTATCCATAGTTGAATGTTTTTTTTGTTAGAAAAAATTGTTTAGTAATTGACTTGTCATTGAACACATTCTACCGTGGTTGTTTTGTTAATCTTTCAAAAAGAAAATAGTTTCATTAATTTTAAATTAACATGACAGACCCTATAGTTTGAGATCAACAACACCACAAATCCTATAGAAAATTTGTGAACAATAAAAACCCTAAACTATGTAAAAAGAATGACGCCCCACCTCGCAGTCACGTTTCCCGTCAAGGCAGCAACAACGGACGTCCCTGAGGTAACAACGAACGTCCCTCGTACAAATTCGGATGACTCTTATCCAAAATGGATGTCCCTCTTCCTAGATTGGACGTTCCTTGTCCCGAAACGGATGTCTCTCAATTTGGGACTATGTCATTCTGCCTATAACGGATGTCCCTAGTCTCACAACGGACGTCCCTAGTCTTTGAAACGGACGTCTGTCTTTGGTCAAGGGATGTCCGTAGTGGGGGATGCACTAAATCCATCATTTGAGGGATGCCCTAAATCTATCCTTAGTGTCCATTTCAATTGAGGGACGTCTAACAGGTAGAGTGAACGTTCCTCCGATGTTGTTGCTACTGCCTTGAACATTTTCGTTTGACAGGAAACATGATTGCGAGATCGATGTCGTTCTTTTTTCATAGTTTAGGGTTGTAGTTGTGCATAAATTTTCTTGAAGGTTTGACTTGTTGTTGAATTTAAACTATAGGGTCTGTGGTGTTAATTTCTCTTAAATTATTTATAAAATAGTTTTGTTCGACGGTTTTGCCCTCGTCGCGGCGGAGGCTAGAGGGTCGCCTATTTGGGTTTTGAGGGGAAAGGGTTTGGGTTCAGATCTCATTCAGTAAACCAAAGAGAAGAGTGAGATACATAGCCGCTTCAATGGCGAGGTCTACGAGCCGGGACGTACAGGCCATTTTCCTTTCCCTCCGATCAGCTTATTCGGCCACTCCCATCTCTCTTAAGGTCTCTCTTTCTCTCCATATCCCTCTCTCTCGCAAATGTTAGATCTTTTTTTTACCTGAACCGTTTTCCTCTGCAGGTCATCGATCTCTATGTGGCTTTTGCTGTCTCCACTGCTCTGATTCAGGTTCTGTCCGATTTTTATGCAGGCTTTTATGGTTAAAATTTTATTTCTTCGTAGCTTATCCGCTGCAAAAGTGCTGTAGTGTCAAATGATCTTGAGTGAAATTCGTAATTCGCCAATAGCGATGATTGATTCGTGCGAAATTAAAACCTAGACGAGATTAGAGATCTGAGATCTGCTCCTGGGGCTGGTAAAAGGATTCGTGACAATGTCACTTTAAGGGCTGTCTAGTCAAATAGTTCTATTTATATCCACGGGTTCTTAAATTACTCATGTCTAAATTGGAATGCATTTTTCAGAATAAGGTTGATTGATGTTCAAGCTTGAGCGCGGTGGTGATATTATTTTTAAAGAATTCTGTTTAATCATTTGATAGACAAAGCTTTAACATAATCATCTGTTTGTATTGGAAATAACATTTTTGCATGTCATTCTAAACATGATTTTCTTGTGAGCTATTCCACAGCGATCGAAATAATTTGTTAAGCAAAGTTTATTTTTGCTGCCTTTGTTGTCCTTTAACTTGAAAATTTTCAAAAACTCACTGTCCACTTTACATGAGTTGTTTACTACAATTTGGCGATAATTAAATTCTCTAATAATGAAAAGATATCCACAATAATATATCAACCTTATACAACGAAAATCTCCATACCTTGTGGGCAAAGGGAAAACAAAGCTGGAATAAATTTAATTTACTTAATATGTGTTGCATATGTAATATCCAATAATGGTGCAAAACCTCTTTTCTTCATATTATATAGAGTGGAACTGATATGGCCTACACAAAGAAAACAGTTTTTGGAAAGGATCTTCCAAATGTTTTTTTAGAAGCTTTATTTGTGGATATTTTGAGAAGTAGCTTTATCCATGGATATTATTGAGTAATGAGCACGAAAATGCAGAATAAGTTATTCAAACAATAACATCTTTTACTTTGTAGGTGCTGCCTATGAACAAAGTCTCCTAAGTCCTAACCATTTAAACACCTCATGAAATGAGGATTCCAGTATTTGAGCCTTTATCTTCCTACATATAATTCTTAACCTAATCATTTAATTACTCTTACTGCACAATGTGTGTGTGATGCTATATCAAACAACCTGGGAAAGGACAATAATATCATGTTCGTATGTTTGACTTGTCAGACTTTGAATAATACATTGTTTGTCAATTTGATTTTTAGTAGGGTCAAAAGGTTAAAGACATCATTAATTACAAAAATGTGGGTTTGTCTTGTGGTGGATATCATGTGCTTTTTTTTATGTTGATTCCTCTTTTTTTTTTTAATTCATTTTGAAATGGGACTCTACATTTTTATTCTGGCTATGAAAAGTATAAAAAAAATCAAGAGTTGATAAAGCGTATGTATGACTATGAAGATGATTTAAGATTTGATTGCCTATGATATATACTGCTATAATAACCACCTATGCTTGTACTAAGTACTTAAACCTGTTTGATATACTTTCTGTATATCTTATATATTATTTCTTGAATGCTTTGGAGTATCGCTTAGTGTTCTTTATCTTTTATTAGCTCACTGGTCTAGGCATCAAGAAGTTTGAATTGATTGTTTCTTTTTTTTGCGAGTGCCCGCAACAGGTTGTTTATATGGCTATTGTTGGCTCGTTTCCATTCAACTCCTTCCTTTCGGGATTACTTTCTTGCATTGGGACAGCTGTCCTTGCTGGTAAGCAGAATATAATTTAATTATAAGATATTCATTTTGAATTGTCAGAGCTTAATTATGAATTGAATTGTAATAATTATCAGAAGTAATCTGAGACTGCATAATTTTTTGGCTGTAGTTTGCCTTCGTATTCAAATAAATAAAGAAAACAAGGAGTTCAAGGTACCATCTATTCCCTCGACATTCTTATCCTGTGGTTTTCGCATTGGTTGTTTCTAAAAAAAAACTACAGAGAGAAAATTGAGGCAGGCTGACCAACAAATATTTGTTTTTGCATAATTTCTTAGACTGGGTTTCTTCCATCATATTGAATTGCAATTATATGTCAAGCAAATATTTCCATTTCTTATTCAGTTCATACTCATTGTTGCTTGTTTCATATAATTCCAGGATTTGGCACCAGAGCGAGCTTTTGCCGATTTTGTTCTTTGCAACTTAGTGCTTCATTTGGTGATTATGAATTTCCTTGGATAAATTGCATTCTCTACTTAGATATGTTTTTTTTTTTATGGATAAAGAGAAATACTTAGATGGGACATCACGTTGGAAATATTTCAACAGTTTTACAACATTTGTGCTTCGGGTGGAGCCCAATATATATGCTTGCATGGATATTCTATTGAATTCTTGCATTGCCTGATCACACCCCAACCCCATGATATGTATCTTAGATATGTTTTTTTTTATGGACAAAGAAACAATTTTGAGGTAGGCGAGATAAATTAGCTGCAAATATCTTCAAAAACAGCAGCATGTTTATATTTGGAAGCATGCCTCAAATCTCATTGTGCTCTTCTTTAGAATGCATTGAGATTCTATGCTCTTATAGTTACACTTGTTGAAATGTTGCATAGAAAAAGGAACGGAGAAAGTGGTGGAATTGTGCTACTTCCTTCAAATTGATTGAAAGCCTTCCATTTCAACAATTGAACTATCAGGTCAAGACGTGAGTAATTTTACCTTCTAATGTTATCTCTTAACGGGTCTTTTATTAATTAGTGTAATTAATGTCTTATCTTAGTTATATATTCTTTATCTTAATTATTGTACTGATTAATAAATGATACGTGAAAAATAAGATTAGAGTATAATATTAGAGGATAAATGAAGAAGATTATTAAGTGTATCTTTGGTGGATCCGTCATTTATTATTTTAATATTTACATTATAAATTACTAATTGATGAATGTATAAATTATTTAATGACAATGACAATGTCAATGGTCTAATTGTTGATTTTTAACTCATAGACGTGTTTATGGGAACTTCGAAAATTCCTCTGTTTTTGGACAAATCTAATTTCTTAATGAGCAAACAAAGTAGGTAGGTCTTATTAAATGCCTTATTCTATAGTTGATGGGTCACGTCCCTCTTAAAATCTATTGTCACAATAGTTATAATAATCTAGATTTGCGTTCTATCCATTTGGATTGGATGGTACAAAATTTGGATAGGTGTATTTAATCCAAGTTAAGTTAACATCACATTAATAACATGGGATTGATGGATCTCCAATTATATGCAACTTTTGCTGTCACACCCCTTGTACCAAAATCATGGCCGGATTCATAATTTTATCGTACAATATAGTATTTTATTTTTTTAACAAGCGTAAAAATAAAAAATTTGACGGATTCATATATTTAATTATAATACCGAGAATCAAAGTTGAACAATTATGGGTCGAGTAATTCTGTTCTTAGCGAGACTTATTATTATTCAACGTTCAAAGTTAAAAAATATATGTAGGGTTCGAGGAATGTATAAGATAAGGTTAGAGAATTAATTTTGATAATGAAACTTGAAAATTAATTATTATTTGGGAAAATGATAAATCAACCATTGTGGTTTACAGTCAATGACAAGTCAACCACTATTATATGTTTTCTAACAAGTTAACCATTGACGTATGGGAAAATGACAAATCCAACATCGCAGTCACGTTCGCCGTTAAGAAGCTGACAGGGCGCCGCGACCTAGACGCCACGGTCAGAACGCCGAACTCCCCGGCGGCGTTCTAATTTTTAGAACGCCGGAACGCCCCACGACGTTCTGATTTTCAGAAATCAAAACGCCCTGCGGTGTTTTGAAGAATTCAGAACACCCTGCGGCGTCTGAGTTTCAGAATGTCGTTGGGTGTTCCGGCGTTCTAAAAATCAAAACACCGCCGTGGCGTTCGGCATTCTGACAGTGGCATCCAGGCCGCGACGTCCTCTCAAGACATTGCGGCGCCCTGTCAGCTTCTTAACGGTGAACGTGACTGTGATGTTGAATTTGTCATTTTTTCATACGTCTGTGGTTAACTTGTTGGAAAATATACCATAGTAGTTGATTTGTCATTGATTGCAAACCACGATGATTAATTTGTTATTTTCCTTTATTATTTAGAAAAAAAGAAAAAGAAAAAACCTTAAAAGGTATTATGTTGAAAACACGTTGAAATCACGTGCGCCCTGACTGACTGACTGAGTCCTCTTCCCACCAATACCTTCGCCCCTTCCCCCTCTCGGATCACAGCCAACGACTCGCCCTCCTCTCAGTCTCTCCCTCTCTCTCCGCCTTAAATTTCAGACTATGGTTATCCTCTCTCCTTCACCATCCACTTTCTCCACCGCCTCTTCCTTCTTCTCTCTCTCTAGGGTTTCTTCTCCTCCTCTTCTTTTTCCATTTCCCTTTTCTTTTCCTTCTTTCAAGTACTTTTCTCTTTCTGCTCGATTCGCTTCTCCACGTCCGCTTCATTCTTTGAAAACTAGAGCTATGGCGGAGCTCGTTAAGGACGAGGAGTCTACTCATGCTGGTGTAGCCGCTGTTTCTTCTTCCTCTGACGGTAGAAACGAGCTTGGCCATTCTCGCACGTTTCTCGATGCTCGCTCCGAAGATGGTGCGCCGTCTGTTACCCGCTCATTTTTTTGTTTGTCGCTCCTTGCTTTTTTGAGCTTCTGTTGGCAAAGTTTCTATGGCAATATTTACAATCAAATGACTTTATGCTCACCTTATAGCAGATTTTTTTTTCCTTTCTTCTTCATTGTGTAACTGCATTTTCCCATTTTTTATTTTTGATGTTTACTTTAGCTACTATCATAATTAGTACTTTGCTCATTTTATCACCGAAGGAGTGCATTAAAGCCGCTATTGCAAAACACGGAAGATAAATGTCTCTGTAGGTGTGCGAGATGGGCATTCAGCTGACGACGCAAGTTAAGTAAACCGTTAACATAATCGACAGGGAGAAAGCTACAACTATTCTTTAGTTTTGATTGTACTGGAACTCTGAAAAAGCTCAAAAGGAATGATATCATTACTAAAGTTCTGGTTTTTTCGAGGATTACTAACTTTATGATATGCTTTGTTGCTCTCTCATGATAATCTTCAAATCAATCCCATCGTCAATCTTGCATTAGAAACAAGAGAATTTACGAGGGATTTTCTTTTTCTACTTTTTTATTGTATACTTAATAATTAAGGAAAACGGGAATGGAATTTGAAGTCATGGCGAGTCTTTTATCTGTTGTTTTTCCTTATTATTTGTGAAAAATATCATTAAAATCAATAAACCACGCATTAAGTGTTATGTAACTAGCAAAGCAAGTCTTCTTTTAAAATTACTTGGTCGTCTGTCTTTTTTCCCCTTATTCCTTACTCTATTGGCATTGTAATTGTGTGGATAAAAGATAATGAATATCCGCAGGATCTTTGTTTTGTACTTACTTCATAAACAATCTTGCTGCTTTCATCTTTAATATTTTGGCACCGTCTTATATCTCCTAGTTTCCTGTCTTATATCTCCTATTTTCCTGAAGTAATCATTTTTTTAAAATTTATTTGAGTATCTCCCATAGTGATTTTATTTTTCCTGCATGTGATCCATTGTTTATATCCATAACAATTCACACGAGTTTTTCGCTACTTCAGTGATGATCAGCTCCAATTATATGCAATATCATATTATAAGTCTCCTTTAGTTTTTGGTTATTCTCTCTATCCAGATAGACATAAGTCAACACATTTAAAATCCACTCTTTCTGTAGATTTTAGGCTTGTGAGGTAGAAAAATATAATATAACCTCTAAAACATTGGCAATAAAAGATTGTTGAAGCTTCTGTTATCCTTCTTTTACGTGATAAATTACTACATAAATGTTTTGGCCCTATTCTTGTCTTTTTTTGTTTTTTTATTTCGTCCTTTGCTTTAGACTGATGAAAAGAGAATAGTTTTAAAATTTACTGGTTTTGTGTTTTAAAGTAAATTAATCAAATCCTTTTAAATGTAAAGAATCCTATAGTGAAATGTTGCGAAATGCACCGTAGACAAAAAAAATATTGACACGTGTCTAATGTGCGATGGCCTATAAAATTTTACATTTATGAACATTGTCTTTTAAATGAAGTTTTTTTTCTCTCTCTATAATGTTCTTTGTTTCCTTGAGAAAAAAAAATCCTTTGCTCAGCTCTTAACAAGGATTTCTTTGATAGTGTAAGAATTAGTTTACCAGCTATCCTTATCCTTTTTAATTGTTCTTTTTATGCAGAATTGCTTTTGGGGATTAAGACTGAATCAGAAGCTGGAAGATTACCATTAAATGTTGCCTCTGGGATGGAAGAGTTATATTACAATTACAAAAATGCGGTAAATGATTTTTCTCTAGTACAATCTTTAGTTTAAGTTTTTCATATAGCTTTTGAATCTCATTATTTCTTTTCTGGATTTTTAATTAGTAACTATTTTTGTTCTTACTTCTAGATTTTGTTTTTTAGGATATAATTGTCTGCAATATGACTTTTTCTTCCTATCGGTGGGATCTTTAAATTGGTGGCAAATCTTGAAAATTCCTTGAATCTTGAATCTTGACAAGTGTGTTCTAACTGGGTGGGATAAGGAGGCTCTTGACTGCTTGGTGTGGCTTCCTTGTGAAAAAAGTGGCAACTCTTGATAATCTCGAGCATAAGAACTTCACATTTCCTTAAGCGTCTTGTGCTTTGTGGGAAGGTGGAAGAGGTTTAGTTTTTGCATCTGAGGTGGCTCATGCCTTGTGGATGTAGGTGGTGGAATGGAATGGGGTGGAGTAGGTCGTGCCTTTATCCATTGCGTAGTTTTTGGTTGCATGGCTGCTGCAAATATAGAGGAAGTTAATATTTTGCTGGAGTGTCATTGTGTGTTAGGATTAAGAACTACATGATTTTTGAGGACTAGTCGTTTAAGTCTTTCATATCACTTTTTTGTATTATTCTCACATGGCAGAATAGTGGTAGATGCTTGCTTTTGATTCTTATTCTGGAGTTGCGGCATATTTTTGTTTCCCAACTCTTTTTTCTTTTGTACACTTCCTACTAAATGATAACTTTCTTTTTACTGAGATAAAAAAGGACTTTGGATCACCATTTTTTATTGTTCTTTTAACTGCTTGATACCTTATCAACACGAATAAGTATTTCATTGTTTGGATGTTTTGTCTGTTTTTCATGGTTTTGTTTGTTATATCTTAACACATTTTCTGGATTTGACTGTAGTAACAAGTGTTGCTGCTAGTTGGTTTTCTAAACATGTTTACCAATTCTTGGTAAATATTATATGTTTTTATGCTTGATGTGAGAGACATATTTTGTTTGTTGGTGAACGTGTTTTGTTGGTTGGTGAACATGTCTTTTTAAGGAAGAATATCTGTTTTCTCAAAGAATATCAGCTTCACATAGAGGCAAATCATTGTACCCCCAATGAATTATGTTTTACCTTCTCTCGTGTTCCAGGTTTTTGAAAGTGGTGTTCCTAGAGCAGATGAAATTGTATTGTCAAATATGGCAGTTGCATTAGATCGTATTCTCTTAGACGTAGAGGTAGTAATTGATTACTTGTTCTCTTTTGCAATGTTGCAAAGCTGGCTAACCTTTCCTGTGATATGTAAGTTTTGTCTTTCTTTTTTCCAGGATCCTTTTGTCTTCTCACCATGCCACAAAGCTATCAGAGAGCCTTTTGATTACTTCATGTTTGGTCAAAATTATATTCGTCCTTTGATTGATTTTAGGTTAGTTTCAAATGCTATTTTTTCCTTCTTAATCTAGTTTTTAGCGATGATTTGTTTCCATGAAGAAAAATACACCTATTTGTGGCCCCTTCCTTTTCCTCTGCTACTGTTGTTTGCATATTATAATGAAAGTTCTAGCTATTTGAATGATGAACAAATAATAAGTAGATGTTTTAGTTGAGCCAATGAGATTCTCATGTTGTTGGAGAAGCTCCAACTATGAGTTTTTTTTGCCTTTGAATGGTTTACATCGAAATGGGTTGATTATTAGCGAGATGAGTCTTTATTATTTTCATCATTTCAACTATTTATTGAGAACTTAAGATATAGTTTTCTGAAGATGAGTTTTTTGTTTGGATTTGTTTTATCAATCCTGTTTTCTGCTGTATTGTACTATTTTATTCAAAATTTTGTTTTTTTATTTTTACATTTTGTTTTCACATCCATGCTTTTCTCTTTGTTCAATCCATATGTATTATAAGAATGATAGAAAAAAGAACATTTGAGGAACTGGTGTTGCTAAGAAAAAAAAGAGCTCATGACTAAGCTGGTTGGTTTTAGATCTCCCTGATGAGTTTTTATTTGCCTATTTTCCACTTTTAATAGCTTTGTCATGTTTGCATTCCCATTTTTGTCTGAGTGTAGGTGATTCACTTTTAACATATAACTGTTTTAGATGTAATGCTTTTGACGTTTCAACAGCAATATCTCTTTTTATGTTTCACTGTTCATTACCAAGAGTGAGATTACTGTTCGCAATGGCTTTAACTCTGACTTGAGAAACAGTGAGTAGTAGTGTTCCTAAACAAGGACATATAGGGGCAAGGTGAAATGTAAAACGTGTGATGTGTGCCTTGGCCTCCAAATTATAGCACGATCAACTATGTGGCTAATATAACAATATTAATATGGATTTGATCATTTCCCACTTTATTCTCAATTGTGTGTGTGCATGTTTGTCTATTTTAATTAGTTTTGATTTTTTAGAAATAATTATCAAATGAGTTATTTTTTTTAGATTATTACTCTCACTAGCCTTAAAGTCATGGTTTTATGACTATGCACATAGCTTGTAGTATGAACACGAGAAGTTTTAGAGAATCCATTGAGAAATTTTGGTCTGAGCAAATGGAAATCATGACTAGTGAAATGTACTGGGCGCAGTAGGCTTGACGTAAAGGCTATAATGATTAATTGTTTGTTTCTTTTATGTTCCTCTTGCTCATACTTGCATCACTTGTTTAAAAATGTTTAACTTGCATATGTACACATGCATTATATCTATATCGATAAGGATTCCTAGTTTAACAGGAACATCAATTTCATGGAAAACAATGCAGGCCTTGAAAAGTTTACTTGATTGTTTTTCTTTCTGTGTGTGCGCTCTTAGTTGGCAGTTCAAGGTTCGTTGACTCTATTATTGGTCGTTTTGATTGTTTGGCTGTGACACAATTTTTGATTGCATGCCTGAAATATGATAACTATTTTGATCATAAGTAGTATTAGAATTCCCTCATGCGTACGTCTGATCAAAATATTTTAATGCAGAAACTCATTTATTGGGAACATTGGTCTTTTCCATGAAATAGAAAACCAGCTTCAGAAGGTGCCTATCTGGTCGGCTGGTTCTGATTTTTATTTTATTTATATGGTGATCTAGCACCTGGTAGATCTCAGCTGAAGTTAATTCGAATATTTATCTGATAGAGTTGAAAATGCATCCTTGTCGTTAATTATATTCATGTTTGAGTTATCGCCCTTCAATTATGTGTCCACAAGCATAATTTTGAAGCCTTGACTAGCTTTTTAAAACTTTCTCCTGAGTATTTAATATCGATACATACTTAGTTGAATTGAATCAAACCAGTATTATTAGTTGAACATGATTTTTTTAGCTAGGTTGAGCTATTGTTTTAATAACAAACGTCAATTTCTTGATTTTTTCAATTTTTTGTGAAGAGCAGTACATAATCAAATTGACTGAATCTAAAAAATAAAAAATATAAGATTTTTCAAGAGCTATAGTAACTAGCTTGGATGTTTACATTTGGAAATAAGACTAGGCTCTATGTACGCAAGGTTACTTTATGTGGTTAAGGGGAGAATTTTAGATATCTGCCTAACAGAGTACTGAATTTAACTAAATTGCAGTTGAGAAGTGTTTTTCTTCGGCTCTATAATTTTTTGTTATCCATAAGCAGATTTTTTATGGCTTTTGTGCTGTCATATGCAGGGAGACAATATTGTCTTGATATCAAATCATCAAACTGAAGCAGACCCAGCCGTCATTGCACTTTTGCTAGAAAAGACATGCCCTCACATTGTTGAGAAAATGGTTAGTGTTTTTCTATTTTTGTTTTTGGTCCAGATAAATAAGTTCACTGTTTTTCTTTTAGGTACAAGTTAGCTCCCTGTAAGTATGTATTAACGATGACTTTAATGAATGATGTTGCAGGCATATGTGGCAGGAGATAGAGTTATTACAGACCCGCTATCTAAGCCCTTCAGCATGGGAAGGTGACGAGGAATTCCACTGAATGCATTATTTTTTTGGTTTTTGTTAGACTAAGATTTAAATGAATACTATCTCAGTTTGAATCTTTTTGAATTGCCAGAAATCTTATTTGCGTGTATTCAAAAAAGCACATGTTTGATGTTCCAGAGCTTGCAGAAATGAAAAGAAAGGCAAACATACGAAGTTTGAAGGAAATGTCTTTGCTTTTAAGGTATCTTTACGGCTTCAGTTTATCGTTACGTAGTTATAGTTTGAATATAGAATGCCTCTTGAATCTGAATTTTAACAACTTTTTTATCTAAGAAAGAAGTATACTGTTCTTTTTCTGACTTGCAGTCAGATAATTGCAAGAGAGAATTATATATCTTTTGGTGTCTGGTCTTTGGTTTTTTGTGTACATTTTATCTCATTTCCCATCCTAAATGATTAAATTGACTAACTATTTTACTACTCTTATAAAAAATTCTGCTAATATTGGGAAGCAGAGTGAATCTTTGTGCATCTTTAGGATTTGGTTCTTCATTTTCAACAGCCAAAAGTTCTTTCTAATTGCTGTACTTTGTTCCAGTATCTTAGGTTGATTTAGTTGTCAACATTGATGATTTAAAAAAAATTTGAATTATGCATTAACTTTTGGTTATCTGCCATATATTCTGTCTTTTCTCGTGAGTGAGCGTAAAAACAATTTGTGGATTCTTTGCCAATTATTCACTAACTTGATGCTTTTAAATTTACTTTGGCTTTTTGTCATTTATATGATAGGAACCCGAATCTTTATTACGAATTATCAATCTACAACATAGAAAGTAGGACACTTCCTCACTACACTAGGCTTTCGAGTCCCTAGTGACTCCCCACAATACTCCAATATCTGATCTCTCATTCCCCAACTACACGATGTGTTTATATAATAAATGACTTATAACTAACTAATTTCCTTTTATTAACTTTTATCCTATCATTATTCCCGCCCTAAAAAGACACCTTATCCTCAAGGTGGAAAAAAAATGAAAAATACATTTTTTACTTATATCTTCAATATTCTTAAGAGACAATAGGCTAGAATTAAACCCAAAAGTTTTATTTTCTTCTGTTGCATAATCCATTAAGTTGCTTAGCCCAATAACCTTGATTAAAAGACTATATTCCTTCAAACCTCTATTTTTATCTAAAAGGGCAAAGTTAGAATTGGTCCAATCACTTCTTTGCACCACGTTAGGGCTTCTGGAAGGATGGTGCATTTTGCTTCTGGAAACAATTTTTTGTTTCCTTCATTCTTTGCATTTACAATTTTTTTTATCTGCCCGCTCATCCATTTCCACCATCAAGAAGTTTTCTCCATTGATGGTGGTTTCTCAATTCCCAACGTCGGCAGTTCCTACATTTCTGCCGCCACCGGTCCTTCCATTTCCATCATTGCTGGTCCCTCCATACCCATCGTTGCTGGCTCCTCTCCTGCAGTCGTAACTTTTCTTGATTTTGTTCGTCATCAGTTCGTCGCGCAAGACTATTTGCTCGCACAAAAATACTTCGGCCGCCGATTCTCCTTCTTGGTTAGTTGCAACTTCCTCTTCTGTTGCCTCCTCCCTTGCCACCGGCGAAAACAATTTATTTTCTGCTAGAAAAAGAGCGCCGAAAAAGTCTGTTTTTTGAAAAGCTCCAGTTTCCTCAATGACCCAGTTTTTGCAAACTTCCGTGCAAAAATCATTTATTGCTCGCCCAATTCAGAATTTAGTCTTTCTTCCACTTCTAATTCAACATCTTCTGTTAATTTGTCTTCCACATGATTCTTTGCTACGTTCTGTGCCTTCTTCTTTTCCACTTCGGCCTTCCTCGCTGCATTCGACCTTTCTTTTATGATTATTATTTTTTCGTATTCTTCCCACTCCCTGACATTCTAAAATTGAACTAGTAGTTGATATTTCAATTTTCTCCAAGAAGTATATGGTCGTGCCATATTCCCAACGGAACCATGCCAAAGCTGGTCCTTCAAGGCACAAAACTGAAACTTCAACCCTTTCCTTCTCTGTAAATCGATTGTCTCTGAAATATTTCTCTGTGCAAGAGGTCCATTTTTCTGGGTCTATCCCTGTAAACATTGGCAGTTTAAGATCGTCTTGCATTTTTAGGTTGGACCAGTTTGTTTTCCGATTATTGTCCAACCGATTTTCCCACCTATTGTTAGCATATTCTTCCTGCCACAAAGTTACCAATTTATCACACTAGGTTCTGTTCTTGGAATGTTCCGCGCCTTCGGATACCTTCTTGTGCCTCCATCGCATTCTATTTTCCATCCAGTTTTGTCAGAATTTTTGCCATTTGTTCTTGAAGCAACAACAAAATTCACTCCATCGCAGGAATTCGTTCCATTTTTTTTCCTCCTTCATGTTAGACAAATCTTTATGTCATTCCGCCATTCTTTCCTTATGAACTTCTGAATGAGTCATCATCCCTTCACCGGAATGTGTTCTGATATCAAATTGATAGGAACCAGAATCTTTATTACGAATTGTCAATCTACAACGTAGAAAGTAGGACACTTTCTCACTACACTGGGCTTTCGAGTCCCTAGTGACTCCTCACAATACTCCAATATCCGATCTCCCATTCCCCAACTACACTCATCTTTATATAATAGATGACTTACAACTAATTAACTTCCCTTTATTAACTTCTATCCTATCATTATATTTGTCCAGTATTTTGTTTTTAATAAAAAAATGTGTCTATAATAAACAAAATATATTTGTAATTTATATTTGACCATCTAAATACACATGCTTGCCCAGGAGTGGGTCACAAATAGTATGGATTGCAACCAGTGGCGGTAGGGATCGACCAGATTCATCCACTGGAGAATGGTATCCAGTGAGTTTCTATTTTGAGATAAATAGTTAGTGAAGTTACAGGTTTTTGTATCATTACTTTTTTTTCCTGTTGTTTTATTTATTGGTTTCTTTATTAATTGAACTTCCAGAATGAGTGAGTAAAAAAAATGAATTTTAACATACAAACAAAAGTGGGAAACCTACTGCCCTAAATTTAGTCCAGTTCTATAGTTGTTGAAAGTAAGGTTGAAGGTTCTCTATAGAGTTCTTCAATTCAGGATTTGTTAAAAGATTTTTACTTTCTCTTATCAATTTTGCTGTGTGATTGTTTTGGATTATCATGTTAATTTATTCTTCATGTCAAATGTTATATTGCAAGCAGCTGTGTGGCTTTGAGAGCTGGGTTTGGTAAACTAGTTTTTCTACAGTACGAATTGTATTTTTTTTGGCCCAAGAAAAAAATGCAGTTTTTACCAAATTCTTGATTTTAATATATTGTTTCCAAGAAAGATTTATAGAATGGCTGATGAAAATAGAAGGAAGGGCTACAATGGGTAGAATTTTCTAGTTGTGGAATTTACTACCTTGACTGTTGTTGCTAAGAGGGTACCTAAAGGAAGACATGGAATATGTATCATTCTCCCCCATGGAGAATTTGGCTCATTAAGAAGTTTAAAGGGAAAAAAGGACCACCTTCTCAAGTTCCAAATCATTTAGAGCATTATGAATTTCTTATTGAGTTAGAACAAACAATGATCTTTAAATTTTTGCTAATTTTTTCTACCTAGGTGAACTGGACAATTGAGTTATCGATGAAGATTCTTTTTTTTTTAATACTTACAGTAGATGTCATAACGAAGACGGGCGACTTATGTACTTTAGCTGAAGATAAATAAAAATGAACCTTTAATTTTCAGGAACTAGAAAGTTTCTATTTCTTTGTTAACTTACCAGTTAGACATTTAGTTAATAAAGTAAAGAGTCTTTGATTTGTTACAGTTGGTTTCTATGACATTTCCTGTCTTTATTTATCTCTTTCCCACGTTACAGTCCTCGTCACCTCTATGCTGTAGTTCTTATGAATTCTAGTTGTTATTCTTCTAAATGTAAATAAAGCTACACTAGTGTGCAAATTCATACATTAATAGAAATGCCTATTTTCTTTTCATATCATATGTAACAAGCAAAAAAGTCCTTGAAAGTTATTGGTATTGTATTCTGGTGCCAGGCCCCCTTTGATCCTTCCTCAGTGGACAATATGAGAAGGCTTGCTGAACATTCTGGTGTACCAAGTCATATATATCCCCTAGCTTTGTTGTGCCATGATATTATGCCCCCTCCTCCCCAGGTACATTCTTTTATACTTGGGCTCTACCAAAAACTCTTCTGCATAATATATAATTTCTCAGGTAGAAAAAGAGATAGGAGAGAAAAGGGTCATATGCTTTTCGGGGGTTGGCTTATCCGTGGCTCCTGAAATTAGTTTCTCAGCAATTGCTTCGTCATGTGAAAATCCTGAGGAGGTATGATCTGTGATCGCATATTTCCAATTTTCATCTCAACTCGAGGCCCCAGATATTGGACATGTTAATAAAATAATATCCTTGGGCATTATCCTTCTGCATGTGTTTGAATAAACTGTTAACTCAACCAATCTACTTTTGTTGATGGAGTTCTGAATCTTATTCATTAGTATTATTATGTAGTAAGATGAATGTTCTGCATTATTGAATCATATGGCTTTTAGGATGAGATGGATCTTCTTCGATTGTGTATATGTATCGACCTTGCTTCCTCTAATTTTACGATGATATTTTAATGTATTTTTTTTCGTCTCTTTGAATTATTTTTATGCAAATTGGTCGAGTACTTGCAGGCTAAGGTTGCATACGCAAGAGAACTTTATAGATCTGTTACTCAGCAATATGATGTGCTCAAATCAGCCATCTATGGAAGACAAGGAATTGAAGCGTCCATTCCTAATGTCTCTTTAACTCAGCCTTGACGTTGACTCAAGCATTCATTATTTTCCTTATACTGGTTATCGATACAGGTATGTTAATTGCTAGAAAATATTGGCAGAAGTGCATCTTTGAAGCTATATGTCATTAGGCCTCTCGATTTAAAAGCTGTTCTCAAAAAATTAATAAAAAAGAAAGAAAAATATTAAGAGTTACAAAAACTTTCACTTAGTCATCCTTATGCTATGCTTGTGTTCACTGAGCTTTAGTTCTTGCAGTTTAGTACATTTTTTGACCTTTCCAATTTGACCGAGGCTCCAATTATTCGACACTTGCATGGACTTGGAAAGCTCACTGCTCAGCTTTTCCCGCCCCATGCCGGCGGCCACATTTCCCGTCCATCATCTCCCCCATTCTAAAGCAAAAGGTGAAGCCATAGAATTTTGATCCAGTATGTTCTGTTTAGAACTCTGAGCCTTACCCTCATCAAAATCTCCTTACATGTATAATTTTCCTATTTTTGTTATCTCAGTTGAAGTATTGAGCAGTTTGATCCATGTAATTGAGAATTTTAGCTCTGCATTCACTTCTTGAAAAGTAAATTCAAAATTTTTACTAATCAACAAAAGATTTGTTCTTGGGTACAAGTGACCCATCAAATTCCTTGTCTGACTACACGTTTTAGTAAAAACTAGCATGACTACTACTACATCAGCTCGACAGTTTTCTAGGATGCAATATCCGGTGATTGAACAGCACAGGCAACGTATTCCTGCTGAAATTGTGAGCAGGACTTGAATATTTTTGCAGCAAGTAATCTGCAGTTGGAGAAGGAAGTGAATACTAAAAAAAACAAAAAAAAAAAAAGAGGAGATCGAATTGGTTGTGGTATGCAGACAAAGTAAAGAAACGAGATTCATGTGATGCAGGAATTTATGAACAATAAATATCAACAGTCTAGGTGGAAATTTCATCCAATTTGGGTGGCACAAATAGGGGTGGGCAAATCGGTTTTGATTCTAGACTTCTTGGAACTGACTGCTTGGTTTTTGGTTTTGTGAGTGAGGAACTAGAATCGGAACTGTAAGGAGCCGAATCCAGAACCAGAACCAGAACCAAGCTTCGGTTCGGTTTCGATCAGTCCCTGTTCTCAACTTGAGAAAAACCAATTTCAGAAAGCCGTAAATCTCTAAATGCAAATTTCTATTTTGAACTCATCAACAAAATTCATACATTTCAGAACTCCATTTATTCAAGGGCTTTGCTTTCAAAAAGACGTAAATTTCTATTTTGAATAATCCAAATGTAACAATTGAACTTAGTTATCATTAAAAATTTAATGACAAAAACAGAAATCAAACCTTAAATCAGAAATCAAATTTCAAAAACAGATGCATACCCTAAATCGCAACCCCTAAATCACAAATCCTAAATCGCCTCTTGGTTCCAGACTTCGCAGGTTTGCAATTGTAGGTTCGCTGTTCGCACTTCAATCTCAGGTTTGCCGTTCGCACTTCAATCGCAGGTTTGTCGTTTCGCAGGTTCGCCATTCGCAGAAACTCTTCTCGCTCTCGGTAGTCGCCTAGTCGGTTCCAGACTTCACAGTTTGCAACTCGCAAGCTTTTCCTGTATTTTTGTTAACATCAGTCGGTTCTCGGAGCCACATAAATCAACGTTTCAACTTCAATAGTTCTAAACACAGTCAAACCTATTTCACATTTTTATAATCCTACCATATTTTTCATTCAAACACGATAATCATTTATTAACTTTTGGCCAACATCACGTGTTTGTCGTTCGCCTGACTAAAGTTAAGTAATTTGCCATATGATCTCTCTCCTAAAACCGTGTTCTAAAAGCTTTCATGGGAAGATGGGTATTTTTGTTCTAAGAATGTCAGAAGATGAGGGTGGCATGACCAGAGCCCAGAGGGCAGTGGGTTGAGAAAGAGGTGTTTTTTTTTTGGGAAAATATTTTTTTTGAAAAGTGGTTTTCAAATTAGTTTTTCAACGTTTTGTCTTCAAAGCCGACGAAGAAGAGAGGTTCGATTGTCCAGTGAGGACTTTTGAATTCTACATTTCTGTAATCGCTGTCTTGATTCTCTCTGCCATTGCCCCATCTCTTCCTCTGTAATTTTACGCGTGCTATCACCATCTCTTTCTACTGGTTTAATCATTAATTTCAACAACTCTTTGTCATTTCTTTGATCTTTTCGGTTCTGGGTTTCTAAATGATTGTAATTTTGTGGGTCAGATTGCAGTTGTTAATCCCATATTTACGAAGTGGTTGATCGTGGAAGGGCAGCAATGGCCGCGTAAGGATTCCTTTTTGTTCATGTGATTGGTCTTTAGTGTTTTTTTTTCGCCTGATATTAAATAGAGCTTAATGATGCTCAGCTATACTAATTCTTCTTCTGTACCGTGGTAAATATGTTACATAGAAAAATTTCTTTTAAACTTTTACTTTAATTGTTGCCAAACGAGTTCCTTAATGTCATTTTTTTCTTAAATTCTGCAATTTTTTTTTCAGTGTTGCTTCAGCTCCTGGAAAAGTTCTGATGACTGGTGGATATCTCATTTTGGAAAGGCCAAATGCAGGATTGGTACTCAGTACCAATGCTCGGTTCTATGCAATTGTTAAACCCATTTGCGAGGAAATCAAGCCTGATAGCTGGGCATGGGTAGTTTATCTTTGATTTCTTTGTTCTGTTTTCTTCTTTATTTTTATTTCATTTTCAATAAGCTGAATGAAGTGTTAATAAATTATTGTTCTCTTTTTCTTTTTTCTGGATGGAAAACATTTCTTGCCAAAAGGAAACATTAAAATGATAGATTGGGTTGGGGAGGAGTTGGAAAAATCGTTGGAGGGCACGATCTACACAATGCTCTATCATTTCAAATGTTGAATTATTTGATGCTGTATGGATAAATGATGGTTTGAAACCTGATGAGGAGATATATATGTTTGTGTTATTTGATGAAAAGCTTGTTATATCCATTGTCTATAATGTGCTATCTTCTTGGCCAGCATAATTGAGGGATCTCTTTCAGCCAACTGTTCCTACCACACCTGCTTTCTGTAGTATTATTCCTGACATTTATCTGAGCTCTAAACGAATCTGTTTGTATCGTATAGAAATGGATGGACATCAAGTTAACATCTCCACAACTCTTGAGAGAGAGCATGTATAAGTTATCATTCAAAGATCTAACTCTTGAATGCATATCTTCCAGGCTAGTGATTCTCTCTCATCTTTCTCACCCCCTGTCCTCATCGTCACATGCATGCTTTTGTGCAATTTTAAGTTTATTGCTTTTTGTCTATAGCTATTCATAGCTGGTTTGCTCTTACACATGAGTTTTGCTAGGTTTACTCTTTAATTTTACACTCTAATTTTACCTCTTGATGTGACGGTTATTATTGGTATAATTAATATCTTATTTTAATTATTTATAATTTATCTTAATTATTGCACTAATTAGTGATCAACATGCAAGCTCCACGTGATAAGTTAAAATTAGAGTGCAAAATTAGATAATAAGCTTAATATTACCCATAAATTTATTCTTGCATTTGTGGATGATACAATGAAGTTTCATTTGATAGTCTTTTAATCTAGAACTGGCAGCTGGATCTAGTGTACAATTGTTCTCACTTACTATGATTACTGTAATTTTCAGGGAATCAAGGAATCCATTCGTGGAACAAGCAGTGCAATATTCTGTGGCTGCTGCACATGCAATGTTTGACGAGGATAAGAAAGTCTCATTGCATACATTGCTCTTGCAAGGTAATTTGTAATAGTTTACATGAGTTTTAATCGTTGCTATGACTTCCAAAATCTGTCATATCATCTGTATTAGCATTGCAGGTCTAGATATTACAATTTTAGGTTGCAACGAGTTTTATTCATATCGAAATCAGGTATATGTTACTTCTTTTGTCTTCTTTTATTGTTTCTTTTTCAATCATTTTCTCTCCCTGTCTTTGAATTTTGTCTGTAATTACTAGAATTTCGTCTTTCTTATTTATATTTTCGTTGTGAGATTCTTCCAATTAATATTACTAAGCAATATGCCTTTTTTCACTGAAAAACTTCCAATGGATCAGAAATATTATTTTAAACTGTCAAGATTCTCAATTTGCAAGCCTTGGCCCATCTATTGTGAATTTTTGTAAAACCATTTGCCCTTCTGTTAAATTTTTATTCTAGTATTCTTCAACGATTGATGAGTTAAAACTATTTCATAGATTGAAAAGCAAGGGCTGCCTTTGACACCAGAGGCATTGGCTGCTCTTACGCCTTTTTCGTCAATTACTTTTAATGCTGAGAAATCAAATGGAGAAAATTGCAAGCCTGAAGTGGCTAAAACTGGATTGGGATCATCTGCCGCTATGACAACTGCTGTAGTTGCTGCATTACTTCACTACCTTGGAGTTGTCAATCTTTCCTCTTCTAGGGATTCAATTAAAGAAAGAGATACTGTTGATCTTGATATGATTCATATGATAGCTCAAAGTGCTCATTGTTTTGCTCAAGGGAAAGTTGGTAGTGGCTTTGATGTCAGTTCTGCTGTTTATGGCAGTCAACGCTATGTCCGTTTTTCACCTGATGTGCTTTCTCCCTCTCAGGTCGGTATCTCTCTTGGTCTCATCATTCATTGTTGTTCATAATTAATATTAGTGGACAATGGAAACTGACTCAATCTAAGTTGTGTTCACTATGAATTAGGATTATTATGTAACCTTAAGTTCACAGTGTAATGAACTAGAAATTCTCAGCTCGAGTTTTTGTCCTTGATTGACAAATCACCTTCTCTTGGATGATATAATGATGGGAATTGTCCTTAGAAGTGAGAAAAAGAGTGGGAGTTGACATATGCTGTTGTATGTCCCTAGTCCTCTTGATATAATATTGTTTGCTTTGAGCCGAATCTCATACAGTTTTATTCTTGAGTTTAGCTCAAAATGCGTTGTCATAGGTGGGGAGGAGAACTCTACTTATAAATCATGCATTTTTCACTCTCTTAAGTGATGTGAGATTGTGCACGTCCACTAGTATGAGCCGAACCATCACTTAAATCATTTTTGCCTTATGAAGGTGGACTGCCACAATTTCCCCCCTTTTGGGGTTTGACGTCTTCGTCGGCCACACTTTTGGTTGGGCTGTAGTTCTGATATCATTTGTAATGTTCTTATTCCTCTCCGTGCAATATTGTTTACTTTGAGCCGAAACCTGCACGGTTTTGTTTTTGGAGTTAGCCCAAAACGCATTGTACTTGGTAAAGAGGAGAACCCTACTTATAAACTATGCATTTTCTACTCTCTTAAACAATGTGAGATTTTTCACATTCATTGATATGGGTTGAACACTCCTTTGTATCATCTTTGCTTTCACAAGGTGGGCTGGGTCAGCTGCTGACCATTCATCAAACATTTTTTGTTTGGTTATGGTTGCTTGGTGTTTCTAATACTTGGTTAGATTTACAAAGTTTCCTGTTTTGTTTTTCTTTCTGGAAGACTTCAAACTGTTAATGATGTCCCGTTAAGCTTCATGATGACAAAATTCTACTAGTAAATTATAAGCTTAGAATGCATTATTCTATACCCTTTCCACATTGAATGAAAGGCAAAAGAAGAATGAACAAATGTAATTCACTTATATACGTGAAAGGTTATGTAGGCATCTAGCAGTTGGCTTACTCCGCCATTTTGGATTTTTCATTTGTAAAATAGTTTTGTAGACCGACTGCGACAGATGTTATGAAAATTTTCGAAAGTTTTGTTCTATCTGTTGCGGTCATGCAGGTTGCCGTGAAGGGAATGCCACTACAGAACATTGTTGTTGATATCTTAAAAGGAAATTGGGATCACGTGAGGACAAAGTTTTCTCTGCCACCCTTGATGACTCTTGTAAGTGATTTAGTGCGAAGACTGCATGACTATTATGAAAGCTTAAGATTTGCTTCATTTTGTAGGTGGTGCCTAATAATAGGATTTATTGTACCCTTTTCTCATCAATATTTTGTAATGCTTGTTATTTTGTTGTTTAAGACAGTTACTTGGAGAACCAGGGGCTGGAGGATCTTCCACGCCGTCAATGGTAGGTGCTGTGAAAAAGTGGCAAAAATCTGACCCTGAGAAGTCCAGCCAGACATGGAGAAAGTTGTCAGAAGCAAATTCAAAACTTGAAACGCATTTCATTTTATTGAGCAAATTTGCCGCAGAATATTGGGATGCGTATAAATATGTCATCAACAAGTGCAGCATTCTTAAATCACCCAAGGTATGTCCTGAATGTATTACTTTATTGATAAATTACATGAATTTAGATCAGTTTCTGCTCAAGGAAATTTCTTTCTTCTTATCTTTATTTCAAACAAAAAGAAAAAGATAGAACCTCAGGGCATGAGAATTGTACTTTTTTCTACTCTCTGTATCATTTTGCTGTTTAATTTACCATTGAGATCATGTGGTTAACTCTAGAGTTCAAGAAAGGTTCAAATGCTTGATGCTTAAAACATAGCGGTTAATTTAAGATTCTTGCGTTCTTATTTACTCATTTATGACATGGTAGAATTTCATTTTATTAATGTTGAAATCTCACAAAATATGTGGACAGTGGATGGAACAGGCCACCGAGCCAACACAAAAGGAAATTGTTAAAGCATTATACGAAGCGAGAGAAGCCATGATTGAGATTAGGTATCATATGCGAGAAATGGGTATTGCTGCTGGTGTACCTGTAAGTTCTTCTCTGCTTCATATTTTCTTCAGGTGCTTTGATTATTCGCTGATTTTGACTTTGAGATGCAAGTCTGGAATGAGTGATTCAGATTATAGAATAGAAATAGAGTACATAGAGATTAAGGACGCAGAGAAATTAATGACTGTTACCAAGAACATCATCTAATAGAAGCTATGGAACTTACATGATTGAAATTGAACTGAAGTTTCTATATTTATGGAAGATGCATTCAGCCTCATCCGGCCCGGCCCACTGACACAAGGCCCTTGTTGAGCTCCAACGGCCTTGGCGTAGACCCATGCCAGGGACCGGCGGGATCCACTCAAATTTGGGTGGCCTGAGATCGGGCACGCAGGCCTTGAACCCAAGACTAGCTCAGAATTTTTAGCCTAGTGTTGCTAGCTCTTTACAAAATCGGCGCTGACACCTTAAGAAAAGGGATTGCGGGCCGGTTGCTGACCCTTAGGATGCATGATCTTTGCTGTTCATTTAACTTGCATCAGAAGTCTCTCTCCCTCGGCTACTTAAAAAAGTACTAAACAATGTCGTATTTGAAATTTCAGATTGAGCCGGATTCGCAAACCCGACTTTTAGATGCTAGCATGGAAATGGAAGGAATTTTGTTGGCGGGAGTTCCAGGAGCCGGAGGATACGATGCGATCTTCGCAGTTGTATTGGGAGATTCTGTTTCCAATCTCACTCAATCATGGACTTCTCTCAACGTTCTGGCCTTACTAGTCAGGGAAGATCCTCGTGGAGTTTCTTTAGAGAGTGGCGATCCGAGAACCAGTGAAATTACTTCCGCCGTTTCCTCGATTAATTTGTAAGACGCCCATTCGGTCTGAACTTTTATTTGCTGAGATTGTGATATTGTACTTGAATCTTACGAACTTGGAGCAATCTAGATGTACTTGAATCTTTACACGACCTTGTTCTGTCGTCAGGTAATTTCTGTCCAATAGAGATAGATAGATATCATTGAGATGATGGCCAATGTTTTTGAGGATTTGTGGTTGAACTCTTCCCTGCTTGCATTTCTTAAGCAACGCAAAACAATTAGTTATTTTATAATTTCTCAGATTATGGGACATAACATTCTCAGACAAGGATTCTCCTGTTAACATTGGACCTCTCACATTCTGCCACGTAAGAGACTGTACCCATTTGCATCTCATTATATTACAAATTTAATTTACCCAGGCGAAAATGACCCCATTAAGAAGAGACCACCACTTGATTTGTCTGTCAACATAGAACATTAAAATATAAATGTAGTATTATTCAAGAAAAAATTGAAAAATAAATAAATTACTATAAACTCAACAACTTGCATTATTCAACAGTACAACATTAACACTCAAAATCAACCTCTTTCCCGATTGGGAAGCCCGGAAAGTTCAGACAAAATTCACGATCAACTTTGGATTATACTTGAAATAATACCTTTTTACCAACAATTTACATAAAATCATAGTCATTGACATCATCATAGGCATGGACAACTAAATCATCATCTGGTTTATCCACGTGGAGTTGCTTCTTCTTTGCACCTGCAATTATCAGTTTTTTGACTAACTCATAAGTTGTGATTGATTGATTGATCATTTTTACACAATTTCAACACATTATACCAATAAACAAACAAATAAGACAAAGTGATGAATATGGATGATGGTCATCTATTGATCCATTTCAAAGGAAACACACGATTATATTGATACCCATTTGAAAAATTTCTCTATTTTCAGTTCATAAATTGAGAATCTATGTACTGGTGTTGATTAATGTTTTTCTGCCAATGATAAAATTCACAAGGATGGTAGGTTAAAACAGAAAATAATCTGTAATAGTCAAAACAATCATTTTAACTCAAAATTGTGACGATCATGGTCTTGGTCTTGGAGTTCTTGTCTCATATTGTTATGTTCTTGCATATTACATAAAATCATCTGTTTTCGGCCTTCTTTTCTTAAAAATAACAATTTTTTTCTCTTCTTGAATAAAGTCGAGTTCAATTGCAGATATACGAAAATAAAGAGACGATCCGCGTGAAGAACTTCAATAAGGATACATACCTGTCTTTTTTTTGCTGGCATTTGCTTCCTTCTCTAATTTCAGCTTTTCATTAGCAATTGCAGAAATGGAAGACGCAAGATCTTTTGCATCTGCTGCTTTTAACGTAGTCATTGATAGTCTCATTACATCCTTAAGCAAACTGATATAATGATAACTTTTCTGCAAAAAGTGGACATCAAAGTTAAGAAAGAGACTCCCAAAAAAAAAATTTAACCTTGATCCATCATATTGATATAAAGCAATTTAGCAAACCTCATAACAACGGAGCTTATGTGAAAGCAACTCCGCATATTCCAAAAAGTCACTTTCAGATTTGGGAATAAAGTTATCAAGAGTCTTCTCATCACCTCTTTTGCCAAATAATTCAGCAGTGGACTTGTAATCTGCTTCTTCCACCAGCCTGTGAATAATGATATAACGGAGAAGTAAGAATCCTTTTGAACAAAGAACAAAATCAAACAAAACAGCGAACATGTCATGGTTATTTCAAGTATCTACGCCGAACTTCTTAAAGAGCTCAACAAGCTGTCACATAGTTAAACATAGGCATGAAACATAAAATTTGTGGTTTTGTTTTTGAATTCATAAAGTGGCACTGATGCAGAAAATCTACGTGAGAAAAAAAATGATGACATAGTATACCCCAAGCAAACCCAAAAAATTGAAGTACTGAATTCATACCTTTGTTGGCGAAGTTTCTCAGCAATAGGATCTAAAGGTTCTTCAGTTTTCACGTCAACAGTTTTTCCTTTCTTGTCAGAAGATTTACCTGCCGCTTTCTTAGGGGCAGCTGGAGGGACTGCTACTGGAGCCTGACAGTATCACATAAAAAATTATAAATTAACAATTTAGCAAATAAAACCAATTAACTGTAAGAATACCAGCAGTTCAGCTTAAAGACACTGAAAATATAACATAGTCACAGTCGCACAATAAACACTATTAACAGATTATCTGCATGTCAGCTCATCCAAAGTTCATGAGCAAATTTTGTGTGTTTTCTCACAGCAAAAATATTTACTGATTAAAAAGGTATTTTAAATTAAAGCATTAAAACAGCTATAAATGACTATAAAATATACAGGGAAGGAGAAATACAATATACGAGAAGAGTTAATTTGCTATAGCTTCTCTAGAATATAGCCAAAAGAAGATCATTAGATTGCTAAAGAAAGTGATGAACCATCGCACTTGTAAATTACACTTGTAAATTGCAACACTATCAACGCCACAGACTACAACATGCATTCCACCTGAGCAAAAGCCAAAATTAATAAGCACTCATGTATTGTCAGGGTTCAAATTTTCGGCAATTACCCATAAAGCAACCAATTACCAATGATACAGATGCATATACATGCCACATACGAAAACTTTGAAAAGTTTATCCCTCCTTTACAAGGGAAGTACTATCTTACCCAACCACTTCCTGCCATCATAAAGATAATACTTCTATATGGACCCTAACGCAAACTAAAATCATTGATGAAACTCATGTTTTAAATCATCCACAATTTCAATAAGTAAACTTTCTCACATTTGAAAACTAAAAACCTCATCATAAGGAAGCCAAATGTGACACATACAACATGTTGACGTGAATATGCAATATCATCTCCATCAACTAGTTCAATATCAACAGAGAGTTAAAGAAATATATAAGTGACAGATGTTCTTCCAAAAGTTTTAAACAGCAACGCACAATAATGCATATAATTTTACAAGTAGCACTATTATATTAAGGAAGGCAACTTTTTTCCCATCAAAATAATTGTATTGCCCACACATCACTAAATTATTACCGGGGCAGGTTCATCATCATCTTCCCACGATTCCTTTACATCATCTTCATCAACATCTTCGTCGTCCCATTTACTCTTAGGCACTTCCCTTGAAAGGATTGGTGGTATTTGAGTATCCTCTGAGTCTGAACCGAAAACATACTCATGTTTTAACAACAGTCAATAAATTATAAAAGGTACCTTTTGAATTATGGTAAACAAATTTTCTCATTTATGCCATATTACCTTTTTAGATAAAAAAAACTAATTGGTTACTGAGAAAAGACATTCACTTCATTAAAGTTATAGTAGTTAAACATGGAGCAAATGAGAACCATTAATAAAACTAATATAACAGTAATAATGTCAAAACGTACAACCATTGAGAGTCCAAAATAATTGCAGGGTTATTTTTTAGCTCTTTTTGCCCATGCTAAAAACTTTCTGAAGCTTTATATTAAAATCCACATAAATATATACTTCATTACGCTGATTCATGACTGTTTCAGCATACCAACAAACACATATACACATCATCATCATCTTCATAACGTCAATTTTTCCTATTCCTCAGCATACCCAACTGAATTCAAAAATCTATTTATTTAAACAATTTTATGGCAGAAATGGCATATCAATAATCTTTTACAGTTGGGTGATAGTGATAACCAAAATCATTCAAAATTTTCTAATAAAAGAATCAACCAATCGATAATAACAAATAAACCGCTGGACTTTTAACTCATTACCGAGTAGACCAGTACTTCAACAAGACGCAAAAATCATATAAAATTATGTTCTTTAGTGAAATATACAACACTAACAAAAAACAAAAACTTACCCCAGTCCTCCATATATTTATTTGCGTATCCAAAAAACCAAATTGTAGATCGACGCCTGGATCAAAACTAACCTGCATATAAAAGTGTAAAAAAATACATTTAGGACTAACTAATCACTAAACCTCCAATTTTTCCTCCAATTTAAGACTACATATGGTTGTTATTTTTAAGTAACTTCTTTCTTACAGCAATTAACCTACTAAGTGATCGATAGTGTTTTAGCAAACAAAAAATCCAAGAATTAACTTCACCAGAAATGAAAATTATACAAAAAGAAAATTAACTAGAAGTTGCAAATTTTCAAATTTTGTTTTCGTTTCACCTGCTTTGAAGATAATGTCAACTTAAACTTATAAAAATATTAGATATTCACTCAAAATCGTCACAGTTTACTAGTCACAATCCCCAGAAATCAAGGCCGTATACGGTCTAAAAAACCCACACAAACAAATTAAAATTCAACGGAATAAAAGAAAAGTAAAAATAATTTATATAATTCCAGCTCTAAAACCAGATTATATCTCCAAAGTTAAAAAACTTAACAATTGATGAACTGCAAATAACAGAATTCACCAGAAGAAACGCAGCTGAGGAAAATCTAGCACCTATCAGCTACTCCGGCGTCGGCAGTCAGACAAACAGCGACGGTGACGGTGACGGTGGCGGTGGGAGAGACAAACAAGGTCCTTGTTCAATAAAATACGCGCAAGTCGAAGAAGAGGGAATTAGAAATCAGAGTTAGGGTTTGTTGAGGAAGGAAGACAGGCAAACGATCCCCACATAGCTTTTAGAGTGTCTCCCGACCCGCCGGTCAATTATAATATAGATTATTAGGTCAAAACTTTGACACTACCTAGCAATTACTGAGTCATCGTATTACGTCACTTATTACGTCATAAATATCAATTTTATTGGAGTCAGCTTGCACTATTTTAATTGATTTTATTTTAAAAAATAAAATTAATTTACAACACCCGTAATAATATTATCGTAGGCTTCGAGGATTTCTTAAAGTCGAGTTTAGCACAATTCTCTTGGAATAAAATACCACAATGTCATCGAAGTATGAGTTTCGTTTTTTTTCATTAATACTATATTTTTTCATTATTTTTATCAAATACTCATTGCATGATATAATGAATGACTTATTTAAACTACTTATAATATATCATATTAATTATATGTAACGTTTTTTAATACTCTCAGTATGATATTGTTTGCTTTGGATCGAAGTCTGCACAATTTTGTTCTTGGGGTTAGCCCAAAACACGTTGTAATGGTTAAAAAGGTGAAATCTACTTATAAACCATGTATTTTATACTCTATCAAACAATGTAAGATTGTGCACTCCAACTGATATGAGTCGAACTCACACCTAGCATTTATTAGCTTTCACAAGATGGACTGCCACAATCTCTCCCCTTTGGGGACCCGACGTCCTCATCAGTTACACTTCTAATTGAGATTTCACTCTGATATCATTTGTAATGTCTCATAGTACAACATTGTCCGCTTTGATCCAAAGCCCTCACGGTTTTGTTATTGGCCAAAATACATTGTACTAGGTAGGGAGGAGAAACCTACTTATAAACCATGCATTTTCTACTCTCCCAAGCATTATGAGATTGTGCACCCCCACTAATATGAGACGGGCTCACACCTGAGCCTTTACAAGGCGGGCCGCCACATTATACTAATTAATGAGTGTTATGTGAGAAGCAATAATTAGAATATAAACGTAACATTACTTTTCTTTTATTATATTTAGTTGTGCATTTGTAATTTTCAAAACCTATTTTATGATATATAACACAAAATATTATGATGTCATATGTTATAGAATGTCAGTTTTTATGATATATGGCGATGATTTTACAATTTATTTTCAGCATCTATGATATTTTTTTCATTTATTGATCAAAATAACAGGATGTATTGTTGCATGACGTTTATAAATTTCATCTTCGTTGGAGTTGCATAAGTTTGAAACTTTATTAATCAAAATTTCCTAATTTTTGGAATTCTTCCGAATCAGAATCAATCATAATAACTTTCCCTAATTCTACTCAATCATAACCCTAGATTAATCTAATTTCCAAATTGGCTATGTAGGATTTACTGTCGTTGAAACTGGCTACCATGAAATTCATGACAATCTTTTGAAGAAAAGAATGGTAAGACCTCCCCTATAAATTAAGAGTCTCACCGTGAAGGGAACTCACACCAAAATCGAAGGTTTCTCTTAAGCTCTGAAACTTACTTCCTCCGCGACAAAATCCCTCTATGAGCAAGCTCCCTCTTCACGTGTGAATCCTTTCCTCTGGCGAATGACAAGCCCTCCAGTATGACGAAACCCTTCTCGGGCCAGACTCTTCCAGCATGACGAAACTTTTCTCTAGCCGAACACTTTGAGTGTGACAAAACCTTCCCTTACCACGGCAGCATTTGATGAGAGGAAGAGCCCTCTCATCTCGAAACAGAGAAGAAGTTCTTTGTCACTCACCGAATGACGAAGAAGACAAAGGAAAAAGGCATAATCGAGTTTTGGTGAAGAAATCACCCGAATCGGTTCAACTCAAGTGAACCCGCTCCAGTCAACCGACCCGAACCGGTCTAGCTCAATCAACTTGAACTGGTCTAGCTCAACAGAACTAAACCAACCCGTAAAAACCAAACCAAACCAATCGGTCCAGCTTATCGAACCAACCTAACCCGAATCCATCTTCGATCCATTTAAGGATTTTATCGGTAACGAATTTCTGTCCAAATTTCTTTCAAGATTATTATTATTTTTAGAAGGAAATTTAATCGATAAATCCTTGAGGCCGACTAGGTTATTCAGAAGCTCAGGAAATCCCTAGAACTAGGGGTGTGCAAACCGAACTGGAGCCGAAGAACCAAATCAAAACAAGTCGATTTGAGTCGATTCAATTTGGTTTTGTACACCAAAAAAGTGAATCTCGGATCATATGGGTAAGAACCGGTTCTTGCAGTTCGATTTTCAATTTTGGTTTCTCAAAATCGACAAAACTGAAACAGAACAGCATTTAGGGTTTTTCCGTTTCATGTTCGTTCCTCGGTTCCTCCTTCATCGTTTTCGTGCCTCTAGGCTCTGCACTCCGCACTGCAATCCACTCTGCCTCATCTCATGGTTTCGTCTTCATTCATCTTTGTTTGTCTCCAGCAGTCCAACGCTTAAATCTAGAAATGTAGACTGCATATTGATATTGCAGAAGACGGTAGTCGCTCAACGCGATGCTCACTGATATGCTTCGGAATAGTTTTATTTCCTCCTGTGCTCTGGTGTCAATATTCTCGGTAAGTAATAATTTTTACCCTCAATTTGCCCTCAATTCTAATATGATTCTGATTGTTGTGATGATATGGCTTATGCATGAGCAAAAATTATGCGTTTATAAACGATATTTTGAACTTGAGAATTGAAATTCTATTTGTGCAAGTTCCTTGATGTCTGGGATAGTATTCAAAGTTGATTATAAACACAGAAAACCCAAGATTATTTGCAGTGAATATGAAATTATTTGCAGTGAATGATGGTCACTGCAATTTACAGTGAATAATTGCAGTGAACATCATTTACTGCAATTTAGAGTCAATGAATGATGTTCACTCAAAATTGCAGTTCGGTTCATTCTCTGAAATTATTTGCAATGAATGATGTTCATTGTAAATTGCAGTGGACATGAAATTATTTGCAATGAACATGGTCACGTATGTTGATGATTATTTTCTCACTGAATGAATTCTCTCTGCTCACTGAATTCTTTGAAACTGAATAAAGAATATTCTCACGGTAAATTGCTCAATAAATTACTGAATTCTTTGCTGAATAGTTGTTTTTTTGCTTTAATTGTTTTAATGGTGCTAACTGTATTGCTTTAGTTTCAATAATTTTAATGGTAATTAGTGATTATTGAATTTCATTATTTTTGAATCTTTTGAGTTTTGATGGATGTTTTTGTTTGATGGTTGTTTTTGTTTATTTCTAAATGGATGATTTTTCATTTGGCTAAAATTAATTATGAAATGTTTCAAATTGTTGAAACTGTAGAGGATGGAAAACGTTAATGAAACTATAGAGGGTCCTACTATTAACCATATTCTGGTCAAAACAAGAGAAAAACATTAGAAGTTTAGAATCATTTTACTATGATTCAAAGCACTGATCATAACAATTCTAGAGCAAAATGTAATTATTGTTCTTAGACATTTGTATGTTATACATCGAAGAATGGTACATCAAACTTGAAAAAATACATCAGTAGTTGCAAAAAATTATTGGCAAGTGTGGATATGAAGCAAAAGAATTAAGCTTCCAAAATA
>CM039470.1:34734940-34954399 GCA_022433065.1 Begonia loranthoides
GTGTTAGAAAGTGTCAAAAAATTTGAAAAAGCTTTTAAAAAGTTAAAGGAAACTGATATTCAATATATTGATGATTTGGGTGGAGAAAAACCTTGCATGACAGAAGATTAGAGTAAAATTCGAGAACTTATCAAGTTTTTGAAAATTTTTTATGATACGACTGTAAATGTATTAGGCTCCTTGCATATTACTTTGAATATGTATTTGAGTAAAGTATGTAATTTAAAAATTGTTATCTAATAGTACATTGAGTGTGATAATCCATTATGAAGGAAAATGACTATTGGAATGCAAGGAAAGTTTGATAAATATTGTGGAAGCTGTAATAAAATGATTTTTTTTATGTAAGTGGCCATTGTATTAGATCCTATATGTAAAACAAAGTTTTTGAAACATTGTCTTACCATGTTAGTTAATAATGATAAGGAAAATGATTTGATGAGCCAAGTACAACTTGTGATTGAAAGATTATATCTCGAGTATAGGGGTGATTCAGGGTTTGAAAATTCAGAAAAAAATTGTAGTACTACAAGTGTTGCAACAACGTCTACAGTGTTGAGACAAAAAGAGCAGTTTGACCCAAAATAAGGTATTTGAGATATTCTATAGCCGTCACAAAAAGCAAGATGTTTCAAATACTCGGACAGAAGTTAATCAATATCTATATGAAGGGTTGGGAAAATTTTCAAACAAGCAAGACATTCTAATATGGTGGAAATTGAATTCGTTGAAATTTTCAATTTTAAGCAAATTGGCAAGAGATGTATTGGTTATTCCTATTTCAACTGTTGCATCGGAGTCAGCTTTTAGTAGTGGAGGATGAGTGCTTGATTCATTTCGCAGTTCTTTGTCCCCAAATACTATTGAAATGCTTATTTGCACTCAAACCTGGATTCGATCATCAAAACATCAATTTGTCAACTTTAATAATGTAGTTGATGACATTGACAAATTTGAACAAGGTATCTGTCAACTCTTAATTTTAACAGTATTTTTTTTATATTTCTTTTATTAATTACTATCTTTTATATATTTATTTTGAATTTATATTTTTTAGAGATTATATCAATTAATGACGATGATGAAGAACTAGTCGGAACTTAATAGCGATGACAACTTATAACAATGTATTTATATTTTTATTAATTTTATTTTTACTTTTGTAATTACTTTCTTTCCAAAATTATATCTATTTTTTTGCAATTTATAATATGAAGTTTGAAGATACTAGACATTATGAAATGTAAGGACAATTAATATTTTATGTAGTTATTACAATTTTTTTTATTAGTTGACGTAGTTTATAGAGTTAAGGATGAATTTGTTTTTGTATTTTTATTAAATATGTCATTGTCATAATTGATGTAGTTTATAAAGTTAATGATGTATTTTTTTTTCATATTTTTATTGCTATATTCTTGTTTGCAACTTGTTACTTGCAGATGTCACAGTCGATGAAATATTGCAGATTTTAGAATGGATGAAATATTGTTGCTGCAGTGATGCTAGTGTACCGTGGACGCCAGTCTTTGTTTTTTGTTTTTTACTTATATTTGTTGCACAGTGCATATGTACACCAGATTTTTGAATAAAAAAATAAAATAACATAAGACAAAACATAGAATTTGGAAGTGGAGTCTAGAAGTCAGTCGCTGTTCTGTTTGGTTTTGAAATTCACACCAGTTTTTTGAAAAAAAAAACATAAGATAAAACCGGAATCGAAATTCCAGTTCGGTTTCAATTCGATTCCCCAAAACTGAAATCACAGTTTCGATTTGGCTATTACCAAACTGAAACTGAACGGTTCGATTCAGTTTCGTATTAAAATCGAACTGAACTGGGATTTGAACACCCTTACCTAGAACCCTTTACTCTTCCGGAATCTAGGTAAATAAAACACAAGTTTTACAACGTTCTGGCCATATGCTCTACATCACAAGACGTATATTATTTTCTTTCTACTCGTTTTGATATTTAACCCTGACATTTTACTTGGTCATACATTGTTAGGCATTGACATCTGATATAAAAAGATAAAATTTATATGACATTATGTATGTGTATGAACTTCATAGAATTGAAGGAAAACATGATATGAGATGATCGATGAGACCTTATGAGGGTAAGAAATCGTTGGTTCTCTGAAAGCCTAAACGCATGGTTATGAGATGACTAATGAAAGCTTGAACGCATAGTTATGAGATGAATAATGAAAGTCTGAACGCATGATGAAGTTGGAAAATGAGTTCTAACCAGTATGTAACTTAAAGCATGGAAACTTGATAATGCATGAGGTTAAAACATATATGCACGTATTTTTACTTACTAAGTTATCTCACATTTGATTTTGTGATGTATGTGAGTTTTTTTTTTTTTTTTTTTTCTGAAGATGAATTGGTGCTGATCAAGGATTTTCCCAAAGCAGGAGAACATACAGAGGGAAATATTAAGAATTTCAAGGATTAAATTTTATTGCAGTTTTATTATTTTAAAATAAACACTATTTGACATTTCGATTATTAAAGTTATTTGAATAAATTTCATTTATAGTTGGATATTAAATTATGTTTTATTTAATGAAGTTTGAAATAAATGTTTAGTAATGTTTTGACTTATAAAATTTATTTATTAAAGTAAAATTAATTAATAAATACACTTAAACTATTTTGTTCATAAATATAGTTGTTTTTCTTAAATGCTTACGCCTTAAATCATGATTTTACTATTTTTTAGGATTGAAAGAAATTTTGTAAATTATGGTTTATAACTACCTAATTAAACCTAATTTGCAAATTAATTTAAGAAAAAATTTTACAGTTTATAATTTGGGGAAAATAAAATTTAGGGTCGTTACACTCATTATTTATAAAATGAGATAATATTTCATGTCAAAATTATGTTAGGATGCATGCATAATTTAAATTAGATAAACTCTATCATATGTTTTTAAAAGAATAATTGGAAAACAATATAACAAATATCCGCACCTGAAAAAAGAAATCTCAAAAGATATGGCAATGAAAGATCTTGGAGCAATTGATTAGGCATCTGCCATTAAATGTAATTATATAAAAAAATGAAAGATTTTATCTTTTTTTATTTTTTTTTGTAAAATTAACAAAATAACCATTAAACTATAAAATTAAGGATAAGACAATCACTAAACTATTTTTGTTAACTATTAAAACACTAAACTATAAGAAATGAACAACGCAAACATCGCTATCACGTTTTTCGTTAAAAATTTAATTTTTTTTTTCTATAATGAAAATGACATTTTCTATTGTGAAAACATATTTTTCGTATAACATTAATTAAATTAGTAATTAATTTTTTAAATAACCGTAGTTAATTATTGAATTATTATTATTATTATTATAACGTATAACTAATTACCAAATTGAATTAGTTTTGAAATTAATTACCAAAGTTAATTATTGAATTATTATTATAATGTGTAACTAATTACCAAATTGAATTAGTTTTGAAATTAATTACCAATTAGTTTCAAAATTAATTAAATTTGTAATTAATTATCAATTCAATTAATATTCTACTAAAAATATATTTTTTTGCTAGCTAAAATACTCTTTATGCAGTGAAAAAAATCATTTTCATTGCTAAAAGAATATCTTCGTAGCAGAAATTATTTTTATCTGAGGATCTGTTTTCCGTAGCGAAATACTAATTTTTACAACGGAAAGTATTTTTCATATTTGAAAGTGTATTTTCTGCAATAATATTAATTAAATTGATAATTAATTTTACATTATAATAATAATCATTTGGTAATTAATTACCAAATTAGACTAACTCAAAAATTAATTACCAATTTAATTAATATTTTGCAAAAAATATGTTTATGTTGTGTAAAATATATTTCCGAAAATACTTTTTCAATTGCTGAAAATATCCTTGCAGATGAGAAAAAAAAAGGAGCATTTTTTTTCCTTGTAAAATTTGCTTTTGACTACTAAAATAAAGGGTTATTATCAATTTTCACCTTTAAGGATCGGCCGGGGATTCGCGAGGTGCAGAGCTGAAGACTCGGGATCGGGGATTCGCGGGGTGCACGGTGCAGAGCTGAAGTCGAAGAGTGAAGTGTGAACTGATGGTCGATGGTGCCCTAATTTGAAGTTGGGTCTTCGGTCAGGACGGTGCCAGCCAGTGCAGTACCGAGTCCCGAACTGCAAAAGCCGGTTCTAGTCCCAAAGAACCGGCTTCGGTTCGGTACCCAACTTATACGTACTGAACCGGTACCAAAATCGGCGGTACCAGTCCGGTTCTTCGGTACCAGTTCGGTCCTGCACACCCCTAATTGGAAGTAATTAGTCTGCACACCCCTAATTGGAAGTAATTAGTCTTTCCTTTACAATCATTTCTTCATATATAGACAAAATTTATGAAGTAACTAAAATTGGTGTAGCTCTAACCATTTTAACGATTCCTATATATTAGGGTTGTGGATTCTTGAAACATTAGGAAAAATGGAGGAGAGAAGCATCATTTTGAATTTGTTTGTTTCTGCATTTCTCATCTATGGCGTCGTCGGGGTGAAAAGCATTTTGCCGGAGAAAACATCGACGGAGAAACTCAAGGCCGGCGACAAAACACCGGTGAAAACTGTCAGGGTAAACCAGTGACAAGTCTGGTTAAAATTATAATAAACCATTTTCTTTTATTTTTATAGTTTCAAAAGAATTGATTCTTCTTTGTTCTTTCTCTGCAGAACCAATACGGAGATATATACGACTGCATCGATTTCTACGAACAGCCGGCTTTCGATCATCCGTTGTTGAAGAACCATGACTATCATTTTGACGTAAGCCTTCTGCCATTAAAAAAAATTCAATAACCTAATGAATACAAGGCTCAAAACACAGCACAGTGGCCAGTTTTGAAAAACAGTTTCGTAAACTATGTTCACAAAATGATAAACCAAAAGGGTTTTCATCGTTTTTGGATTTTAACAACTGTTTCTCAAATCACTGCTCAAAAATGGAAAATGACTAAAATTTAAGCACAGACGAAGCCAAACACCCTGCCAAAAGAGGTTGTGGATAATGAGAAGGAGAAAGGAGAAGACATATTGAAATTGGGGAGGGTGGATTGTCCAAGGGGAACTGTTCCGATCCGAAGAACAACGAGAGAAAATGTCATCGCAGAGAGGCTTTCGGATGACAATTCTCAAGCAAATGCCCCTACGCCACAATATGTTAAGTCTCTCTCATCTCTCTGTGTTTAATTTATTAAATAATCTTATTTTTATTATATTCTTTTACTGATTTATATTTTCAATAAAAGAATTTAGTTGTTTAATAAAAATATTATTAAATAAAAAATATCCAAGGAACCATTTATTTATTTATTTTATTTTCTAATAATTATTCATTTTATTCATATTTTAATTAATTTTTATGTATTTATTTATTTATAAAAATTAGTATGCTGGAAGCCGAACCAACGATGGAATAGGCAAATTATATGGGGCTACAGGTTACCTAAGAGTAGCTAATCCCAGTATTTATGATGCTCGTCAATACAGCACTAGTCTGATTTCAATCGAAGGTGGTAACAACGAAGCTATCCATGCTGGATGGACGGTCAGTGATTTCATTTTTCCATATTGTTTTTATAATAATTCTCTATTAAATAATTCTTATTTTTAAAAATTAATTCTATGATAATAGTTTTCATTTTTATTTTAGAAAATCTTGCAAATTACAATATCAAAAATTAAAATGGACCATGAAATAATATATGTTTTGAAATTCGGATTAAGAGATTATACTTAGAACTAATACTTAATAAATATATTAATTATGGTTCTTTATTTTTATTATTATTTTTCAGGTTCATCCAAGTTTGTATGGAGATTATAATTCCCGCTTTTACATTTGGATGCACGTAAGTCTTGTTTTTCTAACCTATTGTTGAACATGTTTACTAAGATTTGAACATGTTTACTAAGATGTGTGGGTAAGAATCTTGTTAATTTTCATATTTTTAATTTTTCGTTCATAAATAGTTTAGCTTTTATTGCGTTATTAATTCAGGGATAAAATAATAGACAATAAAAATGACGATCATAAGATAGATGTTAAGAAGATATTCATCGAAAATACGAGATTATTAATTTAGAACATGTGCTTCTTTCAGGGTGCCAATTCATCTTGCTATAATACTCAGTGCCCTGGATTTGTCGTTGTCAATACTCACTATCCTATCGATATGATTATTAAGGCAGCGGAAGATAAGAGTGATAGCAGAATGGAATTGAAATTTGCCGTATCTCAGGTAACTATTTGCACGCAAAATATTGTTACATATCACCTAAATGAAAAAGTTACTCATCTAACACATCAACGTGAGAGCTAAGCTACGTCACTTGTACACTGCGATCATTAGGATAAGCTAAACGGAAATTGGTGGCTGATGATCGGACAAGATTATACGCAGATCGGGTTTTGGCCACAACACTTGTTCAATACGTTGGCGGTTGGGGCAGATAGGGTTTTTTACGGAGGGGTTGTGACGATACCGAAAGGCACACAGTTTCCTCTTATGGGAACCGGATCATATCCGCACGTAGGGTTTCGAGCGGGTGCATGTGCCTACATTAGGCACATGGCAATAATGGATCAAGATGGTAATGAGCAATATGCATATTCCAAATCTAAAACTTTCAAAAGCTGGTCAGAGATATACAATGCTCGTTATGTGAGTTTTTGGTGGTTCTTTCGCAAAGGAGCTTGGGCTTCTACAATACTCTTTGGAGGTCCTTGAATCTCAATCGTTGCCTTTTATTATGTAATTGAAACATCTATGCACTTTTAAATGAAAGTTTGCTCTTATTTGTTGTGGTTATAAGTAAAAAAACTATTTATTCGAATGATCTTGTTTATTATCAAGAGAGTTTCTCTCAAATTTACTTGAGAAAGCTACTAGAACAACCTTAAGTACTCTACAATGCAAACTATCTTTGACAATTAGCTATATGAAAGCTAAGAAAGACCAAGGTGTGAGTTTAACCCACACAATTCTGGATAAGTTCTACCAAACTCCAACAAATATGATCAAAAGGGTCAATTGCCCACCAATTTAGATACAGAATACAAACGAATTTCAGGTCCTAGTTTTTGGATATAGGATAGGAACTATCAAGTTTTGCAACCGAACCTAATTGAGTTTGGACTGAGTTTGATTGGATTTAAGTCTGATTTAAGAATTAACCCATGACGAAAGCAAGAGGAAACTTGCCCTTCTACATAACACCAGTACCCCGGTTTTCCTAAGGCACAAGGAAAGTACCCCAAGATTTTTCCCTTGCTTCATTTGTTTTTTAAACGAAAGCAAAATCTTCTTATTATTGTTCCACCCAAGGAGAAACCACTGAAGGACAAAGCTTACATCCTTTACTCTGAGGTAGGAGCCCTTTGGACCATCTATAAAGCTCCTAAGGTTGATTTTGGAGTCTTCTTCCAAGAAATCAGCTTCTTCTCGAGAAAGATGGTCTAAGATAAGGTATTGGAATGACCTTTGACCTTCATTGTGGAATGTTAATCCATGTGATTAAATGTTTGTTTTTATTGGAACTAAACTGAAATGATATAATAATATTTATATTTTTTAAATTTTACTTTTAAAAATTAAAAACAATACTAAACCTTCCAAACCATGTATAAACTAGATAAAACCAACCCTAACCGGTGTCCAAACCGATGTCAATATATGAAAAATGGCAAATTGAACATACATTCCAAATTCATTTATTGTAGAGTATAGGTTTGTGGGTATGCATATATACCTTGAAGTTTTTCTTTTTAAAAATGAATCATTATCAAATTCTAAAGAGAGAGAACAAAACTCCTTCCACAATTTTAAAGAAGCAACTTTTTTTTCCTCTCAAATTCTACAAATTTCAACTTGGTATCACAGCCATGCTCTGGCCTCTTCAAGCACAACAATCCCCTCCTCACCATATGCTTCCTCCCTCCCTCCCTTTCCCGCTATCAACCAAAATCTCACCATCAAACTTGATTCTACTAATTACCTAGTCTAGAAAGTTCAAATTCTCAATGTTGCCATTGCCAATGGCATCAACAACATCCTAGATGGCTCCTACCTTGCACCCCCTCAATGCAACGATTCCTTGACCCTTCAACCAAATCCAGAGTTTGGTCTCTGGCAAAGATACAACTGACTCGTCACGAGTTGGATTTTCTTCTCCCTCTCGGACAATATACTTCCCTAAATTGTCTGCTACAATACCGCTGCAGAGATTTGGAGCGCCCTTGGCCGGATGTATGTATCCTCCTCCATGGCCTAACTCATAGATCTGTGAAGTCAACTTCATAATATTTCCAAAGACGGACTCTCTGCCTCTGCCTACATTTAGAAAATCACCACAATATGTAATACTCTATCAACAATCGGTGAACCCGTGACATACCGTGACCATGTCATCTACTTCCTAAGCAGATTAGGTAGCGAATACAATCCCTTCGTTACTACCATCACTGGCCGTGCCGATCAACTGTCTCTCGAAGAAATTCACAGTTTTCTACTTAGCTACAACTTTTGATTGGAGAAGTAGAACTCCATCACGTAGCTACCGTCCCCAAACTCCCTTCAAGCCAACATTGCCTATGACCTTTTTCGATCCTCATGGCCGCCTTTCCCACGCCCTAACTTCAACAACTACAACAGTGTTCTCAGGCCACCAAACCCGACCCAACAGCAGTGGCGTCAACCCAGGCTTAGACCTCCTTTCAAACCTCGCTACCAAATTTGCAATAAGCTAGGTCACACGACCCTAGTCTGCTACCCCAAACAAAACCCATTTTTTACACCAGGCCCATCCACCTCATCTCTTCCCCAACCTCATCTCAAGCATATTCCTTTGCCCTCTTTCCTCACTCTAGCAATCCATCCTTGCCACTAGCTGACCATTCCACCTCTTCTTGGATAATGGACAGTGGAGCAACACACCATTTCACCCCATCATCCTCAACCATGACGGATTCCACTCCTTACTTGGGCTCTGCACAAGTGGTAACTGCAAATAGTAAGCCTCTATCCATTGTTAATATTGGTCATGTTGTGATTCCCAATGTCTCTTTTCCCTTACAACTAAATTCAATTCTTCATACTCCTTCCATAACTCAAAATCTTCTTAATATTCACAAATTCTTTCATGATAATCTAGTTTTTTTTTAAATTTCATTCACATTCATTTTTTTGTCAAGGATCGAACCTCCCACTAGATACTCCTTCGGGGCTCTCTTAGCGATAGACTCTACAATGGATCATCCAACACCTCCAAAGCTTCCTTATCCACTCTATGGCATCTCTGTTTAGGGCATCCGAGTCTTTCCAATATGTCTTCTTTTTTAAATTACTGTAATCTCCCCTTTTTAGACTCTGGGAAATCAAAATTTTGTAGCTCATGTCAATTAGCTAAATGTCACTGTTTACCTTTTTCAATATCAAGCTCTCATTCCTAGAATCCTTTTGATTTAATGCATTATGATGTTTGGGGCCCCTCACCGGTTCAATCTATTATTTGAACTAGATATTTTGTCTTATTCATTGATGATTGCACTCGTTTTACTTGGACATATTGTCTAAACACAAAAGATAAAGTCTATCATTTTTTTTTTCAGACTTTCTAGCACTCATTCAGAATCAGTTTTAAGCATCCATCAAATGCTTCCAATCAGATTAAGGTGGGGAATTCCAATCCCTCTCCAAACTATTACAATCAAAAGGAATTCATCACAGGACTTCTTATCCTTACACTCCAAATCAAAACGCTCACATTGAGTGCAAAAACTGTCATATCGTTGAAATAGGTTTAGCTTCGCTATTCCATTCCTTTGTCCCACAATCTTTTTGGTCGTACACTTTCACCACCTCCGTCACTCTTACTCACTATATGCCTATAAAACTCTTAAACTCCAAGTCTCTTTTCAAATGTTTATATGGCATAAACCACCTTATCATTCCCTTCGAGTGTTTGAATGTCTTTGTTTTCCTTATCTTAGACTTTTCAATTCACATAAACTTCAACCTCGTTCCTCCCTATGTATCGTTATTGGGTATAGTGCTCATCATAAATGTTATACTTGCTTCAATCCTTTGTCAAACCGTGTTCATATCACCATACATATTGTTTTTTATGAATCATCTTTTCCGTTTTCATCTTTATCCCATTCCCACACCCCAACCACAAATACATCCATTCCTATTTCATCCATTCCATTTCCTAATCTACTAAACCCCTCCTCTACAAGTGCATCAAGTTCTGCCTCTCTAGATTCCCAAACATCATCTCCAACTCCCACTCCATCTTTCAATCCTACTCCCACTCTAATTCATGGCACTCCCAATATTACTAGTGGTAGGCAACCAACTAGCTTTCACCATATGCAAACAAGATCCAAGGATGACATATACAAACCAAAGGCCTTTACAACCATTGATAGTACTACTTAAACCCCTATAACCTTTCTCCAAGATTCCAAAAGCAAGCTATGGCTTGTTGCCATGCAAGAAGAGATTGACGCTTTGCATAAAAATCATACTTGGAAGCTCATTTCTCTCCCTCATGGAGCCACACTCATCAATTGTAAATGAGTTTTCCATATAAAACTGAACAAAAATGGCTCCATCAATCGTTACAAAGCTCGTCCAGTTGCAAAAGGATATGATCAAATCAAATGCGTTGATTATGATGAGACTTTTAGTCCAATTGTCAAACCAACTACTATAAGAATTGCTTTGTCTTTGGCTTTTTAACTTGGTTGGACTACACGACAACTAGACATCAATAATGCCTTCCTCAATGGTGACTTAACTGAGACGGTCTATATGCAATAGCCTTTGGGGCTTGTGAGTACTTCTCAACCTTCTTATGTGTGCCCACTACAAAATTTTTTATATGGCTTAAAACAATTCCCTCGTGCGTGGTACACAAAATTGTACAATGCTCTTTTACTTTGGGGGTTTCAGGCATCCAAGTCAAATACATTGCTATTCATTTTTCAGAAGAATTCATCTATTATCCTAATGCTTCTCTATGTGGATGATATTATAGTGACATGAAACTCCTCTTCACTCATTGATTGCTTGATTAACTATCTCCACTCCAACTTCATTGTTCACAATTTTGGCTCCCTCAATTACTCTCTCGGTATCTCTGTCACTACTACTGCAAATCGATTGATGTTGTATCAATCCAGATATATCACTGACCTACTTATTCGAACGGATATGAGCTCAAGCAAACTTTTCCCTACACCCATGGTGTCCGGACCTATTTTGTCCAAGAATTTGGGGACTTTATCGAATGGCTCCACTTATCACAACATAGTAGGTGCTTTACAATACTACTACATTACAAGACCTGGCATTGTCTTTGCGGTTAACAAAGTTTTTTAGTTTACGCATGCTCCCACTGATGTTCATTGGTAAGCTGTTAAAAGAATCATTCGATATCTACGCAGAATAGCCAGTCTCGCTATATCTTTTTCTGCCACTAATAACTTTGATCTCAGTTGCTTCACTCATGCAGATTGGGCTTCTTGTCTCAACGATTGTAAGAGCACAAGTGCATTCTGCACATTTTTTGGGCCAAACCTCATCTTCTGGTCTTCCGCAGAACAAAAAGTTTTATCTCGATCAAGTGCAGAATCAGAATATAAAAGCATTGCAAATGGAGCTTCTGAACTCATATAGATTCAATCTCTACTTCGTGAGATTGGCATATCCACCTTAGGTCCTCCCATAATCTTCTGTGACAATTTAAGTGCTACATTCTTGGCTTCAAATCTATTTTTTCACTTCAAATCCAAGCATATAGAGATTGATTATCACTTTGTTCTCGAAAAAGTTCAAAGTAAATCTCTATCAGTTCAATTTACTCCCTCGACGAATCAAATTGTGGATGCTCTCACCAAGCCACTTCCAATATCAAAGTTTCAAGACTTTAAGTCCAAACTCCTTGTCCTATATCCTTAACCTTGCGGGGGATGTCAATATATGAAAAATGGCAAATTGAAAATATTTTCCAAATTCATTTATTGTAGAGTTTAGTTTTGAGGATACGCATATGTACCTTGATGTTTTTCCTTTTGAAAATGAATCATTATCAAATTCTAAAGAGAAACAAAATCTCCTTCTTCCACAATTTTATAGAATCAGCTTTCTTTTATTCTCAAATTCTACAAATTTCAACTATGGACTCAAGTCAAGTCTAAACCAAAGAAATCTAAGGTGTAAAATATAAAATCAAAATTAAATTGAGTGCAAACCGAGCAAAATAAAAAAAATCAGTTCAAAGTTCATTTTGTTCTCGGTGTTAAGTTTAAGGTTCATTTTGTTAAAAAAAGTTTAAAATTTAAGTTGAAAACTCTAAGTCCATTTCATTAAAAAAAAAAACACAAAAATTTAAGGCATAAATTGAACTTACCTATAAAGTTCATGATTTAATTTGTACTTTATCCTCAATTTTTTTTTATAAGAATAAGGGTTACTTCGAAATGATAGTATGGTTGTTCAACAAGGGGTGGTCGAACTCCGGCTGCTCAAAAAATCAATGCAATCATATACATCTTCATGTTCAAGAAATAAAATAAAAAGTTAACTATAATTTTAAGCAACTTTCATTGCTTTACCGTGATTGTTTTCACCAGCAATTTGTGTTTAGCTTTGAGTTGCTCCGATGAGGTTTTCTCTGGCAAAATGTTCTTCTCTCCGATGGCAGCATATATGAGAAATGTGTACATGAGCAAATTCAAAACCATATTTTTACCCGCCATCTCTCTTAACATTTAAAGAATCTACACCCTAAACATATATAGATTAAATAATTTTGGGATTAAAACAATTTTAATTATCTTAATGCTTTTGACCAGCATTGAAAGAACTTTCACCTAATTAGTTGCATATTGCCTTGCATTTTTGAGATTTCCGTTTTTGGGAGTGGATAGTGGATACTTTTTTTATGTTGTTTTCAATTATTCTCACGTGAAGACAAATAATAGGTGATACCCTCTCATCAAATTATATTCAAATTACCATAACCTAAATTATTAAACTAATTCAAATTAGCATATGTAAAAAAATATAAATTACAAAATTAATTCAAATTACCTTATGTAAGGTATTGCGTGCACGACTGCAACTTCATGTTTCTTTATTTGCCGTGGTCGTCCGGACACGGTTTTTAAGGGAAAATATGAATGAAAAGCTTGTTTTGTATATTTCTCATAATTAAATATGTAGTTATTTTCATTATGAAAAACATGTATATGGAGTATTTCAAAAATCAAAGATTTGAAATTTAATATGCATAATTATTATCATATGCCAAAATTTAGAAAGTATTTTGATTATCACTAGTTATAGTGATTAGTGGCTAATCACTTATTTTTCATAAATAATTTTTTCTAGAAAATATTTGACTAGGCATATTCACATAATTAAAGTAAAAATAAAGGAAAATTCATAAATAATCAATCACTTTATTTTTTAATTATTTGACAAAACACAACTTTATCATATAACTTGAATCAAATCATCAATTGAAATTTTTTTTAAAACAAGTTGATACATAATGTTTTCAACATTAACCTTTTATTTTCTCAATTGATTGTCTGTAAATGGATCGAAAATAATCTAAACATGTAATAATTTCACTTCTATGCTTGTCATATGAAAATAAGTCGTTCTATTTGATCACGTATGAAGCAAAATTGTAAATTCCTAGATATACGAATTATAGTTCAATAAATATGAAAATTCTGCTATTTTTCAGTTAAACATTTTGTTGTGTGCTTTTGAACAAATTCAAAAAAAAAAACACAGGATTTCTTCGAATAAAATCTGTAGTTTTTGCAATCAACTATGGAAAATAAGAACCACCAATAATCCGATCATTTCATACTGAACAAGTGTTTTTGTCAAAATCTTATATGAATGTTATCTTTATCGATTGTGAGACACAAACTTCTACATTTCTTCTCTTGATAATCACACCACGCAAGCAGTTTACCTCATACTTTGATGTGTTAGATCCGTCACTTTTTCATGTGTTTAACATGTAATGTTATTTTATGTGTAATATGTTAATGTAATATGTCAATATGCAATCGTTGTATAATTTGAATGCTGTAATATAACATTTTCTTGCGAGTAAGCTAAAGCCAATTAATATTTGCTTGAAAAGCTTCTTAACTAGGAAACCATAATATAACATCATTAACCTCTATGTTGAATCTACACCATGAGCAAAGCGATATGCGAGAATGATTTATATGTCTGTTCTTGCTTTCTCCATTGACCGTCTTAATTGATCATATTTTTGTTGTTTGTTGGACATTAAAATAAGCTATATTGTTCGATTAGATCATGCATTCGACATGGATTATGAATCGTTAGACTATAATTGAGAATTGTTCGAATAAAATCTCTAGTTTTTTTGCATGCAACCTAAGGAAATAAGAGAACACTTTATTTAAAATTGTATATATAATTAATTTACTAGATTTATTGACCTCCGAAGAGTATGGTAGAAGCCCAAGCCTTGTCATGGCTGTACCAATGCATATGAAGATTTCGAGCGACATATCGCCCGTTATTGGTTTCCAAAATATCAGATTTGGAAGCTGCAAACTCCTCGTTACCATCTTGATTCACTAATGTTATGTGTCTATTGAATGTATTTCCATGAGTATCATCCTTGTTTGGACGACTTCCTGTTCCCATTTTGAGCAAAGCTTGTAACGTACGTGGATACTGCAGCAACTCCTCCGTAATAAGCTTTATCCGCTCCATCTGACAACGTACTAAATAAGCGTTTCGGCCAAAATCCAATCTGCTCATTATCGTCTCCCACCAGCCACCAATTTCCATTTTCCCTTTCCTAATAATCATGCTTTGATGTGTTGGATGAATCACGTTATTTTATGCGTGTTAGTATAATATGAAAATAATTACCTGATGGATGAGGACTCTCATTTCTATTCTTGGTCCAGGCTTAGCATTAGCATTAATAAGAACCACATAGAGAGGATAATCAATATTTACGATAACAAATCCAGGACAGTTAGTATTATAGCAAGATGCGCCAGCAACCTGAAACGAGTACATGTTCTACATTAGTAAATTCATATTCAAATCTAGACGACACACATAACATGATTGTTGTTCAAAATATAAAAATTAATAGTAATTTCAGTGTTACATCTTATTAAGCATGTTCAACAAGTGTTAGAAAAAGAAGACTTACGTGCATCCAAATGTAAAATCGGGTGTTACGATCTTTATACAATTCTGGATTAACTTACAAAAAAAAAAAAAAAAAAAAGCAATCATGATTAATATCTATAATCTCTAAATTTTAATTATAAAATTGCTTTTTATTTTTAATCAGTAATATTATGTTGACGCTTTGATTTTATATTATAATCTTATACTCTGACGTGACATTATAGATCATTTCATTATTATTATTTTATATTATTAAAAAAATAAGCATTTTTTAAATATCAAATAGTTATATGTGACATCCCGCCCTATGAAGGTCAAGAAAAGCCCAGTTGTGGGTCCGGCTCTTATCAGAGGACACAATCTCACATCGCTTGGGAGAATAGAAAATGCATGATATATAAGCATGGAGCCTCTCCCTACCTAGTACAATGCGTTTTGGGTTAACCCCAAGAACAAAGCTGTGCGAGATTCGGCCCAAAGCGGACAATATTGTACTGGGAGCACCGGAGACGTTACATTATATAAAAAAGTATGGGAAAATATGAAAATACTAATCGTCCATCCAGCGTGAAGAAACTCGTTGCCACCGCCGATAGAAATAATACTCGAACTATATTGATTAACATCATAATAAACACCTGGGTTTTCTATGCTCAAAGTTGCTGAAGCTCCATATATTTTGCCAATCCCATCCTTAGTTGCTGCTCCAGCGTACTGATTTTCATAAACAAATACATAAATTAGTTTTAATAAATTATACTAATTTCTCAATTCATTTGTTCATAATTATCAAACCATATTAATAATTCAATCATTGGTTATATAAATTAAAAAGAGTAGTAAAATGAAATCGACAACTTACGTATATTACTGGGGAGACGCCATCAGCTTGAGAATCGAGGTGAGAAGGCTTTTCTTTAGTGGAGTTTTCTGTCGTTGTTCTTCGAATTGGAACTGTTCCCCGTGGACATCCTACTCTCTTCAATTTAGATTAGTCTCGTGCTTTGTCTTTCTCGCTGTCTGGGATCTTGTTCGGTGCAAAACTTGGCTTCATCTGTGCTTAAAATCAATGCTTTCAAAAAGAGTTGTTGAAAGTCGAAGAACGTCTAGACCAAAACCCTACACATGCTATTGTGATGTGGTTTCAATTTTATGTTAGTCGAGTTATTGAGTTTTGGGTAGACTATGAGATTAATATGGAATTTTGGGATTCGTTAAACTTAAAGTATGAATTTAGTTTTTTAACAAAATGAATTTTGAATTTTAAGATTCATTCAACCTAAGCCCTAGAGTTTTTTTCGAACAAAATAATCATCAAACTTTGTAACGTCAATAAATGAAATTAATCCTTACTTATTTTGCTTTGATCCGAATCAAACCGAATTGATCGTTTTAATTTTTAAAGTTAATAAAATCCAAACAAAACTGACCAAACCAACCTGAACAAAATCTAAACCAACTAAAACAGGCTCAAATTGAGTCCAAACCAATTCAAGTCTAAACTAAAAGAATCTAAAATGAAAACTAAACCGGAAATAAACCGAGAAAAATAAAAAAAAATCATTTCAAAGTTCATTTTGTCCAGTGTAAAATTTAAAGCTAAATTTATTAGGAGAAGGCTTATGTCGAAATGATAGTCATGGTTCTTCAACAAGGGCTGATCGAAGGCCGGCTGCTCATAGAAATCAATGCAGTCATATACATCTCCATGTTCGGTCTGCAAATAAAGAAACAAAAAAGTTTATTCGAATTGTTTAAACATGTAAAAAATAAAATAAAAATATAATTTTAAGCAAACTTTCGTTGGTTTACCGTGATTGTTTTCACCGTCTGTTTTTGTTTAGCTTTGAGTTGCTCCGACGAGGTTTTCTCCGGCAGAATGTTGCTCTCTCCGATGACACCATAAATGAGAACTCCATGAATGAAGAAATTCAAAATGATATTTTTCCCGGCCATCTCTCTGAACATTTGAAAAATCCACAGCCTTAGATTTATAATTTGTTAAAAATAATTTTGGGATTAAAGCAATTTTAATTATCTTAAATCTTAATGCTTTTGACGAACAGGAAAGAATTTCACCTATTTAGTTGCATATTGCTTTGTATTTTGAGATTTCCTTTTTTGGGACTTGATACCTTTGATGTTGTTTTCTAATTGATCTCTTTCCAAAACAAATAATAGACATTATTGTCTCATCAATAATAGACATTATTGTCATAATTGTTGACTTGCCAAGCCCATGTATAATTTAACAGAAAATTTAACATTAGGGTATAAATTTCTCACAACCGTTATGTCTCAGAGTTGATACATTAAAGTCTAATCTGTACACAAATATTGGTTAGGTTGTTATTGGTATGTTATCGCATATGATATGGTTAAAATTGCAATTTACACAAAATTTTATTATTTGATACATTTGGGAATCTAATTCTATTCACGTTTTTCAACTAAATCATCAGAAAAAAGAATTGTTAAAGTTCGGAGTGAACTGAATTCTAGTTGGGTCGGGTCGGGTCGGGTTCATATCCAATATTTGGGTTATTTATTTTCTCTATATATTGACGCTTGAATCGCAAAACTCATTGTAAAAAGGAGAATTGAGAGAAAACTATGTAAAAATAAGAATTGAGAGAAAACTTTGACTTGTTTATTTCATTGAAAAACAACTGCATATATACACTACAGGGACTTATTATAATTCCTAAAATAAGCTATTCTAACAAAGGTAATTATATTACATAATATACATTTCTATAATTAAGAAATTATAAACAAGGACAATAATATTTATTCTATATATTATGTGATACTATTTGATTCTTAACACTCCCCCTCAAGTTGGAGAGTGAATGTCAAGAACTCCTAACTTCTCATCATAGTGAAAGCTTCCTTCCCAAGTGGCTTAACAAATATATCAGCTAGTTGTTCGGTTGACGGGACATATTCAGTACTTATTGAACCATCTTGAGTTTTGTCTCGAATAAAATGACAGTTCATTTCTATATGTCTTATTCTTTCATGGAAAATCAGGTTTGCTGCTATGTGTAAAGCCGCCTTATTGTCGCAGTGTAATAATGCTAGTTTTGGATGAATTATCTTCAAATCTTTCAATAATGATCGTATCCAAGATAAGTCGCAGCATGTGCCAGTCATAGCTCTATATTCAGCTTCTGCCAAGGATAAAGAAATAGTTTTTTGTCTTTTTGTTCTCCAAGAGACAAGTGACGATCCCAAAAAAATGCAATAACCAGTAGTTGATTTTCGAGACACTGGACAACCTCCCCAATCTGAATCACAAAAAACTCGTAAGGATAAATTATTTTCTGAAGAAAAAAACAAACCCTGCCCTGGATTGTTCTTCAAATATCGTAAAATGTTCATGGCAGCTTCCATATGAGGTTTACGTGGAGCATGCATGAACCTACTCAATATATGTACTGAATATGTAATGTCTGGACGAGTAACAGTCAGATAGATTAAGCGTCCTACAAAGCGCCTGTACAAAGATGGATATTTTAATAGCTCACTTTCATCTATCAGCTTCAAATTTTGTTTCATGGGAAAATCTACTGGTTTAGCTCCCAAATATCCACCATCCTTTATAATTTCTAAGGCATATTTCCTTTGTGATAGAAATATTTCCTTCTTCGATCGAGAGACTTCAATGCCAAAAAAATATTTTAAGTCACCTAAGTCTTTGATCCGAAAACAATTATTCAAAAATTGTTTAAGAGCAGATACAACAACGAGATCATTACCCGTTATAAGAATATCATCAACATAGATCAACAATGCTGTAAAAGATTTTCCTTTTTTACATGTGAACAATGAGTAATCTGCCCTGGACTGAACAAATCCAGCTTCTTGAATAATTGTAGAGAACTTGACAAACCATTGACGTGAGGCTTGTTTAAGTCCATAAAAGGATTTGTGGAGGCGACATACAATATTTTCCCTCTTCATAGCTTTTAGGCTCAACATCATTAGAAATAGTAGCAATAAAAGTCTGGTGTTTTGGCAAGTAATGATCATAAGAAATAAAATTAGAAAGAGGATATCTCGTACCTTGATGTAGAAGAGATGACAAGGGCGACGTTGATTCGGGAGACATTCCTTAATTAGAAATGTAGTCACGTAAAGCTGTAGAAGGGACATGGAGTCATTGAGAACGACGTAAAGTGGCCGGTGTTGGTGAAGATGCAAAAGGACTAGGAGTGGATTCCACAGGTATATGTTGAATAGGTGGAGAAATTTCATAATCTGGGATTGCAACATGTTTTACTGAATCTGTATTGGACGAGGAAGGAGTAATTGATGCATATGGAAAAACATCCTCATGAAAAATGACATCTCGACCAGTGAAAACTTGATCAGTTTCAATATTATATAATTTGTATGCTTTTTGACCAATGGGATATCTAAGAAAAACACGACGCGTTGCACGGGAAGCAAATTTATGGGGAATATGGACATTAGTAGCATATGCGAAGACATCCAAAAACTTTGAGATGAGAATAAGAATGCGTTTTACCATAAAGTTTCTCAAAAGGAGTTTGGCGAGATAAAATCAGAGTAGGTAACCTGTTGATTATATGCACGGCAATAGCTACACATTCTGCCCAAAAATGTAAAGGAAGGTGAGCTTGAAAACGAAAAGCTCTAGCTAACTCAAGAATATGTCTATGTTTGCGCTCAACAACTCCATTTTGTTGAGGAGTATAAATACAAGAATGTTGGTGAATGGTACCTTGGCGTAAAAAATAATTTTTCGAGGAAAGGAATTTTGTTCCATTGTCGGTCCAAATATTTGCTATATTGGCACTGAATTGGTTCTTCACATAGGAGAAAAAATTAGTGAGAAGATGTTGTGTTTCACTTTTATGTTGCATAAAAAAATCCAAGTGAAATGAGAGAAATCATCCACAATAGTCAAAAAATATTTTGCACCAGAAAGAGAAGCGACTTTGTAAGGTCCCCAAATATCACAATGAATTAATTCAAATGGTCTAGTAGAAGAAATTGAACTAATAGAAAAAGGTAATCTTGTCTGTTTTGCAAAAGCACAGATATCACAAATACTATTTGATTCGAAAGGAAATTTCAATAAAGTTTTAGCCATGAATTCTAATCTAGAAGGGGACAAATGACCTAATCGTCGATGCCACAAAGTCCATTTTCTTGTTTACCCAAACCAATCGTCTTCTCCGTCATCAAATCCTGCAAAATACACCAATCAGGATAGAAAGTTACTGAACAATTCAAATCTTTTGTAATACGGCTCACAGATAATAGATCCACTTTGCAAGAGGGTACCCCAAACACATTTTTTAGATAAATGAAAGGACTTAAAGATAAACTTCCAGTAGAAATAATTGGAGCTTGATCTCCATTTGGCATAACAACGGGTGGTAAAGAAATATTTCTTTTACTATTGATGAGAAGCTTGGGCGAGGAAGTAATATGATCTGTCGCACTGCTATCAATAATCAATTTAGGAACTAACAAACCTGTAGGATTGTTAACATTATTTGCTTTAGGATTAGCTAGCTCGGATGACCCATCTCCTTGCATAATGGATAACATCTGTTGCAATTGTAAATCAGTCAATCCATTCATAGCAGATTGAGTTATTTTCATCATAGGAATCTCCTCCTGCACATTATTAACAGAAGATTGGCTATTGCCGTTATGTTTGTTCGCTGCATTCTTAGAATGTCCAGGTGGATAGCCATGTAACTTCCAACATGTCTCTTTCACATGATTGTCCCTATTACAATAGGAACAAGGGAGAGGTTTACGATGAGATGAATTAGAATGAGGAGTGTCGTAAGATTTCTGTCAAACGGCAAGAGCAACTGGTTCATCTTTGCGAACAGCCATTACCGAAGCTTCAGTTCCTTCACGTGTAAAAATCAAATTTCGTTGTTTTTCTTCTTGAATAATCAATGAATATGCTTGCACAACATTAGGCAACGGATTCATCAAAAGGATCTGACTACGGATTGCATTATAAGATTCATTTAATCCCATAAGAAATTGCATTAATTTACGTTTTATATTTTCAACTCCACAAGTGCAAACAACATCATTATACGAACCCAATTCATCCCATAATTTCTTTAGCTTTGTATAATAAACTGCAACAGACGTTTGATCTTGAACGCAACAAGCAATATCTCTTTCAATTTGAAAAATTCATGGAGCATTACTTTGTGAGAAATGATTTCGTAAATCTTCCCAAACTTCATGAGCAGTATTGCAGAAAATAACACTATCTGCGATATCAGATGTTAGAGAATTTAAAAGCCAAGAGAGTACCATGTCATTACATTTTTTCCATGCAGTGCATTCTTCGAGATTGGTTGTGTCCTGCGGTGCTTCAAGAGTTCCATCAACAAAACTCAATTTAGATTTTGCATTCAGAGAAATTTTCATGGCTCGGCTCCATGTTGAATAGTTGTCTCCATCAAGTGGTTTGGAAACAAGAATCATTCCTGGATGATCAGAATGATGAAGAGAATAAGGGCAATTGAAAATCAACTTATCTCCTGTAAAAGCCATGACAAAAATAAGCCAAAAAAAAAATGGTTACTGCTCTGATACCATGTAAAAAGGAGAATTGAGAGAAAACTATGTAAAAATAAGAATTGAAAGAAAACTCTGACTTATTTATTTCATTGAAAAATAACTGTATATATACACTTAGGGGTGTTCATGGTATCGGTTCGGTCCGGTTCCACAGTGGAACAGTACCGAACCGGTCGGTACTGGACCAAAAATTCGATACCGATTCTGGTTCGGTACGGGTTCAGTACCGAATATATACATATATTTTTTAAATATTATAATAAAATTTTATAAAAAAAATGCAAAAAAAAAAAAATCCTAGCCAAATGACATACTCTACCGATGCAGTCACACTTCCATGTCGCGAAGGCGTTGAGCATTTTTCAGAGAGTTTTCTGGGACTTCTTTCTCGATATCGATTTCCTTTACACCGGCACTTAGCGAAGATGGTGAATCATATCTTCCTTCCTTGTGGATCCGGATGTCATCGTGCTCGTCAATATCATCTTCGAGAAATGAACCATTCCTCAGAAGTTCTTTTACTTTTCGAAATTCATCATAGTGAGCTCTACTGTGCTCCCTAAAACTCATGCCACTTTTGTCTGTCTCAGAATCTGAAACCATTAACAGCCATAGACAAACAACCATGTTTCAGAGTAAAAACAAATACTGAAAGTAATTTGCCACCCACAACTATTGAGTCGAACAAATTAACACAATGCAAAAGGATGGGATTTGGAAAGATTTAAGGCATAAAAGAAGCATTGCTAATACAACTAAACAAAAGCATAGGACGGAAGTAAAACCATTCTTTCAGCAACAAGAATTTTGGATTAAACTAATAAAAACAGAACTGCCTAAAACTTGGATATTGTAGAGCAAAAGGCAGTAAAGGAGTTCCCCTCCCCATAGCCTTAAATGTCAACAATGCTCCAGTTAGTATAATAAAACTCGCAGCTTTATGTGGTTAAAAAAGGGGAAGTGGAAAAGGCACATTTACAGACATCTAAACAAAAAAGATAATTAAAAGATGAAATGAAAGAAAAATCAAGCAAGACCTTCAGTGTCTTGTTCCATGGCATCTTCTTCGTCTTCAGATGATGACCAACCACCATGTTGTTGGTTGTTCTTACCACTTGAAGAAGCCATGTCATTTAAAGCAGTTCTTATGGCTTCTGCATGCACTGCATCGCCAAGACCATCATCAAGGCTACCCCGTATTGGAGAAAGAGAACCTGAGGATAGAGACAGACTGGGAAAATATTACAATTATCAAAAGCATAAGAGAAGATTTAACAGTCAAATTAAATTTTGAGTTCAAGTTTAAACACCTTAATTGTGAATTACAACTGTAAGAGTGAAAGTTAAAAAGTAGAATAAATCTGAATTGCATTCTGGTGCAAAATTAAGACAAAATAAACACAACTAAGCAGGCACATCCTGAATGGTTTATTTTTGGGAGCTATCCAGAAAGTGGCGATAATCAGACATTAACAATACAAAAACATATCCAGGAGTTAATTCAATCCAGGTTATATCCATTACTTCATTTCACACTCTTTCCACTCCTTTGGCCGATGTGATTCCGCACCTCCCTTGGTCACTGAAATAATTACACAAATTCACATTAGTCTCTTGGCATGACATTAATAATATACAAACTGCATGATTGAGGTATCTTTTACAACTACATTTTCGGCAAGTGTTATAGCCAACAACTTGACTCACTGCTATTGCTGCTCGCCATCTGTCCAAAAATACATACGATTTACGTATCTAGCTACGACTTTCACCATAAATAAAACTAAAAATCAGTATAAGAAACCACATTTCCTTGGTCCTTAATTTCATAATCTTCTCTGAAGGATATTTTACCATGCATAAAAAGCGCAAAGTGCAACTAAGAAGGTTTTATTTTTAGCTTATTAGCATAAAATATAAATCACAAATTCAGATTATAAATCGAACAACCTTGTTCTGAGAAACTTTCATTGAACCATCGCAGTCACGCAAATTCAATCAAACAGACAGAATTCAGCCTTTACGGAAACTAAAAATGATGATAACTCAGCAACAAATGATAATAACTAGCTGGCGACGGAAGCCGGAAGAGCCAGATCCGGAGACGGAATCGGGACTGGAGCGTCGGAGACGGAATCGAGACAGGAGCTCGGGACTGGAGCTCAGGACAGGAACTCGGGACTTTAGACTTGAGAGAGCAGTGGGAGACGAAGTTGGGAGTCAGGACTGGAGCTCGGGACTCTGGAGCGCCGGAGTGGAGACGAGACGAAGGTGTTATGGATCTTGAAGAAGACGACAAATATGGAAGTGGGTTTCTTTATAACAGAGAGAAGAGCCAGATTTCTCCGGCGTTACAGAGAAGATTACAGGAAAGATTACACAATTCACACAAAATACTTGATCTGCTATACTTTTATATATACTGCCTTCTCTTCATTCTTCCAGGTCAGCATCAAAACGGGGTGGTTCATCTCTTTGTCTATAGCCTGATTTCTTTCTCAAAACGGTGCATTTCATCTAGTCTCCCCGGCACCTACGATGTCTCCTCTTGGCATCTCTTCTTCTACGTTTTGTCGTCTCCTCCTGGCATCTCTTCTTCTCTGTCGCTTCCAAGTAGGCACATAACAATCCTCCCCCCTTAAGAAACCTTGACCCCAAGGTTTGAAATGGGGAAATTGCGCCAGGAGCTTAGTGGAATCGATCCAGGAAGCGTCGGATTCCGGTAAGTCCTCCCATAATATGAGCCACTGAGTGATGGGTTCATTCCCTCTTTTAACTACTCTGGTTTGCAGGAGCGACTTCGGTTGGCTATCTGAGCCTGTTGTCCACTCGGGAGGTAGCGTGGAGCTTGTGACAGCCGAAGGGCCTAGCTGCTTCTTGAGGAGAGACACATGAAAAACGGGATGGATTCGAGCAGAAGGGGGTAGCTCTAATTTATAGGCAACTTGACCTATTTTCTGCAAGATGGAGAAGGGGACGAAGTATTTTGGAGCAAGCTTGTGAGAAGCTCTGCGGCCGACTGTTAGTTGACGGAATGGCTGAAGCTTGAGGAAAACTCTATCGCCAATTGCAAAAGACCGCTCTGTTCTGTGCTGGTCCTCATACAGCTTCATACGAGACTGAGCTTGGGTGATGGCTTCTTTAAGGAGCCGATCCATGTGATGTCTTTCCATGAGCAGTTGGTCAACTGCTGTAGCATTGGATTGTTGATAAGGCCCCAAGGCTAAGTGTGGAGGAGAGAATCCATAGAGAGCTTTAAAAGGAGATTTGGAAATGGCAGAGTGGAAAGTGGTATTGTACCACCATTCAGCGAGAGGAAGCCATCTCCGCCATTGGCCCGGGCAGGCAAAACACATACATTGCAGATACATCTCTAGGCACTGGTTTAAACGCTCTGTCTGGCCATCCGATTCAGGATGATAGGCCATGGACATGGCCAATTCTGTACCCAGAGAGTCAAATAAGGAACGCCAGAACGTGGAAGTGAAAACCTTGTCGTGGTCTGGGACAATTTGCTGGGGTGAGCCGTGTAATCTGTAAATATTGTCCAGGAAAAGTGAGGCCACTGTAGTTGCCGAGAAAGGATGAGCAAGGGCCAGGAAATGACTATATTTTGTGAAGCGATCCACCACCACCATAATACAGTCAACACGGTCCAACTTTGGTAAACCTTCCACCAAATCCATGGCGATGTGAGTCCATGGGTGGTCTGGAATAGGAAGGGGTTGTAAGAGCCCTGGGTAAGGTGTGTGCTCATGTTTGTATCGTTGGCAGGTATCACAAAGGAGGATCTGCTCCTTGATAGCTTTGATCATGCCTGGCCAGAAAAAATGGCGCTTTGCGCATTGTACCGTAGCCTGGATGCCCGAGTGGCCCCCGGCCTGGGAATCATGCAGACTCTGGATCACCTTGCGGCGTATATCCCCTCCTGATCCCAACACCAGTCTACCTTTGAAGCGCAGAATGCCACTATCCAAGGCATAATAGGAAACCCCAGATGGCGAGACCAAAAGGTGGGCGATTAAGTCACTTGCACAAGAATCACCAATATAGCTGGCTTCTACTTCCTGGATCCACGTTGGTTGAAGCGAAGTGATAGATAAGCAAGAAGGGTCAGCGGTGTGTAGGTGAGATAGTGCATCCACTGTCAGATTGGATTTCCCATGTTTATATTGGATTGAATACCTGAGCCCCAAGAGCTTGGTAAGCCATTTCTGTTGTAGAGGGGTGGTGATTCGTTGATCCAACAAATATTTCAGCGACTGATGGTCCGTGCGGATAATGAATTCTGAGCCCTCTAAATAATGTTGCCAGTGAATAATGGCAGTCACCAGGGCGAGCAATTCTTTTTCGTAGATAAAGTATCCCAAGTGTTGGCTATTAAACACTTTACTGAGATAGGCAATTGGCCGGTTATGTTGTAATAAGACCGCCCCCAGGCCCCCGTAACAAGCGTCAGTTTCCACTCTAAAGGGATGGGAGAAATCCCGCAAAGCTAAAACAGGAGCTTGGGACATTATCAACTTAAGCAATTGAAAAGCTTCTTTGGCCTGAGTGGTCCAAAGGAAGCTGTGGCCTTTAAGGAGCTCTGTAAGGGGTTTGGCAATAGTACCATAGCCGCTAATAAATTTCTGGTAATAGCCTGTAAACCCCAAGAAACCCCGCAACTGTTTGAATGAGGTAGGAATGTGCCAATTTGTCATGGCTGTAATTTTCTCCGGGTTAGCAGAGACGCCGCTGGCCGAAACTACATGGCCCAGGTAGGTGACCGATGGCTGGGCAAAAGCACACTTACTGAACTTGGCAAAAAGAGTGCTGCTCTTTAAGGTATGGAAGACTGTGGATAAATGCTGGATATGAGACTGGAGGTCCTTGCTGTAGACTAAAATATCGTCAAAGAAAACCAGGACAAACCGCCGCAAATAAGGTCTGAAAATATCATTCATGAGGGATTGGAAGGTGGCTGGACCATTTGTCAGACCGAATGGCATAACTCTAAACTCATATAGCCCTTGGTGTGTTTTAAACGTTGTCTTGTAGCAATCATCAGACTTGACACGAATTTGGTGATAACCGGCACATAAATCCAGTTTGGAAAAGAAAACCGAGCCCTGTAATTCATCCAGCAATTTGTCAACCATAAGAATAGGGAACTTATCCTTAACTGTAAGGGAGTTGAGTTGGCGGTAGTTGACACAAAACCGCCACTGCCCATCTTTTTTTTTATTTTTTATTAACAGCACCGGAGAAGCAAAGGAACTATTGCTGGGAGAGATGATACCTTCCTGAAGCATTTCTTGAACTAACCGTTCTATTTTTGATTTGTGCAGGTATGGGCAACGGTAGGGAGCCAGTCTGAAAGGCTTAGCTCCATCGAGTAATGGAATGCCATGGTCCTGAGTTCTTGGATGAGGAAGTCCGCGTGGCTTCTCAAATATACATTGATATTGTGAAAGCAAGTGCTGGATCTCTATTGGCACCTTGGCAGTAACCTCTGGAAGATTGGCAGTGAGTGTTTGTAGGGCTAATAAGTCGTAAGTATGCTGTTGTATCCATTGAGAAAAAACACTAAGGGATACCAAGTCTAACACTTTCTCGGGTTGTGCAGTTAGCAACTTATGGGCGGCGCGGCAACTGTGATGGACAAAAACCCTTGGGGCAAATTGAATGTTACCGGGCTAACGAAGTTTATCCAATCAATACCAAGGATCATGTCACTGCCACTTAAGGGCAGACTGCGAAAAGAGAATTGAAAATTGTTTTGTTGCATAAACCACGAGACATCTTCCGTGATTTTTCTGCTCTGCAATTTAGCCCCATTGGCGACTGTGATCGGCAGCGAGTTGGGGAGGTCCATTGGAAGGTGTAGCTGCTTGGCCAAGGTTTCATCTAAGAAACTATGCGTACTCCCACTGTCAACCAAAATGGATATGGGAACACTCCTGATAAACCCGGTTGTTCGCAATGTATTGTGAGAGAGTTGGCCCGTCAAGGCATTCAATGAAACTTCCATGCAATAGGGGCTGTCTGAGATAATAACGCCTTCGGAAGCTACGACCTCATCTCCTTGCAACTCTCCAGAGTCTACTACAATATATTGAATTGAATGATTCTTGCATACATGTCCAGGAAAATATTTCTCATCACATTTAAAACATAATCCCAACAATCTTTTAGTGTGCAGGTCGACGTTGGAAATTTTTTGAAATTGTTGAGTTGCAGTAGAGCTGTCCGCTATTTTCTTTGGATTGGTTAGCATTTTGTCCTACCATTTGGGTGCGGTCTTGAAAAAATTCGGCCTCTGTGATCTTTGGAGGGCCAAGATGGCTGCTTCCTAGAGCATGGCTATTTCAAAGGCATGAGACAATGTCATCGGTTTGTTAATTTTCACCACTGCCTTGATTTCCTCTTTTAATCCGCTAGTGAACACTGATATAAAAAATGGGTCTTGCATGGTTGGCAGGTTAGGCCGAGCTAGGGATTTGAGGTGCTCAAAGCGCTGAATGTACTCCTTGACGGAGCCCGTCAGAAGCAGTTTGGTGAACAATTCAACCGACTCGCCCTCGGTCACATCAAAAAACCGTCAGCATAATTCTATCGTAAAGAGTTCCCATCCAGCATTTGGAAAACTTGAGATAAACCCATTAAACCATATATCCGCCTTGTCCGTCATATGCATCTCAGCGATGCTGAGGCGCCAATTTTTGGCTGTTTGATGTAAAGAGAAATCTTATGTGCTTTACGAATCCATTCACGGGGTCCCTCTCCTGAAAAAGTTGGAAGATCCAGACGAGGAAGGCGAGGTTGATTTTGGAAGTCATTTCTGCCAAAGTCCTGCAGGCGAGGGTTAACTCGCACCGGTTGGGTCGCCGTCGAAGGACCTGCCTCCGAAACTACTTGTTTCTACTTGTTATCTGTTTTATCAGCCATTAGCTGGTGCAAGGCATTGATGATCGTATCAAACTTGACGGCATTTTCTGATAACAGTTTCTCAAATTTATTGTCAGAATCGTCCATCCTAGAAGTCAGTTTAGAAAGGGTCAAGGTTAGGGCTTTTAGCTCTCCATCTAACCTTTTAAGTGTTTCCTCATTTGATTTTGTTCTGGTTTCTGTCATAGATGTGCTGTGGATCGGGTGGCTCTGATACCAAATGTTATGGATTCTTGAAGAAGACGACAAATATGGAAGTGGGTTTTTTTATAACAGAAAGAAGAGGCAGATTTCTCCAGCGTTACAGAGAAGATTACAGGAAAGATTACACAATTCACACAAAATACTTGGTCTGCTATGCTTTTATATATACTGCCTTCTCTTCATTCTTCCAGGTCAGCATCAAAACGGGGCGGTTCATCTCTCTGTCCAGCGCCTGACTTCCTTTCTCAAAACGGTGCGTTTCATCTAGTCTCCCCAGCACCTACGATCTGTCGTCTCCTCTTGGCATCTCTTCTTCTACGTTTTGTCGTCTCCTCCTGACATCTCTTCTTCTCTGTCGCTTCTAGGTAGGCACATAACAGAAGGTAGGACTGGAGCTCGTGGGAGTCGGGACTGGAGCTTGCGGGAGTCGGGACTGGAGCTCGCAGGTGCAGGGTCATCAGAGACACGGGTGTGAAGCAGTGAAGGTGCCCTAAATTTAATCGATCCCCAGCCTTCTCCGTTCTGCTAAAACAGAACCAAATTCGGTCTCGTACCAAGTAAACCTGCACCGAACCGGTACAGAAACCGTCGGTTCCGGTCCCGTTCTTCGGTACCGGTTCGGTTCTGCACACCCCTATATACACTACAGGGAATTATTATAATTCCTTAAATAAATTATTCTAACAAAGGTAATTATATTATATAATATACATTTCTATAATTAAGAAATTATAAACAAAGACAATAATATTTATTCCATATATTATGTGATACTATTTGATTCTTAACACTCATTGTACCTTAATTTCTAATTAATGATTTTGCCTCTACTCGTGGTTTTTCCCCGTTAAGATTTTCGACGTAAATCTTGGTATTCCTGCTTTACGTAGTTTTCTTTTTCCGTTTCGCGTTTGATTCTCAACAAGAATAACACATTTTTTTCTTCCCATGTTATTTGTCTTGGTAACAGTAAGTAAGATATATTTGCACTCGTGAAACAAAACTCTTTCCATAGTGTACACGGTTATCATTCTACTGAGAAGGTTTCGATTGGTTCACTGCCAAAACTAACAATGGAAGATGAAACCGCCTTTTTCTTCTTTGGAGTTGCTTTGCAGACAAGAGATAAACTGAGAGAGATGTGTGAAATCTAGTTTTTAGGGGGAAGAAAAGTGGTGTAGTCACTGAGTGAGTAACACATAAATTGAACTTGAATGAACCATAGAATGTATTATACTTAATAATTTTAGAAAATTTCTTAATTCCCAAATCTATTTTAAGGTATCGACTATGTAGACCATTAAATTCATAATCCAAAAGTACACTTTACCTAAAAATAAATTGACTAAAAAAGTAGTACTCTTACCAAATATAACATTATTATCACCTCTTACTCTAATTTGTATCACTTACACATGAATTGAATAGTCCATTCAAGCATGCATCCAATATTAAAGTTTTCTTATTACTTCATATATTAATGTTTATCTTGTTTTTTTATTAGTAAATTTTTTATCTGTCCATAATTATTTCTCATAAGGGTTTTTCGTGTCAATCTTGGTGTTCCTATTTTCATAATTTTTTTTGCCTTCGTGTTCGATTATCAACAATTAGTATTAGAGTGAGGTTAAAAGTTACAATACTTGAATCGAATAAATATTGACGTTTACCATTTTTGTGAAAAATTGCAGTTTTGTGAAATAGAAAATTAAAACAAAAAAGGAGAGTTTTTTTCCCCTTATTGCTCGTGTTGTTGTCTTCTCCGAAATAGAGAAGATGCGGCCTCTGTCAGCAAATGCCAACAACACAAATTTTGTGAAAAATTTGGTGTTTGGGGTCATTTGTTAGTTTTTTTTTTTTGTGTTCTTAGTCTCAGTTTAGGACCTATATGTAACGACTCAGATTTCTTAAACCGTTTTGAAAACTCATTAACCTTAATTAAAATCATTTCCAATGACAGGGGTGATCAAAGTGCAATAAAAATCTGAATCGTTAATAAAATCATTCTTTCATTTTTCGTTCTTAGAATAATTTATTCATAAAAATTGCGGAAGCATAATTAGAAGAGAAAACTACTTTTACCGAAATAGAAATTATATGAGGAAACGACTTTTAAAGCCATAATCAAATCCAAGTTTATAAACTTACACAGTCCAATTATTCAAATAAAACCACAAACTGAAATTAAACATTCATTCTCTCATGTTGTCGTACTATACCATACTACTACTCTGCTGACGCCATTGTTGGACCAACCGTAGGCTCCACCGGAATGACCTCTTCTTTAATCACCGACACAATTCCTCCGTTACTTACACCACAAATAAGGACATGAGCTTACGCCCAGTAAAGAGATGGGGAAAATAAATATGCATTTCTCTCTTTAGTTCTTATTGGAATGGGGCCACCCAATCCAACTTCTTTCATTACGTTTGTTTTCTTTGTTCATTCTTAACTCGTACATCGAGCTAGAAATTGGAGATTTTCCTTTGAGATGGCCTAGCTGTACGAATTCTATCCTCCTGTGTGCATACTAGTCCCTTTCTCGACTTGGTGAGGGTGTATCCTAGTAGCTAGGCTAGATCCGGACTACCCATCTACCCTAATTCCCTATTCGTCCCCTTTTTCAGGCGTATCCCGCCTTCTGGGTTCTTTTCTTTCTCCTCTGGCGTATCCCACCTTTGGAGTTCTTCCTCTTTCAAGCGTATCCCGCCTTTAGAGTTTCTTCCCTCCTGGCGTATCCTGTCAGGGGGTTTCTTCGGTGGTGGACGTATCCCGCCCATCCCGAACATTTCATTTTCTTAGCAGTTTTCCTCATTCGTGCATGTGGGTACCATCCCGAAGGATACCCTCTTACTTAGTTTCTGTTAATCATGAACTTAATAAAACATGTAAAAGGAACAATGTCAACACTTAAGAAATCAACATATATTAGAACAATATAAGCCATACAGAAATGCATACCAGGACGTGCTTTTCCTACAAAACATGCTTATATATATATACAAGGGATTTTATAAGTAACATAGAACGAATTGAACAATGGCTCGAAATTAATGATCATGTAGCAGCAATTCATTATGAAATCCTAAGATCTTGAGCATGCTTAATTATTTTGTTCTCATGTTACACCCACAACAATGAAGACAAACTTCTGCACTAATATTTAGCAGCATTTCATTCTAAAATCTTATATACTTAAGCAAGATCTTAATGAAGATAAAAGAGGCATAACAATAACCAAAACTAGAGACTAAACTTGCTTGTAACCACAAAAGAATTGAACAATAATCGTATGCGTATAAAAGTGTTCATATCTGTTTTAACAATGTGAAACATACGTTGAGAAATTTCAGCACATCTGAGAAAGTAAATGGCAGAAAACACATCAGTTGACATACTGAACATTTACCATAATGTCCAAAACTAAGCATGCTTTACATGACAGTAGGAGATAACATGCTTTTACTGAATCATAAATCCAGCAATGAGACATGCTTCACAAGTGTGTGATGAACTTACACATAGATAACAACATGCTCAGAAACTAACTAATCAAAATATGATTATGAGGACATGTTAAATGATAGTATGGCAGAATACATAGAATAATGTTGAATGACAGTAACACAGAGATTCAACTAGAAAATAAGTAACAATACTTAACTTGCCTTCAATTCCTATTTAACTTGTCCTCAATATCATCATGCTGACCTACAGATTTAACTCATTCGTGGAAGATTAAACAACCCGACATTCATCACTTCTCTTCTCTAGTCTTTTCATGTTTTCAGTAAGGTACTATGCAGGAAAAATAACATTGATTCTCATTAAGGTAATATGCAGGAAAATAACAAAATAGAGAGGTAATAACCATTGCAACAAACACAACTATAACACTTGTGGGTAGGGCTTAGACGGCCAAGACACACCCATTCCTTACCTTCTATTGACGAGATGTAACCTCAAGAACCAACTCCACACTCTGCACAACTCTGGATGCTGCAACTAAGGAGAAGAACTACACAGGAGAATGATTAAGTAGGGAAGAAGGGAGAAGAACTTACCTAGAAGACAATGAGAGGGACAAAACGTGCTCCTAGGTTGGGCTAGGGAGCTACTACCATGATTCTCCTACCGAAAGTGCGAGCATTAACTCACAAAATGTCAATTTTGTCCACTTTTACTGACTTTTAATTCGCAGATCTACTGTCTTTCGGACGCTAGCGGATGTCTACTGTTGTCCGCATGCGTCTGCAACACCAAATTTCACAGCAAAATTGGCGTCCTCAATGGGTCCGTACCGTCCGCAGTAGCCTTGCGGATGCCATTTTGTCGTCCGCATCGTCCGCAAGGTGTCATCCGCATGTCCCAAAAATTGGACAGATTCAAATCAGACTCTAATTTTATGCGTTCGCATTCGTTTGCAATACACCAATTTTGTGACAAATTCACATCGGACGCTAGTTTGTGCATCCTCATCGTCCGCACATCCCCAACCAGAGTCTGTAACATCACAGAACAGTGAGTTTAGGATGTTGTTTGGTGTCCTGAGTCGTCCCAAACTGCTGGGAGGCTCTCCAAACGTGTTGTGGATGACACGTAGCGTCCGCATTACCGTCTGCAGGCGTCCTCAAGTCTAAAATTCCATCATTTTTTTTTTCATATTTTCTTCTAAATCTTGTCCACATTAAACGTCTACAAGGTTATACGTCGCAACATAACATCCATAGAACGATGTAATAGATAGATATCCACTCGTTTATTTTTAACAAAATGATTACATCATTTAAACTGGAAAAATTAGGGTTGGGTTGTTACACTATACATTATCCCTAATATTTTAATTGGGGTTTTGATGTTGGTTTCCTTTTTGGTTATGTTGGTCTTTTTGATTTAATGTCTATCTCAGTAGCACGTTACAGCTGGTTAGTAAGACTTTTGTTGTCATTGAGGTAAGGATTTCTGTATTTTACTGCATTGCATCATGATTTTCAATATATTTTATTTTGTTAACTATCACAAGTATAATCCAACATATTTTATTTAACAACATGTCAATTTTTAGACCATATGTTATGCTAGTTTTACACATTTATTTTATGTAGACATGGTTTTCATCATATTGATATATGCACATGTCAGATGAACCTCCAATTGCTTTGGGTTGTATTAGAGCCCCACAACCAAAGCAGCTGGAGGTTGTTACCTTACACCTTTTGCTTAGTGAAAGTGTTCTGTTTGCATGCGTAATTGGGTAATAGGAAAGTAATAACATGTTCTTAGGGTAAAATTCCTAAACAAGACTAGACTGTTTTGTTATTACATTCAATTGACTTGTCTTCGGACAATCCTTTTTCTCACTTATATGATAAACTGGATCTACAAATCGTTGTCATTTGTTTTACACACCTTGTGGGAATTTGATATGCAAGGTCCTTGAGTGACATTATTTTCATTGTGACTATTTTTACGAAAGATGGTGACATTATTTTGTAGTTAGCTACCTATGTATATAACCACGTTTTCGGGACCAGAACCACTGATGGTTTGTGGAGCATGCTTTTCAAATGGATAAAAAGTTTTGTTCAATGTAAATCCATGCACAATATTTTTTCACTTGCTCATTGTTTTTAAAATAAAGTAATAAAACTAGTTTACACGTACACACGATTTTCCAAGCCAATTTATAATTATGTTGGATTATATTATCTAAGCCTTCTTAGTTAGGATATAAACTCATGTAATCCCAACATAACTTTACTATAATCTGTTCCAATTAAAGTTTACTTTTTAATTACTAGAGTGTACAACTTTTAGCAACTTGAGTTTTAATTAAAATCTTACATTGTTACATGTTGTTAATTACAACATAATGTTTATCACGTTTAGTTACAATACTTGAGCCACTGATTGTGACATTCGCAAATAACTCACACACCTATACACAACTAAAACAAAACTTCATACACAATAGGTTTAAGAGTTTCAAGCCCTAAGGCTACCCTTACTGTTGAGCCACTTTTTCTTTGAGATGCATTGGTCTTATTTGTTTTGCTGTTGGAGTGAGCTAACCAAACTTAGTAAGTGTCACAACCTCAAACTTGAATACTTGATCCCCTCGAGAATTAGGATAGTAATAAGGATTCTCCACCCATAGAGATGACACATGCACACAGTTTTCTAAACTAAATTATAATCACATTGGATTGCATTATCTTGGCATTAATGGTTAGGATATAAAGTTATGTGATGCTTATCTGCCACTCAAATTTACTTATGCACGGAAGACCAAACCGGTCCAATTAGCCGTCTGTTAGTATTTCAAGTTTTGTCTCTTTGTATTTTGTGGTGTCTTTTAGTATTCCGAGTTTTATCTCTTCGTATTTTTTGGTGGCTCTTAGTATTTGATGTATCTCTCTTATTTAAGGAAGGGATTTTAGGGGAAGAGGGTATCGAAAAATTAAGGATTGTTGTGTGGGAGAGTTAGCAAGACTCTCGAACGTCTACGCTATAGTGTCATTTCTCGGTTATTCAGTGTAATTTTTCCTTTTCTTTCTGAAATTCAGTCTCAGTTCTTATCATTATGCAATCGCAACATAACTTTACCATAATTGGTTCCAATTAATTTTTTTAATTACCATCATGCACAACTTATAACCACCTAAATACAATGCATATTATACTAAATACAATGCATGTAAAATTATGCAATCGCAACCTAACTTTACCATAATTTGTAATACTTCGACTTTTTATTGGAATTTAATATATATAATTGGAGTATAATCTGAGAACTTTAAATTAATTAGATGATTATCGGGGTATTATCAATGATGTAACCGTTTGGTTATAAATTAATAAAATTTATTAGAGATTTAATTTGGGCCCTTAATAATCTTTTAACGACATTTGGAATAAGTCGAGAGTTACAAATTGGGTCAATTAACACATAGTACGAATATTTAACACACACACACACATTAATGCTAGGTAATTAAGATTTAAATGAGATTTTAAATAAATATAAAAAAGAAGGAAGGCAGCCCTTCATTTGGCCTTTGGCCATTCAGGCAAACCGAGTTCGAAGAGAGAGCGAGAGAGAGAGGAGAGAAGGGAGAGGCGAGCTCGGGCTCTCTCTGGCAAGGGAGGCACGAAGGAGAAGGCGAGCAAGGCAATAGGTCTGACAAGAGAGCAGGCTGCGACGTCGCGGGTCGGGACTGTGGTTTGAAGTTCAGGCTTCGTGGGTAATGTAGTGCTAAGTTTGGGTCGTAATTTTGAGCTCGGGCGTCTATATAGCATCGGACAACTGGCAATGGCGACGGCAAAAGGCAGCGGGTGTTGAACAAGATGGCGTTGGGATGTTGGCTAGAGGAGATTCCAGCCTTGGGACAACAGGCAAGAGGGGATCTGTTGTTGGGCAGATTCAACAAGCGGGGTGGGCTGCTGAGCCCAGGTTGCGGCGCGGTCCAAATTGGTGCCCTTTTCAGCGTAGGGAACACATCATACGAGTTGGGCAGTGGGTGTCGGCAAGCAGAGTGTGCGTCTACTGGACTACCTTTCTAAGGACTTGATAAAGGGGAGGGGTGCTCTTGCAGTGTAAATTCGGTGTGCCGAAGGGTGGAGAAGAAGCTGTTGAGCCCTTTGGAGAGCTTCTGGTAAGTCTTCTTCCTTGGCTATTTAGTATTGGTGTCTGTTTTTAATGGAGTTTGATTGTTCTGTTAAGTTGTTGGATGATAAATATAAGAGTTTTAATTTTTCTTTGATAATGAACTGGATTGATGTAAACGTGAGGCACATGTGTTATTTGGAATGAACCGATAGTTCAAGTTGATGAGGTCAATATTCTGTCACTTGGAGTTTGGAGATGGTAAGGTAAGTACGAATTAGCTAGGTAGACAAGATTTAAAAGAGAACGTTACCTTTCCCTTGTTGGGACTACGAGACTGTCTACCCTAGGTGGTTGAAGCCGACAAAGATCTACGCTATCGCCACAAATTTCTCTAATCTCCAACTCGAAGTACAAGTAATGAACGAACGAAGAAAGTAAAGTAATTAAAATGGTAAATGGCTTAATGAAATGATTGGTTTGGGTGACTCCCATTCCAACAAGTAGTAAAGAGTGTCATTCATGTAGCATAGAACTCTTTTCCTTACTGAGTCATAAGGCTCACATATTACTCGCGGTGTAGATACAAACGACGAACAGATAATAAAAAGATGATAAACACATAACGAAACATGGATGGAAGATTTCACACGCGTGAGACTCGAGTTGGCCAGACTAAGGGTAAAATGAGGAACAGTTGCAAATATGTTAAGTTTTATTAAATTGCATTCAGTTGTCTTAATTCCTCTTTAAACGATTTACGCTTCCGCAAGATTTTAAATAGATGGTTTTATTTTATTATTTACGTTTTCGTACATTTTATCGATTGGTTTGCATAACAAGTTCAATGAAAAAGTCATTAGAGATTTGGTTAGACGCACTCTGATACAGTTTGTTTTAGAAAAAAAAAAAGAAATTTCAAATTTTTACACATTCTGACGATTTACCAAAATTCGAGTCGTTACATAATTGGTTCCAATTGAGATGAGTGATTAACTTGACCATAATTGCTTCCATAATCTGTTTTTATCTTTTCACTTCAAAATCATGATATAGAAAAATGTAGTCATTGTAATGTCCCAAAGTTTTAAAATACCGTGTAAAATCCGTTTATGACGTTGTTAACTTTATTGTTAATGTTGTTATTGTTCATGTAAAAAATTCAATAAATTGCAAAAATTGGAGGCTTAGGACGCTTTGGGATAAAAAGTTGGCATCCTAAAAGCTAAGTTGTCGAGATACGAACGCTAGACTGTCAAAGTGCGGACGCTGCGGACGGCAACAGGGCCGTCCGAAATGAATCTGTAATGTTCTGGAAACAATCGGACGCAGCGGACGACTTGCAGACGAGACGAAATGGCGTCCGATATGACTCTGTAATAATTCCTGGAACAATTCGGACGCTGCGAACGATAGTTGCGGACGACAAACCGCGTCCACAAGGTCAAAAATATCAGAAAAACCCATTTAAATTAGGGAATTTAATCGATTAAAACTAAATTGCCTTCAAAAATTGCTCCTGATGACACGGGAATCTGAGGATGAGGGAGGCTTCTGGATGGCTACCAGCCATTGGACCCCAATCAATTGTGAGTCGGGTGTCCAACCACGTATCCCTACCTCCACTACGTGTCTTCACCGTTTCTTGGGGATTCTATAAGAATGAGGTGCAGTTGAGTTATGCTGGGTTACGGTGCGAGGTTACAGAGAGTATTAGGCCACAAAATTTACTGAGGTAAGTGTTGCAAGTGGATGCTTTTGTTTTTCCTTCCACTACCATTCGTTGTCCTCTTGTCTTTTGTCTTCAAATTCATTGTTCTTTTGTCTCCGTTTCTTTAATACTCTGTGGATGTGGGTGCAGTGAACAGCTGGGAAATTTCTAAACGTTAGCTACCATTTGGAGAGAGGTAAGAATTTAAATGATGTATGGCCAAAGGAAGCCTACATCACGGGGTTGTGTGTTGATTGTTGTCATTATTGATACGTTGGTCTTAGCTATGAAGTATACCTTGTGATTGTCTGGACAGAAGAGCATGCTGTTATTGTTGTTACATGAATTATGAATTCTTAGTTATGAAGTATACCTTGTGATTGTCTGGACAGAAGAGCATGCTATTATTGTTGTTACATGAATTATGAATTCTTAGCTGTGAAGTATACTTTGAGATTGTCTGGACAGAAGAATATAGGCTAACATATTAGAAATTGTTTATATGAGTGCTCCGGTTACACGTTCTGTACAATGTATTATAGTCTGTTTCCTGTGCAACGATATGGATGGGAGATTTTGTTTTCATTGTGATAGCTAAAACCATGTAAAAGGTAATTCTATATGGAAGAAGAAATGGTTAGTTATAAATTGCTTTACATAGGATTTAAAAAGAATAGGATATGTTTGAGCATGTATTGTAGTTTTCTCATTTGTTATTTATAATACTTGTGTTTTGCCTTAAGTAGTTTCTGTTTCAATTACTTTCTTGACATACATGCATCATGTATAGGATTTAAGAAATTGTTCATTTTGCATGACATATTTAATTTATGTAAAGAGTGTGTGGGGGTTCGGGATGACAATGACACCCCATGAGTTACAATGAAATGAAAATGAAAATATAAATGAAACAATGAGATAGAAAATAGATTAAAGACATGGGGTCGAGTGTTCATTGTCTCCCGTTCTGAAATCCCCAATGTTCTCAGAACAAAAAGTACATACGGCATGAGGAAGCACATGATATTGTATATGTACTTACTTGGCCATAGCTTCCTCATGTCCCACGGTGTTTGTCATGTATGTACTCTAGACTAATTTGTATTGTATGCTCATGCATTGAATTATATTTAAATTCTTGATGAGCGTTAGGCTCATTGTTTTCTCCTGTGATGTAGGTAATGTATTGGATGAAAGTCACTATGTGGAGGAGGTACTCCCAGACGACGTTTTGGATTATCAGCCCTTCTATTCTGGTGGTTGTGCTACATCACTTATGGATTGTGGAAGTAGGTTTTTTGACATCTGATATAGCAGTACTCTTACAGACAGAATTTAGTGTTTTGGTATGGAACGAATAAGATGTTTATGACTAAGTAATAGGGAGAAGTTGTATTTTGCTAACGGTCGTTAAAGTTGACTTTTGCTAGTTACAACGTAACTAGAAACTTTTGAAAAATGTAAATAATAACTGTGCAAGTTACTATGAGAAAAAAAAAAGAAAAAAAAAGGGATGTTACAGTCATCGTATTAGTGTCGTGCATTAGTTTAAAATAATTTCGAAAACATTCTTTATCGTCCAAATAGGCTCCACGAGCTTGATGAGGAAATAATCAAAATATCGTTAGATATATAGCCAGTTATAATAAAGTAAGCATACATCTTTTTTCACAATTTATAAATACGGATCCATGAAAAAAGAAGTTTACTTAAAGACTCATTTGATATAAACATACAGAAAGACAATAGTCCAAAGATGACAATACTTCTTAAGCCTAGAGAAAACACTATGATCTTGATCTGGAGATTAAGCCACCTTACAGGGATTGTTAATGAACCAGTCAGTGATGACACAATCCGTGTAAAATTGCAATTCGAAGATCAAAATTGCAGTTTACCCTAAAATTTTCCGCAAAATGTAAATGAGCTTTGAAATGTAAATCATACGTAATTCAACAATCTTCATGTAAAATTTACTTTGCAACTCGGACATAATTTGATGAAACTATATTGTCTATTATTTGTTTTCAAAAGAGATTAATTTGAAAACACCATAAAAAGTATCCACTTCCAAAAATGGGAAATGTAGCAATATATGGCAATATGCTACTAATTAGGTAAAGGTTTTCAATATGAGGATCAAAGTCTTAAGATTGTTATAATCCCATAATTATTTTAACAAATTAAAAATATATATATACACAAAGCTTGTGGATTTTTGAAATGTTAAGAGAGATGGCAGGAAAAAATATCATTTTGAATTTTCTCATTTATGCAGTACTCATTGTATTTGTCTTTGAAGAGAGGAACATTTTGTCGGAGAAAACCTTGCCGGAGCAACTCAATGCTAAACATAAATTGCCGGTGAAGACGGTCACGGTAAACGTACAAAAGTTTGCTAGAAATTATAATCGACCTTTTCCTCATATTAAAAGTTTGTTTTTACTTTCTTTACAGACTGAATATGGATATGTATACGATTGCGTCGATTTCTTTGAGCAGCCGGCGTTCATTCACCCTTTGTTGAAGAATCATGACTATCATTTCGATGTAACTCTTCTCCTAATAAAAAAAAAATTGAGGCTAAACTATAAATTAAATTTTGAACTTTATGGTATGTGGAATTTATACCTTAAATTTTTTTTGAATGAAATAAACTTCAAACTTTGATATTTGTTCAATTTAAGTTTTGAACTTTGAATTGATTTTTTGAACAAAACAAACCTTAAACTTTGCACTTAGAACAAAATGAACTTTGAATTGATTTTTTTAACAAAATAGACCTTAAACTTTACACTTTGAACAAAATGAATTTTGAATTGATTTTTTTTTTATTTTACTATGTTTAATTTCGGTTCAATTATTATTTTAGATTTTTTTTTTGTTTAGACTTGACTTGAGTTGGTTTGGACACTTATGAGTGGGTTTTAGTTGATTTATACTCGGTTTGGAAAGTTTTGTTTGGTTTTTACTATTTTTTAAAATTAAAATTAAAAAATATATATAAATATTATAATATTTGCTCGGTTTGGTTCTAATCATAGTAAAATTGGGCAAGATCTAATTTTTCACAATACAAAGTTCAAGTTTAGGGTTTAGTTGAACGATTTTCAGAATTCAAGATTCATTTGTTCAAAACAAAGTTCAAAACTTTGGTTTAACGAATTTCAAAGTTTAGAGTTTACTTCGTACTCTATCCAAAACTTAATAACTCAATGAACATGAAACTAAAAACACAGTAGAGTCTCATGTTTTTAAAAGAAGTTTTTAAACCTTGGTTTGAAAGCAGTGTTCAAAATGAAAAGTGATTAAATTTTTGAGTTCAGATGAAGCCAAGTTTTATACCGAAGAAGATTGCAGACAATGGGAAGGACAAAATGAAATCAGATTTAAATTGAAGAGAGTAGGATGTCCAAGAGGAACAGTTCCAATTCGAAGAACAACCAGAGAAAACCCCATTAATGAAAAGTCTTCTCAACTCCATTCTCAAACTAATGATGACTCCCCATTAATATACGTAAGTTGTCGATTTGATTTATCTCTTTTTATTTTTTTTTTAAATTTATAGAATAATTTTCAAGCAATATTAAATATAAATGCTGAAATAAATTATTGAATTTTTAATATGCTTTGATAATTATGTGCAGATGAATTGAGAAATTAGTGTAATATATAATCTAATTTATGTATTTGTTTATGAAAATCAGTATGCTGGAGCAGCAACTAAAGATGGGATAGGCATAATATATGGAGCTTCAGCATATATGAGCATAGAAAACCCTAATGTTTATGATGTTAATCAACATAGTTCCAGTATTATTTCCATCGAAGGTGGCCATGAAGCTCTTCATGCTGGATGGACAGTTAGTATTGTCAGTTTTATTTTGAAAATCCTATGATTATAATTAAAAAAGAGTAATGTTGCGTTGATACTCTAATGTCACACACTGATGTAATATGTATATATATATATAATTTTAAATAATTATATTATACAATAACAATTTTATCAATGAAAGAATGACATATAAATTTTACATCAAGGTGTGAGATTAGAATAAAAAATCAGTGTCAGCGTAACATTACTCATTAAATATTGAAAGCAATTATTAAATAAACTATGTTTTATAATTAAGATTTGGAGATTATAGATAGTGTGAATACTTGGCAAAGATATTAATCATGATTGTGATAATTTTCTTTTTTAAGGTTAATCCAAAATTGTATGGAGATTATAATACTCGATTTTACATTTGGACGCAAGTAAGTCTTCTTTTTCTAACACTTATCGAATATGCTTACTAAGATGCAAAACTAAGATTACCATTAATTTTTTATATTTTGAATAATAGTAATGTCACATGTCTTTTAATTTTGAATATGAATTCACTAATGTAGAACATGTATTGGTTTCAGGCTGCTAATGAATCTTGCTACAATACTAAGTGCCCTGAATTTGTTATTGTGAATCCTGACTATGCTCTCGATGTGATTCTTCTTGATGCTAATACTACGGGTGGACCTAGATATGAAATGAGGGCAGTCATCTATGAGGTAATTATTTTCATATTACAATGACACATAAAATAATGCGACTCTTCCAACACATCAATGTGTGATTAATAGGATAAGGAAAATGGAAATTGGTGGTTGTTGGCAACCGATGATGAGAAGATTGGATTTTGGCCGAAACACTTGTTTGGTGCAATGTCAGATGGGGCTAATCGAGCTTATTACGGAGGAGTAGTTGCAGTACTACCGGGAGACACGAGCTTTGCCCAAATGGGAACGGGAAGTCGTCCGGAGAAGGATGATATTGATGGAGTTTCATTTAGCAGACGCATATCGATAGTGAATCAAGATGGTAATGAGGAGTTAGCAGATTCAAAATATGATATTTTTGAATCTTTGAATGAACGATATGTCGCCCGAAATCTTCATGGGCCCGACCATAGACCTTATTGGGCTTCTACCATACTCTTCTGAGGTCATTAAATCTAAATAACTACATAATAAGATGTAATGGTGAAAGCAAGAATGAAAAAGCAGTAGACATATATATATATATATATATTGTTCTCTTCTTTTCTTTCATGTTGTCAATGGTTTAGATTCACCAAAGAGGTTAATGATGTTATGTTATGGTGCCCTAATTAAGAAGATTTTCGAGCAAAGATTAATCAGCTTTAGCTTACTGGCAAGAAAATATATCTAAATACAAGCATGGAGGAGCAACATTTAATTTCATCGCGGACATCAAATTATGCTGCAATCACATATTGACATATTACATTAGCATCGCACACATAAAATAAGATTACACATTGAACAAATGAAAAGTGACGCATCTAACACATCAACGTCTGAGTTAAGTTGCTCGTATAATGTCATTATCAAGAGAAGAAATCTAGAAGTTGTCTCACAATCGGAGAAGATAACATCCACATCAAAATTTGACTGAAACACTTGTTTAGCATGAAACAATCTGTTTACCTGTTATTGAAATATAATCTGCATGTCTAAGAATTTACAATTTCGCTTCATACGTGATCGAATAGAACAACTTATTTTCGTATAAAGCAAGCATAGAAGTGTAAGGATTGCATGTTTAAATTATTTTTGATCCATGTTTAAAAAAATATTTCAATTGATGATTTGATTCATGTTATATGATAAAATTGTGTTTTCTCTAATTATTAAAAAATAGAGTGATTGATTATTTATAAATTTTTCATCATTTATACTTTAATTAAGTGAATATACAAAATTAAATATAATAAGATTACTCTTGACTACTCTTGCCTTTATTGGGAGGGGTAGGTCGTTGAGGTGAGTGACTAACTCAGTATACAAGTTATACTAAATACAATGCATGTAAAACTTTGTTTTATCTATTCATTTTAAAACCATGATGAAAAAAAAATGTAGTCATCGTACTAGTGTCGTGCATTAATTTAAAACAATTTCAAAAACATTCTTTATCGTCTAAATGGGCTACATGAGCTTGATGAGCCAGTAACAAAAATATAGTTGGATACCTAGCCAACTATAATAAATGTTTTTTACAAGTTATAAATAAGGATCTATGAAAAAAAAGAAGTTTACTTAAAGACATATTCGATGTAAACATACAGAAAGACAACAGTCCAAACATGACAACACTTCATAACTTTGGAGAAAAAACTATGATCGTGATCCAGAGATCAAGCCACCTTTTAGGTATTGTTGGTGAACCAGTCAGTGATGACACAATCCATATAAAATTGCAATTCGAAGATTAAAATTGCAGTTTACCCTAAAATTTTCTGCAAAACGTAAATAAGCTTTGAAATGTAAATCGTACATAATTAAATAAATCTTCATGTAAACTTTACTTTACAACTCGTACATAATTTGATGAGACGATATCGTCTATTCTTTGTTTTCAAAAGACATTAATTTGAAAATACCATAAAAAGTATCCACTTCCAAATATGGGAAATCTCACAATATAAGGCAATATGCAACTAATTAGGTGAAAGTTCTTTCTGCGTGGATCAAAGTATTAAGATTGTTATAATCCCATAATTATTTTAACAAATTAAAAATGTATATATATACTAAGGCTGTGGATTTTTGAAATGTTATGAGAGATGGCAAGAAAAAATATCATTTTGAATTTTCTCATTTATGCAGTTCTCATTGATTGTGTCTTTGGAGAGAGGAACATTTTTTTGGAGAAAACCTCGCCGGAGCAACTCAAAGCTAAACACAAATTGCCAGTGAAGACGGTCACGGTAAACCTACAAAAGTTTGCTTGAAATTATAGTTCACCTTTTCCTCATATTAAAAATCTTTTTTCTTTCTTTGCAGACCGAACATGGAGATGTATACGACTGCATCGATTTCTTTGAGCAGCCGGCGTTCGATCACCCTTTGTTCAAGAACCATGACTATCATTTCGATGTAACTCTTCTCCTAATAAAAAAAAATTGAGGCTAAACTATTAATTAAATCTTGAACTTTAGGGTTTGTGGAACTTATACCTTAATTTTCTTTTGAATAAAATAAACCTCAAACTTCAAGATTTGTTCAACTTAAATTTTGAACTTTGAATTGATTTTTTGAACAAAATAAACCTTGAACTTTGCACTTCGAACAAAATTAACTTTGAATAGATTTTGTGAACAAAATAAATCTTAAACTTTGCACTTTGAACAAAATGAACTTTGAATTGATTTTTTCAATTTTTCTCGGTTTGCTTTCGGTTCAATTTTTATTTTAGACTTTTTTTGGTTTACACTTGACTTGAGTCAGTTTGGACACGGTTTGAGTGCGTTTTAGTTGGTTTATACTTGGTTTGGAAGGTTTGTATCATTTTTACTATTTTTTAAAATTAAAATTAATATATATATATATATATATATATATATATATATATATATATATTGGCTTGGTTTAGTTCTAATCATAGTAAAATTGGGCAAGATCTAATTTTTCACAATACAAAGTTCAAGTTTAGGGTTTAGTTGAACGAATCTCAAAATTCAAGATTCATTTGTTCAAAACGAAGTTCAAAACTTAGATTTATCGAATTTCAAAGTTCAGAGTTTACTTCGTACTCTATCAAAAACTTAATAACTCAATACTGAAAACACAGTAGAGTGGCATGTTTTTAAAAGTAGTTTTTAAACCATGGTCAAAGAACGATTAAGAAAATGGTTTTGATCTATCGTTTTTTAGTTTCAATAACTCTTTTTAAAAGCAGTGTTCAAAATGAAAAGCAATAAAATTTTGAGTACAGATGAATCCAAATTATGTACCGGAGGAGATTGCAGACAATGGGAAGGACAAAACGAGAGACAGATTTAAATTGAAGAGAGTAGGATGTCCAAGAGGAACAGTTCCAATTCGAAGAACAACCAGAGAAAATCTCATGAAAGAAAAGCCTTCTCAACTCAATTCTGAAACTGATGATGACGCCCCATTAATATACGTAAGTTGTCATTTTGATTTCTCTCTTCTTTTTAATTTATAGAATGATTGAATTGTTAATATGGTTTGATAATTATGAACAAATGAATTGAGAAATTAGTATAATATATTAACTAATTTATGAATTTGTTTATGACAATCAGTATGCTGGAACAGCAACTAAAGATGGGATAGGCAAAATATATGGAGTTTCAGCAACTTTGAGCTTAGAAAATCCTAGTGTTTTTGATGTTAATCAATATAGTTCGAGTATTATTTCCATCGGAAGTGGCCATGAATTTCTTCATGCTGGATGGACGGTTAGTATTTTTATTTTTTCGTATGCCTTTTATATAATTATTTGGTATTTCAGTTTTATTTTTAAAATCCTATAATTTTAATTAAAAAATAGTAATGTTACGTTGATACTCTAATGTCACACACTGATATGATATATATAATGTCACGACCCGAAGACGGGCCTGACAGAACCGCCGGGTTAGGCGACCCGATCCTCGTAGAGAACCCGATCACCCAGCCCAAGGCGTGTGTTTTAGTGGAAGACTTATAATATTTAGTTCAGCCTAAAAAGTATGGGCCTAGGTCCGAGTAGGGATCACGAGAAAGTAACGATGCATAAATTAAAATGAAATCCAAGTACTGTGCAACAAATCCAAAACCAACTGTGTTTAAGGTTTATAGACCAAATGTAAATATCCTCACCAAGTAATGATAAACAGCTCAAATGTAAATAATAGAACACTTCAACTCCTAATCCTCAGCTGCTCTTGCCTTTACCTGGAGTTTTGGGGAGGAGTCGTTTGGGATGAGTGACTAACTCAGTAAAGTATAGCTATACTAGATGCACCTCATGCAAAACTGGTTTTTCTATATTTTTGAAAACAGGGTTATGTTTCTCTTTTATCCGTACATGAATTTTAAATCATTTCAAAACTCTTTATCATTTTATCAAATTGGCCCATGGCTATCGATGAGGCTTTTAATCGAAAACTCGCTGTATACATAGACAGATATATCTCATAAAATAGGTCATCATCGTTTTCCAAATTGAAAACGTCATCAGTGAAAAGGGGTGGTCACTCATGGACTCACCCCCCACACAACATAGAAGAGGTGGTTACCGATCGATGACAACACCTTATGAGGTAGGAATAATGACGACGATCCGAAGATTCCGTTCGTCACCCGAGTTGCCCGCGCACCTGGCTGCACGACACAACTTGTATAATCGTATAATAAAATAAAACGGATACAGTTGCTTGCTATATGTGGATTTACGATAAACAAGTCTCAGTGATTGACAACTGTCTGATCCGTGGGACAAATCCTGGCCAGGTTTAGGGGCTTGCAACCTAAGGAGACGTCATCACTCTCCCATACGAGATTTACGACTTTCAGGAGTTTCAACCTGAGGACACGTCACCAATGCCCCACCTATATTTTTCGCACGTCAAACAATCAACCTTCACGCAGCAGAAGGTATCAAAGGGGATAGCGGATCCATCCCTCAACATGTGCACAATAAATCTCAAACCATGTACGGAATTAAACTTGAGAAAACATACTACTAATAAAAACAGACGTGCTGTCGAACAGTCCCCGTCATTTTTCAAGTGTGGTATTCCACAAAATAATCATTTTTGAAAACGGGATACAATGCAATATAAAGCAAGAGGTATAGAAATCCCAACATTTTCAGCGTTCCTTTCTATTGAGCGGAGCAACTGTCTCCTCAGGAATTGTATCACACTCACTGAAATAGTCTAAGCCTGACAAAGGTATAAACGTGGGAATTTATGAATCAATTCCATAAAAATAAACAGAGGGCCCTATACCCAGAATAGGAGCCCAACCGACGTGTAACAACTCATCTAATCCAAACAAAAGTCTTAAATTGTATCACTCGATAAATTAACAGATCATCATCCGAAACAACATCCAATCCTTAACATATTGTGCAACACTTGAACAGTTAACAATGTCACAAAATATCTCTCAAACTTAAATAGGATCAACTTTATCACATGAATAACTATGATAGAATTTTAACCCAATTCATTATTTCACAATATAAACAAGCTCAATATCTATCTCCAATAACAATTTAATCCATTTTTTCAAGATAGCAACCCAAGTTAGGATCTCCAAGTCCACAAACGACAAACAATAGCAACAAAAAAACAAGCTATCAACCTTGATATTGTCCAACAAGCAATTAAAGAACCAATTAAAAGTCCCCAAATCATCAACTTCTCCTTCTCAACCCTCCAATAAATCTGTACAGTTTCTAATTGGTTGTCTCAAACAAAAACCAAGTAACACATGGAACATTTATTCATTTGGCTGAATTGTAATCTCAAATAGGAACCAATCCTTACAACAAATAACAAACCTAAAAGTTCTAAATATCCTTTACATTTAACCCAAGTTTTTATCCTGTAAAATTTGTGACAAACAAGGCATAGTCCTCGGCATTTTTCTCATTCAACTGAAAACATTCAGAACATACAACCAAAGCAAAATTCCACATCTAACAAGCAGAAAATGTTAACCCAGAACATCACATTATCAGAAATCAGAATCTTCATGCAAAGACCAATTTTTATCAACTATAACAGAAGCAACATATCGACAGGTCCATCAAAAAACTGAAATGCAGGAGCTATTCAATCCAAAAAATGAGACAACGCCAAACTAACCAACTAACAACAATTCCAGAATGCAAATATCAAAATAAACAATCCAACTGAAAATTTCCTGACCAACAGAACAAGGTCGGAGTTCCGTTTTCACTCGCCGGAATCGGAACTCTGCTCCGGCCAACACTCCGTCACACAGGGTGTCCTCGGTGACTGTCTGAATTGCCTTAGATGGAGGAGCTCCACCTCTTAACGGAGCTCACGAACGTCGAGATTGTTCGTCCTTGCCTCTGCCGACGTCGCTCTCTCAGAATCTCCTCCAACTCGCGGAGTTCCTTGTCCTCTCGCTCGTTCGCATGCCGCTTGAACATCACAGACGACGTCGATGGTCGTCGTCCAGTCGCATGTTACGGTGGAGCTTCCTATATGTCTACGTAGAGATTATCTTACCGTACACATGTCTCCAATGAGAAGACAGTAAGCTAACTATAAAAGGCAGATAGGGCAGCAAGGAAGAGTTGTCGATGAAGAATTACCTTTCTGTTTTTTTCTTGTTTTTCTCTTCTCTCTTCTGTATTTTTGTTCTTGGCAAAACTGGTTGTCTTCTTCTTTCAGTAGCAATATAAAATAACTCTTCCACACTTCTCCATCTTTTCCTCTGTAGCCATAACATCGCCGATTGCCGGCTCGTCGATTTCCTGCGTGGTCCGTCGCTCCCTCTCGCTCGGTTCTCTCCTACTCTCGCAGTCACTCTCCCTCTCGTTTTTCTCGGTTGGACGCGAAAATAGGGGGAAGAGGAAACCCTATTCCTCTTCTCCCAATTTCTCCTCTATTTTTCTTTTCTTTTTTTTTCAATCTAACCCATGAACTTTCCAACTCCAATGTCCTTGGCGGGATCTTTTTCCTCTTTCCCTCCATTTTCATTCTTCTATTTCATTAATTTCCACTTATCTATCTCTTTTATCCCATATTTTCCTAAATTCTTTTCCATTATATATAAATGTATATATCTCAATTATATACATTATATATTATATAGTTTGCTCGAATTTTCACTTTAGTCTTAATATCACCTAACGATATTATAGCTCCGAATGTAGCTGTCCAATTTCGTTTCTTTCATTTCTAATTTCCACGGACTTGACCAAATGACCAAAAATTCTTACGTGACCGTTACGCGACAAATCAGATCAACTTTTCAACGTTATGACCAATTTTAACGTGAAAAAAAATTTACACGTGGAATTTCTTATTTAAAAGTTTCACGGGTTTTACATATAATTTAATTTATGAAATATATTATTTTAAATATTTATATTATACCTTAACAATTCTATCAATGAAGGAATGACATTGATTTTATAGCTGGGTGTGAGATTAGAATGTAATAATCAGAGTGTCAGCATAACATTACTCATTGAATATCGAAAGCAATTATTAAATAAGCTATCTTTACCAATTATTACTAATACTTGGTAAAGATATTAATCATGATTGCCTTTAATTTTCTTTTTGTAGGTTAATCCGCGATTGTATGGAGATTATTATACCCGATTTTACATTTGGATGCATGTAAGTCTTCCTTTTCTAACACTTATCGAATATGCTCACTAACATGCAACACTAAGATTACCATGAATTTTTATATTTTGAATAACAGTAATGTTATGTGTGTCCTCTAACTTTGAATATGAATTCACTAATGTAGAACGTGTATCGGTTTCAGGCTGCTAATGACTCTTGCTACAATACTAACTGCCCTGGATTTGTTATTGTGAATACTGATTATCCTCTCGATGCGATTCTTATTGATACTAATACTACGGGTGGACCTAGACATGAAATGAGGGTCGTCATCTATCAGGTAATTATTTTCATATTACATTGACACACAAAATAATGCGACTCTTCTAACATATCAATGTGTGATAAATAGGAGAAGGAAAATGGAAATTGGTGGTTGTTGGCACTCGATAACGAGCAGATTGGATTTTGGCCGAAACGCTTGTTTAGTGCTTTGTCAGATGGGGCTAATCGAGCTTATTACGGAGGAGTTGTTGCAGTACCACCGGGAGACACGAGCTTTGCTCAAATGGGAACGGGAAATAGTCCGGACAAGGATTATACTGATGGAAATGCATTTAGCAGGCACATATCGATAGTGAATCAAGATGGTAATGAAGAGTTTGCAGCTTCAAAATCTGATATTTTAGAATCCTTGAATGAACGATATGTCGCCCGGAATCTTCATATGCATTGGTACAGTCGTAAAAAGGCTTGGGCTTCTACCATACTCTTCGGAGGTAATTAAATCTAAATAATTACATCTTATATGTAATTGAATTACCTATGTAGTTTTAAAGAAAGTGTTATCTTATTTCCCTATGTTTCAAGCAAAAAACTAGAGATTTTATTCGAACAAATCTCATTTATAGTCTAATAATTCATAATCCATGTCGTATACATGATCTAATCAAACAATATAGCTTATTTTAATGTCCAACAAACAACAAAGATATGATCAATCGAGACGATCAATGGAGAAAGCAAGAACGGAGAAGAAGTAGACATATATATTGTTCTCTTCTTTCATGTTGTCAATGGTTTTAGATTCACCAAAGAGGTTAATGATGTTATGTTATGGTGCCCTAATTAAGAAGCTTTTCAAGCAAAGATTAACCAACTTTGGCTTACTAGCAAGAAAATATACCTAAATACAAGCATGGAAAAGCAACATTTAATTTCATCACAGACATCAAATTATGCTGCAATCACATATTGACATATTACATTAGCATAGTACACATAAAATAAGATTACATATTGAACAAATGAAAAGTGACGCATCTAACACATCAACGTGTGAGTTAGGTTATTTATGTGAATATACAAAATTATTTTATGAAAATAAGTGATTAGCCACTAATCACTATGACATACGTGAACTAGATCTAGGCTGGAAAGTTAGTTTGTCTTCAGTGGTCTGATCGTTCTACTTAACATCTCTTATCTCAGTGCAACTCTTACTCGTGACAAAAAGTATGGTGATGACCAAATTTCTTTATTTAATTTTTGAAAGGTGAGTATTTTTATAATTAATTAAAGGGTTAATTAATTAATTAATTGGCAATTACATGTTTGAATTCCTAAAATCGGCCATTAAATACTTTCCTTTTGAAACATTATGTCATTCAGAACTCATGGGAGATGTTTGTTGAGAGAGAACAAGCATAGAAAGGGTGAGACTTTGCCAAAGATTAAAATTTTTGTGTGGAATGTCTTTAGCAAGTTAAATCTTCTCTGTGTTATGATGAAGGTTTTCAAGTAAATCAAGAGTTTTAACGTTAATGACCAATTTATGTTTTTGTGTTACGCTAAACAAGTTAGATCAGTAGACTTTGGGGATTGAAAGTCTAGAAATTCATATATCTATAAGAGGTAAATTTCAATTCTATTCTAACTTTCATCTTTATATTTGGATATGAGTTTGTGGACTAAGAATTTGGTTATTAAAGTTTAGAAATTTATGAATTAAAGGTCATAGTGTTGCACAAAATCAAGTTAAGATATGTTCTGAGTTGAATTTTTAAACATTAAAGTCGGATAATCTGAGAAAAGACATAGTTTTTTTAAAGTTCCAAGAAGGTTTTTCGATGTTGTGGTCACATGGAACGTAGGCTTAAGTGACCAGCCGATCAGCTGGTCGTGCACAATTAACAAACCATTAGTCTAACATCTAGCCATGAAAAATGAATCGCTCGGTGCAGGTGATTGGACCAGCAAACACAAGATTTTTCTGGTCAAGCGGTTTCGTTGTCCTAATAGTTCTTCACCTCGACTACGATGTGTTTTTTAGTCAATTTTTTGTGGAATTGTTTCATGAAGTTTGGAGTTGGTTCCTATCTTAGTTATGGGTATCAACTAACTTTTTGAAAGTCTTGAAAGCCTATTGATGCCTGTATGTATGATTAGGTGGTTGAGATAAACTATCTTGGACATTCCAAATTTTGGACACTTGATCTCGATATTTATGATTACTCCATTTGAGTTAGGAGTTTATTTATTGTATTTATTAGTATATACATTGTTTTGTAAAACCTATTTTAAGAAAAGTTCTCCTACTTTAGTTATGTGACATGTCTTTTTATCACAATAGTTTTATATTATATGTATGTTTTCACTGCCATGATTTAATGAGCATGCATATTTTATATTTTAAATTACTTATCAACTCAGTCATGTGAACTGTTAGAATTCGGTGTGACCCGAGTTCTAGTTGGATTGGGACGGGCCCATATTCAATATTAGAGTTTTATATTTTCTTTATATATTGATGTTTGAGTCGCAAAACTCTTTATACTTTGATTTCTGATTAGTGAATTTCTTTATGCCCGTGGTTTTTCCCCGTAAGGATTTTTCACGTAAATCTTGGTGTCCCTGTTTCTATAGTTTTCTTTTTTTATTTCACATTAGATTCTCTACAATTGGTATAAAAAATTGGTTGATGTTCTCCATACCAATTTTCAACAATTGATATCAAAGTAGGTTAAGAGTTTCAGTACTCTGATCGAAACGGAATTTGGGTTTGCAATTTTTGTTGAAAAATTGTAATTTAAAAAAGAAATAAAAAAGGGGAAAAGTTTACTTTCCCTATTCCAACGTCACCTTCATCACTAAAAGGGAAAATTTTTCCTTGTCTCTACCATCTTCAATAGAGTGAAGAAATTTGTTCATCTGTCGTCCGTTGTCATCCGTCACCAAAGAACAGAGCAGCGAAAAAGATACTATGCCATCGGTCGAGTGCCACAATAGGCCAATGACTAGGAGTGGAACCTCCCGCTATCGCACGTCGACTGACTGTCCAAGCACCGATCGTCGCAAACCCACCATTCGCCAGTCCTACAGTCACTGCCTCATCGTTCGCCACAAGAAGTGTTTGCTGCATCATCTGGTCTGATCTCCTCCCTGGTCAAACAGTGACAGAGTTTACATTAATAACATTTTTAATGTAATTAATTGTACATTCCTTGTATGGTACATTCCTTGTATTGTAATATCCCGAAAGTGTATTTCCCTTTTTGATGATGTAATAGCTCTGGATAATTTTAATATATGAATATTGCGTCAAATTATGCAACGATAAGCGTAAGTTGTGCATGGAAAGTAGAAGGATGATGTTGGAAAATTTAACCTAAGTATGAAAAACTTAGGAAAAATATGTGTTACGGAGTTTCAGACTCATGCGGATGGGGCGGACGAAAGAATTCACGTCCGCATTGAATCTGTACAATTTCTAGGACAATTCGGATGACTTGCGGACGAAGCGATTCGTGTTCGCAATGAATTTGTACAAATATGGGACAATTTGGACGACTTGCGGCCGAAGCGAACGAAGAGATTCACGTCCGCAATGAATATGTACAAATCTGAGACAATTCAGACGATGCTTGCAGACGACAAATCACGTCCGCAAGACACCTGTGGACGGTACGGACAAAGGCTAGGGATGCATTTTCTCGTCCCAAATCAAATCTCGGATGGTGCGGACGATGACTGCAGAAGACTCGACTCGTCCGCAAGGTCAGGAATTTCCGAGAAAACCATTTTTAAATCGTCTCTCTCTTCCGATTTCTTGTTGAAATCAACAAGGAATCCCGTCCATTCTACTCCCTGCACTGTCCAGCTTGTTTCTGAGATTTTGGAAGCTTTTCCACATGGAGCCCTCCCATTGGGCCACTTCCTTCTTGATTGGAGCAACGTGCAGCCTTTATCCCTGCAACGTATCTATTCCCTGCCAACTTCTCCCTCTCCATCTCATCTATAAGTGGTAAGGGTTCCCCTGTAAACTTTAGTCCGGAAATTTTGAAGTGTGAGGAGTCACCTTTCTGAGAAGTGAAGTTGTGAACTGCTGAGAAGTAAAGTTGTGAACTACTTAGGATTGGATTTTCACGATGAAGATTCCAGGGTAAGGTTTGAATTTGGAATTCATGATTTAGGCTTAATTGGGATCTTCTACTGTTAAGGGTGCATTTATTTGGAGTGTGAGATTTAAATTCTAATGTCATTATTGTTTAGGAATCGTTGGGAGTTGGGAAAATCTTGGAAAGACATTGTTGCTGTGTTGTTGATTTCGCCATTATTTCATCGTGTTAAACTGTAGGAAAGCTTGAGGTAAGAATTGGAATGTTGTTTTGGCCAATGGATGGCCCTACATTATGGGTATTGAATGATTTCATATGTTGTGAGATGTTTGGTGGATGACAATTATGTTAAATTGCTTGGATTCTGAATCTGTTACTTTTAGTTGTGCCATCAACTCTTGAATTCTAAACCTGTTTGTTCTACCCGTAAGGGCACTACTTGAATATTGTATTAGACATGAGTGTATCATTAAGTAGGACTATCGGTTGCTGGAAATTAACGCCAAGTTTGTTAACTTGTTAGATTCTACATCTTGTCATTTATGGGTTGATAGTATGCATGATACTCTAAAGGATGATATAGTTGGATTGATAATTGTTGCTGTTATTGGGTGGTAAAAAGCATGATGTTTGGTTTGCTTTAATCCCATAGTTGAAGTTCCTGCAAGTATTATTGTTTCAAACATGGATCTAGCATAAACGCCATTAAGTATGGACTATGAGTAACATAACGGTTGTCCCCTCATGTTTAGTATCACTGAATTGTAAGCATGACTAGTACTTGATTATTCGAGTTAAATGGGGATTTGAGTATGGTTGTGGGAAGTTAAACTTGGTAAATGGATTTAGAGTTATCGCTCTGCTCATGACTACTAAACAATTTGTAATTGACAACTGACATTGCTCTATATATGTATAAAAGTGAAAATGCCTAAGTTAGTTTCAATTGTTAGCTAATGTTGTGTTTTCTTTTGCGCACTCCTGATTTGATGCTCTCTTGCACGTTATTTTTATGATTTATTTTTTGGCATTCATGCATCATTATAGGGCTTATGAAAATTGTTCACATTATGTATGTCATCCTAATATACGTAAATAGGCACGTGGGGGTTCGGGTGAATTGTGACTTTCCATACGGTAGATTCCTCCGACGTAGGGAGTGGTAGGTTTAGAAGTTAGCTACGTGGATTCTAGGGTTCATAATTACCTCGTTCTGAAACCCCCAACGTCTTCAACCAAAGTGAGGATACCTGCTTGTGGTAACACCCCCGATGGATGTGACTGGTTATGCCACATGACTCTAGGGAGTATTCCACCTTAACCTCCAGAAGAGAAATGGTTCTCTTCTGTAATGCATTGTATGTTCATGCATCATTTGCATTGCATTAATTCTGATTCTTGCTGGGCGTTAGGCTCATTGTTTTCCCCGTAATGTAGGTGATGATTTTAATGAAGAATTTATACCAATTGAGGAAGAGGCGTTTCAGGATGACCCCTCGTGTTATCAGCTGATTTGACCTGCTAGGTGTGGCTCGTGTGAATTGGGGAGTGTTAGTATTTTGATATTGGTATTTTGATAAAAGAATGGTATTTTGGTAATTTGACATCGTAGTGGTATTCTGTTAAGTTATTGGAACTATGTTTTGAACTTATGAACTATTCTGCATTTTTACTCTGATATAAATGAATTTCGAATAAATTAATCGAAAAATTTTTATGACGTATTTCTAAAAAAAAAAAAAAAAGTTTTTAAAATCAACCGGGCGTTACATATACGGTAGAAGTTTTTATCCTTCTAGGTATACATATACCTCTGAAATGCATTGTAAAAGTTTGAGTTTTTATATTACAAAAAGGAAAAACTACAGACAATACTTTTTCTTTCTTTCTCTCCCGTAGAAATTCTGCATTTCTCAACTATTTCATCACACACGGACACACCCTTGAGTCATACCATAGCACTTTGAGTTCGCCAATGGCTACTCCGAATGCTTGGAAATTTTACATCTACCCTTTTCTTTATTTTACTCCATTTTTTCTCAAAATTATCAATTAACATGGAGCTTTTTTCTCACATCTCTCTCTATTCATCTCTGTCTGCAAAGCAATTGCAAAACCGATAAAGGTTGTTTCATCTTCCATTGTTAGTTCTAGCCGTTAACCAATCAAAATCGATTTAATAACCTTAAACACCATGGAAAGAGTTTTGTTTCACTCACAAATTTGTCTTATTTACCATTACCAAGACAATTATCAAGGGAATGCTTTGGTTGTACGAAGTATTAATGTTTTGGATAAATTTCAATTTTAACCCTATCGTATGAGTTCACACGTATCAAAAACAACTTAAAGTATGTTTATGGATAAATTAAACCTTATTTGTTCACTTTACAACTTGGACATAATTTGATGAGATGGTATCGTCTATTATTTGTATTCAAAACAATTTATTGGAAAACAACATCAAAAGTATAAGTCCCAAAAAAAGGAAATCTCAAAATATAAGGGAATATGCAACTAATTAGGTGATATTTCTTTCTATGCTCGTCAAAACCATTAAGACAATTAAAAATTGCTTTAATCCCAAAATTATTTTAAAAAATAAAAAATCTATATATATATTAAGGCTGTGAATTTTTTCAAATGTTCAGAGAGATGGCCGGGAAAAATATCATTTTGAATTTTTTCATTTATGCAGTCCTCATTTATGGTGTCATCGGAGAGAGGGACATTCTACCGGAAAGAACCTCGTCGGAGCAACTCAAAGCTAAACACAAACTGCTGGTGAAAACAATCACGGTAAACCAACGAAAGTTTGCTTAAAATTGCGTTTTTGTTTTATTTTTTTTACATTTTTAAATAATTTGAATAAACTTTTTTTTTTCTGTTTTTCGCAGACCTAATATGACTGCATTGATTTCTTTGAGCAACCGGCGTTCGACCACCCCTTGTTGAAGAACCATGACTATCATTTTGATGTAAAATTAAAAATAAAGTACAAATTAGATTTTAATCTTTAAGAGTTTGTTCAACTTTATTTTATTTTTTTAATAAAATAAACCATAGGAGATTTACTCAACTTAAACACCATGTACCTCTTTTTTCTAACAAAATTAACTTTATACTTTACACTGTAGACAAAATGAACCTTGAACTGATTTTTTTTTTTGCCCGGTTTATTTTCATTTTAGATTTTTTTAGTTTAAACTTGAGTTGGTTTGGACTCGATTTGGGTCTGTTTTAGTTGGTTTAGACTCTGTTTAGGCATGTTTGGTCAGTTTTGTTTGGCTTTTATTAATTTTTTAAAAAAAATATACATATAAATATTATAATATCTATTCGGTTTGGTTCCGATCAAAGTGAAGTGAGCAGAAACTAATTTGTTCACAGTACAAAGTTTGATGGTTATTTTGTTCAAAAAAAAGTGTAGAGTTTAAGTTAAACGAATCTTAAAATTCATGGTTTGAGTTTAACGGATTTCGAAGTTCTAGATTTATTTCATACTCTACCAAAAACTTAATGAACATGAAACTGAAAACAAAACACATTACATTAGCATGTAAAGAAAATGGTTTTGGTCTATCATTTTTGAGGTTCAATAACTCTTTTTGAAAGTAGTTTTCCAAATGAAAAGTGACTAAATTTTGAGCACAGATGAAACCAAGTTTCAGCCCGAACAAGATTCCAAACACATAAAAGGGCAAAACGAGAGACAAATTCAAATTGAAGAGAGTAGGATGTCCAAGAAGAACAGTTCCAATTCGAAGAAGAACGAGAGAAAATCTTAAAGAAAAGTCTTCTCACCTCGATTCTCAAACTAATGATGACTTATACGTAAGTTGTCGTTTTGATTTCTCTGTTAATATGCATAGATAATTATGAACAAATGAATTGAGAAATTATTATAATATATTAACTAATTTATGTATTTGTTTATAAAAATCAGTATGCCGGAACGGCAACAAAAGATGGGATTGGCAAAATCTATGGAACTTCAGCAACTATGAGCATAGAAAACCCTAGTCTTTATGATGTTAATCAATATAGTTCCAGTGTCATTTCAATCGGAGGTGGCTACGAGTTTCTTCAGGCTGGATGGACGGTTAGTATTTTCATTTTTTCATATAATTATTTTGTATTTAAAAAATGCTTATTTTTTATTAATATAAAATAATGATTTTAAGGTTTTAATATGAAAATTTTAAAATTACAATTAAAAAAAGAATAATATTATGTTGATCCTCTAATTTATACACTAATCTCATACTCTAATATGACACTTATTTGTCATTTATAGATTGATTTATGTAATATATTATTTTAAATATTTTTTTATAATAATTTGTATCAATGAGAGAATGATACATAAATATCACGTTAGAGTGTAAGATTAGAATATAAAATTAAAGTGTCAACATTACATTACTCATTAAAAATAAAAAAACAATCACTAAATCAAATATGTTGTATAATTAGATTTAGATATTATAGATAGTGATAATATTAATATGATTGTTTTAAAAAAAATTTAGGTTAATCCGCACTTGTATGGAGATCATAATACTCGATTCCACATTTGGACGCAGGTAAGTCTTTTTTTTCTAATACTTGTTGAACATGCTTACTAAGACGCAACACTAAGATAATCATTAATTTTGAATATGAATTTACTAATATAGAACATGTATTGGTTTCAGGTTGCTAGTGCATCTTGCTATAATACTAAATGCCCTGGATTTGTTATCTTAAATACTGATTATCCCCTCGATGTGATTCTTCTTAATGCTAATACTAAAGATGGACCTAGAAAAGAAATGAGAGTCCTCATCTATCAGGTAATTATTTTCATATTACACTAAAACATAAAATAACACAACTCGTCCAACAAATCAACGTGTGATTATTAGGAGAGGGAAAATGGAAATTGGTGGCTAGTGGGAAATGACAACCAGCAGATCAGATTTTGGCCGAAACGCTTGTTTAGTATGTTGTCAAATGGAGCGAATAAAGCTTATTACGGAGGAGTTGTTGCAGTACCGCCGGGAGACACGAATTTTGCTCAAATGGGAAGAGGAGGTCGTCCAGAAAATTTTGATACTAAGCGAAATGCATTCAGTAGACACATAACAATAGTGAATCAAGATGGTAACGAGGAGTATGCAGCTTCCAAATCTGATATTTTGGAATCCATGAATAAGCGATATGTCGCTCGAAATCTTCATATGCATTGGTACAACTGTCACGACCCAAAGGGGGGCCCAACAGAACCGCCGGGTCAGGCGACCCGATTCTCNTTACACGTGGAATTTTAAAAATCATTTTTAAAATCTGGGATTTTACAACAACTGTAATAAGTATTGGGCTTCTACCATACTCTTTGGAGGTCAATAAATCTAAATAACTACTTATTATGTAACTGAATTATACATACAATTTTAAATAAAGTGTTCTCTTATTTCCCTATGTTACATGCAAAAAACTAGAAATTATATTCGAACAATTCTCATTTATACTCTAAGAATTCATAATCCACGTCGTATACATGATCTAATAAAAAAATATAGCTTATTTTATTGTCCAACAAACAACAAAAATATGATCAAACGTGACGATGATGTTAATAGCTTATTTCTATAATGTTTTCGATGGTTAATGATGTTTTATTATGGTTCCCTAATTAAGAAGCTTTTCAAGCAAATATTAACCAGCTTTTAATTACTCGCAAGAAAATGTACCTACATACAAGCATGGAAAAGCAATGTTTAATTTCATTACAGCCATCAAATTATACAGCGATCGCATATTGACATATTACATTAACATATTACGCATAAAATAGCATTACATGTTGAACACATGAAAAAGTGAAGCATCTAACATCATCGTGTGAGCTAAATTGCTTGTATAGTCAATTTTTCATGAGATTGTTTTGTAAAGTCCCAAGTTGACTCACATCTTAGTTATGGGTTCCAACAAATTTTTTTGAAGTCTTTAAAGGCTATTGATGCTTGTATGTATGATTAGGTACTCGAGATAAACTATTTTTGCGAAAGTAAACATTCTGTCTGATATCTTTCTGTGTACATGTTTGATTTGATGTATTTATTGTGTAGATTCCAAGCCAGGATTGCTATTCATTTCCTTCCATATTTTACGTCCATCCATCTGCATTTCATACGTTGGCAAAAGAGCCAATTTCAAAAAAGAGAAATCTAATTAAAACAGTATCAAAATATTTATTGTTTAGCATTTATGTAAATGATGATGAGGGTTGTTTATATAATACATATTGGTAACATCTTCAACCCATAATTTTTCTTTGATTTTTACAAAGCCTAGGATGAGTAGTGCTTCTTGGCCTCCTTACCCTCCTTGTGCAAGTGGAACTTGTACAGACGCTATTTGCTGTGGCCTAGGTCTCTCTCTCTCTCCCTTCCTCTCTCTCTCTCTCTATCTCTATCTCTATGCTATCTGATGTATAAAATGAAACAAACGCAGGTCGTAAGTTCAGGTGGCCGGAGTTGATGGGGAAGAAGGCAGGAGAGGCAAAGGCAGTGATAGAGCGTGAGAATCCATCTGTGAAAGTGGTCATCTTGGAACAAGGAAGGGCCGGCACTCTCGACTTCTGCTGCAACCGAGTATGGCTTCGTGTCACTAACGATGGCGATGTGATCGGAGCCCCCATTGTTGGTTGATTAATTCATAAGATTTTTCTAGATTATTTTCTAAAAAATAAGTTTTAAACAGTGTGAGTTTTTTGTTGATTGTCTGGATAGACAAATGATCTTCTTCAAGTTTCAAACTTCCAATGTGTTATGCTAGTTCAAAGTAAATTTAGAAAATTGTGCGAAATAAAAAGGAAATTTTTTGGGGGAAATTAACACCGTAGACCCTATAGTTTACTATTAATGACAAGTCAAACCTTGAAGAAATTTTGCTAACAATTAAAATCATGTACTATAAAAAATTCTCGCCGGCGACCTCGCAATCACGTTTCTCATTCAAATCCATTGACGTGAATGCCTCCATTTTGTTGGCGCCAAGAGCCGTTGAACGGAGACGAATAACATCACTTTACACTTCAACAAACGTAAGGATAGATATCGAAAATTTGAGTTGGTCGGAGGAAGACGAAATTTCTCTTGGCAATAGCTAGGGTAAGGGACGCCCTTCGCGATTATGTAGGCAGATTTGCGTCCATCGATAGGAGAAACACTGTCGTTTAGCTTTCAGAGAAGGACCCTCGGTCAAAAGCGGGCATCCCTCATATTAAGAAGGTGTCCATTATGGCCTAAACGACGCTGTCTTAAGACAAGAGACGTCCATTGTGAGGCTAGCGACGTCCATAATTGGCATAATAACGTCGTCTTGGGACAAGGGACGTCTGTTATGGACGAGAGACGTCCGAAATAGGTCAAGTGACGTCCGTCTTAAATGAGGGAATTCGCGTCTTTTAAAAACACGTGTGCTTTGCATGTGGCCCTTCAAAGTTAAAGAACTTTGAGTCTATCTAGACCGCCCATTCCGATCCAAGGACGTCCCTTGCTCGATCCAACGGCCATGGAATGTCGTCCGCCATCGCCTTTGGAAAATGGTAGATTCAATCTTGGCTGTCAATCCCTATAAGGGACGTCCCTCTCTCGATCCAACGTCCAGAACCATCGTCCACCATCGCCTTTAGAAAATGACAGATTCAATCTTGGTCGTCAATCCCTATAAGGGACGTCCCTCTCTCAATCCAACGGCCATGGACATTCATTTGCCATCGCCTTTGGAAAATAGCAGATTCAATCATGGCTGTTAATTCCAACCTGGGGACATCCTTCCTCGATCCAACGGCCAATGAAAATCATCCGCCATCGCCTGATAATCGTTCCAACGACCATCCGTCTTCCAACAGGCAGGAGGGACATCCCTGGTCCTTCGTCTCCATTCAACGGTTCTTGGCGTCAACAAAACCGAGGTGTTAAAGTCGAAGGATTTGGACGGGAAACGTGACTGCGAGTAAGGGTGTGCGTGGTCATGTTCGGTTCGATTTCGATGTGGAACCGAACCGAACCGGTTGGTTTCGGTTTTGTAATTCAAAACCGAAACCGGTTGTATGGAGAACTGGAACCGAACTGTTCGGTTTCAGTTTTGGTTCGGTTCCGGTTTCCCCTCATTTATTTATTTTTTTCAAATATTATAATAAAATTGTATAAAAATTAAAAATGAAAAAAAAAACACATAATTAATTACACTATCCACTCATGGCCCTATAAATAAAACAACCCTAAATAAACTAACAAATATATAAAATGAAAAAACAAGTATAAAAACCAAAAAATTTGAAGCTACAAAACCAAAAAAAAATGCAATAGTACGTATGTAAATGCAATACCAAGCTGAAATCAAAACAACAGTAGTCAGTTTAACAATACCAAGCAGAATCAGAACAACAATAGTTAGTTTAACAACAATACCAAGCAGAATGAGAACAACAATAGTTAGTTTAACAATAATCAGAATAATAATAGAATTAGAATCGAATACTACGAATGTAAATGCAAATGCAAATGGTTAACTTCTCGAATGTATGAAATTTCAGGAGAAAACCTAGTTTAGATAGCTCAAATGGTCATAATTTAAGAAATTACAGCAATCAACATCATGAAATTACCAAGCTGTGAGTGTACGAAATAGAGCAGCGAACTGCAAAGTAGAGCAGTGAGCCAGTGACCGACTGTGTGTTTGCGAACTGCGAAGTAGGGCAGCGAGCCAGCGACCGACTGTGAACTGTGAAGACTGAAGTGTTTGTCTTCTACAATCTGCACTTGCAGATTTAAGCGGAAACTGAACTGAAGACGAACTGAGGCGAAGATGAAGATGAACTGGCGATTTCAGGAGACGGGAGCAGATCGGGATCAGGAGTGGAGAGTCGGGAGCGTCAGGAGAGTCTGCAGCTTAACAAAATTGGTGTCCCAAGTCTGGAAAGGAAGAAGCCCTAATTACTTGCGACGGTTCGGTTCCGATTTTTCAATTATGAGAATCTGGAACCGAAAATCGAATCGAGAATTTCGGTTCTTCCTAAAAAGACCCGAAATTTGGTTATTATATGTGCAAAACTAAACTGAACTGAACTGACCTGAAACTACCGGTCCAGTTCGGTTCTTCGATTCTGGTTCGGTATGCAACACCCCTAACTGCGAGGTCGCCGACAAGAATTTTCTATAGTTCAAGATTTTAGTTGTTAGCAAAATTTCTTTAGGGTTTGACTTATCATTGATTGTAAACTATAGAGTTTGTAGTGTTAATTTTCCTTTTTTTTAATTGGGTACTGTTTCCATTTGTATTTTAAATATTAATTTTTTTAAAGATGAGTCAAAATCATATTATAGCGTAGATGAAATTGAATTTAATTTTTTTTCCAATTTATTAAATTCAAATTCATTATATTTTTGTTGGTCTAGTCGCATTTAATAATTTGATGCTGGGGAAGGCGACAAATGTCGTCGCTGTTAGCCTAATATACATTAGATTATTTGTTTTGATGATTACTGCATTGAAAATACCCTTAATATGAAAATTAATGTTGACTAGTATGTTTTCCTCAATCCATGTAGCTTATAGATTGATAATTGAGACTTAAAATATTCAAGAAGTGCAAAATACGGAGTATAGGTCGACTTTGGATCGAAGGGTGGTCGACCATATAGGATATAGAAGTGCCAGAGCAAGGAAGCGGTCAACCAGTTCTGAGGAATGGTCAACGGGAAATCAGACAGTGTGCTCTGCAATTTACAAAAGGTGGGAAGTGGCTGACCGAAGAAAAAGTGGTCGACCGGAAATTGGACATAGTTGAGCAAAGTCTGGGATGTGAAAAGTGGTTGACCGGGGCTGACAAAGTGGTCGATTGAATCGACATGATTTCTCAATGGTAACATTTCAACAGTCAGGAGGCAGTCGACTGAACAAATGGTGGTCGACCAGTCGTTTTCTCTTTTATATATTGAAGCACTCCCAATTGAAATCGAACCAATAGAGAAACGTACTGAAATGATATCGAAATCATTTCTCGATTTCTCTCAATATCTGAGTGCTAGGTCTAACTCTCTCAATCATCAACTTGAGATTTCATATCTTTTAGAGTTAGGTTTTCTAAATTGTAATATTTGCATTTCCACTATTTGTACTTAAACGGCGATCAAAAGGGTAACGTCATGCAACAATCAACAAAGGGTAGACTGACGCCCATGAAGATCAATTAAAGAGTGACACCCTCGGAATAGTCCAGTGTAAGGTTTGATTGGCACCCGTGAAGCCAATCATCACTAACATGGGAGGTTATTAGATTAAGGATCTCCAAGTAAAAAACTTAGAGCGCGGAAGTTGGAGGATTTGCCGAACCACGTGAACAAACTAATGTCGTTTCTCTATCCCTAATCTCTTTATATTTGCTATTGAGTGTATGTATTGTTTATATTAAATCACTTAGGGATTGAATAACTAATATCGCACGAAAAATATGTCATGGTGGACGTTCTTACCATGGCACTTTGAGTTTGCAGTGGCTACTCCAACTGCTTGGAAATTTTACATCAACCATTTTCTTCATTTTACTCCATTATCTCAAAATTATCAATTAACATGGAACTTTTTTTCACACCTCTCTCTCTATTCTTCTCTTGTCTGCAAAGCAACTGCAAAAGCGATAAAGGTTGTTTCATCTTCCATTGTTAGTTCTAGCTGTTAACCAATCAAAACCGTCTTAGTAGAACAATGTACACCATGGAAAGAGTTTAGTTTCACTCACAAATCTGTCTTATTTGGCATTACCAAGAACATCATTGGAAGAAAAAATTGCATAAATCTTTTTCCCCGATGCTTTGGTTGTACCAAGTATTAATATTTTTGGTCAATTTCAATTTTAACCCTATCATATGAGTTAACGTATCGAAAACAACTTAACGTATGTTTATGGATAGATTAAACCTTAACGTATTAACTTTGAGAAATTTATACCCAAGTGTTAAATTTATTGTCCAATTAGACACATGCTCGGCAATTTCCTTCCTCTAAAACACTCCTCAAACACTTTTACTAAAAAAAATCATCGAAATCATTCTCCTCTTCTCTGAAAAAACTCTCATCACCTATAACTCCGCCGTTGATGAGAGTTTTTTCAAAGAAAGAAGATTGATTTCAACCACTTTTTTTTAGTCTAAGTGTTTGAGGAGTGTTTGACGTGTCGTGTGTCAAATTTAATAGAAAATTTAACGCCGGGCGTAAATTATTCACAATTGATACGCTATGATCTAATTTGTACAAAAATATATGTTAATGTGTTACTGATATATCATTTCGTACGATAGGATTAAAATTACTCTTTACGCTAAAATTCTTCAAAAAATGTAAATAAGATTTAAAACGTAAATCGTATGTAATGAGATAATTCTTCATGTAAAATTTACTTTACAACTCAGACATAATTTGATGAGACGATATCGTTAGGAGTGGGCAAATCGGTTCTCGGTTCCGGTTCCGGACCTCTTGGAACCAACCATTCAGTTCTCGGTGGTCGGTTCCGAGAGTAAGGAATCAGAACCAGAATCGCATGGAATGGAACCCAGAACCAGAACAGCGGCTCGGTTCTAGTTCGGTTCTGGTCGGTTCCGGTTCCCAACTTGAAATGCAAACATCTAATTATTCTTCTAGCAAGTTATGAAAATGCAAAATGTAAACATTGAAATGCAAATTCTTCCAGCAATTTGAAATGCAAAATCTGGATAGAAACTATCAAACATTGAAACATTCCAAACATTGAAACATTGAAACAATCAATCAATCAAACATTCCAGAAATTGAAATCCTTCTTTTTGCTTTTCCAGTTCCAGCTTCCGATAAACACAGAAACACCATGGCCTATTTCTGTGCAAGACAAGCAATTAGCAATTGATCAATGCAATCAAACCCTTCGTCGATCTTAATGGTTTATTCCCATTTTTACTTTGAAAAAAACAATCAAACCCTTCGTCCCATTTTTACTCTGGAAAAAACAATGAAACATTCATATAACAGAATATGAACTCAAAAACAGAAGAACTCCTAAATCAAAGCCTTCTTGGCTAAATCAAAAACCTTAAATCGCAAACCCTAAATCGAAGCATAAATCAAAAATAGAAGACAAACAGAAAATAAACAATCTACAAACCCTAAAACCTACTACCTGATGAACTCAAAAACAGAAGATAAACAATCTGCAAACCCTAAATCGAAGCATAAATCAAAAATAGAAGAACTCTTAAATCAAAGTCTCGGTCAAAATCGCAAACCTTAAATCGCAAACCCTAAATCCAGAAGCAACGATTTTTAACTAGAAGTACCCTCAGAATCAGGGGAGCAATTTGTTGGTTCGTCTTCACGAATTCACCTTCGCGCCTCTCGGTTCTAGGTTCACAACTGCTGGTTCGCAGCTTCGTCTTCTTGTCTTCTCACTCGTACCCTCAGAATCAGCTGAGGTGCAACGATTTAGCAGCTTCCAGGTTCACTGATTCGTCTTCTCGGCTCTCGCCTCTCGGTTCCAAGGTTGAAGCTGCTGGGAGTCCCTGTTTCATTTTGTATAAAATTTTGGTTCTCTCGGTTCTAGGTGTATGGAACCGAGAACCGAACCGCAAATAGAACAAAAAATCGAAAACCAAACCATTTATGAATGTAGGAACCAAGAACCGGAACCGACCTAGAACCAAGCTGCGGTTCCAGGTCGATTCTCAGTTCTGGTCAGTTCTTGCCCACCCCTAGGTATCGTCTATTATTTGTTTTCAAAAGAGACTAATTAGAAAACAACATAAAAAGTATCAAGTCCCAAAAAAGGAAATCTCAAAATATAAGGCAATATGCAACTAATTAGGTGAAAGTTCTTTTTATGAGGGGTCAAAAGTATTAAGATAATTAAAATTGTTTTAATCCCAAAATTATTTTAACAAATTATAAACCTATATTAAGGCTGTGGATTTTTCAAATGTCAAGAGAGATGGCAGGGAAAAATATCATTTTGAATTTCTTCATTTATGCAGTTCTCATTTATGGTGTCATCAGAGAGAGGAACATTCCGCCGGAGAAAACCCCGTCGGAGCAACTCAAAGCTAAACACAAACTGCCGATGAAAACAATCACGGTAAACCAACGAAAGTTTGCTTTAAATTACGTTTTTTATTTTATTTTTTACATTTTTCAATAATTTGAATAAAATTTTTCTTCTTTCTTTGTAGACCGAACATGGAGATGTATATGACTGCATTGATTTCTTTGAGCAGCCGGCGTTCGACCATCCCTTGTTGAAGAACCATGACTATCATTTCGATGTAAGCCTTCTCCTAATAAATAAATTTAAAGATAAAGTACAAATCAAATTTTGAACTTTAAGAGTTCATTCAACTTAAATTTTAATTTTTTTAATAAATAAACCACAATAGATTTATTCAACTTAAACCCCTTGAACTTTTTTTAACAAATTTAGCTTTAAACTTTACACTGCAAACAAAATGAATCTTGAATTGATTTTTTTGCTTGGTTTATTTCCAGCTTAGTTTTCGTTTGACATTTTTTTTAGTTTAGACTTGACTTGAGTGAGTTTGGAGTCAATTTGGATATGTTTTAGTTGGATTTATTTTATAATATTATAAATATTATAATATCAGTTTAGTTTAGTTCTAACCAAAGTAAAATGAGCAGGAACTAATTTGTTCACAGTACAAAGTTTGATGATTATTTTGTTCGAAAAAAATGTAAGACTTAAGTTTAACAAATCTCAAAATTTGAAATTCATTTTGTTAAAAAACAGTTTAACTGATCCTAAAGTTTCAGATTTATTTCATATTCTTCCTAAAACTCAGCAACTCAATGAACATAAAACTGAAAACACAACACAGTAGCATGTTTTTAAAATAGTTTTTAAACAACAGTCACAAAACGATTAAGGAAAGGGTTTTAGTCTATCGTTTTTTAGTTTCAACAACTCTTTTTTATAGTAGTGCTCAAAATGAAAAGTGACTAAATTTTAAGCACAGATGAAGCCAAGTGACGTACCGAACAAGATTCCCAGCAGTGAGAAGGACAAAACGAGAGACAGATTTAAATTGAAGAGAGTAGGGTGTCCAAGAGGATCAGTTCCAATTTGAAGAACAACGAGAGTAAATTCCATTAAAGAAAAGCCTTCTCACCTCGATTCTCAGACTGATGATGTCTCCGAATCAACATACGTAAGTTGTCGTTTTTATTTTGCTCTTCTTTTTAATATATAAAACAATTTTACTTAATACAAAAGTAAATAAAACAATATTAAAATTCCAACTAATATTAAATTCTTCAATAAAAATATTAAATATAAATGCTCAAACCAATGATTGAATTGTTAATATGCTTTGATACTTATGAACAAATGAATTGAGAATTTGGTATAATATATTAACTAATTTGTGTATTTGTTTATAAAAATCAGTATGCTGGAACATCAACAAAAGATGGGATAGGCAAAATATATGGAGCTGTGGCAACTATGTGCATAGCAAATCCTAGTCTTTATGATGTTAATCAATATAGTTCCAGTATTATTTCTATCAGCGATGGCGACGAGTTTCTTCACGCAGGATGGACGGTTAGTATTTTAATTTTTTTATATAATTATTTGGTATTTAAAAAATGATTATTTTTTATTAATATTAAATAATAATTTTTAAGGTTTTAATATGAAAATTCTAAAATTACAATTAAAAAAATAATAATAATATTATGTTGAAACTCTAATTTATACTCTAATGTCATACTTATGTGTCATTTATAAATTAATTTATGTAATATATTATTTTAAATGTTTATACCATTTAGAGAATGATACGTAAATGATACGTAAATGTCACATCAAATTGTAAGATTAGAATATAAAATCAGAGTGTCAAGATTACATTATTCATTAAAAATAAATAAAAACAATCACTAAATGAAACATGTTTTATAATTAAGATTTAGAGATTATAGATAGTGCTAATACTTGGTAAAGATATTAATCATGATTGCTTTAAAAAAATTGTAGGTTAATCCGCAATTGCATGGAGATTATAATACCCGATTTTACATTTGGACGCAGGTAAGTCTTCTTTTTCTAATACTTGTCGAACATGCTTACTAAGACGAAACACTAAAATTACTATTAATTTTTATATTTTGAATAACAGTCATGTTATGTGCGCCCTCTAATTTTGAATATGAATTTACTAAAATAGAACATATACTGGTTTCAAGTTGCTAATGAATCTTGCTATAATACTAACTGCCCTGGATTTGTTATCGTAAATACCGATTATCCTCTTATTTTCCTAGGTTACATTAAAAAAACTAGAGATTTTATCGAACAATTCTCATTTATAGTCTAAGAATTCATAATCCATGTCGTATACAAGATCTAATCAAACAATATAGCTTATTTTAATGTCCAACAAACAACAAAAATATGATCAATCAAGACGATCAATGGAGAAAGCAAGAGCAGAGAAGAAGTAGACATGTATATTGTTCTCTTCTATTGCGTCGCCAATGGTTTAGATTCCCGTAGAGGTTAATGATGTTATATTATGGTTCCCTAATTAAGAAGCTTTTCAAGCAAATATTAACCAGCTTTTGCTTGCTCGCAATAAAGTGTACCTACATACAAGCATGGAAAAGCATCGTTTAATTTCATTACAGCCATCAAATTATACAGCAATCGCATATTGACATATTACATTAACATATTACACATAAAATAACATTACATGTTGAACACATGAAAAAATGCACGCATGTAACACATCAATGTGTGAGCTAAATTGCTTGTATATTGCGATTATCAAGAGAATGAATCTAGAAGTTGGTGTCTCAGAGTCGGTGAAGATAACATTCATATCAGATTTTGACCGAAACACTTGTTCAGTATGAAATAATCAGATTATTGGTGGTTCTTCCTTAAAAGACCTTAGGCTTCTACGACAAACTTTGGACGTTATTGAATCAAAATAATTACGTTTTATTACGTACGTCAACTATATACACATTTTTAAATAATTTTTTTCTTATTTTCCATTGTTAATTGCAAAAACTAAAGATTTTATTCGAAGTGATTAGCCACTAATCACTATGGCATACTTGCACTAGATCTTAGGCTGGACAGTTAGATTATCTTCGATGGTCAGATCGTTCTACTTACATCTCTTGTCTTAGTGCAACTCTTACTTATGACAGAGTGTGGTGATGGCCAAATTCCTTTATTTAATTTTTAAAATGTGAGTTTTTTTATTTAATTAAAGGATTAATTAATTAATTGGCAGTTACAAGTTTGAATTCCCAAATCGGGCATTAAATGCTTTCCTGCCATTCAGACTTTTTGGGAGACATTTGTTGAGCGACAACAGGCGTCGAAAGGGTGAGACTTTGCCGGAGATTAGGATTTTTGTGTGGAAAATCTTTGGTGAGTTAAATGTTGTTATATTTGACTCATTATTGGAAATATTTTTGCTTAGTCATGAGGCAGTTGATTTCCTTTGAGGAGTATAAGTGGTTACGGCATACTAGTGTGATGAGAATTTTTCATCTGTATGTTACTCTGTTATCGGAGATAGAAATAGAGGGAAACAGAGGGAAACAGAGAAGGAAGAAGTGAAGAAAGCTATAGGGAGATATTGAGAGTTCATCTTGTTGTACATCTCAAGTTAGTTGTTTTCATTAGTGATTGCTATACGTGAGAAACGTCTATGTAATTCTCTATTGTAATCTTGAAGTGAATATGAAAGAAGACAGATGCTTGCTCCCATGGACGTAAGACGATTTTGTCCGAACCACGTAAACTCTTGTGTTGTTTAGTTTTCTGCTTTACTACTTTCATTTGTCATTAACCTTTACAAAGTTAGACACAACAAATCTTCTGCATGATATGATGAAAGTTTTCATGTAAAATCAAGAGTTTTAACGTTAAGGATAGATTTATGTTTTTGTGTTACACCAAACAAGTTAGATCAATAGATTTTGGGGCTTGAAAGTCTGGAAATTCATATATCTACAAGATGTAAATTTCGATTCCATTCTAACTTTCATTTTTATATTTGGATATGAGTTTGTAGATTAAGAATTTGATCATTAAAGTTTAGAAATGTATGGATTAAAGGTCTTAGTGTTGCATGAAATCAAGTTGAGATATGTTATGAGTTAATTTTTAAACATTAGAAGTCGGATAATCAAAGTAAAGATGGAGTTTTTTGAAGTTCCGAAGAGGTTTTTCGATGTTGTGGTCACTTGGAGAGTAGGCTTAGGCAACCGGCCAATCGGCTATGGAACCAGACTAACAAACCATTAGTCCGAGCATCCAAACATGAAAAATGGATCGCTCTTATGTCAGTGCAGGTGATCGAACCAGCAACTGCAAGATTTTTCTGGTTGATCAGTTCAGTTGACTGGAAGGTTTTTCACGACTACTACGACGTGTTTTTGAGCCAATTTTTCTTGAGATTGTTTCGTAAAGTCTCAAATTTATTCATATCCTAATTATGGGTTTCAACAAACTTTTTGAAAGTCTTAAAAGCCTATTGATGCTGGTATGTATGATTAGGTGCTCAAGATAAACTATTTTGGACATTTTGGACACTCGATCTCGATATTTGGGATTATTTCATTCAATGTAAGGGTTTATTTATTATATTCATTAATACATACATTGTTTTGTAAAACTTATTTTGAGACGAGTTTTCCTACTTTAGTTATGTAACTTGTTTTTTTCACTTTAGTTTTATACAATATGAACATTTTCCATTGAGTTTAATCGACTTGCTCAAATGTTATCTCTTTCCTGTTTCCGTTACTTTCTATTTATAACATTTGAGTGTTTTGTGGTTAGATATAACTCTGGTTAGTTCTCTATTCTTGTTGGAATTTGCTAGTTTCAATTGTTCGTCGGAGTGAGGAACATTTCGCCGGAGAAAACCTCGCAGAAGCAAGTCAATGTTAGAGACAAAGTGCCAGGGAAGACAATAACGGCGAAGCAATCATAATTTGCTTAAAATTATAATAAACTATTTTATTTTTCTTTTTGAATTTAAAATAAATTCTTTTTCTTTGTTTGCAGACCGGGCATGGGGATGTATATACGACTGCATCGATTTCCATGGCAGCAAGGCAGCAAGCATTCAATCATCACTTGTTGAAGAAGATTGACTATCATTTTGATGCAAGCATTTTGTTACTGAAATATTCAATGAACAATGGCGTGTTTCTAAAAACTATTTTGTCAAACTGCAGTCAGAAAATGATTAAAAAAAGGGTTTTGATTTTTCATTTTTGGGTTTCATCTCTGGAAGTTGGTGGCTAGAAGTCGGAGAAGATAACATAAAGATCGGATTTTGGAAAAATACGTACTCAGTACGTTGTTGGAGGGAGCGGACAAGGCTTATTATGGTTTATTTTAATAAAATCTCCTCTTAGATTGATGGGTTAAATGCAAAAACTTAGGATTTTATTCTAACAAATCTAGTTTATAGTCTAAGAATTCACAATCCATCTTCTTTTCGGATCCAACAAGCAAAAAAGATACGATCAATCGACGATGGGATATACTGTTCTATTCTGTTCGGTCATGTCGCCGATGGGTTTGATTCATCGAGGAGGTTAATGATATTATGCTCCGGTGCGCTAAAAGATGGAATACGGCTTTGATTGAAGTAATCGTTGTTTAGCGTCTGAAACTTGGAATTCAATCGCTAATTAACACTAAACAAAGACATCCTCCCACAGTCGAATGTGTGTAAACTAAAAAAGGACCCCAAAATGAGTCGATTGAACTCGGTTCACACGACTAAGTAGATCCATTAATTTTTATGTCCTTACTTTAATAAAATATGTATAGTGAAAAACTATATACAATATAAAAATTCAAGGAGCCATAAAATAGATATATCATTTTATAGGAGACACATCACAAAATATTATTTTTAGAAAAATTTATGCAATGTTGTGCATAAAATTAAATCTCTACCTCAAAGTGGGTTTATCACTGCCTTAAGCCCAATTATCTGGAAAACCTAATTTTTAGAGTACACAAATTCAACTTTTAATTTTTAGTACATATCCAAAAATAGAATGGACAATTTTTGGTTTAAATTTTGATACATTAAAATCTTTAGTTTTCACTTAAAAATAATCTAAAATTAATTGGGTAGAAAATTCTCAAATTTTTTGCCCCAAAATTATGGCCTAAATAAGGTTGAACCGCAGCCCAAAACGGGGCTTAGACTATCACCCATAAAGGCCTAGACAATTGCTCATAGTGTTTTGGTTCGCAGCCCACATAGGGCCCTAGACCTTGGGTCACATGTTTGCTAGAGTAGCGGAGAAGGCGATGAAGTACGCAAGCAACTCCTCCTTTGGCTAAGACTCCTTGTCTCGGTCAGGCTCCCAATGGATCGAGGTCGGAGATGATTTGCGTTGCGGCTTAGTGTTTGCTAAGTCCCAATTTGACATCTTTTCCCGACACCATCCGGAAGTAACTAGTTGGATTCCTAAAATTCCAACGAAATAATCATTTTTCTCAAACCTAAGTCTCCAATTTCACAACCTAAGAAATATACTTTGATTAAGCATTGAGTTTCAAAAATTTTAAATCCAAACTTTGATTTTTATTTATACCACTACTAACATAGTCAAAAACTAAAATTTTTATCCAACACTTTCATTTAACAAATTCGATTTCTACATGGACTTCATAGATTCAGCGTTTAAGAGAGTCCAAGGTGAGGGATTTCGATGATTCAGCGATGCCTTAGTCTGGAACGAAATCGGTGAAGTTGTCCAAAACAAAGTCTGAGTTCTTAAGGTTATAAAATAAAATTCTCAATATCATTGTACCAAAATTTACTTATTAGTAGGGACCAATTGTCCAAAATCGGAAAACGAGTTGCCTACGGAGAGGATATTTATTGAGGAAAGCTTCCTTCCTTGATTTGGAACAAACTCACGAATTTAGAAAAGAAATTATTTCTTAAAATTCAACCCTAATTTGTCCCTCCCTATCACATGAGTTAACGTATCGAAAACAACTTAACATATGTTTATGGATAGATTAAACCTTCACGTATTAACTTTGAGAAATTTATACCTTAGTGTTTGTTAAGAAAAGTATAAATGATTAAATTATACTTCAACCCACAAGCTTAAGCTTTTGGGATTGTTGGTAATTTGTCAGTGTTAAATTTATTAACCAGTGCCAACACTCAAACACTTTCGCTAAAAAAAATCATCGAAATCACTCTCCTCTTCTTCGAAAAAACTCTCATCACCTATATAACTCGGCCGTTGATGAGAGTTTTTTCAAAGAAGAGAAGATTGATTTCAACAACTTTTTTTTTAGTCTTAGAGTTTCAGGAGTGTTTGACGTGTCGTGTGTCAAATTTCATAGAAAACTTAACGCCGGGCGTAAATTATTTCCAATTGATACGCTATGGTCTAATTTGTACAAAAATATATGTTAATGTGTTACTGATATATTATTTCATACGATAAGATTAAAATTACACTTTACTCTAAAATTCTTCGAACAATGTAAACAAGATTTAAGACGTAAATAGTATGTAATTAGATAATTCTTCATGTAAAATATACTTTACAACTCGGACATAATTTGATGAGACGGTATCGTCTGTTATTTGTTTTCAAAAGAGACTAATTATAAAAAGCTTCCACTCCCAAGAAAGGAAATCTCAAAATATAAGGCGAAATTCTTTCCTGTTCGTCAAAAGCATTAAGATAATTAAAATTGCTTTAATCCCAAAATTATTTTAACAAATTAAAAAAAAATCTATATATATATTGAGGCTGTGGAATTTTCAAATGTTTAGAGAGATGGCAGGGAAAAATATCATTTTGAATTTCTTCATTTATGCAGTTCTCATTTATGGTGTCATCGGAGAGATGAACATTCCGCCGGTCGAAACCTCGTCGGAGCAACTCAAAGCTAAAGACAAATTGCCGGTGAAAACAATCACGGTAAACCAACAAAAATTTGCTTAAAATTACATTTTTATTTTATTTTTTACATTTTTAAATAATTTGAATAAACCTTTTTTTTTTCTGTCATGGTTGCCATGATCCCACATCGAAGTTGGATTGGTTGTGGGCTAATATATAAGTGGGTATCTCCCTTGCCTGTATGACGCGTTTTGGGTTGGGAAAATGGGATCCCAACTTGATAACAAACCCGTGAGAGCTTATGGGAGCTCAAAGCGGACAAATTCATGCAACGAGGTTGTGCCTGCTTATAACATTTTCTTTCTTTGCAGACCGAACATGGAGATGTATATGACTGCATTAATTTCTTTGAGCAGCCCGCGTTCGACCACCCATTGTTGAAGAACCATGACTATCATTTCGATGTAAGCCTTTTCCTAATAAAAAAACATTTAAAGATAAGGTACAAATTAAATTTTGAACTTTGAGAGATTGTTCAATTTAAATTTTATTTTTTTATTAATAAAATAAACCACAAGAGATTTATTCAACTTAAACCCTTTGAATTTTTTTACATTAGCTTTAAATTTTACACGGTGAACAAAATAAATCTTGAACTAATTTTTTTTTTTAATTTTGCTCGATTTATTTCCATTTTAGTTTCCATTTTAGATTTTTTAAGTTTAGACTTGACCTGAGTCAATTTGGACTCAGTTTGGGTCTTTTTTTAATTGGTTTAGATTTTGTTTAGGCCGATTTAGTCAGTTTTGCTTGGATTTTATTAATTTTTAAAACTAAAATTATAAAATATATATAAATATTATAATATCGGTTTGGTTTGGTTCCGATCAAAGCAAAATGAGCAGGAACTAATTTGTTCATAGTACAAAGTTTGATGATTATTTTGTTCAAAAAAAATCTAGGATTTAAGTTGAACGAATTTCAAAAATTGAAATTTATTTTGTTAAAAAAACAAAATTCATTGTTTAAGTTTAACGGATCCCAAAATTTCAGATTTATTTCATACTCTACCCAAAACTTAATAACTCAATGAACATGAAACTAAAAACACAACACAATAGCATGTTTTTAAAACAGTTTTTAAAGCACAATCACAGAACGATTAAGAAAAGGGTTTTAGTCTATCGTTTTTGAGTTTCAACAACTCTTTTTGAAAGTAGGGATCAAAATGACAAGTGACTAAATTTTAAGCACAGATGAAGCCAAGTTACGTACCGAACAAGATTCCAGACAATGAGAAGGACCAAACGAGAGACAAATTTAAATTGAAGAGAGTAGGATGTCCAAGAGGATCAGTTCCAATTCGAAGAACAACCAGAGAAAATTCCAGTAAAGAAAAGCCTTCTCACCTCAATTCTCAGACTGATGGTGTCTCAGAATCAACATACGTAAGTTTTCGTTTTGATTTCTTTCTTCGTTTTTAATTTATAAAACAATTGTACTTAATACAAAAGTAAATAAAAACAATGTTAAATGTCTAAGTAATATTAAATTCTTCAATAAAAATATTAAATATAAATGCTCAAACCAATGATTGAATTGTTAATATGCTTTGATACTTATGAACAAATGAATTGAGAATTTGGTATAATATATTAACTAATTTGTGTATTTGTTTATAAAAATCAGTATGCTGGAACATCAACAAAAGATGGGATAGGCAAAATATATGGAGCTGTAGCAACTATGAGCATAGAAAACCCTAGTCTTTATGGTTTTAATCAACATAGTTCCAGTATTATTTCCATCGGAGGTGGCAACGAATTTCTTCACGCTGGATGGACGGTTAGTATTTTCATTTTTTTCACGTTTTTTTATATAACCGAATGCTTATTTATTTATTAATATAAAATAATAATTTTAAGGTTTTAATATGAAAATTCCAAAATTACAATTAAAAAAAGAATAATAAATATTGATAATTTAATTTATACTCTACTCTCACGCTCTAATGTGACACTTATGTGTCATTTATAAATTGATTTATGGAATATATTATTTTAAATATTTATACCATAATAATTTGTATCAATGAGATAATGATGCATAAATGTCACGTCAGAATGTAAGATTAGAATATAAAATCAGAGTATTAACGTAACAGTACTCATTAAAAATAAAAAAAAAAGCAATCACTAAATGAAACATGTTTTATAATTAAGATTTAGAGATTATAGATAGTGCTAATACTTGGTAAAGATATTAATCATGATTGCTTTAAAAAAAATTTGTAGGTTAATCCGCAATTGTATGGAGATTATAATACCCGATTTTACATTTGGACGCAGGTAAGTCTTCTTTTTCTAATACTTGTCGAACATGCTTACTAAGACGCAACACTAAGATTACTATTAATTTTTATATTTTGAATAAAAGTCATCTTATGTGCGCTCTCTAATTTTGAATATGAATTTACTAATATAGAACATATACTGGTTTCAGGTTGCTCATGGATCTTGCTATAATACTAACTGCCCTGGATTTGTTATCGTAAATACCGATCATCCTCTTGATGTGATTCTTCTTAATGCTGATGCTACTGATGGACCTAGACATGAAACGAGAGTTGTCATCTATCAGGTAATTATTTTCATATTACATTGGACACATAAAATAATGCAACTCATCCAACACATCAACGTGTTATTATTAGGAGAGGGGAAATGGAAATTGGTGGCTAATGAGAAACAATAACGAGCCGATCGGATTTTGGCCGAAACGCTTATTTAGTACATTGTCAAATGGAGCGAATAAAGCTTATTATGGAGGAGTTGTTGCAGTATCCCCGGGAGACAAGAGCTTTCCTCAAATGGGAAGAGGAAGTTGGCCGGACAGGGATAAGATTAAGGGATATGCATTCAGTAGACACATATCAATAGTGAATCAAGATGGTAATGAGGAGTATGCAGCTTCCAAATCTGATCTTTTTGAATCCTTGGATGAGCGATATATCGCTCGGAATTATCATATGCATTGGTGGAACCGTAATAAGGCTTATGATTCTACCATACTCTTCGGAGGTCATTAAATCTAAATAACTACATCTTATTATGTAACTGAATTATATATACAGTTTTAAATAAAGTGTTCTCTTATTTCTCAAGGTTACATTTATCGAACAATTCTCATTTTTAGTCTAAGAATTCATAATCCAGGTCGTATACATGATACAATCGAACAATATAGCTTATTTTAATGTCCAACAAACAACAAAAATATGTTCAATCAAGACGATCAATGGAGGAAGCAAGAACAGAGAAGAAGTAGACATATATATTGTTCTCTTCTACCGCGTTGCCATTGGTTCAGATTCCCGTGGAGGTTAACAATGATATTATGGTTCCGTAATTAAGAAGCTTTTCAAGTAAATATTAACCAACTTTAGCTTACTCGCAAGAAAGTGTACCCACATACAAGCATGGAAAAGCAACGATTAATTTCATTACAGCCATCAAATCATACAGCAATCGCATATTAACATATCACATTAACATATTACACATAAAATAACATTACATGTTGAACACATGAAAAAGTGACGCATCTAACACATCAACGTGTGAGCTAAATTGCTTGTACATTGATATTATCAAGAGAAGGAACTAGAAGTTGGTGTCTCATAATCGGTGAAGATAACATTCATATCCTATTTTGACCGAAACACTTGCAGATTATTGGTGGTTATTCCTTTACTTGAACTATATACACATTTTTAAATAAATTTTTTCTTTTTTTCCATTGTTAATTGCAAAAACTAAAGATTTATTAGAAAAAATCTCTTTTTTGTTCAATAGCACGAAGCGAAATGTTAACTGAAAAATAGCACAATTTTCATATTTATTAAAATATAATCCGCATGTCTAAGAATTTACAATTTCGCTTCATACATGATCAAATAGAACAACTTATTTTCATATGTGACAAGCATAGAAGTGAAAGGATTACATGCTTAGATTATTTTCGATCCATTTACAGACAGTCAATTGAGCAAATAAAAGGTTAATGATATAAACATGATGAATCGACTAGTTTTTACAGAAAATTTTTTTTATTTCAATTGATGATTTGATTCATGTTATACGATAAATAATTAAAAAATACTTAAAAATAAGTGTTTTCTCAACTAATTAAAAAATATAGTGATCGATTATATCACTATATTAAGTCTTTGGTAAGTTATATCTTTTCTAGGTTATGATGAAGGTTTTCAAGTAAAATCAAGAGCTTTAACGTTAAGGACCGATTTATGTTTTTGTGTTGCACCAAACAAGTTAGATGAGTAGATTTTGGGGCTTGAAAGTGAGGAAATTCATATATCTACAAGAGGTAAATTTTGATTCCATTCTAACTTTCATATTTATATTTGGATTTGAGTTTGTAGTGTAAGAATTTGGTTATTAAATTTTAGAAATTTATGGATTAAAGATCATAGTGTTGCGCGAAATCAAGTGAAGATATGTTATGGGTTGCATTTTTAAATGTTAGAACTCGGATAATCGGAGTAAAGATGGAGTTTTTTGAAGTTTCGAGGAGGCTTTTCGTCACTATGGTCGCTTGGAGCGTACGCTCTGGCAACCGGTCGATCTGCTAGTCGAACCGAACTAACAAACCATTAGTTCAGGCGTCTAGACATGAAAATGGATCGCTCTTATGTCAATGCAGGTTGTTAGCCTAATTAACATTAGGATATTTGTTTTGATGATGACTAGTTAAGTGTTGATTAAGTTGTATATTGTATATTTGTTAAATCCAGTGAATATGTTATTAATCTTCATTTGAAATATCTTTAATATAGGTATTAATGTTTACTAATATGTTTGTCTAACTCCATATAGCTTATAGTGTGATTATTGGGACTTGGAAGATTCAAGGAGGGCAAATCATGGAGTACAGGTCGACTACACTGAAAAAGTTATCGACCAGTCGGCTAAAGAAAGAGCCAGAACCGAGGTCAACCAGTTTTAAAGGGATGGTCAATCGAAAATATTACATATTGCTCACGATTTCCAGAATGCTAAAAAGCAGTTGACCGATGCAGAAGTGGTCTGCTACAAAATGGACAGAATCGAGCAGATTTCTGGATTGTGAAGAATCGATTGACCTGAGACAATTTGGTCGACCGTCCGATTGCATTTTACACAACGACTATATTTCAACAGTCGAGAGGTGGTAGACCAAACAGAGGGTGGTCAACCGGTTACGCAATTTTTATAAATAGAAGACACTTCGAAGCTCATTTTAACGAAAAGATAATCGTAATGAAGCTCTGTCAAAATTCACACACGATCATTCATTGAGTGTCAAACCTAACTTTCTCACTCCTAAACTTGAGAGATCACATTTGTTAGAGTTAGGTTCTTATTTGTATTTTTCATTTCTCTCCATTGTATTCAAACCGAGGGTGATGCCCTGTTAATAGTCAAGCTAAGGGTGACGCCCTGTAAATAGTCATTGTAAACTTTTGATTGACATACGTGACGTTGATCATCACTAATCAGGGAGGTTAGATGATTAAGGATCTCCAAGTAGAAAACTTGGAGCATGGACGTAGGATGAAGTTGTCAAACTGCGTGAACAAACTTGGTTTGCATTTTCTCTATTCCTCAACTCTTTATTATTATTATTAATTGTAGGCATTGAATGTGTTAAATCACTTAGGGTTTAGAGATAACAATATAGTTGGTATCAGAGCGAGGTAATTAAACTTCTTGTGTGATATTGTGCATATTGGCTTAAAAGTTTTTTTAATTGCATCTAGTGAGTTATTTTTCTTGTTGCAATTTATTTGAATAAATTTGGTTGAATTCTTTGATTGTATAAATTATTATGGCTTTCAACATACATGTTGAAGGACAATCTTTAGTTAGACTTTCATATTTTGATGGTAATGATTATGTATATTGGAAGTCTAAAATGAGAATTTATTTACAATCTCTTGATTATGATCATTGGAACATTGTTGAGAATGAGCCTTTTATTCCACTTATAATTGAAAGTGATATAAATGTTCCAACAGAGTATAGTGAATATAGTGATATGGATAAAAGAAAACTATGTATAAATGCTAAAGTTATTAATACTTTATATTGTACTTTGGATATAGATGAATTTAATAGAATTTCAGCATGTGATAATGCCTATAAAATATGGAAATTGCTTGAAATCACACATGAAAGCACTAATCAAGTAAAAGAAAATAAAATAAGGATGTTTATTCATGAATATGAATTACTTTCTATAGATAAAGATGAAACTATTGGTAAAATCTTTAATCGTTTTACTAACCTTACTAATGGTGTAAATGTGTTTGGAAAAGCTCATCAGATCATTAATGACGCATGATATCACGATAATGAGCAACAAAAAGATAAGGAATCCTTCAAACCAAGAAACATATCCTTCAAAGCCTCCTCAAGCAATCAAGATGAATCCAGATGAATCCAGGGAAGAGGATTAAGATGAGGACATAAAATTCATAACTCGAAAATTCAATAAATACCTTCAACGTAAGAAGGAAAAATGGGAGAAGATCATTGTTTGCTTTGGGTGTGGAAAACCCGAACACACTACGTATGAGTGTCCCAAAGCAAAGAAGAAGACAAAGCCCCTTGAGAAGAAAACTTTCAAGGCCACTTAGGACGATAGCGATAAGGATTCATCTTCCAAGATTAAAGAAGACTTTAATTTTTGCTTCATGGCCAATGAAAAAAAGGTACACAATTCATCTAGCAATTTAGATAATGATATTGATGATAATGATGAATTCTTGGATGTTTTCAATGAGTTATTTGATCAATACAATGTGCTTAAACATAAGTTTAAATTGTTGAAAAAAGAGAATGATGATTTAATGAAAAGCATGTTTGTATTGTTCAATCTTTTGAAAAAGAACTTAGTGTTTTAAAAATTAAGAAGAATGAATTAAATGTTTTTATTTAATCTGATGCGAACCTAGGGTATTAACGAACCCTAGACCCAACAACAAACGCGGATTGATGGTGGATCGTCTTACGAATCAAGAAAGAAGTAACTTGACCCAAACCAAACTTGTTGGTTGAACCAAAGTTATCAAGAAGAGTAGCTTGACCCTAACCAATTGAGTTGGTTGAACCAAAGCTATCAAAGTTTGATCTTCAAGATGGATGCTTGAAAAGACCAAGTTCTTCCAAAGAAGATAAAGAAAGGAGAACCTCACGAAGAGAAACTCACAAGTTGTATTCTCAAAATCAAGTCCTTACAAATGGAACTTCTAAGCCTTTATATAGGCAATTCTCCACTAAGAAAATATATTAAAATATTCTAACTACCATTCTGCACTAACATTCTAACCCATCATTCTCAACTAATATTCTAACCCACCATTCTTCACTAAGAAAATATATTAAAATACTTTAAAAGGTAAAACTAGTGGGTTTTGGTGGAGTTGGCGGATGACGAGGCGCGCTGACGGGGCATGATAACGCGATGCGCTGATGGCCACACGAACTAGCACGTGGGCCCCCACTAAGTTTCGGGTAGGTGCATGTTGCTGGTGTTGTTGGGAACGCGCTGCGTATACTGCAGTGGTCCTTTGAATAAGTAACACATCTTTGCCTTTTTGGACTTGTAATTCCTCTTCGTCAATGCTCAACAAATTCACCGTCCTTGGCTCTTGGCAGTAGACTCTTTCCCATGGATTTCTTCAATCAAAAGTTGAAGTCCCTCATTCATCTTCCTTGTCCTTGCTCTAGTCATTGGTCCATCGATGTTTTGCAAAGAATCTTGGCCTTGGGTCGCGACTTGGTTCTTTATTGGCTCTCGGATCATATCAAAATCACTTGAGAATGAAATTAGCACATTGAAAGTTAAGAATGCTGATTTAAATAGTGTTGTGCTTAATTTCACAAATGGAAGCAAAATTTTAAATATGCTCCTAGGTAAACAAATGTTTACATTTGATAAAACTGGGATTGGCTATCAACCTTTTGCTAAGAAGAAAACTTATGAGAACTTCTTTGTTAGTCCTACCAGTTGTAATGCATGTAATTGCATAGGACATAAATCATTTTGTTGCCCTTTAAAATTGTAATGCATGTAATTGCATAGGACATAAATCATTTTGTTGCCCTTTAAAATTAAGTGATAAAATGGTAAATTCTAAAATAGTTTGGGTTCCTCAAAGAACCATACCTAAGTTTAAAGGACCCAAAAAAGTTTGGGTGCCTAAGAAAAACACTTAAGTGTTTTTCACTTCTAGATCAAGTATGCATAATAGTTTGATGAAAATGCTAAATAAATTGCATATACTCTTGATTTGATTTAATTTAATTGTACACATTTTTTTTCCTTTGAGCTTAAATGTTTTTAATTCTTCAATTGATATCTTTGGGTTTAAATTGTGTTAATCCAACAACTGATATCATAAATTGTGTATATTGAATTGTTGATAGTTGTTTGATTCTAATGTCTTGGTAGATCTTGTTAACCTAAATGTGTTAGGCTTAGTTTATTTTGATAATGAATGTTTTGAGTGAAATAATAAGTTATTCATTGTGTTTTTATTGTTTATGTTCTTAATGGTATATTCATTATATTTATATGTATGTTTATTGAAAATACTCTCAAAACGAGTATTAAAGGGTGCTAATATGTTTATATAAATCCATGTAGTGAATACATATCAATTTGGGACTTAAGAATGCAAATCGGAGAGAAGAATTTACTCTAAAATTCTTCGAACAATGTAAACAAGATTTAAAACGTAAATCGTATGTAATTAGATAATTCTTCATGTAAAATTTACTTTACAACTCAAACATAATTTGATGAGATGGTATCGTCTATTATTTGTTTTCATAAGAGACTAATTATAAAAAGCATCCACTCCCAAAAAAGGAAATCTCATAATATAAGGCAATATGCAACTAATTTGGTGAAAGTTCTTTTTATGCTGGTCAAAAGTATTAAGATAATTAATATTGTTTTAATCTTAAAATTATTTTAACAAATTACATATATATATATATTAAGGCTGTGGATTTTTCAAATGTCAAGAGAGATGGCAGGGAAAAATATCATTTTGAATTTCTTCATTCATGGAGTTCTCATTTATGGTGTCATCGGAGAGAGGAACATTCTGCCGAAGAAAACCTCATCGGAGCAACACAAACTGCCGGTGAAAACAATCACGGTAAACTAACAAAAGTTTGCTTAAAATTACATTTTTATTTTATTTTTTATATTTTTAAATAATTTGAATAAACCTTTTTTTCTTTCGTTGCAGACCGAACATGGAGATGTATATGACTGCATTGATTTCTTCGAGCAGCCGGCGTTCGACCACCCCTTGTTGAAGAACCATGACTATCATTTCGATGTAAGCCTTCTCCTAATAAAAAAACATCTAAAGATAAGGTATAAATTAAATTTTGAACTTTAAGAGTTTGTTCAATTTTAATTTTAATTTTTTTTAATAAAATAAACCACAAGAGATTTCTTCAACTTAAACCCTTGAACTTTTTTTTTTTAAAAAATTAACTTTAAATTTTACACTGTGAAACAAAATGAACCTTGAACTGCTTTTTTTTTTTTTTTTGCTCGATTTATTTCCATTTTAGATTTTTTTAGTTTAGACCTGATCTGAGTCAGTTTGGACTCAGTTTGGGTCTATTTTAGTTGGTTTAGACTTTGTTTAGGCCAGTTTAGTTGGTTTTTGCTTGGATTTTATTAATTTTTAAAACTAAAATTAAAATATATATATAAATATTATAATATCGGTTTTGTTTGGTTCCGATCAAAGCAAAATGCGCGGGGACTAATTTGTTCACAGTACAAGGTTTGATGATTATTTTGTAAAAAAAAAAATCTAGGATTTAAGTTGAACAAATTTCAAATTTTGAAATTTATTTTGTTAAAAAACAAAATTCATGGTTTAAATTTAACGGATCCCAAAGTTTCAGATTTATTTCATACTCTACCCAAAACTTAATAACTCAATTAACATGAAACTAAAAACGTAGTACAGTAGCATGTTTTTAAAAACAGTTTTTAAACCAGTGACAGAACAATTAAGAAAAGGGTTTTAGTCTAACGTTTCTGAGTTTCAACAACTCTTTTTAAAAGTAGTGCTCAAAATGAAAAGAGGCTAAATTTTAAGCACAGATGAAGCCAAGTTACATACCGAACAAGATTCCAGACAGAGAGAAGGGCAAATTGAGAGACAGATTTAAATTGAAGAGAGTAGGATGTCCAAGAGGATCAGTTCCAATTCGAAGAACAACCAGAGAAAATTCCATTAAAGAAAAGCCTTCTCACCTCAGTTCTCAAACTAATGATGCCTCCGAATCAACATACGTAAGTTGTCGTTTTGATTTCTCTCTTCTTTTTAATTTATAAAACAATTCTACTTAATACAAAAGTAAATAAAACAATGTTAAATTTCCAAGTATTATTAAATTCTTCAATAAAATAATAAATATAAATGATCAAACCAATGATTGAATTGTTAATATGCTTTGATACTTATGAACAAATGAATTGAGAATTTGGTATAATATATAAACTAATTTATGTGTTTGTTTATGAAAATCAGTATGCTGGAACAGCAACAAAAGATGGGATAGGCAAAATATATGGAGCTGCAGCTATTATGAGCATAGAAAACCCTAGTGTTTTTGGTGTTAATCAATATACTTCCAATATTATTTCTCTAGGAGGTGGCGACGAGTTTCTTCACGCGGGATGGACGGTTAGTATTTTTAATTTCTTAAATAGTCATTTGGTATTTAAAAAATGCTTATTTTTTATTAATATAAAATAATAATTTTAAGGTTTTAATATGAAAATTTTAAAATTACAATTAAAAAAAGAATAATATTATATTGATACTCTAATTTATACACTAATCTCACGCTCTAATATGCATTTATGTGTCATTTGTAGATTGATTTATGTAATATATTATTTTAAATGTTTATACCATAATAATTTGTATCAATGAGAGAATGATACATAAATGTCACGTCAGAATGTAAGATTAGAATATAAAATCCGAGTGTCAACATTACATTACTCATTAAAAATAAAAAATAAAAAAACAATCACTCAATCAAATATGTTGTATAATTAAGATTTAAATATTATAGATAGTGATAATATTGATCATGATTGTTTTTTTAGGTTAATCCGCACTTGTATGGAGATAATAATACTCGATTTCACATTTGGACGCAAGTAAGTCCTATTTTTTCTAATATTTGTTGAACATGCTTACTAAGAAGCAACACTAAGATTATCATTAATTTTTATATTTTGAATAATAGTCACGTTATGTGTACTGGTTTCAGGTAGCTAATGAATCTTGCTATAATACTAATTGCCCTGGATTTGTTATCGTAAATGCCCATTATCCTCTTGATGTGATTCTTCATAATGCTAATACTACTGGTGGACCTAGATATGAAACAGAAGTTTTCATCTATCAGGTAACTATTTTCATATTACATTGAGACACATAAAATAACGCAACTCGTCCAACACACCAACGTGTGATTATTAGGATACGATAAACGGAAATTGGTGGCTAGTGAGACATTATGACAAGCAGATTGGATTTTGGCCGAAACCCATATTTAGTACATTGTCAGATGGAGCGAATAGAGTTTATTACGGAGGAGTTGTTGCAGTATCCCCCGGAGATGAGAGCTTTCCTCAAATGGGAACAGGAAGTCGTCCAAACAAAGATAAGATTAATGGAAATGCATTCAGTAGACAGATATATATACTGAATCAAGATGGTAATGAGGAGTATGCAGCTACCAAATCTGATCTTTTTGAATCCTTGGATGAGCGATATGTCGCTCGGAATTATCACATGCATTGGTGGAACCGTAAAAAGGCTTATGCTTCTACCATACTCTTCGGAGGTCATTAGATTTAATAACTAGTTCTTATTATGTAATTGAATTATATATACAGTTATAAATAAAGTATTCTCTTATTTCCCTAGGTTACATTAAAAAAAAACTAGAGATTTTATCAAACAATTCTCATTTATAGTCTAAGAATTCATAATCCATGTCGAATACATCATCTAATTGAACAACGTAACTTATGTTAATGTCCAACAAACAATAAAAATATGATCAATCAAGACGATCAATAGAGAAAGCAAGAACAGAGAAGAAGTAGACGTATATATTGTTCTCTTCTATCGCGTTGCCTATGGTTTAGATTCCCCCTTCAGGTTAATGATGTTATATTATGGTTCCCTAAAGAAGAAGCTTTTCAAGCAAATATTAACCAGCTTTGAGATTAAAAGGCCTTGAGCTTCTACGATAAACTTTGGAGGTCATTGAATCAAAATAATTATGTTTTATTATGTACTTGAACCATATATACATTTTTAAATAAAGTTTTTCTTATTTTCCATTGTTAATTGCAAAAACTAAAGATTTTATTCGAAAAAATCTCATGTTTTTTTAAGTTCGTTCAAGAGCACGCAGCAAAATGCTTAATTGAAAAATAGCACAATTTTCGTATTTTTTGAAATATAATCCCTATGTCTATGAATTTACAATTTCGCTTCATACATGATCAAATAGAACACTTATTTTCATATGTGACAAGCATAGAAGTGAAAGGATTACATGTTTAGATTATTTTCGATCCATTTACATACAGTCAATTGAGAAAATAAAAGGTTAATGATAAAAACATGATGAATCGACCAGTTTTTACAGAAAAAAAAATTATTTCAATTGATGATTTGATCCATGTTATACGATAAATATTTAAAAAATACTTAAAAATGAGTGCTTTGTCAAATAATTAAAAAAAATATAGTGATCGATTATTTATGAATTTTCCATCATTATACTTTAATTATGTGAATATGCGTAGTCAAATATTTTCTAAGAAAAATTATTTTATGAAAATAAGTGATTAGCCACTAATCACTTTGACGTACTTGAACTGGATCATAGGTTGGACAGTTAGATTATCTTCGATGATCAAATTGTTCTACCTAACATCTCTAATCTCAGTGCAACTCTTACTTTTGGCAAAGGGTGTGGTGAAGATTTTCTGATGAAGTTATATCTTTTCTATGTTATGATGAAGATTTTCAAGTAAAATCAAGAGTTTTAACCTTAAGGACCGATTTATGTTTTTGTGTTGCACCAAACAAGTTAGATGAGTAGATTTTGGGGCTTGAAAGTGAGGAAATTCATATATCTACAAGAGGTAAATTTTGATTCCATTCTAACTTTCATATTTATATTTGGATATGAGTTTGTAGTGTAAGAATTTGGTTATTAAATTTTAGAAATTTATGGATTAAAGGTCATAGTGTTGCACGAAATCAAGTGAAGATATGTTATGGGTTGCATTTTTAAAAGTTAGAAGTTGGATAATCAGAGTAAAGGTGGAGTTTTTTGAAGTTTCGAGGAGGCTGTTTGACACTATGGTCGCTTGGAGAGTAAGCTCTGGCAACCAGTCGATCGGTTGGTCAAACTTGACTAACAAACCATTAGTTCAGGCGTCTAGACATGAAAACAAATCGCTCTTATGTCAGTGCAGGTTGTTAGCCTAATTAACATTAGGATATTTGTTTTGATGATGACTAGTTAAGTGTTGATTAAGTTGTTTATTGTATATTTGTTGAATCAAGTGAATATGTTATTAATCTTCATTTGAAATACCCTTAATACAAGTATTAATGTTTACTAATATGTTTGTCTAATTCCATGTAGCTTATAGTGTGATTATTAAGACTTAGAAGATTCAAGGAGCGCAAATCATGGAGTACAGGTCAACTACAGTGAAGAAGTTGTCAAACAGTTGGCTGAAGAAAGAGCCAGAACCGAGGTCAACCAGTTTTAAAGGGGTGTTCGATCGAAAATATTACAGATTGCTCGCGATTTTTAGAATGCTGAAAAGCGGTCGACCGGTACAAAAGTGGTCAACTACAAAATGGACAGATTCGAGCAGATTTCTGGATTGTGAAGAATTGGTTGACCTGGGACAATTTGGTTGACCTTCCGATTGCATTTTACACTTTACACAACGACTATATTCCAACGGTCGAGAGGTGGTAGACCAAACAGAGGGTGGTCAACCAGTAACGCAATTTTTATAAATAGAAAACACTTTGAATCTCATTTTAACGAAAAGAGAATTTTAACGAAGCTCTGTCAAAATTCATACACGATCATTCATTAAGTGTCAAACCTAACTCTCTCACTCCTAAACTTGAGAGATCATATTTGTTAAAGTTAGGTTCTTATTTGTATTTTTCATTTCTCTCCATTGTATTCAAACTGAGGGTAACACCCTGTTAATAGTCAAGCTAAGGGTGGCACCCTATAAATAGTCACTGTAAACTTTTGGTTGACACACGTGACGTCAATCATCACTAATCGAGGAGGTTAGATGATTAAGGTGTTGGGATTAGAGTGTTGAGATTAGACACTCTAATCCAACTTGTATCAAAACGATTGATCAAGAAAAATACGAAATTGAAAACACACAGTTTATAGTGGTTCACTCTCAGTTTGAGAGCTACGTCCACTGGCCGCTAACAGATCTCACTATGATCAAAACGGAGTTACATAAGTTGTTTCTTGATTTTGCTTCACCCTCACTGTTTCTCTCTGACTCTCTACGTCTACAACCTCCAAAACCCTAATTACATCTTTATATACCTAAAGAAATAGGGTTATGAAAACAGGGTGAATTTACCAAAATACCCTAAACAAAAAATTAGACTCCATAACTCAACAATCTCCCACTTGGAGACTAATCACATCATCTCTCCATCTGCAGCAACATCATGCACACATCTCATCCAAGAAGTCCAACTGAAGTTGCGCACAACTTCAGCTTCTCACTAGTCACGGCTTTCGTCAACATGTCAGCTGGATTTCGACTCCATGATATCTTCTCAAGTGCCAACACACTATCTTCCAAAATGGATCTGATAAAATGATAGCATACCTGTATGTGCTTTGTCTTGCCATGATAAACTGGATTCTTTGCCAAAAGGATGGCACTCTGGCTGTCACAATGCAATTTACTCCTATCGTAGTTTTGGCCTAATTCTCGTAGAAAAGGTTGTAACCACATCATCTCCTTCGCGGCTTCTGTCACTGCAATGTACTCTGTTTCACAACTAGAAAGAGCAACTACATCTTGAAGCCTCAAGACCCAACTGATTGCAGTACCACCAAGAGTGTAAACATACCCAATTCTGCTTTTACTGCTATCAATATCACCACCATTATCAGCATCAACATATCCATCCAAACTAGAATATGACTTCTGAAAACATAAAGCAAACCCTGAGCTTCCCTTCAAGTATCGCAAGAGCCAAAACTGAAAAGCGGTCAACCAGTTTTAAAGGGGTGGTCGACCAGAAATATTACAGATTGCTCGCGATTTCTAGATTGCTAAAAAGCGATCAACCAGTGCAGAAGTGGTGAACCGCAAAATGGACAGATTCGAGCATATTTCTGGATTGTGAAGAATCAGTCAACCGGGGACAATTTGGTCGACTGCCCAACTGCATTTCACACAACAACTATATTCCAACTGTCAGGAGGCAGTCGACCAAACAGAGGGTGGTCAACCGATTACAAGGATTTTATAAATAGAAGACACTTCGAAGCTCATTTTAACGAAGAAAGAATCGTAGCGAGAGTGTCATATCTCACTCTCTCACTCCTAAACTTGAGAGATCACATTTGTGAGAGTTAGATTATTATTTGTATTTTTCATTTCTTTTCACTGTAATCAAATCGAGGATGACTCCCTGTTAATAGTCAAGCTAAGGGTGATATCCTATGAATAGTCATTGTAAATGTTTGATTGACACCCGTGAAGTCAATCATCAATGACCAGGGAGGTTAGGTGATTAAAGATCTCCAAGTAAGAAACTTGGAGCTCGGACGTAAGCCGGAGCAACTGAACCGCATGAACAAACTTAGTTTGCACTTTCTCTATTCCTTAACTCTTTATTATTTATTATTAATTGTATGCATTGAATGTGTTAAATCATTTAAGGTTTAGAGATAATAATATCGCACGAAAAAGTTTAGAATCCCCATCCCCCCTTTTCTCTCTCTCTCTCTCTGTAGGCGTGCATCGATCCTACACAATTGACCGGACCAGCAACACCAAGATTTTTCTGGTTATTCGGTTCGGTTGAGCGCATGCTTTTTCACGTCGACTGCAATGTGTTTTTGAGTCAATTTTTCGTGAGATTGTTTCATAAAGTCTCAAGTTGGTTTATATTCTAGTTATGGGTTCCAACAAATTTTTTAAAAGTCACGAAAGCTTATTCATGCCGGTATGTATGACTAGGTGCTCGAGATAAACTATTTTGGACATTTTGGATTTTGAACAATATTTGTGGAGTTTATTTATTATATTCATTAATACATACATGGTTTTGTCAAATCTATTTTGAGACAGTTCTCCTACTTTAGTTTTGTGACTCTGGTTTTATACTATATGTATGTTTTCTTGCTCCAATGTTATCCCTTTCCTGTTATAGTTAAGGAGATCAGCAAGAGCCGATGGAGGATTGACTGGCATTTTCCGTTACTTTCTATTTATGTTATTTGAGTGTTTTGTGGTGAGATATAACCCTTGTTGGTTTTCTATTCTAGTTGGTTTACTAGACGTCACTATTAGACTCGATGTTTAACTTCACGTTTTGGGTCTTGTCTTTCAATTTCTTGTCAGTATTTTGTTCGTCGGAGTGAGGAACATTTCGCCGGAGAAAACCTCGCAGAAGCAAGTCAATGTTAGAGACAAAGTGCCAGGGAAGACAATCACAGTGAAGCAATGATAATTTGCTTAAAATTATAATAAACTATTTTATTTTTCTTTTTGAACTTAAAATAAATTCTTTTCTTTGTTTGCAGACCGAGCATGGGGATGTACATACGACTGCATCGATTTCCATGGCAGCAAGGCAGCAAGCATTCGATCATCACTTGTTGAAGAAGATTTACCATCATGAACAGTGGCGTGTTTCTAAAAACTATTTTGTCAAACTGCAGTCACAAACTGATTACGAAAAGGGTTTTGATTTTTCATTTTTGGGTTTCATTTCTGGAAGTTGGTGGCTAGAAGTCGGAGAAGATGAACATAAAGATCGGATTTTGGAAAAATACGTATTCAGTACGTTGTTGTTGTTGGAGGGAGCGGAGAAGGCTTATTACGGAAGGCTTATTATGGGTTTTTTTAATAAAATTTTCTCTAAGTTTGATCGGATTCTGTTCGAACAAATCCAGTTTATAGTCTAAGAATTCACAATCCATCTTATTTTCAGATCCAACAAGCAAAAAAGATACGATCAATCGACGATGGGATATACCGTTCTGTTCTGTTCTGTTCTGTCATGTCGCCGATGGGTTTGATTCATCGAGGAGGTTAATGATGTTATGCTCCGGTGCGCTAAAAGACGGAATCAACGGCTTTGATTGAATTAATCGCTGTTTAGCGTCTGAAACTTGGAATTCAATCGCCCCTGGTTCCTTCACCGGCGGAAATTCAGGTCTCCTGTGTGCGGTGGCCGCTGAGATTCGCTCCTTCCATATTCTTCCATCCTAGTGGTCAAAGAATTTAAACATTAATGTCAAACATTCTGATAGTTAAATAATCAGCAAAGAATTTTGCCAATTTTGATCAAAGTCTAGAATTGAACTCACGTGGAGAATTGAAGGCTCCGGCAAAGGGCAGGGGATCGGCCCGTCGTCTAAGGGCTCCGTAGGGTGTTCTACTGCTTTGAACTCGACTGTTGCTTCTATTCCAAGAGAAATTGCAGCCGCTCCCGTGTTCTCTGTATTTGGCGATACTTCCCTCCTGTCCTGCAGCAATTATGAAGATTTTCAAGCAAATATTAACCAGCTGTAAGCTTCCCAGCGAGAAAACATCTCAGTGGGTCTAATTTCATCACACACACAGACACACCCTTCTCTTACAATGGCACTTTGAGTTCGCCGGTGGCTAGTCCGGCTGCCGGAAAATTTTGAGAAAATGCCCACCATATCTTTCATCAACACTCAAAACTACACAGCAATCTTAGCTGTATAATAATCCTACTAACTAAATTCAAGAGATCTCAGTTTCTCTCTCTTTCTCTCTAGATCGACCCGTGGAAAGCAAGAGTCCTTGTGCAGGGAAATATTTGGTTCTTAATCATCCTTATGCTTTGCTGGACGTCATGGGTTTTGTTTGTTCCCGAATCTGAATGGCTTCTGGCAGTAGAGAGAGAGAGAGAGAGCGATATAGAGAGATAAACAAATGAAAAAGAGTGAGCGAAAAGGAAAGGGCGGTTTAGAGAATCCATGGAAGCGAAGCGTTGCAATGAGGAACGTAGAGATACGTGTGACGAGCAGTGAAGAAGTGGAGTAAATTAGGTATAAGATGTTGACTTGAGAGGGAAGGGAAATGCCATTTGTAGAACCTCCATTTTTGGTCTTAAACCATGAAATTTTAATAATAAATTCTTTTTAGTAGAGAAGTGATGTCATGACTAGACCCGGTAGCAGAAACACCAAGTCGAACGACTTGATTTTTATAAAAGACTTGATCTCTAAGTTGAAGTCTTAGTTCGCAGTAGAAGATTTAAACACAAATCAAAACTATAGCCCACACGAGATGGATTTAGGTCCAAATAGTGATCACGAGAAATAATAGCATAAATAAATTATATATTGTGTATCAATTCCAAAAGTTTAAACATCCTCCTCTAAATAATTTAATACATACTCAAATAAATAGTTAAGTACTCACCAGAAAACAAAATTAAAACGCTAAAAAGTCTGTTACTTAATAGTTACTTCTGGTCTGCCTTGTCTTTTGTTGAGGATTGATGGAGTCATCGGAGTGAGTGACTAAATCAGTAAGAAATTTATACTAAATGCAATAGATGTAAAACTGGTTTTATGTTTCACATCAAAACCTTGATCAACACATTATCGTGCATGAATTTAAAATTATTTTAAATCATTCTCAATGTGTAAGAAACCGGCCTCATTGGCTATTAATGAGCAGTTAGAAAACATGGTTGTATATATAGGCAGCTAATATCGAAATAGTTTCATCGACTATTTCACCGTAAAACAAGTCTCAGTGAAAAGTAAGAATCACTCAAGGACTTTTCCGAACAAACACACAAAAAGGAGGCAACCATTTTTTAGCAGTACCTCATGAGCCAGTAGGGATAAACGTCGGCAATCTGTAGATCCAACAGCGTCACTTGGGTTGCCAGCGAACAAGGTTTCGCAATGACACAACCCATAATAACAATAATCAAATACATCCTGATTAGGTTTAGGGATTCGAAACCCTAGAAGCGCATCATCAACACTTTCTTACCCATTTTCACACGATGGACAAACAATACACCTTCACACAGTAGAAGATGTACCAGGATAGCCCTGTGATATTTTGACACCGTGACTATCCAAAGTATCAAGAGGATTCATCCTCCCATATCAGTTGGTGAACAAACAATGAAATATCATGCACGTAAAAATAAACATGTAAAACTCATGTGTATATATATAGCATAAAAATTGACAAACTGTCGAAAAGTCCCCATCGAGTTCATATGTGGCAACTTACAAAATAAAGTTTGAAAACCATGATCTGATGCAATGCGATAAAATATAAAATCTCTACCTCGACGACAGTCACTCCTTTTACCAAAAGGAACAATTACCTCAGATACAAGCTCGTAATCTATAAACTCGTCCGAGCCTAAAAACATGTCAAAGGTAAAAAAAAATTATCATCAATAAATTGCAAGGAAAGGAGTATGGCTCCTATACTGAGACTAGGAACCGAAACCAAATGATAAATGACTCAACAAAAATTACACTGTGTGGTCGACCAATACACTGTAGTGGTTGACCAGGCAATATAGCAATCAACTTGGGCACGGACACAGTTGAGCGGCTCAGGTTGTGGTCGACCTGCCAGTTGCGTGGTTGACCACAAATTAGCCTGAACCTTACCAAAACTCTTGGTCTTTTAGGTGGTCGATTGAGCACAACCAAACCAGCCCAATTTCTCCAATGGAAACGCGTTGTTTCCTCCATTTTTTGCCTCCAAACGATTAAATTTTCTGGATAAACTCTACATCTATTAATACATTACAGCAGCAACCCACGAATTTGAGTTTTCAATCTCAAATCCAATTCTTAACTTTCAACAAAACTCTAAACACGAAAATGGAGAAGAGAGTGACTTACTCTCCAAATCTCTTCACAAATGTGGGAAGCTTTAGCGTCGTGAACCCAAATCCAACGTCCAAATTCTCTCTTTCGTAAATCGATCCTCCCATTCTCTCTCCCTCTCTTTCTTTGCTGTCATCGACTGCATACCCTCATTCTCCTACATTATTATTTTAAAAATTCAATTTTTATTTTATTTCATATAATAATATATATTAAATACCTCGATTAAGTTTAAAAACTTCTTCTCGTTAACCAGATTCTCAACCCAAGGAAATTATCATTTTACCAATTAAATTTCTCGTTTCATTTACCACTCGATAACACTTAAATTCACTATTTTGATTATTTGACCACAAATTCACATGTAGCCACTACGCCACAAAACAAGCCAACTTTCTACCCCTTGACCCAACTTAATAAAAATTTGCAAGTAAAATTTATTATTATAAAATAACAATTTTTTCGAGTGACCCACCCTTTGGCCAATATTTTCATTCTCCTCAATTCCTGACCATCCCTGACTATTTCCTATAATTCACCTCCATAACAAAAGAAGAATCATAATTATGTACCAGGCTTGGTCAGAGTCAGGTCCGTCCTGAGCTTGATTTCATACTGGTGGGCCAACCACCACACACTATAACGTTCTATTCAAATTCGGGTCCTAGCCGGTCCTACCTATGCCCCCTTGAAGAGGACTGGCCTGGCCAAGCCCGGCCCTCTGCCAACCTTGAATGACAATCAAAGGAGTTTGTTTTTTGTTTGGCTAACGTGTAACTCATAATGGGTAAAGCAAGAAAGACATTTACCCAGGTGATCAACTAATTGCAGTTCATGCAGACTCCAGCAAATGCCTAGAAGCAAGTCAATTTAATAATAAATACAAAACAAAAATCTAAAGAAAATTCAAATATGGATGAACCGAAACAGAGTGTAGTTGCTTGGTTGGAAGCATTTGAATGATGTTCAGGCCTCATCGTCAGAGTCATTGAAGGTTATTTTCTTAGACTTGGGAGCATCCGCAGAAATTTCTCTGAAGTGAGCTCCATACAGCTTCGATTCCTACAAATAAACCCAAAGGTATGATAAGAATACACGGCCAGAGGAGAGGACAGGAGAGATCATCGACTGATCCCACTCAGATCAACTATTTAAACAGGTTCACATTCTTATAATTGAATAAATTTATCTGGCAAAGCAATTATGACAGTGTTCATAAAAGTTGTTTGAATTTGAAATCTTTCTACATTTGTCAAATTACAGTAGTTATGTCCAATGAAAGTCCAAAGCCTTGCATGGTGGCAAAAGCTTTTCTAAACACAACACTTCAAAGATTCTATGCTTAGTTAGCCAAAAAGTTACTCCCAAAGAAAGAAAACCACACATGAAATAGTAGAAATATCATATAAAAACATTCTGATGAATAAAAATCAACCAATAATGAAGGAAAACTTCAAACTAAAAAGTATCCGAGTACCTTCTTTTTTACATGAGTGCCAAACTTTAGGAGAGCATCCGGTACAATTTGCCCCGCTTCTCTCAGAACATTCACTAGCTCCCCAGCAAGTCCCTAGAGGAATGGATATCAACATCGATAAATAAAGGATCCAGAAGTGCAAAAAAGAAAAGATCAATACTCCATGACAAAACAATAATGAAATACTTAGAAATTACCTTGTTTTGCTGCGTGAAGAAAGTGTGAGCAACACCTTTCTTACCAGCCCTTCCAGTTCTTCCAATTCGATGGACATAATCCTCTGTTGTGAGAGGAAAACTGTAATTAATTACAACTTCAACATCGGGAATATCCAATCCTCGAGCAGCCACATCAGTAGCAATCTACAAACGTTGTAGACACCATATACTTTAAATCACCCACTATTCAAAATTCATAGTATAACTGAGCATGTAAACTCGCCTACGCAAAAAAAATTTCCACAAATCCATGACAGCATTAGAAATGAAATTAGTAGTCATATTAAAGAGAAAAAAAAAAAAGACAATCAAATATTACCTCCTCTAAACAGTGTCCTAAAAATATGGCATCACAAACAAGAGACATTAAACAAGTAATCCAAGTCATGTCACATAAACTTCTGCCAATCGAACTTACAAGCCAACCAAGCTGGCTCGTTGATTCAACCAAGTTGGCTCAAGTTAGAAAAAAATCTGGCTTGACTTGGGTTGAACTTGACTTACAAGGAGCCGCACTAGATTGACCACGATTTTGTCCATTATTTATAAATTTTTAATTTATATTTACATCTCGATATTGTTATTTTATTACTTGTCATAATAGAAATATTAGTTATAGACAGCACTACTGAATTTATATATTTGCAAACTATTTCATAATTTTAGTATAATAAATATTTTCCATAATCAAGAAATATTCTCTTTAGTAACTATTTGAATACTTAAAATCCTTTTTTCAACTTTCAGAGTGAAATTTAATAGAGGTGAAACAATTTCCCAACATTGATGTGAAATAAAAAACATAAAAAGTTCTTCCCACAATAGGGAAACACAAGCCCATCTATAAATGGGGCGCACATCAATTTTATGGATTCTCAAGGTAAGTAAACATCAACTTTTGGTAATTGGAGAGGGAACCCTTTTCGCTTCTCCCATTGCCTCTATATAAACATGGTCTTACAATATGATGAATTGCAAACTAATTTACCAGATGATAATAAAGAGTACGAGAATGAATGTCAAAAAACGAAAACAAAAAAAAAAAAAGGCAAAAGCTGATGATAAAGATTTTTTGTAAAGCATTCTGAACTAACATACCATCAAAGGACTGGTCCCCTCCTTAAATAATGAAAGTGCCTTTGTACGTGCAGATTGCGCTTTATCCCCGTGTATAGAAACAGCGTTCCAACCCCTACAAAACAAGCAATATCAGTCACACGACAGCTAACTAAGTAATGAGCTCCCTCAGTAGTTTTAAGGACAATCGGTCCACTCCAAATGCAACTGCATGCCAACAGTCTAGTAACCTGTCCCTCAAAAACAACAATTAGGGTGTAAGAGTTACCTTCTCTGCAACATCTTTTCCACTCGATCAGCTTCATTCTTGTACAAGACAAAAACTAATACTCTATTCCTGGGCATAAGAATAACCTTAGATGTTAACCAGACGTCACAGCAGCATGCAATCATCTATAACTTAAAGACTCCAAATATTTTGTAAAAAATGAAGCTCTGCTATTTTACATTTGAAAAATTCACATATCTCCGTTTGAATTAAATAAAGAAAATAGTACATACCTCTGTGATTTGTGGTACTTCTCTAGCAGAGCAACCAAGCGTTGATCACGTGAAAAATCATCCAAAACCTAAGTGCATGAACCATTAATTTCTTGCAAGCAACTATAGCCAAGGTCAATCATTTACAATGGGCACAGAAGCAAGAACTTTGAAACTATACCTCAACTATTTGCATAACATCATGGTTGGCAGACAAATCTTCTGAACCGACAACAACCTATATAAGAAATACTAAATTTTCAAAGCTAAATATCACGTGAAATTCAAAAGACCAATTGTGCCAATATACACACCTTAACTGGGTTAGGATCCATAAATTCTTGAGCCAATTGATGGACAAGTAGCGGCCATGTAGCACTAAACATTACCATTTGGCGAGCTGCATAGATATGAATATTCCTTCCAAATGAATAAAGATTTTCATAGAAAACATATATTTATACTGATACTAAATTGAAAAGCAAAGAATTTTTCAACGTACAAACATTCAATAATCAAACACCGCGTTCAAGCTACCATAGTCTCAAGTTAGAGGACCTTTTTCATACTGCAATCAAGCATCTATTCAAAGGCACGTGAGGATTATTATATATTTCAAAGTATCAACTTTTGACTCTTTGAAAGAATGATAACAATGACATTATTAAAAAAACATAAGATGTAATTTAAATACAAATTTCAAATTAACCTTCATATGATTATCTACGAAAAAAAATAATAGTATTATTGAGCACTTTCACAATACCATCAATTGTTACATTATCGTCAATCTCAAAAATTTAAGTAATTGGGTTGAAGTTTATATAATCATTTAATATATTTCTTAATATTCTTCCTCACCTGATTATTTCAATTTTAAATGAATTAACGTACTAAGAAACACATTTGAGCTCATGAATCTCCAACTCTTATCCCATGTTAAATTTTCACTAATCCTAAAAATTCAAGTTATCAGGTTGATGTTAAATTAATCAGCTAATATAATTCTTAATATTAATAATTCAATCGGTTCCTTGTTATATTTTGTTTTGATTAGGATTGCTAAGGGCCAGTGGATCTCTAATCAGTTTCCCACATGCAAATGAGTTTGAATGTTAATAGTGATCGTGAAAGTCTAGAACAAAGTATCCAAAGAATACAAGGTCCAAGGTGGGAGATAGAAGACAGATTCGAATAGGAATTGGTAAGAAGCGTTTTTTCCAAAAAAAAAGCACAGTGGGCTAGTGACCTGACTTCCTCGATGTGAATGGAGCAACAATGTTGTGACCTCTCTGCCTTCTATGGAAATACGCAAATAGGATCTAGAGATGGGTTCCTAAAAAAAGCTCAAATTGGCAACATCACAAACCGATGACCTAAAGGCTTGATTATACATATGGTAACTGAAAACAAAAAGTGTATGAATGCCATTTCAAAGGGATTCCAAACAGGTAATTATACAAGACATCAGGATAGATAATCATGTAAGATGCCCTTTTTCTGAATGCTTTTCCAAAATCTTCCTTTTTAGGACTCTTCTATTCTATACCATTTATTGTGGTTATCAAATATTATTTATTTATCACTCACCAGAACATGTCTGGCTCAATATTGAGCGAACTTCAGGTTCAAATCCCATGTCTAACATTCGATCAGCTTCATCGAGAACCTACAAAATAAATAACACTAATCATAAATCGGATCAAGATGGCTGCTTTGTAGCAATTACAAAAAGAAGAGAAAATACGAGGAAGATGATGGTTCACTAGGTGAGACTTGAGAGTTTTTGATGGAGCATGGGTATCATTTGGAAGGAATAAGCATGTTTCAGATAACTTGTATTCCTTCATCCATCTTAGTTACAGATACACATTCTAATCATTGCCTTTAGCCAGAAAAGGTTATATTCATTCACTAGCGCACACAAAAAAGAAAGTAGGAAAAACAATTACACTGATGCACCTCCAGTTTTCATTGGTAATAAACAACTGTAACCTTTCCTTGTTCTTAGCATACAGTTATTTGGTTTAACTTGGTATACTTCATTGCACACCACTTAAAGGGGTTAGGGAAAAAAAAGGTAAAAGTACCCCATGTGATTCAAATTAGAAAAGAACTACAACAGCACAAAGAAAGCTATAATTACATCTTAGAATGGTCCCACAAGCAAAACAAGTGTAAGAAAATGTAAGGATTACTGCTTTTTTGTCAAGATTAGAATATGAAGTTCAAATGCAGAAGAGGATAAGTCATAAGTTTACAAACTAATTCTCTCCAACCAAAAATTAGAAAGAACACTTACGATACTTCTTTAATTACTAACCACATAAGATACTTCTTTAAGGCAGCAGACCTCCATCTCGATCAGATCCTTCAAACGTCCAGGAGTTCCAATAACAATATCCTGTGTAAGACAAGGTAATGACTAATGAGTATGAAGTTGATAATCAAATTGCTCAAAGGTAAGAACATAATATGAAAATCTGGTAGTAGTAACAATCACATAAAATACTAGCTACCATATTTCTTCGAATCACATTTCGTTGCAAAATTATTTCAAATTTTAGATACATAAATTATTATCTTTTAGGCACATGAAATGTGTATATGTACAAACATGATTTTGAAAACCATAATTTTTTGCTTTTAATACAAAGTTTCTTATAAAAAAACATCATTTGAAAACCCTTGAAACAAAAGAATCCAGAAAATGTTTAGAATCAATAGACCAAGAAAAGAGAAAGTGGCATTTTAAGTTTTATTTTGGCTTCAAAAGTTGGCATCTATAATACCAGATACAATCATAAACAAGCAAATAGAATATCTTACAATGCAAGCAAATAGAATATCTTACAATGCCAGACTTTAGAGCTGATATTTGAGGTCCTTTTGAGGTTCCTCCATACAAACAAACTGATGTTACACCACATGGTTTACCAGCATCACACAACACATCTGAAATCTGATACCAGTCAATAAATCTTTCATTAGAAACAGTTCACAGGAAACAAGTGATGAAGCAAATGAACAACATGAAAGTAAGACGTCACACAAAGGAAAGATATGACAGCCAAAAAAAGAAAGGATCGATATCTTTCTTCTAAGTTCTGAAAATATACTCTATGAGCCACATTGTATTTTCACACCTCAATCCCCATTATAATCTTTAAACTAAAGCAAATGTAATTCTCTGCGTTGCCCACCAGATCTTAAGATAAACAACATTTTCATCCCAATTGAGTACACAATGTAAGACAAAGGGCATATTATTTATTTATTTTTCTTGTATTTGTAAAAAAATGTGTATATTAAAATTTCAAAGAGCTCTACAAGCACCATATCATTTATTTAGCAAGCACAATAGGTATTCCTAACCATTCCTAATTTCTATACACATACATTTTACATGTTAGTATGATTAGTCATGAGATGAAGCTGATTGCATAACTAATTGCTGCCTTCGGTTTTTATTTTTAGAATTCTAGATTCTTCTTTTTTCTTGATTAAATATTATCCATAAGACTAGGAAGTAAATTGAGTCGAGGGTTACAATAATGAAAATGATCAAGTCAATCCACCTGATTAAAAAGTTCACACCTGATGATGTTATCAGAAGTTGAATTTAGAGGAAAAACCTATTTAGAAAGTGGGATAAGAAGGGTTGTCAGAAGGCCTAATAATAAAATACTTTCATATTTTTTTCTCACATATTTACAAAATAAGATAAATTACAACGGATATTGAAATATCAAATTGCACTACATGGTCATTTCCAAAGCATCACACGTCTAGAGTAATTACTGTAAAATGAGCCAGCCACAATTCTAGCAATTTTATAACTAAAATTTGTTTCAAATCAAAGAAACATCCGTAAATGCTCGTAAACAATTTATGTCTAAAATTTAAAAGTAGTAGATACATACTTGTTGAGCTAATTCCCTCGTAGGTGAGAGTACAAGGCAAAGAGGAATCCTCCCTCTGGACATTTTTCCCTTTCTCTTCTTCAAGACATGCATAATACCAGGTAACCCAAATGCCAGAGTCTTCCCTAATTTATTCAAAGAATCACGCAATGCCAGACTGATGGAAATCTAATTACATATTACATCAAAAATCAATATCCAAGAGCCAACCCAATTTTACTACCTGACCCAGTGGCAGCAATGCCTATAAAATCACGTCCGTGCAACAAAAATGGCCAGGCGTGGGATTGAATCGGCGAAGGGCTCGTAAAATTTTTACAGCACTCGAGGACTTCATCTGGTAGGCCTGATTCATCAAATGACTTCAACGAAGTGTATTTCCCCTCTTTCACATCCTTTCCAGTGACTACCACGTTTCCTTTACAAATCGCGTCAGTTTCTTGCAACTCTTCTTCATCTCCACGCGTTTCACCTTCCTTTTTGCCGTCGTGGACCTTCTTGTGCTTGTCCTTCTTCTTTTTGCGCTTCACACCATTGCTCTCGCATAACTCAACCTCTGGAAGTTTTCTCTTGGGATTGGCATCGATAGGTTGCTCCGAACCAGCGTCTATGGTTTTCTTCTTCTTCGCTTTCTTCTTCTCGGATTCAGCATCTGTGATTGACGGAATTTTTTGGGCCAGTGGTTCGCTTAGGGCGGTCACTTCTTTGAGTTTCCCACCCATGGTGCAGAGTGAGATACCTAATAAACCTGTTTGCCGCCGAGACGATGCTAACCGAAAGGCCAAATTGATCCTTGAAAGCAGGGCTTTTCTAGGGTTTTGAATTTTGACCCGTTGACGTAGTTTTTAAATATTTGGAATTTTAATTTTACTCTATAACACACGCTTAGTGATTATATTTAAAATGAGATATTTATTATGTTAATTAACAAGTTTGGTCACGCAGTTCGACAACCCAACCTACATGCACGCACCAAATTTTTGACTTGGAGATCCTTGATCACCCAACCTCCCCGGTTGGTGATGATAGATTTCACGAGTGTCAACCAAACCTTTTACATACTTTCTCAGAGTGTCACCCTCTGGATTGATCTTCACGGGCGTCAATTTTATCTTTCACCGTTTGTGTACAATAAAATAGAAAACCAAAAATTCATAACTCTCCCAAATATAAATCTCAAGTTTGGGAGTATGGAGAGTTAGGATTTACACTCTTTGAATAATGAGAAATCGAGTACTGATTTTGACAGAGCTTCGCTTCGATTCTCGCTATGTTAATTTGAGCTTCAGAGTGTCTTCACAATTTCTATTTCTTGCTCGACCTGTTGATCGACCATTTCCTCGACCACGGAACAAAGATGCAATCTGTTTAATGTTGCAGTCGACCATTTCTTCATTGGTCAACCGATTCTTCAGCAGGTTTAGAATGCAAGCAATCTGTCATTTTGTTCAGTCGACCGTTTCCATTTTGGTCGATCGCCTCTTCAGTTCTCTAGAAATTTGGTCGACCTCCTTGCACCTTTAGTCGACCTCTTCTTCGTGTTTTGCTATTTTCCATTCTTCTAAGTCCCAATGATCAACATATTAACTATATAAACTTAGATAAACATGTTAGAACAACTTAATATATGTATTAAGGGTATTTCCAATGAATATCAATATAAATATAACGATTAAACAATCAATAAATAACTTATAATTCCAATTAAAACATTTATCATCAAAACAAATTAGCCTAATAACACTTAGGCTAATAATCTCCACTTTTTTTATGATGACAACATATTATAAGATATTTATTCCTAAGTCTAAGCATGTGCATTAAGTATTACATAATTTGATCTCTCTCCCTTTGTTTATGCAATATTTCTAACGTTTAAATTCATGCATACATGCTACTCACAACTTTTATAAATCTCTCCCCCTTTGTCAAAATCAAAAAGAAATCATGGTGAGGTCTACAATAACATCATAAAAGCATTTCACCCCATTTGTCATTATTTAAAACATACAAGCATTTGGAGGGAAAATAAATTTAAGAGTATGATATCAATTGAAATAAGATATCTATTTCCCTTTATCAACATACATACCAGGCAATGGGGAAACTCTAAAACAACAAAACACATTAATTCAATCAAATTTACTATTCTCGCTTTGTCATTTAAGCAAAGTATAATAGTTGGGGGTTTATTCATCAAAATCATTCCAAAACAAATCAATTACATTTCTCCCCCTTAGAGTTCCAATTGTTGAGAGAAACCAAAAATATACCAATTGTAATAAAAACATTTAACCTTTATGAGAAAATATTCAAGTTTAAAACATTATTTTCGCCCCCATAAACAATTTCAAATCAGTGAAGAGTATACAAGACATTATAATACCAATTGTTGGATTAAGACAATTTAAACTCAAAAGATAAAAAATATCAATTGAAGAAAACTAAAATCAGTGATCCCAAAAGGATATGCAAAAAAAAAATCAATATTCATCAAGAGAATAAAATTTTAATCTATATGCATATTATCCATTCAATTTAAATCAAGAGTATTACATCAAATAATTTTCCATACTCTTGATTCACTATTGAAAAACACCTAGGTGTTTTTCTTAAGCACCCAAATCTTTTTGGATCCTTTAAACTTTAGAATGGTTCCTTTAGGAACCCAAATCATTTTAGAAGTTATCATTTTGTCATTCAATTTCATAGGGCAATTAAAAGATTTATGTCATAAACAGTTGTAACTATTACGAGTAATAAGACCAACAAAGAAATTATTATAATTCTTCTTCTTTGCAAAGGGTTGATAGTCAATTTCGACTTTATCAAATATAACATTTTGCTTTCCTAAAAAAAACATGTTAAAATTCTTGCTACCATTTGTGAATTTTACAACAATAGAGTTCAAATCACTATTTTTAGCATTCAATTCACAAATATCGTTTTCAAGTGATTTAATAGTAGCACTAGAACTTTCATACATGATTTTTAATTCAACAATTTGATTTTCAAAATATTTAACCATTTCAACATGCTTTCTAAACAAATTGTCATTTTCTTTTTTCAACAAATTATATTTCCGTTTAAGTACGTTGAATTTATCAAACAATTCATTAAAGGCATCCAACAACTCATCATTATCATCAAAATTGCTATCTAAATCGCTAGATGAGTTGAGTACTTTGTTCTCCTTAGTCATGAAGCAAAAATTTGAGACTTCTTCTATCTCGAAAGAAAAGCTCTCATCACTATTGTCCCACGTAGCCTTGGATACTTTCTTTTTAAAAGTCTTTGATTTCTTCTTTGCTTTGGGACAATCGATTGTGATGTGACCGGTTTTCCACACCCAAAGCAAACTATCACCTTCTCCCCTTTTTCCTTATTCCGTTGAAGGTATTTGTTGAACTTTCGGGTTATGAATTCGATTTCCTCATCTTCATCCTCTTCCCCGGAATCCACTTGAGCGCTTGAGGAGGCTTTGAGGGCAATATCTTTTCTTTTGAAGACTTTTTTATTCTTCCTTTCTTCTTTCTCATTGGCATCCATCGTGATCTCGTGTGTCATTAGAGATCCGATGAGCTTCTCCTTCTTCAAAACTTTTAGGTCATGTGCTTCTTGAATGGTGGTCACTTTTGGTTGTCATGCCCTTGATAGACACCTAAGAATTTTCTTAAGCAACTCTTCGTTAGGATAAATTCTACCAATAGCTTTTAAACCATTAGTAATATTAGTAAAACGAGTAAACATATGACTAATGGTTTCATTATTTTCCATGACAAACAATTCATAATCATGAATAAGCATATTCAATTTATTCTATTTAACTTGATTAGTGCCCTCATGAGTGATTTCAAGCAATTTTCATATTTCATAGGCACTATCACATGTTTGAATTTGATTAAATTCATCTCTGTTCAAAGCACACTATAAAATATTAATGGCTTTACAATTCATACTCAATTTTTGTTTATCACTATTGTTATATTCACTATACAACTTTGGAACATTTAAACCATTCTCAAGTTGAAGCAAAATGAAAGGTTCATTTTCAACTATGTTCCAAAGATCATAATCCAAAGATAGAATATATATTTTCATTTTAGACTTCCAATAAACATAATCATTATTATCGAAAAACGGAGGTCTAACTAAGGATTGCCCTTCAACATGCAAATTGAAGGCCATAATAATTTATGCAATCAAGAAATTAAAACAAATTTATCAAAGTGAATTTCAACAAGAAAAATAATCCAATAGTTGCAAAAACAACAAATTTATAACAATAAGCACGATATCACACGAAAAATTTAATTACACCGCTTTGATACCAATTGTATGATCGATATATGCCTAAAGAGGGGAGGGAGGGGGGAGGTGAATTAGACGTATTAAATTTTTTCGTGCGATTTAATTATCTCTAAACCCTAAGTGATAACTAATGAATATGCAAATAAATATAAGCAAATAAGAGAATAAGGGTTAGAAAGTGCAAACAAGTTTGTTCATGCGACTCGGCAACCCGGCCTACGTCTGCGCTCCAAGTTTCCGACTTGGAGATCCTTAATCACCCAACCTCCCCTGTTGATGATGATTGACTTCACGGGTGTCAACAAAACCTTTTACAGACTATTCTCAGATCACCCTCTGGATTAATTTTCACGGGCATCAATCTTGCCTTTCACCATTTGTGTACAATAAAATAGAAAACCAAAAATTCCTAACTCTCCCAAATATAAATCTCAAGTTTGGGAGTATGGAGAGTTAGAATTTACACTCTTTTAATAATGATAAATCGAGTAATGATTTTGACAAATTTTCGATTCGATTCTCACTTGGTTACTTTGAGCTTCAAAGTGTCTTCTATATATAGAAACTGTGAAACTGGTCGACCATTTCTATTTTGGTTTACCGTCATCCGACCATTGGAATCTATCTGTTGCGTTGTACAGTTGGACTGGTCGACCGCTTTATCATATTGGTTGAACGCTTTCTCGCTAGGTTACTTTGAGCTTCAAATTGTCTTCACAATTTCTATTTCTTGCTCGACCTGCTGATAGATCATTTCCTCGACCTCAGAAAAAAGATGCAATCTATTTAATGTTGCGGTCAACCATTTTTTCATCGATCGACCGATTCTTCAGCAGGATCAGAATGCGAGCAATCTATCATTTTGGTCAATCGACCGTTTCCATTTTAGTCGATCGCCTCTTCAGTTCTCCAAAAATTTGGTCGACCTCCTTGCACCTTTAGTCAACCTTTTCTTCGTGTTTTGCTCTTTTCCATTCTTCTAAGTCTCAATAATCAACATATTAACTATATTGACTTAGGGAAACATGTTAGAACAACTTAATACTCGTATTAAGAGTATTTTTAATAAATATCAATATAAATATAATGATTAAACAATCAATAAACAACTTATAATTCTAATTAAAACATTCATCATCAAAACAAATGAGCCTAATAACACTTAGTTTAATAGTATTGCTATAAGCTAATAAGTATGACCACCCCTAGGGTCATCAATGTAAGAGCTTATTCATTAAATAACCATGAGTGAAACTTACACAAAAATGTGTCAATCTTTTGACCAATCAAGGAATTTTGCAATTAGGAGTGCACATGGTTCGATCCACTCCAATTTGCAGTGGACTGAACTGAACTATAAAATAACGGTTCCCATGGTTTGGAATTGTGGAGAACTAGAACCAAACCTTGAGATATGGTTTGATTCCTATTGATTTTAGACTAATTTTGTGAGTTTTGGGTCGGGTTTGTATCAAATCATGGATTATTTTCGAGTTTGAACTGGGTTTGAATTGAATTGCGGTCAAATTTTGTGACCTACCATTTGCTACGAATTGATTTGGTTTTAATAGTTTATGACACCCAAAGTCGTGAACCAAACCGTGACTCACGGTTTTCCTACATTCAAATTTGTAATCAAGACCGAATCTCCGATTTTGGTTTAAACTGCGGTTTCGGTTCGGTTATGCCATCATACTTGCAACATTGGTATTTAGAGTGGTCAATTTCATCCCATCATAATTTGTAACCTATTTGTAATTTTTTTTATTTGGTATTAAATATGCATCAAAATCAAAATATGTGGCATTCCAAGTTCAAAATCACCAAGGGATGGCAAAAGTTTTGAAAGCCCCATATCTCCTCCACTCTACACCTCACAGCCCTCATCTTCAACCCACCACTCTCCTTTCGCCACGTGTACCAAAACAAACAACGTCAAGCCACCACCAAGCTTCCCCACCATCCCTGCTTTCATCATCCATCATCCTCCCATGAACAATTTAATTTTTCTTCACACAAAATTAAGGAAAAAAAAATTCGAATTGACAATTTTGCCCATGGTGTTCTTTCATATTCCACCACGTCTCTCCCTTGCCACCTTGTATTATCTCCTCCCTCGTCCAAAATCAGGGGTAATAAGGGAAACGCAAATAAAAATATAAAACCACTGAATAATACTTACTCATCAGCTTTCAGTCATCAAGCTTACATTTTCTCGCCTCCCAATCAGTTTCCGTCCTTGCTTCGATCTTTCTTACCTTCTCCATTTATAGAGTGCAGAGAAAACACAGACCCACTTCGTTTTTAACTCGAAAGACAACTCGAGAATTCGCCGAAACAACCATCTACTTCCTCTCTCTCGGAGCTCTCTGCAACTTCCTTCAGAGCAGAGAGAGAAAGAAGAGAGAGAAACAAGAAAACAGAAGGGGAGAAATGGCAGTCTGTGTAGTCCACACTACCCAATCTCTAAACTCGACTAGCTCAATTTACACTCCCTCCAAAACCACTCTACCATTCCACCAAAAACAAGTGGTTTTCTACAGCAGGAAAAGCAGCAGAAAATCCACTCCCACCTCCATCTCCACATCTCCGTTGATTGTAACGTGCTCCGCCGGCGACCAACAGACGGTGGTAATCGGCCTAGCGGCGGACTCCGGGTGTGGAAAGAGTACCTTCATGAGAAGATTAACCAGCGTCTTCGGAGGAACCGCCGAGCCGCCGAGAGGAGGAAATCCAGATTCAAACACGCTCATAAGCGACACGACGACTGTAATTTGCTTGGATGATTATCATTCTTTGGATCGAACCGGAAGGAAGGAGAAGGGTGTGACTGCGTTGGATCCAAGAGCGAATAATTTTGATTTGATGTATGAACAGGTGAAGGCTTTGAAAAATGGAATTGCAGTGCAGAAGCCTATTTATAACCACGTTTCTGGTCTCTTGGATCCTCCAGAGCTTATTAAACCTCCTAAGATTCTTGTTATTGAAGGTCTTCATCCAATGTGAGTCTCTCTCTCTCTCTCTCTCTCTCTCTCTCTCTCTCTCTCACTAAACCAGTTCATAGTTCAAGAATTCTGGATATATTTAGTCTCTTTTCTTGAATTCAACATATTATTTTGGTTAAAGTTCAAAGTTGACTATGAATTTGAGCACAATTGTATCCTAAATTAATTTTTGGGTCCACGTGCCAATCTCACGAGGTATGTTGGTCATGAACATTTTGTTCAAAAAATTTGTCTTGGTACTTATTATATTGTTCATGTTTTGGTATAAAACTTTATCTTAATGTTTATTTGTTATTAATTTATACTAATAAGTAAAGAACAAGTTAACGTAGTGTAATATTGTGTAGTGTATTCAATCATCTCAATACAATATTATCTGCTTTAGACTGAAGCCTGTTCGATTTTGTTTTTGGGGTTAGCCCAAAATGCGTTGTACTAGATATGAATAAGAACCCTACTTATAAACTATGCATTTTTCACTCTTTCAAACGATGTGAGATTGTGCATCCCCACTGATATAGGTAGAACCCTCACATGAGTCATTTTAGCATTCACATGGCAAGCTGTCACAATCTCCTTCATTAAGGGCATGACATCCTTGTCAGCAACATTTTTGGTTGAGTTTTCGGCTCTGATACCATTTGTAATTTGTAATGTCCCCAAGTTCTTACAGAACAATATTGTCCAATTTAGACTGAAGCGTGCATGGTTTATTATTAGGGTTAAGCTAAAATGTGTTGTAGTAGGTAGAGATGAGAACCCTACTTTTAAACCATGCATATTTTACTCTCTCAAACAATGTGAGATTGTATATTCTTACTAATATACGTCTGACGCTCAAATGAGTTATCTTGACTTTCACAGGGCGACTGCTCAATAACTCAGGGCCCTATCTCTCATCAAAATGAAGTTCTTTAGTTTCTCTCTCTAATCATAATAATATTATTATATGGGAGACTATGTTTCATTATACTTAGTGAATTATTATTTTGTATTATTGTACTTTGTCACACTGTTTTGTCCTGGGCCAGACTACACATGTCACGTGTGTGTGTTTTACTTATGGTTCTTAGTAGTTTTATTTACTTATTTTTAGTGCAAAACTTTAGTCATTTGGTCAAATTGGAGCTCTTAATTTTATTAATACGTTCAAGTTATTTATTTTTATTAATATTTTGAATTTTATTTTTTTCTGATTTTAATTTTTATGATGGTTGATTGCAGGTATGATTCAAGAGTAAGAGACCTCTTAGACTTCAGCATCTACCTAGACATAAGCAACGAAGTTAAATTTGCATGGAAAATTCAGGTGGATAAACCAAACTCCATTTCCCCTCCATTTCCATTACTATCCTCATCTTCCTTCCATATTTACAACAATTTCAGAGAGACATGGCTGAAAGAGGACACAGCCTGGAGAGCATCAAAGCCAGCATCGAAGCTCGAAAGCCCGACTTCGATGCGTACATCGGTAACCCTTTTTTCGGTTCGAGAGTCGGGGTTTGGTTTCTGAATTTTGAAAACGGTCTTTCTGTGTTCGAGCAGATCCACAGAAGCAATATGCAGATGCAGTGATAGAGGTTTTGCCAACGTTACTTATTCCGGATGACAATGAAGGAAAGGTTTTGAGAGTGAAGCTGATAATGAAAGAAGAGGTAGAGTTCTTCAGCCCTGTTTACTTGTTTGACGAAGGCTCCACCATTTCATGGATTCCCTGTGGAAGAAAGCTCACTTGCTCCTACCCTGGTATCAAGTTCTCCTACGGCCCCGACAGTTACTTTTCTAACGAGGTAAGTGTCTTCAAATGAGTTATCAAGGGGTAATATGCACTTTATCCTTATATTTTATGTACGATCTACACGTACATATTTGAAATATGAACCTTTTCAGGTGTCGGTGTTGGAGATGGACGGGCAGTTCGACAGATTAGATGAGCTGATTTATGTGGAAAGCCATTTGAGCAACCTTTCCAGCAAGTTCTACGGTGAAGTAACCCAGCAAATGCTGAAGCATGCGGATTTTCCGGGCAGCAACAACGGAACAGGTCTTTTCCAGACCATCGTCGGCTTGAAAATCAGAGACCTCTTCGAGCAGATCGTTGCAGGCAAGGCCAAGACCCCAGTTGGTGCTGCAAAGGCCTGAAAAAACTTGTTCCAGCTTCCACTCTATCTTGAGCTTTTAGGCCAACTATGGCTTTATCATGATTTGATTCAATGCCTGCTTGTAAATTCTGTGGAGAGTTTTGGGACATAAGACATTAAAAGCAGAAACAGATACTCAAATGCATATTTTTGTTCTTTCGTAGATTACCTTCTGTTGATAGGCATACATCGACCAGATAATTAATCGAACAATCCAATTATACAAGCTTAAAAACTACAAGTAATCGAAAAAATTGTCAAGAACTTTCCTATTTTTCGGCAATCAGAGAAAGGCTGCACCATAAAATCTCAAGAACCCAGATCCAATGCTAAATCAAGAACAGGAGGTCAAAAAGCTCAAGAACTCAAATGAAGATGGTGATTAGAATAATTCCCATTAGAGTTGGTTTAATACAAAGCAATATGTCTACACCCAACAAGTTCTAGACAGGATAAGGACAATTAAGAGAAACTTTACAACAGGGGAAATGAGCATTAGAACACCATTGCAGCTACACAGGCCGATCGATTCTTACTTGATCGTGACGAACTTGTTCGTGCCGTGCCTGGCCCAGTGATCTTTCAAGTCGACCGAATGAGAAAGATCATACCCTTCAGATGCAAGCTTCAGAAGAAGCTTCTCGTAAGCTCCATTGCTCATCTTTCTTCCTGCAATGCGAGATCCAGGCCTGGAAGAACTCATGGGTAGGGGATATTCGGAGATTTTGATTGTACAACATGAAGATTGCCACCCACCAGCTCCCCATTTGTAGCAAACTCGAGTTATTCCTGTACAAGAGCAGTAAGGAGAAGGTACTCCGGATAGATCGAAGTTTGTCCTTTGTTCATCGAGGTTGAGATTTCTCTTTTCCCGTTTGGCTTCGGGGAAAGTTTTCTCCTTTGGCTTTTTGGGACTCCTTTTAGTTTGCTTTGGCTTCAAAGCCTTCGATGCAGTTTGGTCGGTGCTCTTCGAGGAAGGTTTCTGCTTTCTGGCCTTTTGCGGTTTAGTTTCTGAAGTGGGGATTTTTACCTGATCGGATGGCGGAGCAGCCGATCGAACGGCTTCTACAGCAAGATCGGATTCCAGGTTGATTTGATTTCCTTGCGAAGAATGTGGGCCGACTCTTGATCCTGGGAGAAAATGGCCAGGATAAAACCAGGCAAAATGTGGAAGAGATGAGCCTGCACTAACTTCAGGCATCAAATGGTTTCTGTTGGAGTAAGTTCCCATTTTCAAAATTCTTGGACCTTTTAGCTCTGCATCGTCACAAACAACAAGCAATAGCTGAGGAGATAATTAAAATTACATACATTTCTCAAAGATTTTCGAATTCGAGGAAAGAGAAGAAAACCAACAAATACTTAAAATCATACGAATGCATCAGACGGGATTATCATAAAAGGCAACGTTACGTTTGTGCTCGAACATTACATTCTAATCTCACCCCTTGACTGCACGTAGCTCTATTGACTCCACACGACCAATAATCAGAATAAGTCTTGTAATATCGCATGAAAAATTGATGACAGATGTCTCAACTTCTAAGCTCAGATCAGAGGAATTCATGCTCATAAACAGCACTTTCTTCAACAATTAATGAAAGTGCTATGATTGTTTGCATTACTACGAAACTCAAAGGGAAAAGTTGTCACCCAAGCAAATCGGCGACAGAGCTTCTTCCCGATAGTGAAACTCTTCATTATTTTTTATGATTTCTCTTGAATACCCATGATGTAGGACTTCACAAAAGATCAAACCTTCACCAAAGCCCCCCTGATTAGAACAGACCCTTATTTCGAAGAACAGATATTACCTTTTGTGTTATCCAAAAGCTCATTGTTTTGACTAATTTCATATGCAGTGCTAGAATTCAGGAAAAATATTGCGTTAAGAGTCACTCTGAAAGGTAGTTGAACAATCAAAGATGGTAACCAGTGTAAATGGAAACACTTAAACATGACGAAAGTTAGATCAAAAGGTTTACAACGAAGATCCAAGCTCAAATACATGATGAATTGAACATTATAACAACAAAAGAGATGAGAAACCACTGACAGATGCAATTATCTAAGGCTGCAACGAATCGTATCGTCCCGAGGCTTAATGCCCCAAAAGCAAACAGCAGAGTTAAATTCCAACTTTTGAAAACTGATTAACTTATGATACATAGTTTATAAGAGTGAAATCCAAAATATTACTAGCTAGAATGAAGAGGACAGACTGCAAAAAGAGCATCAAAAAGGGAAAATTGCTTCCACGGCTGATAAGCAACACTTGAATTGAAATGGACACGCACTGAATCTTATGCAAAAGAACGAACTAAATTAAATTTCTTCTTCAGTAAAGAATGCAAGAGGAGAGATACCCACAACCCAAGAAAAAAAAATAGAGGTCTCCATTCACTTTCTACCCTAAGCACATGACAGAAATTGAAGGAAAAGAGTGAGATGCAACAGAAAAATGCCCAAATTTGAAGAATAAGATCCTGAAAGGAAGAAGCAAGATAGACCCATTTCAGAAACCCAGAACAAATTTGAAAAATTGAAGCGACAAATCGTTTAGCACTTTAATCAAACTGACCCACAAGTGAAGTTCTCCAAAAAAGAAAACCTTCAAGCTAGGTTTCATCCGAGCTTATCATCCATTAGAACCTCCCAGAAGAGAGTCCAAAAAATAAGAACACCCAACGAGCTAGTAAGATCTACAAGAACCACATTTGAAAAATCTATGTCGAGAAGGTGGAAGCACAGTTGCTTTAAGCTCTACCTGTAAAGGGCAGTGCGAGTTTCTGGTGCTTTGGTTTACTTCAGCAGCAAGGACATCACTCGCTGGAACTCCCTGTACATGAAATGTTCGTGGTTATGGCTGAACTTCCTCAAATATCAACAGACTCCTTGGACAGTGGACACTCAGACAATCCAATTTCTTAAATTTCATCCTACTCCATCACTCATCAGAGCTTCACATCTCTATGCCCACGCGCTTTAACTTCTTGTCTTTACGGCTAATCGTATTGCATTAACATAAGCCTTTAACTAATCAAATAACTTGTCACATTAAAAGTTATACCCTTTATTTTATAAATATTTTAAATTACTTGAAAAATAACAAATTTTTGGGAAAATAACAAAACAAACCCTGAACTTTAGAGAAGCAATATGCTAAATATTGAAGAAATTTCACAAACAACTAAAACCTCAAACTATGATAAAAAAATAATGCAAACCTCGCAGTCACATTTTTCGCATTATAAACGTCTCTCAATACTAAACGACGTCGTTTCTCAACATCAATGGACGTCTTTTAGCATCCACAAACGTCTATCAATGCTAAACGACGTGTAATTGAAAGGACGTTTGTTGTGGGTTGAGGGACGTTCGTCGTAAATGGAGGGACGTCGATCTTAAGTCAATGAACGTTTGCTGTGGGACGAGAGATGTCTGTTGTGGGTCAAGGAACGTCCATCAAAGTGGAGGGAGTCCATCTTTGTTGAGGATGTCTGTCCCTCGATTCAACGAACATGACCCTTCGTCCGTTAGCGCTCCTCCTCCCATCCTGAACATCTATCTTCATTGAAAGACAACTGTTTTTTCATCCAGTGGCCAACAAGGACATCCCTTAGCCTTACGATGACTACAAAGACGCCCCTCCTTGTGGATCCGCCTTGGACGTCTCTCGTCATTGAAGGACGTCTGTTGTTGATCCTTGGACGTCTCTGTTAGACGGTCCTTGACGTCAACGTGAATACAGCGTTTGCCTCGACGTAGTTTGCGTTGTTATTTTCCCATAATTCAAGGTTTTAATTGTCTGCAAAATTTCTTTAAGATTTGACGTGTTACCGATCCCAAAGTCTATGATTTATTTTATTAATTTCCCTAAACTTTTTTAACCTCCATAAACATTTTAGATATAAATTCTAAATTGCCATCAATCTCGAAATTTTAATTTTAATCAAAGAAATTTTGTAAGGATACAAGAATTCTTGCTTCAACTTTCTTTTTCCGTCAATCTCAAAAGTTTAAACTATTACCAAATCTAGTTTTTGGCAATTTATAGATCAAATTTCATAGCTTTCATGGCAGATTCATAACATGAGCTATCTGCACAACACAAAGCCGAACTAATCACCGCCTTGAACGGCCTTCAAGTACTACTCAAGCTGCACTAATCGCAAGCAAGCTCTGCCTAACTGCAGGCAGCGAGCAAAGCAAGGACCCAAATATTCCATTCAACGCATAAGCAATGGCGCAGAAGGGGAGAGCCTCAGGTTCTTTGGCTGCCAATGCAGCCGTTCCCAATCCATGAGCACTGTAACACACAAAAAGTGGGGACTTCACACCTCAGGCAGAAATATTAAACCACAATTCATCTTATTTCCTATTTACAGCAAAACAGTTTCAGGAAATGGATTAAAAACTTGCACAAGTTCTATCTCTGCACCAAATCAGCAGTTTCCAACCCAATATTTAGAGCTTAAGAAGATGCTAAGATCAATTCACACCTTGAAGCAGTTGCTATTCCTCGAGCGATTGGGTCGCGGAAATGTAGTTTGTCGAGTGTTGCTTGCACAAAATTCGCTCCAACCAGACCCGTTACTACAACTACAGCCGCTGTAAGCGATGCATTTGTACCTAGAAATATATTCAAACTTAATCTACTTAGCATATGTTCTTTGCACGAGTCGTAAATTCTAATAGCACGAAATCGTATGCTAGCCTTACATCTCATCACTCTACACCCACTGAATGAAACTACAAAATTTATCACTATACCTTCAAACAACGACACGATGCTTAGTGCCAATGCCACCGTTATACATCTGGGTAGGATCGATACAGTCAATGCTGGTTCTAATCCAATGAGTCGTCCGACAAGAGCGGTCGAGTACAAGGAGAATATAGAAGCAGCAATAACAGATGTGAATATCTCAGCTGCATGTCTTTTAACAAGCTGAAATGTATATATAAGCAAATTTCAATAAGCTTGTTGAAAATGGATATGCTATTCTCAAAAACGAGGCGCATTAGATGTTTCCCCAGACCAAGAACAATCCAGCTCTTAGTTGCAGTTGTACATCAATGTTCTTAGTTTCATTTAAGTCGAAAACTTATAATCCCATAACACGGATTACGAAAACAAACTTTCTAATTTGAAGCTATTCGGATTTGTTCGGATGCAGATTGGAAATTGCAAAGCAACCCCCCTTCCGGGCAACAAATATAGATAAGGCGCAGGCATAAAAACACGAAGAACAACCGTAGAGCAACACCAAATAAGAGAATGGAGGCATTCGGATGTCTACCTTTCGCTGTTTGAACATAGAGAAGGCAAAGGAGAGAATAACAGATCCTAAAAATCCCATAAGAATGTCACCAGCTCCAGGATTAGTAGACACCTTTGTAAGGTAATATCCTACATATAGATTGAAAAAGAACATCAAAGCAGATAATGAAGTAATATTTATGGCTAGCATGGAACAACTGGGTGAATACAGAGAGTGGTGGGATATATCAAAGGCTATTCAGAGCAGTGTACAAATCTTAGACACACCTGATATGGTAGATTGTCTGGATGACACTCAAAAGCATAACATATACACACTCCATATATTTAAATGTCTTCTTCTATTTTGTTTGGTGAGGAAAATGAGATGATTAACAGACATCGAGTAGATTATACCTAGGACTGGATCAAGCCCAGATTTGGAAAGATAGCCATAAGCGAACGCTGCCAAATCGGCTGACAGCGAACAACAAATGATTGGGTGGAAGATCTTCTTCACACCTGTTGGCAAGCTGCACTTTTAAAACAATATATTCATTACTTTTATTTTCTCCAAGAGAAAAACTTGGCCAACTTACTGACAGGAATGCTAAAATGGGGAAAATGAAAGCTTACCCGCTGCCGATCACGTAGCCTAACACAGTAGATGCGAGGAGGAAAGGAAGGCAAGTTCGAGCAGTTGTCCCGAGCGCTGTTGGATATAATAAAGCAGTAATAATTGAAATGAGGAAAACTCCACTCCAACTCAACACTTCGATGGAAGAAAAAGGAGATGGTTTTCCCATAGGCTCAGCATCTGTCATTTCAGTCTTCACCATATTTCTAACTGCTATAGCTGTATATCCCGCAACACAGAGTGAAGATAGCCACCCAGCAACTGTAGCATGCCAACACCCAGAACTATATAATTGAACTTACAATAACAGGGGTGGAGAGAGAGAGAGAGAGAGCAATTGGCTTCTAATTCAAGCTTGTGTAATATGAAAAGATATTGGTTATTTGTCAGCCAGCCAGTTTATGGTTGAAACAAATGGAGGACAGACATTCCTTCTGTCTAAGCTTGGTAATGGAATAACATGGCATCTTTCCATTTTGGGTCATCAATGGCTTCGTGTACGTTCTTAGAAGGATGCATAATAGGGGTAGCTTTACCAGTAAGAATTAAGTCTATGATGTTGGACGTTGGTCAGGGACCAAGTTAAGTGGTCAAAACAATAACAAAGAAGAATCCAAAGTAGTAGAACTTGAGGGTAATTCAAGAGTAGTTCATCAGTTCAAAAATTTGAACGAAGTTAAAACTAAATGTACCAATAATGAAGCAAATCTTGAGGCCTGAAGCTGCAGGTATGTCTTTAACTGAAAGTGGCAGCACGACCAATGATGGAACGTAGAACAATGGCAGCCATCTCTGGATAAACAAGAGCGCTGGCTCAAAGAAGTTCATCACGTTTGTTGCTGCGACTGGAACTGTGGAATCAAGAATCATTAGAACAGAGAATATACAGAACATCCCAAACAATGCACTGGGGAACTTAATTGCAGCCGCTACGAATGCCTTTTTCAAAAGTTTATCCATTGCAAGTATTAATCCAAGCGAAACAACCAAATGCAATACCCCAAATACCTACAAAAAATCAAGAATTAGAGAATTAGCCATTACTGACAAATAACCCGATTTTGAGAACCAGGAAGAAGGAAATTTTCGTTACTCGCCGTTTGAGAGAGCGTAGAAGTGGTACCGCCGCTTGCGGAGGAAGCTTTCGCTGAAATTTCTCTCTTAGAGCGGATTCCTCGAGTGAAGATTGGCGACAAACCGGAGGAAGTAGCGAGGAGGTTAACCTGCGTGTCGGATTTTCGGAAGCCAGACCGAATGTATGATGCGGGGAAGCCATTGGGTGATGTTGTCGGATTGATTCTACAAATTTTGGAAGATGAATTTGCGGAAGGAGGGAAAGGGTGGTTGGAATGGTGGCGGGAAGAGGAAAGAGGGAGCTTTAGGGGCGTGGCAGATAGGAACGCCATGGGAAGCCTGTAGAAGCAACTGAAACGCCAAAAGACACCATTTTTTCAACTCTGGTGGGGCAAGAAATTTGTGTGGACGTCGATGGCTGTTGGGTGATGGAAGGTGATAAACGATTCTTAAATTCCATATCCCCTATCCTCTGGCTCTCCCTCGGGCAGACATGGCAGAGAATTCCCCTCCCTGCATAAAATCATAGTTTCAGAACCTTGTTGGAATAAAGTTACGACTTTTCCTCTCAATTCATACCCAAACTTTATTCTTTCAGATATGGCGTTGATTTCATCCCACTTTCGAACTTTGGAACAAATTTTTGAACTTGTTGCTCGTGTTATCCATAAAGTTTTAAGCTTTTTTTGTGATTACAGAACCAAGAACTGCTGAAGTTTGGTTCTACAATAGATTGAAGAATGACTTTCCCCACTTATTGGAACAGTGATGGAGAGGTGACAGGAACATAAAAAAGAAACATCCTATATATCATCAGAAGTTCTGTTCTTCCATTAATTTGCTTATGAGCCTACAAATCTCATCTGGGTCTACAAAAAACACATCCAAAAAAACAGTTCTTGAAATTCAAACCATTCACAGGCCCAGTAGATTAGCTTCATCACATTCACACTCTGCTTTTTATCAACGATCAGCAAGCAAACCAGAACAAGATTTCTATCCAACACCAGCATGTGGAGTAGCTCTAGAACGCAGGAAGCACAGCTGAGAGTAATTTGCGGTTTCAGTAGAACACAATTCAGAGCTTTGAAGACATTTGATTTTTAAGTTCTCTTCTGAGAATCTTCCCAGCAGGAGACTTAGGGATTGATTTTGCAAATACCACCTTCCTAACTTTCTTGTATGGCGCAACCTACCAGAAAGATGACGACATTAGTCTTCAGAAACTGGTTTGTGTGTTTTTAAAATTCAGAACTTCAAAATTCTGAAAATGAAACCTGTTTAGCAACATAGCTCATAACATCTTGATGAGAAAGCCCCGCCCCGGTCGGTTTCACGACCACGAACGCCACTGGTATTTCCCCACATTCCTCGTCCTTCTGACTGCAAAACGATTGAAAATTCGATGCAAATTAAAAAAAAAAAAAACCGGATGAAAAACGTTTGATGTTCTTTCTATTCTTAATTTTTTCATCTTGATCTTCAAAGTGTTAAAACTATTCATTTCCAATCAGATTTTGGACTTACGCTGTAACAGCTGCATCCAAAATCTTAGGATGTGAAATCAAGATAGCTTCTAAATCAGCTGGAGCAATCTGCAAAACATCGCGCATCGATATCAGAGGGTGTCGACGAACGTTTGATGACTGAATATATACAAACTACAATTGGAGTTCTTCTGAAAAAAGGAATTTTATTAAAATCTTCTTATTAGATTTGAAGCATCCAGCCAAAAATGATAGAAATACAACTCGAAAATTACAACTTTCCGTTCTTCGTTCTTGACGAGAAAAATAAAATGTTATCAATGATTTAGGAATCGACTTCGCTTTTAGAAGATACACTGGAAGGTTAGATTATACCTGAAATCCTTTGTATTTAATCATCTCTTTCGCTCGATCGACAATATACAAGTAGCCATCATGGTCAAAGTAAACGATATCTCCAGTGTGCAGCCAACCGTCATGGTCTATCGTCAATAATGTTGTCTCGGCATTGTTTAAATATCCTGCAATTTTTGAAGATAAAAAATCTCATCAGTCTGATTTTTCTTTTACTCATAAAACAAAAAATTGGGCTTCTAAAATAAGTTCATTCCTACATCAAAGCCAACAGGAAAACATGAATTCTACTCGCAGCGGGAATCTATAAAGAATCCTTGCCAATAAAAACTATGCAAGAGTTGGATTTGTAATGTCTCAAGTCTTCCTTGTACAATGTTGTTCGTTTTGGGTCAAATCTTGTATTGTCTTGTTCTTGAGTTTAACCCAACACGCGTTGAACTCTATTTATAAATCATGTGTTTTTCACTCTTTCAATCAAGGTAGGATTGTGTTCCCCCACTGATATAGGCTGACTCTCACATAGATCATTCTTGCATTTCCAGGACGGACTGCCACTGGATTATGCACTTGGAATAAGATTAATCGAAGAGAAATATCGACAGAAACTTATCGACATAGCTGATTTATGCGTAAGATTAATGAAAATGTTTATAAAAGGGAGTAGAAACAATGAATTCTGATGAGCCATCCATCCACTTATCTTTTCTTACTTCAATATTAATCATTCTGCAGAAATTATGGTATTAAATGTTCACCTTTCATCACGGACGGTCCGCGCAAACAAAGCTCCCCACAATCTCCAGGAGGCAAGGAAGAACCACTTTTCCAATCCACAACCTTAGCTTCCATGCTTGGGGCCAGAAGACCTGCTGAAGAATAATTCTTAAACTTCTTTGTGTTGAACCCACGAGTTGCTACTGCTGTAGACTCAGTCATACCATAGCCCTGAAGATGAGTAAAATGAAAAGTCAAATAGGATCAAGGAAAGAGATTAGAAAGTCTGTATAACTCAGAGGCTGTACCTGAATGAAATCGACGTGAGGAAGAAGACGAACAAATTTATCTATTTCTGTTTTGCTCACAGGAGCTGCCCCACAGCAAACCTGCTTCAAACTCTGCAAACTTCCATTAAATTGCTTTGCAGCGTTCGTCAATGATCTCAAAATGGGTGGAACGACTGTTAGGTGGGTGACTCTCTCTCTTTCAATGGCCTTGACCATCTCATTAGAGTCAAACCTTTTCATTACAACTATGCAACAACCCAAGGAGAATAATCCCAGACAAAAATGGCAGAGCCCGTATATGTGAAACATAGGCAAAATGGCTAAAACAACGTTGTTCCAGCTCGAATAGTTGTACAGGGAAGCTTCGAATCGGACGAAGAGCTCAACCATGGCGATGAAATTCCTATGAGTAAGCACAACCCCCTTGCTCGCTCCTGTTGTTCCTGATGAAAACAAAATGGCGGCTGTATCTTGCTGATTAATCACTGGCCTCTTCGTCGAATCCAGACTACAAGAAATAAACTGATAAAAAGATGAGAATCCTACAGGCTTCGAATCTAAATCAACATTTTCTGGAACCCCAACAACAGGAAATCCCAACGCCTGTAATTTCTCAACGCTCTCGCTTTCAGTAAAAGCGAAGCAAACATTGCATTCGGCGCATTGTTTCTTAATTTCTGAAATACTGCTTCGAGGATTCATGGTGGTAACAATCGCGCCCAAATACAAAACGCCCATAAGAATGATTGGATAGAAAATGGAATTAGGAAGTAGAATCAGAACGACGTCACCTTGAGAAACGCCCGCATTGTGAAGCCCAGCGGCCATGGATTTGACCAAAGAATAGAGGTCTGAGTAAGAGAGACGATACCCAGAAGAAGAATCAATGAGAGCCACCTGCCCATTAAGTTGATTGGAGAAGATGAACGAGACGACGTCGAGACACGGGTCGGTTGGAAGATTTACAGGGGGAAATATGCTCTGATAAATCCCCGTTTCAGGAGAGTACCAATCGGGAAAATCTCCAGTTTTCTGGGTTTCCATTTTTTCTTCTGATTCTCCTATTGATTTCAACAGAAATGGCGGCCAACGATCAAAATAGAGAGGTACAGATACGAGACGAAAGCAGGGAAGAGAGAGAAGAAGATCAGGCTGAAAGCACTATTGCCATTTGTCCGCTCAGCTGTAACTTCGACTTCAATTTTGGAGAGACAACCACTTAAATTTGGCGGAGGCTTCCATCTTGTTCATTTATGAAATGATTGACGAGGGAAAGACTGTTCATTTTATTTCTCGAAAATGGAAAAATAATTTGTCTGCCCGAGATTGAAGCTTCTTGATTTGCTCTTCCTCGTTCGTCAATCCAGTCTGGGCTTACTTCGAACTTTGGAGACGTAAATACTCACTTGAAACGAGAGCGTCAAATGTCAATTTTTTAATAAATTTAAATAAATATGTCACGCATTTTTATTTCAATTTTCAAAAGTCAAACATCTAAGTTTACTTTTAACGTCCATGACTTCATTTTGTTGCTACGCTAAGAAAATCAATTAAAATATTTTTGTTCATGTATTTCAACCATTTCTTAGGCAAAAATTAAGGAGAATTTTTTAAATAATAAAATATTGCTATCATATTTTCTGTTAAATATGTTTTTTTTAGCAATAAAAGACATATTTTTACTGTAAAAAAATATATTTTCTTTTCTTTTCCACTGCTAAAAAAGCATTTTTTGTAGTAAAAACATAAAATGTTAATTAAATTAGTAATTAATATTTTAGATACTCGTTCAATTTAGTAATTAATTACCAAAATAACTAATTTTGTAAGCTATTATCTATTTAATTAATATTTTGTGTAAAATAAGCTGGAAAAATATGTTTTTTTTACTATAGAAACAATCGTTTCTGTTGCAGAAAGAATTGTTTCTGTTGAAGAAATAATATTTTTTGCAGTAAAAACCAATCTTCTGTGATTATCTGCTTTCCATAGCGGAAGACTAGTTTATCCTTTAAAAAATATTCTTTTCGCAATAGAAATGATTCTTTACTTAGCGGAAAAAATATTTTTCATAAAATATTAATTAAATTGGTAATTAGTTTGATAATTAATTTCAACTTATAATAATAATAATATGATAATTACCTAATAATTAATTTAATAAATAATTACCAAATTAAACTAATATCACCAAAATTTATTGTCAATTTAACTAGTATTTTATGGAAAATATGTTTCCTTTGAGAAAAAAGAAAGAGTATTTTCCACAGCGAAAGATACATTTTTATTACAGAAAAAAATTAAATTTTTAACAAAAAACTTGAGATCGATGTTTTTGCAGTTTATTTTTTATAGTTCAATATTTTATTTATTAGTGAAAATTATTTAATGATTATTATTTAATTTATTTCCTTGTTAAATTTAATAAATAAATATGTGACAATTCTGTATTAACGATGCCATTTATTCACATAAGTCAAAACTAGTAAATCAAATCTTATTTGGATCATTTTTAATATTAAATTAATTTTTATTTAATTTAAAATAATAAAACAAATCTCATCTATTTTATTTCAATTAAGTATCTTAATTGAAATAGTTGAATGATATAATTAAAAAGTTATCTTGTTGTTTATTTTGTTAAATTTGGTAAAAAAAAAATTCAATTATTATATCAATTAAATAATTTAGCCATTAAAAGGAATTGTCTTTCCAAATACACGTGGTTACTAAGTACTAATTAAATAAACTAATCTGGCTTTTAACTTTTTCCAACCATATCAAATCTTTCGCGTCAATTATTCTCAACTGTAATTAAATATATTATTTTACAAAAAACGTGATAAATATTATTTATTATTGTCTCATATGCTTGCTGAGCATTCCCATAAATTATATATAAAAGGGTAAATGACAAATCAACCTTCGTGGTTTGTGATCAATGACAAGTTAACCACTATGGTATTTTTTTTAATAACTTAACCACTGAAATTTGAAAAAATAACAAAGAAAACATCGAGCGACGTTCTCTGCTCCAGAGAGCCCGAAAAATTGCGGTCTATGGAGTGAGACCGAGACCGCGAAATTCTCGATCTCTGCTCCAGAGACCGCCTTTTTTGCGCTCTCTTGCTCCAGAGACCACGAAATAGAGTGAGACCGGATTTCAGAGACCGCGAAATCGCGGTCTCTAGTCTCAAAACGCCGCTCTATGTTTTCTTTATTATTTTTTTAAACTTCAGTGGTTAACTTGTTAGAAAACATAACATAGTGGTTGACTTGTCATTGATCGCAAACCACGATAGTTGATTTATCATTTACCCTATATAAAATGTTGCGGACCCTTACTCATATTATTTCACAATATTTATTATGCTTTTTTAATATACAAAATAATTAATAAATATAACAAATTTCTATAACCTGAATTTTATTAGATAGAGTTGCTGGATTCGTACTATAGATCTTAGTTACTATTTTATTTAATCTATAAATTTATGTAAACTAAAGTTGTAAAGTTGACAACTATATATCGATATTCATAATAAATTTAGTTTTTTACTCGTGATTTTTTTTGAATAAATTTTTTCGTCGTTTAGAGCTAATAAAATATTAAATTATATTTTTTGATAATTCAATTAAATAGTAAGCTTTTATCTCAACTATATAGACACGAGCAATTGGGACTAATAATATAATAATAGTCACTTTCGTCCAAATTTAATGTTATATTTTATTATTAGAAATCAAATCAAATTGCACTATATAATATTATTTCTTTTACCCCACTAGACAAAAAAATTCATGTAAATTTGGTGTCGTTAAGATCTAATAAAATATTAAATTATAATTTTTGAGAATTCAATTAAATAGAAAGCTTCTGTCTCAAATATATAGACACGCGTAATTCTGAATAATAATATAATAATAGTCACGTTCTTTTGTTTCGTCCAAATTTAATGTTATATTTTATTATTAGAAATCATATCAATTTGCACTACTATATAATATTATTTCTGTTACCCCACTAGACAAAAAAATTGACCATTTAAAAAGTGTGAAATATTTTTGTTTGTTTGTAAACTTTATTTTATGATTGAAATCACACGAGTATAATGTGTGCATGTGACCAAATTATATAACCGACACCATGAAATTATAAAGTGCATGTGACAAAAAAACACATGTATACAACAAAAAGTTGATCTTCCGAGTGTGGTTTTACCATAAAGAGCTTTGAAGGATATTGTCTATCGTTTAAAACATTTTAACTACTTAAACTTTATTTTATATTTGCAACCATGAAATTATAATTAAAGAAAATTAATAAAATAACCACTGAACTATGATATCAATGACAAGTTAACCACTAAATAATTTTCGCTAATAAATATTGTTACTACATTCAGTAGTAACTGACAAAGAGTAACGAAGAAACTAAAAGAACAACTTTTTTTTTTTTTTTTAATTTTCTTGACGAATTACCTTTTCGTTATACAATTACATTTATTTTATTTTAAGACGGTTAGGTCGATTCTTTCTTCTCTTTTGCTTGTCTTTCTTGTTTTCTTCCAGCTGAACTACTTTTTGCCCAGTTGAATTTGTCTCCGTCATTGGCTGTTGTAACAACATTTAATTATGAGAAATAAACAAAGGAAAAGAATAATTAAGATTTCGATTTATAATACAATCCAAACATAGAATAAGGCTATATCTCAACTATATAGCCACATGTAGTTGTGAATAATAATATTGATTATTCTTTTGTTTGTCTATTTTTTTTCAAATTTTATTGTATTCCCTTGGAAATCATATTCATTCTCACTATATGCTCTTATTTTTTACTACCCATTAGACAAAAAAAACCCAACAATTATAAGAGTTCAAAATATTTTAGAATCGTTTAAGCACGTGAGAAACTTGCACCTGTATAAAACATGTACGCAAAATCTCGATGTTCGATGTGCGTTCGCCCTAAAGTAGAGCTCAAGGATCTTGCATATGATTTACAAATTTAACTAATTTGATTTTATGTAACTTTATTTTATGTTTGCATCCATGAAAGAATAATATGTGTAACTATTTTTAACGGAAAATTTGAAATTTGAAAATTTCTTTTTCAAAGCTATCATTAATCTAATACGTGCTTAAATATTTAAAAATGCAAAAAAACTGAATTACAAAATATGCGTTTGGATTCAATTTTGTGTTAATAGTTGTAAATTATAAGTAATTACTACGAATTTATCAATTTCAAGCAAAGGTATAGATGGTAGATTTTTTTAACTTCATAAGGTAGATCAATATAAATATATATAAATTATATATTATACATTATGGTTATCATCTAATAAAAGGCTTATTAAAAGTGGTTTATAAGGTTTAATGTTTACGCCTAAGAGTGTATCACATAATATGGGTTAGACTTGATGAGCCCAATACATGTGTAGATATATTAGTGTCATTTTTTGTTTTGTGATGGACAAAAGGGTAATGTCACTCTAATGAACGTTATTAGGGTTATTGTTCTCATTTCCAAAGCACAATTTTTGTAATGATAGTCACTCTAAATTTAAGGGTAAGATTTTTGTAATATTCCGATTTTTTTATAATATAATAAGTCTAATAATAATAATAATAATAATAATAATTAAGAGAAATGAGATTAATTGAATATTCATCGGGATATTACCAAAGACAAACTCCGTTATTTTTGCTTCCTCATAAATATTATAAGTTTCGTAAAAATAAATACGGTATACAACGGGACGATAGTTATCAAAACTTTACAACATAAATAATTGAAATTTAGTGTACAGTAAAGATTAATTTAAATAAATTAAAATTATCTAATTATATATATATATATATATGACTGAACCGGTTCATTTTGAACCGGTCCAGTTAATTAAAGAATGGCCCGAAGGCCATTCTATGCTAAAGGCCAAAATGGCCTTCAGCCATTTCTTCCCGAAGGAAGAAATCGAAGAGAGAGGGAGGGCGACGAGGGAGACGTCGCGACAGGCGAACGACGAGCGGGACGACGGCGACAGCAACGAGCGACGAACGACGGGAGGCGACGGCGTGGGCGAGGCGTCGGTGTGCAGCGACGGGCTTCGCGGCTAGGGCTCGCGATTTGGAGCTCGGAATCGGCCACCTCCTGCGACGTGGCTTCCGGCGACGATATTGAGGTACGTCGAGTTGAGTTTCTCTCTTATGTTGTTTGCTTGTCGTTTGGTGTCGCGATTCGACGATGGGAACGTCGTTTCCCGTTCGGCAGTGCCGAACTCGCCATGGGCAGCGAGTTCGCTGCCGAGTTGGTGAGCGGCCCCGGTTTGGTTGGGCAATTATTGTCTGCCAATGCAGACAATGCCAGCATTGCATTGCATTATTCAAGGGGGACAGGTTGGGTGGCCCTCCTTCCAGCTAGGTTGTCCCCTGCCGACAGTGAGGAAATGAATTTGGTTGTTGGAGAATTTACTACATTTGGAAGGATAAATTGAGGGAGCTCAGGTGATTCTCTCCTGGAAGCCGAGTGTGTCTTCTCTGGAGACTTTTGTAGGAGGTTGAGAGGTGAAGCTCTGGATGCTCGGGTCTGCCTCGTCTTGATGGTGAGCACATGTCAACAGTTTGGTTATGGTTATAAGATATTTGATTAGTATACCATATTGAAGAGATGTGTTTGGTTTCTGCCGAGGGTGAGAAGGAGTTGGGTTTTTGAATGATGTTGGTTTTGTTTAAGATGTCAAGTGATGTTGCTTTAGTTAATTTGAAATGTTCAGTGTTATGGAACTTCTGTTGAGGATTGGCTTCAGCACTTTTTGTGTTTAAATTTCTAGTGTCACCCTGATAGTTAAGACTAAGCTCTATAGATGGCATTTGGAGATGATGGAAAATCTGTTGGAAAGATAATATGGATAATGATGAAGTCATAAGTTGTGATTATGGGAATTATAGCAGTCGATATGGAAATGTTAATGAGTAATGTTTTAATTGTGAAGATATGGGAACGAGGAAAAGAGACAACAGTTAAATGATAGCGCACAAGACAAATATTGAGGTAAGGAATTGTGAGTTTTGGCATTCAAAAGCCCTACCCACAAGTATTAGGTTTATGTCTTCTTGTTGATTTCCATGATTGACTTCCTTGATTGAATGTTTTGATATAATCTTGTTGAATTCTTTTATAGTAGTCCTATTGATTGTTTTATAGCATGCAACTCTGTTTGGAGTTTGGGACTGGTTAGGAATAGATGATATTGTTATGTTTGTGACATTTTGATGTGTTATGCACTCCTCTCTTCTTAGTCGTTTCATCTATTCTATTATGATGCATGTTTTGATGCACAAATATCGTTTAGACTTCTAGGTTTAGATCAAGCATAATAAACTGTTGTAGTTGCTTAAATTCAATGTTATTTTGCTGCTGTTCGGCCACTAGTTCCTGTCAATTTCGAAGCACGTTTAGCATGTCTTAATTGTTTAGATTCACTGTTGTATTTGCTGCTGTTCGTGTTTAATTTCCGTCAATTTCGAAGCACGTTTAGCATGTTTAATTGCTTAATATTCGCTATTACTTCACTGCTGTTCCGCAGTTTGATTTCATCAATTTAGAAGCATGTTTAGCATGTTTTAATTGACTAAATTCACTGATGAATTGCTGCTGTTTCGTGGTTCTTTTCTGTCAATTTAGAAGCATGTTTAACACGTTTTAATTGCTTAATATTTGCTATTACTTCCTTGCTGTTCCGTAGTTTGATTTAATAGAATGTTGTTATTCTTCCGTTAGCTTCCACATAATTCGATGTTCGTTAGTTTAGTTGTTGAAGCGTGAATGTATTTCTGTGATCGTTGCCATAGTGCATTCCTTGATAAATTGGATTGTAGTTCACATCTTAATGATGGTTTGTAGAGATTGTTTCCGTGATCGTTTGTATAGATTAATTTTGTGATATCTTGGATGTTTACTTGTATAGATTACTTGTTAGAGTCACTAGGTTAAGGGTTCATGGTCTTAGAAACCCTTAGGAAATACCACGTCCGGGTTGGTATTCATGATGTGAGAAGAAAATGATTAATAAAGTACATAAGGGAATTAGTGGCCGGGTAAATGGTTCAGATCTAAACGGTAGACTCGGTAAACCAAATTTAAGATCTTCCCGTCCATGGGATAGATAAGCTTGTCTACTATAGGGTGTTAGATGCCGAGTTTCCCCCCATTTACCTATAGGGTGTCCTAATCTCTCAACTCGATCCACGAGTAAGAAAGATGTAACAGTGAGTAAAGAACGGCTTGGGCGGATCCCATTCCGACATAATGAGTTAGAGGCATTTTGTTGTGTTTTCAATTCCTTACTAAGTCCTTTTTGGACTTACAGTGTCTACTTGTGGTGTAGGTGTTCGTGATGATGTGCGTTATATGAAAGAGAAGCGGTTGATGAGAGCTTTACACGGTCGAGCAATGTGGATGGCAAGACTAAAGGTTAAAGATATAAAAGTTCAAAATTAAAAGGTTAAAGAGCAATTAGTTTTGTAATTATAAATGTAATTTAGTTATTTCTAAAATGGTTTTTTTAAGCTTCCGCTACGTTTTCAAGGAAAATGATTTTTACTCATATATATTCATGGTTTAAGTAACGATTATAAGAGAGAATTTGACGGTTCGGTTTTTAGAAGAAAACTCTGATTTCATTTAATAGCAATTTAAGTTATTGTTATAAAAGTTTTAAATTTATCGCATTGTTAAAAAGGAAAGGAAAAACCGGGTCGTCACAATTTTTTTATTTTATTTTATTTATTTTGTTAATTTAGAAACCGTAAGTCAAGGTTATTTGACGGTTTTCCAAGGGAAGTTTTCCCTTATAAAGAGCCTAAATCCCTCTATTTTTTCTATGGAATCTCTTTAGTAAATTTAGGGAGAAACTGTAGAGGATAACATTCGTTGAGGATGGAATAACTGAGTTAAAATTGCAACTGGCTCATGATTTTGAGATGAAAGACTTAGGTTCTCTACGTTATTTTTTGGGGATTGAAGTAGCTTACTCTTCTTGTGGTTATCTTCTTTCTCAATCTGAGTATATTGCTGACATTCTTGAACAAGCTCGCCTCTCTAATACTCGCACAGTTGATACACCTATTGAGCTTAATGTTCGGTATTCTCCTTCAGATGAGATTCCATTATCAGATCCTTCTTTGTATCGTACATTGGTTGGTTGTTTAGTGTATTTAACTATCACTAGACCTGATATTGCTTATGTATTGTGACAATACTAATGCTATTCGGATTACTCACAACTTTGTCTTTCATGAGCGCACAAAGCATATCGAGATAGATTGTCATTTCACTCGCCAACATTACCAGAATGACACTATTACCTTACCTTATGTTTCTTCTTCCATGCAAATCGCTGATTTATTTACCAAAGCACATTCTACTTGACGCTTTCGTTTTTTGGTTAGCAAACTCTCGATGTTTTCTATTAATGCATCGTGAGTTTGAGGGGGGATGTTAGGAAAAATAGGTTTAAAATTAAGTTTTATTTATTACGGGTATTTTAGTCTTTTTATCTTTACTCTATTTTTTTTTATTTAGTTTTCTCCTTAAAGCTTGTATATTGACACTCCTTATTGTTTTTCAAGTTATGAAACCCTAGCCTCCGTTTGTCTCTCTCTCTCTTTCTCTTTCTCTCTTTGTTTCTTTGATAGTTTGTATAATTTCTTGAAACACCTTTGCATAGTTTTTCATTAACGACACTTATATTTTAGAAAAAAAGATCCAAACTTTAAGCGGGAAAACATATCAAAGTCATCACATTTGAAGTTGAAATAGTTTAGAACTAGCTAAAACATCAATGGGTTTTCATATTTTTAATGACTTTTACTTTTCTGAACAAAAAGATCCAAACTTTTAGAGGAAAAACATCTCGAGGCCATTAGATTTGAAGTTAAAACAAATCTGAATGAAAGTCAAACTAATCCTCGTAATTATTATCAGTCGGCGAACAGTTTGACTGGCCGTGTAAAACTTCCACACTCTCAGCTTTGTGCATGAAAAGCAAGTGTCTGGCTAACAGAAGATAAGGTATATCCGTCCAAGGAAGAAGATAAAGAGATATAAGGAGAGAATTTACAGTGATAAATGGGTCAAAACGGGTGCAAGCATAGACCGTCCAAGCGAGGCCATTGGGCACAGAAGCAAGCAAAAGCGAGCCTCAAATGATTATTACAGTTTTTTGACTTGGAGGTCCTTAATCGTCAAACTGCACTGATTGACGATGTTTGACTTTTGGGTGTCAAACAAACATTTTACAATGATTATTACAAGGCGTCACTCTTCACTTGACGAATTTGTAAGGCATCACCCTTTTCATTAGAGTACAAGAAATGTGAAAATGAATGTACAAAGTTTCTTAACTCTCTCAAATAGAAGACTCAAGTTTTGGAGTATGGAAAGTTAGGTTACACACTTAAATATTGATTTGGAATTGAATTTTAAATTTGGCAGGGCTTCGCTTCAATTCCCGGTTGTGTAGAATGATCTTCGAAGGTTTTAAATTTATAGAACTGTCCATTTTCGGTCGACCCATTCTTTTTTGGTCGACTTCATCTAGCCGTTGGGAATATAGTTGTTCGAAAATATGACCGTTGAGCATTTCTGGCAAAAATACATGGCAGTGGTCGACCAGTCTTATGCAGCGATGGACCACTGCCCTTTGCAGAAGAGTTCGAAGTGACAAAATTCATTAGCGGTCAACCAGTCCTCTTGGCAGTTGACCACTCTCTAAAGGTTTTTGGTTTTCAGCTTTTGTGATGCTTTTTCGTCGACCAAATATTCATCCTCGACCAAAAATGTCTAGAAACAATTTGTACACATTTTCGATCGACTTTCTCGACCACAAACTCAAATGGGGCTTGACTGGAAACCTTGGGAGCAATTTGTATACCTTTTCGAACGCACCTCTCGATCGCACCCTCGACTACGGCTTCGACCGTAACACCAGGAAGTAGTTTTGGTGGACTAGAACTCCATTTTATGTGACCTTTTGTCTCCTAAATGTCATCTATAATTAGGGGTGTGCAGAACCGGACCGGTACCGAAGACCGGACGGGAACCGGCGGTTTCGGGACCGGTTCGGTATGGCCTAGTTGAGTACCGGACCGAAATCCATACTGCTTAAAGCAGTACCGATTTCCTCGGTCTGGGTATCGGTACTCGGGATCACAGCACCAAGTACCGAGGGAAACCGAGTCTTCACCCTTCGATAATTAGGGCGAAAACTCTGGACTTGGTATCACCTCTGAAATCAGGCGATCAGGCGACGAGCGTTCACTCCAGACAGTCGATCAGGCAACCACAAGCGACGAGCGTCCCAGCGAATATATATATTTTGTTTAAAAAATACGTTAATTTTATAATTCATTGCTTATAATTCAAAAACAAACAAGGCATTTTGGTTATTGAGTGACACTAATTACGTGTATCATGGGGAGAAGTAGAGGAGGAAAGAAAATTTGAGTGGGTCCTCGAAGACCCTTCCAATAATTGTTTGTAGTTTGTACCTATTTGTGCACGTGTGCTGTTCAAATATGACACACGGACATATACGCGGAAGGAAAAATAGGGCAACTAAGAGAGAAGAATACGGGAGACGGTATGTATGAGGATGAAGAGAAAAGGAAGAGACCAATAGATGGGATCAGAAAGGAATACAAGAGGGATTGCAAGGAAGAGAAGGCGTTTCACTTTACAGGAGAGGAGAGGAGAGGAGAGGAGAGGAGAGAATCGGGGAAACATTACAGCAGGGGTTACAAAAATTAATAAAGAAAAATTATTTTTCCTTATTGGATTTTACAATTATGGTAGCTAAATTATAACATGTTTTATATCTAATTATGTTTTTTTTTTAATTACTTAGGTGGATATTCATCCTCCGCCAGCAAATAATGGAAACAACAACCAATATTCAAATATATAATACTCTACTATTACTTTTAAGACGGTTTGTTTTTTTATCCATTAAGCTGTTGGCATTCAGTTTAGTTATTTGAAAAACAAGAAAGTCTCTTGGACAGAAATTGATGAAATAGTTTGCTCCCTTGCAAGCGAAGGTCCTTGCCGCAGCATCAAAAGCATAGCTAAAACCTTGAGGACATTGGGCCTTGAAAATCTTTGAATACTCTGACGAGCCACATTTATCCGGCGACGCAAAGTCTCCGGAGCAGCAATATTGCAGCAGTTTGAAAACCATACAAGCACTTTTGCAAGCTATCACTCCGCCGTCGGGTCCCTTTACATCCAGAACCACAGGACAAACTTCGTTCACGTTTGCTGGACAATTTGTCTGAGTGCATTCGCCGGAGCCTGTTAAAAAGTATATTAAAGGAATGAATAAATCTCAACCTAAAAGTTTAAATCATATTTTACCTTATTTGAAATTGAAATATCATTGTATATCTGTCACTAAGACTAAGAAAAATGTAAAAAATAGTATATATTAAATGTTTCACTTGAGGAGCCTTTTAATCATCAGTATAAGACCCTTTTAAGACAAATACCACTAGATCTACACATCATACCCTTTCTTAGTTAGTACTTTATTTATGCAATGGAAGAGATGCAGGCATGCTAAAAATAGAGGAGAAGAAGTAACATATGCCTGCATGCTTATGATCCACTCAGAGCAATTGGCCCCATAAATTCCACATCTTGCTTCCTATAAACCAAGTATATGTTAATTGCATGGCTCAAAACCATAAGTGGGAAGTTATTTGTAATCGAGACTTACTTTCTCAAAACCACAAGTGCGCATAGATTTCCCAACTTTCATGACCAAGTCATACACTTCTTTGTAGGTTAGCCAAACGTAGTTACCAGGCTGCACAGTAAGGCCAACCCATTTTACATCTTCAATAACACTTGTTAAATAAAATTCTATCCGAGACTATCCCATTCACTATTTCACGGCGTCCGAGCATCCGATCCCCTGGATATCTTTCAACAGACATGCTGCATATCAAAAAATGTGAAGTGAGCATGAAGCATTTGTCTGCTATGATTTTATACAACAAACAATCTTCTTTTTATTGTTCTAAGATAATGTCGATTTGATGATGTTCATGTTATAAAGCTCTGCGTTTTAAGATTTCATGTCATATCCTCTTTTAATGAACTGTCATTGCATCACCAATATGACTTTTAGATCTGGGAAATTTGTTTTTTGAAGGATATAACATAGAAACGAAATCGTTGTGTCAACTTAGTTTTCTCCCGATGAGAAAGGGATAGAAGAAGAAATGAAGCATTTTTTTATTATTGAGTTTTATAGAATACCACTAGATCTACATTTTTTACTAAAAATGTGATCAAGTGGATGGTAGACTAGAACATGTCAAAGAATTCCCATTTGCCAATTCAATTCAAAGTATATAATAAATGACATTAGTTATGTATGATTTTTCAATTTTCATACATATTTAAACTTTAGTCTTCTCCTCTCATCACCGTCTTACCCCCTTGGATATCCTCACCTACATAAGTTACAACCCAAAACCAAATTGAACAAAGAACAAGTATAGGCTCTTCCTTCTATCCACTACACTTTGAACAAATTTCGTGTTAGCTTACATGTCTGTTTGCTCATACAATTTCACAGAGACAACTCTAACACAGAGTTATCTCATATTATTAAAGGAAACTTGAAGGAAAAATCTTCTTGATGAGTCAGTGTTATACCGATGAATTGAGTAATTTCAGCCATGATTTTTGTGAGTTTGAGAGTTTCTAACTCTTGTTTTGATGTATTTTAAGATTAATAGATTTTATACATAGTTCAGAATTAATGTACAATTAAAAAAGAAAAATTATAAAAATGAAGAAAAATCAATGTAATTGCGATTAGACAAGTGCACTAAGGCACGCTCAAGAAAATGAAAAAGTGGCATAGAATAGTAGCTAATTGCATGTAGCTCAACTTTACTATGCTCCTAGAGGGTGCTATTATGGTGACTTGAACAAAATATGAAAACCCAAAGCTGAATGCTACTATGCCTAATTAAATTTTTATTTTTTTCATTTTATTGATTTATATTGAGTTTGTCAGTATTGTTTGGTGTTGACTCTTAATCTAATGACTGACCATTGTGTAGATTAATTTTATCATGTGTAAATAATTTAGAAAAAAATTTGCATATTAGATACAGACAAAATAACACAAGATTATAGAGTGGATATCGTGAGTTTGTTTAAGATAGAGATATACTTGTATAATGTGCGTAACCTAATTGAGAACTTAAACTTAATGAATCGTTGTTGTTTTATTCACATAGGAATATATGGAATTTAGTTTTTAATGACATTTCTATTTGATCATCGAGAAAGATTTTTAGATAATTAGAATTTCTTGGTTAATTGACTCACATGAATTGAAAAAGATAAGTAATTGAGTTAGGGCGATTGCTGAGACATAATTGTAGCCTTATATTTGAGAAGAATAACATAAATTATTTATTTTATTTAATTGTAAATCATCTTATCATAAGATGATAAGAATTATTTATTTTATTTTATCCAAATTATATTATTTATTAATCATATTATTTATTTTATTCTTATCCAAATTATCCTAAGAATTCTCTCTATCTCTGTAAAGCCTTTATTATGATTTACAAAATAAAGAATTCTTAGGATAAAATTTCCATAACAAAATAAATTTTTTATTTTATTTAATTTTCTTTCTCCCACTTTTCCATTTCATTTCGGATTTGCCTTTTTTTCCTACTACCAACACCTTTTTTCAGAAGAAGAAGAAGAGAGAATAGAAGCGGAGCAATTAAGATTGAGAGAGGAAGATGAATAATGTAAGGATTTAGTCAAATAACTCTCAGCTTTTCACGGGGATGGTGGCTGAAGAATGGGTCTTCTTGTTAAAAGTGGGTTTCCTTATTTTTCGTTTTTTCTGTTTCGCTTTGTAAGGCTATTTACGTAGCCTAGAACAATTTATGTTTTTGGTTTTGAATAAGGAAATTATCTTTCAGAATTTTGCTCTGTTTTATTCACCTTTTCAATTGGTATCAGAGCCATTCGAGAGGCAAGGCGTATTAGAAGCTGCAGTCTTCTAAGAAGATAGTGGATAAAGCATGGCAACAGAGGGTACTTTTGTTCAACCAGCAGTACCAAAATTTGATGGTCACTATAATCATTGGGCGATGCTCATGGAGAATTTCCTTCGATCAAAGGAGTATTGGGGTGTGATAGAAAATGGAGTCTCTGCAGTAGCAGAAGGTATAGCTCTGACTGATGCACAAAAAAGAGCTTATGAAGAGCAATATTTGAAGGATCTTAAAGCCAAGAACTATCTATTTCAAGCATTGGATCGTTCTATTTTGGAAACAATCATCAACAAAGACACATCAAAGCAAATTTGGGATTCCATGAAGAAGAAATATCAAGGAACTTCACGAGTAAAGCGTGCCAACTTACAAGCATTACGCAAGGAGTATGAAATTCTCCACATGAAGGAAGGAGAATCTGTAAATGAATATATTGCTCGTGTTCTTGTTATTACTAACAAGATAAAGGCGAATGGTGAAGATTTGAAAGATTTTGTTGTTGTGGAGAAGATCCTGAGATCAATGACGCCAAAATTCAATTATGTTGTGTGTTCTATTGAGGAATCTAAAGATACTAGCACTCTATCTTTGGATGAACTGCAAAGCAGCTTATTGGTCCATGAACAACGTATGAGTAATATTGTGGAAGAAGAACATGCTCTAAATGTAACTCATGGAAGAAACCAATATGCAGGACGGGGAAGAGGTCGTGGGAATTTTAGAGGCAGAGGCCATGGAAGAAACAGACCAAGCTTTGACAAAGCAACCATAGAATGTTACTCTTGTCACAATCTTGGGCATTTTCAATGGGAATGTCCAACTGGGAAGAAAGGAGTGGCAAATTTTGCAGAAAGCCAAGATGAAAGTCAGGAGCAAATGTTGTTAATGGCCTATGTGGAAGAAGAGGAGCAACATAAAATAGACACATGGTTTCTTGATTCTGGATGCAGTAATCATATGTGTGAGAAAAGAGAGATGTTTTCAGATTTTGATGACAAATTCTCTGAATCAGTAAAGCTGGGCAATAATTCCAAGATACTTGTCAGTGGGAAGGGTAATATTCGGCTGAAAATTAATGGAGTTATCAGCGTCATCTCAGAAGTTTTCTATGTCCCAGATCTAAAGAACAACCTGCTAAGTCTTGGACAATTACAAGAAAAAGGGCTGACTATTTTATTTCAACACAAGCAATGCAAAATATATCATCCCAACAAAGGTTTGATAATAAAAGCAAATATGTCTGTGAATCGCATGTTTGTTCTGCATGCTATATCTTTGCCCATTTCATCAACTTGTTTTAACATAGCTACAGAAGATGTATTGCAGCTCTGGCATTGCAGGTTTGGACATTTGAATTTTAAAGGTTTGCAAACTTTGCAGCAGAAACAAATGGTAAATGGTTTGCCATTATTAAAGTCTCCTACAAAGTTATGCAAGGATTGTCTTGTGGGCAAACAACAAAGAGATCCGTTTCCAGTAAAAAGTTCTTGGAGAGCTTCTCAAATCTTACAGCTTGTTCACTCTGATATTTGTGGGCCAATCAGGCCAACTTCAAATAGTAACAAAAGGTATTTAATTACTTTTATTGATGATTATAGCAGAAAAACGTGGGTGTATTTCTTAGCAGAAAAATCAGAAGCTTTTGCTGTTTTTAAAAGTTTCAAGATATACGTTGAGAAACAAACCGACGTGTCTCTCAAAGGTTTGCGCACAGATCGTGGAGGAGAATTTACATCCAGAGAATTTAACAAATTTTGTGATGAACATGAGATACAAAGGCAATTAACAGCTGCATATTCACCGCAACAGAATGGAGTTGCAGAACGGAAAAATCGCACCATTATGAATCTGGTTCGCAGCATGTTATCTGGAAAACAAGGGCCTAATATGTTCTGGCCAGAAGCTGTAAATTGGGCAGTGCATATTTTAAATCGCAGCCCAACTTTGACAGTAAAAGACATGACGCCTGAAGAAGCTTGGAGTGGAGTAAAGCCGTCGGTTCATTATTTTAGAATCTTTGGCAGCATATGTCACGTTCATGTTCCTGATAGTACAAGAACTAAACTGGATGGGAAAAGTTTGATGTGTGTTTTTATTGGCATTAGTGAAGAATCAAAGGCATACAGGCTTTTTGATCCTATCTCGCAGAAGATCATAGTGAGTAGAGATGTAGTGTTTGAAGAAAATGAAAAATGGGATTGGAATAAGCAGTACGAAGCAAACATTTTGTGTGAGCTGGAATGGGAAGAAAATGAAAGCAAAGTAAATGAAGAACCATGCAGAGAAGAAAATGTTGTTGCTGCACAAGAGAGTCTTGCATCAAATCAAGAGATTACCTCTGACTGTCCTACACTAGAGCATCCTGCTCTTGGTTCAATTCCTCCATGTGTTTCTCCTGCCTATGTTGAAGGGAGAAATAGGAAGAAATCAATTTGGTTGAAAGATTATGTCACTGGTGAAGATTTGTCTGATGAAGAAGAAATGTTTCATGCTATGTATGCAGTCACTGTTGATCCTCTTACCTATGAAGAAGCTGTAAGAAATAAAAAATGGAGAAAAGCCATGGATGTTGAGATGGAGGCAATTAAAAAAAATGGTACATGGGAGTTAATTGATCTACCTGAAGGAGCCAAAACAGTTGGCGTTAAGTGGGTTTACAAGACCAAACTTAATGAAAATGGAGAAGTAGATAAGTACAAAGCAAGATTGGTAGTAAAAGGATATGCTCAACAATATGGAATAGATTACACTGAAGTCTTTGCTCCCGTTGCTCGTATGGAGACTGTTCGATTGGTAATTGCTTTTGCTGCTCAAAAAGGATGGTCTATTCATCAGTTAGATGTGAAGTCTGCATTTTTACAAGGAGAATTACTTGAAGATGTTTTTGTCGACCAACCTTGTGGTTATATTCAAGAGGGAAAGGAGGAGAAGGTATACAAGTTGAAGAAAGCACTTTATGGACTTAAACAAGCTCCATGTGCTTGGTACAGTTGTATTGAAGCATATTTCAAAAAGGAAGGTTTTCAGAAATGTGATTACGAGCATACTCTCTTCGTCAAAATCAACAAGGGCAACATATTAATTGTAAGTTTATATGTTGATGATCTTCTTTTTACAGGAAACGATGAGTTAATGTTTGCTAAATTTAAAAACTCAATGAAGCATGAGTTTGATATGACGGATCTTGGCAAAATGAAGTATTTTCTTGGTATTGAAAATTTGCAAACTTGGGATGGCGTCTTCATTAGTCAAAGAAAATATGCTTAGGACATACTTAAACGTTTTCAAATGGATTAAAGCAATTTGGTTCAAACTCCAATTGTCCCTGGTTTCAAGCTTTTCAAGGATGAAGGAGGAAGTAAGATAGACAAAACTTATTTCAAACAAATTGTGGGATCTCTCATGTATCTCACAACGACTCGTCCAGACATGATGTTTGCAGTAAGTCTTTTAAGCAGGTACATGGATAATCCCACTCAGCTTCACTTACAGCTAGCAAAAAGAATATTCAGATATTTGCAGGGAACAAATAAGTATGGTATTTTCAACAAGAAGGGAGGAAGTGATGAACTTATAGCATATACTGATAGTGATTATGCTGGTGACATGGACGACAGAAAAAGTACATCAGGATGTGTTTTCTTTATAAGTTCAGGAGCTGTATCATGGTCTTCTAAGAAACAACCAATCGTAAGTTTGTCTTCCACGGAGGCAGAATTTATAGCTGCAACATATTGTGCTTGTCAGGCCATTTGGTTAAAAAGGGTGCTTAGATCACTCGATCAGACTCAACAAGAAAAAATTACTATTTATTGTGATAGTAGTTCTGCTATTAAACTTTCAAGAAATCTAGTAATGCATGGTCGCAGTAAACATATAGACATTCGTTTTCATTTTCTTCGAGAGCTCACCCAGGCAGGTACTGTAGAGTTGGTCCACTGCAACACTTTGGAGCAAATAGCTGATGTGATGAAAAAACCTCTCAAGCTAGATGTTTTTCTGAAGCTGCGTGCGATGCTAGGAGTTTGTGATGGGAATAATTTAAACTAAATACTTTCAGTTTTAGTTTAAGGGAGGATGTAAGGATTTAGTCAAATAACTCTCAGCTTTTCACGGGGATGGTGGCTGAAGAATGGGTCTTCTTGTTAAAAGTGAGTTTCCTTATTTTTCATTTTTTCTGTTTCGCTTTGTAAGGCTATTTACGTAGCCTAGAACAATTTATGTTTTTGGTTTTGAATAAGGAAATTATCTTTTAGAATTTTGCTCTGTTTTATTCACCTTTTCAAATAAAAGGCTAAAGATTTTGCCGCTAATGGGAAATGCTTGCATGTGACTATGGAGGGTTTTACTAGTTTTTCTCTGCTTCTGTGAATGGTACCAAAACCACGCGGTTTCCCCTCCAAACAACTTTTCAAATTTATCAAACAACTTTTGATTTTAGACAGTGATTTCATGTTATAATCTCTCCAAAACTTCTATGTATTGCAGCTAAATCAGTCCTCATTACCTCACTCATCTTCTCTCTGTGTCTGTCCTCCTTCCAAGGTAGAATGTCTGTAAAGCCTTTCTCTCTCTCTCATTTTCTGTTTTCCGATTAAAATGGGTCTTTGCAGGAAAATGACAATCTCTGTTTTTTCATAATGTGCTTTCTCTTATCACTTTCCTCCGCCAATGGCTGTGGAGGAGAAGGCTGGATTAACGCCCACGCCAGCTTTTACGGCGAAGCACTTGATTTTGAAGTGAAAGTAAGAAATTGCCTGTCTGATTAGTAAAGTGGCAAAGTCCTTTTTTTGGAGAAAGAGGGGAGATCTTTGGTGGCTTTGTTGTACTAGAGGAAGTAGAATTCAGAGTACAGGTATAAAAGGGTGATCCTGAAACACTTAGAGGACTGGATGAACCAAGAGGGTAAAAGAAAAATGAACGGTGATGGAGTGTTGTCGTTGGAAGAAACCCAACCTAGCCTCCAACCAATTTTTTCTACTTCTACTAGAGTTCTCTAGAAACAGGACTGGAGGAACCAGGAGGGTAAAAGAAAAAGGGGTGGTGATAGGGTGTTGTCGTTGGAAGAAACCCAACTTCAGTAGAGCCTCGAACCAATTTTTTCTACTTGTACTAGAGTTCTCCCTCGCGCTTCCCGGTATAGCTCTTGCTATCCCTCTTGTTTCTCATGATTTCATCCTTTCTATTTTCTTTCTTTACTTGACACTTTTCCCCTCATTTTTAGCCAAAATTAGTGATGGAGTCCCTACTTTTTTGTTAGCTAACAATAATCTTCTCGACTTATCCGATCATGACAATAACCTTCAACTAAACCATCCATTCTTCTTCTACCCTCCTGGTTCCTCCAGCCCTGCAAGCACTTCTGGATCACCTTTCCGTACCCATATTCTGAATTCTGCCTCTTCTACTACAACTAAACCACCAAGGATCTCCCCTCCTTCTCCGAAAGAGAGAATTTGCCACTTTATTAATCAGACTGGGCAATTCCTTACTTTCACTTTAAAATCAGGTGATTCATGCACGTAGTGACGAAAATAGATGATGAACGACAACCAAAACCCCTTATACAGCAATTTCCTCTTCTTCATCTTCATCTTGGAGGGCAAAAGATTGCAATGCAGGAGATTTAATTACACTGAAAAAAGGTGATCGCATATGTTGGAAACTTGGTTCAAGGACCAGAGAATTTGTCAAAAAATTCAACCTTTTTTGTGTCCACTACTATTGTATGCCTTAAATTAGGAGATTGACCAAGTTACATGATGTTTTTTTTTCCTGAAGTTTGGGTCAGTCAAATGGTAAGCACTACAGCATGTTGGGGGGCAATCCTTGTGACTTCTGAGAGGAGTGGGTTGAGGATGAGGCTACCAAGATGGTGAGGTGTGTCAGTTAGAAGTTACAAAAGTCTCCCGTAAACAGCATAACTTTGTACTGCCTAATACTTGGTGTATAGGTCTTTGATTCACCTCAGCATTTGTTATAATCTTTGAGGAATAGACTGGTGGATGAGGATATGCTAATGGGATGTTATTATTTTCTTCTTGATTCCTACCTTTGTTTTATTGGTCAGTTTATTTTCATATTACGTGTGAGTCTGGCTCATATTAATAAGTATCCCGTTTAAAAATATGAATGATGCAAGCATCCCAAATGTGTCGTTTGACAATAACGTTAGTGAAAAATATATGGTTTTGTGCACCAGGAGCATGAATATTTTACTAACATTATATACTGTTGATGTAAATTCAATTATGCTCCCCCTCATCTGCTGACTCTTGTACATGTTATCCATGACATTCTATGCCCCACTGAAACATAAAAACTAGGAGGAACTCCTTTGCTTTTTGGTCCGCACATAGAGATTCAAACTCCCCCCAAGCCACACCATGTTCTTCGCACCAGCCTTCAAGCACTTCTTTCTTGGGGTTAACAACCGCAACAAGGGACGACTCAAAACTATTTCCCTAAATCCATATAAAAAATAGAATAGGCTCATTAAATTTAATCCATATCATTATATTTATTTTCTGTAAGTCTTAAAAATAAATTAAAATAAATAAATTCGAGTTAACATGGAACAATTTGATCTTGAATAACGCCAAAAATTTACTCAAGAATTTTATTAATATAAAAATGTCAGGTTTTACAATACACCTTATACTTACCTCTTGACACGAGACTTATGTGTTTCTCATTAATTTGTGCAATAATTAAGATAAATTGTAAATAGTTAAAATAAAATATAAATTACACTAATTAATTAGTGTCGTATCATGATGTTTAGAGTGTAGAATTAAAAAGTAAACCTAACATTACTCTTAAATTAAACAATTTTGATTTTACACTTGGGAGAGGGAAGAGTTTGAGAGGATAAAATGTTGTAAGGAAGTTAAAAAGTATGAAAAGAGGAAAAAGAGATAACTAAGGAGTGTTAGCAAGAGTGAAAGAAAATGGAAGAAACAGGAAAATGAGATTTTGCTCGATCCTCTTTGAAATTTCTAAACTAAAAGAAAATTCTTTTTGTCATAATGAGGAATATATAAATTTAATTGAGATGATGTTTAAATAAGTTGTTGGCTCAAATAAGATTTGAACATATTTGTTTAGATTTAAAATATTTCAAATTTATAAAAAGAAATTATTCAGATAAATGACTCAAATTTCAATATCTTTGTTTAGGTTTAAAGTATTTAAATTACTTTTAATTTTGCACGAATCTCTTCAGATAAATGAAATATTTCAAATATCGTTGATGAAGCAGCTGGGCGTGCAGGGCTCTCGGCTCTTTTCCTTCATCATCGGCATTGAATAGATGGGCCTGAACAAAAACAGTGTGAAACTAAAAGCTCACTTTAAGTAATCCTCCAAATTTGGGCCATGGGGCCTGTCTCTTAACCATAGTTGCTCTCCCATTGACCAATAAGAGCAATAAAAGAAAAATGTAAAGCCCAAACTTTTTGACTCGGCCCAATCAATTTCGTAGTCGTATCATTCAAGACGATGAAAGAGAAAAAAAAGGAATTACGAGACATGGTTTTGTATTAGTGACACAATATAGTTAATTAGTGAGTAGATGATTGAATTATATTAATTAACCATTAAATTAGTAGAATGTTAACAAATAAATAATTTGATTGAATTATACAACATAAGAATGAATTTCTTAATAAATTAATTGAGTTATTTAATTACATTGATTAGTTAGTATTTATAGTATTTATTTTTATATTTTATTAAAGTCAAAATTTATTAATTTTTTATACTAAAGAACATAAATTTATTTTTTAAAATAAATAAGTCCAATGCCCAGCAAGAATTAGAATGAAATGCAGATGTTATGCATGACTATGCAATACATTACAAAAAATAACCCTATCTTTTTCTACTTAAGCCGAGAGTTGGATACATCATATGGTAAAATATTACTATTATTAATTATAGTATTTAAATTAATCACTCATAATTTAAAATAATAATATTATTTATAATATAATATATTTCATCAAAAATATATTTATAATATAATATTTTTGTTCTTTTTATATGGATTGGTTTTTAATAATCTATATAATGTTGGTATGTTGGCTTCAATATTAATTTAGTAATGTTATTGTTTTAGTCAAGTAAAGTAATATTATTATTATTATTTATTTAATTTTTTGTTTTTCTCAATTGCTTAATATATTTTTTTAAATGAGTTACTTCTATAAAAAAAATATACATATATTTATTTTTTTATGGTATGTTTGCTGTAGTAAATAGTAAGTACGTAATAAATGTTTATAGTAGAGAAGTATATTCGTAAGAGAAAGATTTGAGAGAGAAAAAGTAATATTAATTTAGTAACGTTAGTATTTTAGTCCACGAAAATATTATTTTTTATTTTTATTATTATTATTTTAGTGGAGCTGTCAGATCAGAACTAGGGGTAGCAGTAGGCGTTTGGGAATCGGGCCATCTTCTCCACTAATCCCATTTCCATTGTCGATTGAAGCATTCTTTTGACAATGTGTTTTTGCGAGGCGTTTTCTCCATCTCTAACACAGCAGAGATCGAAGTCTCACTACAATATCAGTACTTCTGGAGACGGTGGAAGTAGAAGCGGAAGCAATGATACAATTTGTTACAGAAAATAACAGCTCACTAACACAAGGTAAAGCTTGTTTTTCTCTATATATAGGAATTCAACGTTTTATTTTTCTCTATTGTATTTTCCCAAATGAATGCTCATGCAATTCCCCCGCCCGAAATCGATGAGGTCGCCGCTCAGGCAGCTGCTCAGGCTGTCGCTCAGAAAAATTTCTTCTGTTTTTTCATTGTGTTTGGATCATTTTTAATAGTCGGGACCCTTGTCATTCAACATTTTCATAGTGATTTTGAGGGAGTAACAAATGCAAAGGTGGTGGATAGTATGTATTTTACTATCAATACCTTGACTAAAATGGGGTTAGGAGGAGTAAAACCAGTTTCAAATCGAATGAAGTTATTTTTGTCTGTTTATTTATTTGTTGGAGTGGCCATGTATGGATTTTGGTATGAAGTTCACGTGAAGAGAATCTGGCTCATGGTAGAAGGTCGTATGACCAATTTCGTTGAGACAACAAAGTACTGGCCGAAGCTGTTTGATGTACAGACTAGAAGGGTCAAGAGTTTGATGAAATGTTGTATGTGTGTGTTACTAGTTGGTTTATTTCTGTTGGTGGAAGTTTTGCTGACATTTTTCACTAAAAGTACAACTGAGGAGAGAAAATGGTGGATTAATATATTTTATCTTTGTATTATTGTCCTTACTACTGTGGGATACGGAAATGTTAGTCTTGAGACAATTAGGGGAAGGATATTTGGAATTCTATATATCTTTTTGAGGAATTCTTCTGACAATGCGTTTTTGCGAGGCGTTGTCTCATTCTCTAATGCAGCAGAGACCGAAGTCCCACTACAATATCAGTACTTCTGGAGATGGTGGAAGCAGAAGCAGAAGCAATGATACAGTTTGTTAGAGAAAATAACAGCTCACTAACACAAGGTAAAACTTGTTTTTCTCTATATATAGAAATTCAACGTTTTATTTTTCTCCATTGTATTTTCCCAAATGAATGCTCATCCAATTCTCGCGCCCGAAATCGATAAGGCCGCCACTCAGGCAGCTGCTCAAGCTACTGCTCAGGCTGCTGCTCGGGCTGCCGCTCAAAAAAATTTCTTCTATTTTTTCATTGTGTTTGGATCGTTTTTAATAGTCGGGACCCTTGTCATTCATAATTTTCATAGTGATTTTGAGGGAGTAACAAATGCAAAGGTGATGGACAGTATGTATTTTACTATTAATACCCTGACTAAAATGAGGTTAGAAGGAGTAAAACCAGTTTCAAATCAAATGAAGTTATTTTTGTCTATTTTTATTTGTTGGAGTGGCCTTGTATGGATTTTGGTATGAAGTTCTCATGAAGAGCATCTGACTCATGGTAGAAGGTCGTATGGCCAATTTCATTGAGACAACAAGGTATTGACTGAAGCTGTTTGATGTACAAATTAGAAGGGTCGAGAGTTTGGTGAAATGTTGTATGTGTGTGTTAGTAGTTGGTTTATTTCTGTTGGTGGGACCTTTGGTGACATTTTTCATTGAAAGTACAACTGAGGAGAGAAAATGATGGATTAATGCCTTTTATCTTTGTATTACTACCCTTATGTCTGTGGGGTACGGAAATGTTAGTCTTGAGACAGTTAGAGGAAGGATATTTAGAATTCCATATATATTTTTGAGGCATTCTTCTGACAATGCGTTTTTGCGAGGCGTTGTCTCCTTCTCTAACTTAGCAGAGATCGAAGTCCCACTACAATATCAGTACTTCTGAAGATGGTGGAAGCAGAAGCGGAAGCAATGGTACAGTTTGTTAGAGAAAATAACAGCTCACTAACACAAGGTAAAACTTGTTTTTCGCTATATATAGGAATTCAACTTTATATTTTTATCTATTGTATTTTCCCAAATGAATGCTCATCCAATTCTCGCGCCCGAAATCGATGAGGCCGCCGCTCAGGCAATTGCTCTGGCAGCTGCTCAGGCTGCTGCTCGAGTTGCTGCTAAAAAAAAAATTCTTCTATTTTTTCATTGTGTTTGGATCGTTTTTAATAGTCGGGACCCTTGTCATTCATCATTTTCATAGTGATTTTGATGGAGTAACAAATGCAAAGGTGGTGGATAGTATGTATTTTACTATCAATATCTTGATTAAAATGGGGTTAGAAGGAGTAAAACCAATTTCAAATCGAATAAAGTTATTTTTATCTGTTTATTTATTTGTTGGAGTGGCCTTGTATGGATTTTGGTATGAAGTTCTTGTGAAGAGCATCTGGCTTTGTAAACATTTTGCCAAGCATTATGCACATACTTCTTCTTTCCCGGCCATATTTTGGAAGATGCACTCTCTCTCTCTTGCGAAAACCTTCAATATTCTAGAAAAGAAAAATAGATGAAAAACATAACTGATCTGGGATGCAAATAACACCTACTTATTCTCTATCGTCTCTTCTGAATTTAGAAACTGCATTCATTTTCAGCTTTGCACCGAGAAAGAGAATGACAAAATTCCTAAAACTGTAGAAAAATAGCTGGTAGTTGATGTCCAGGAAAAATAAAAAAAATTGTTCAACGACAGTATATACTTGTGTTCTTGTAACAGATTTTTGTAGAGACTAGATTTTTGTAGACAATACTTTTATTATTTTATGAGATTAAATCGGGGCTGCAAAAAAAAAATTTAAAAATAAACAAAATAGCATAAGGGAAGGACGAATGGTATGCCTAGCACCTGCTACACTAGAGCCCTCCTCTATAGCTACCCTGCTAGTAAACAAAATCTAAACAACCTTTATATGGAAAGGAATTAAGTGTGTTATCATATCTATCTTACTACTTCTTCTCTTTTCAAATTTAATTATAGCTAGCTGCATGTATTTAAATTACTATCATAGGGTAAAATATTAATATTATTAATTATAGTATTTAAATTAATCACTTATAATTTAAAATATTATTATTATTTATAATATAATATATTTCATCTGAAAAATATATTTATAATATAATATTTTTGTTCTTTTTATATGGATTTGTTTTTAATAATGTATGTAATGTTGGTACGTTGGCTTCAATATTAATTTAGCAATGTTATTGTTTTAGTCAAGTAAAGTAATATTATTATTTTTTGTGATTTAATTTTTGGTTTTTCACAATTGCTTATATTGTTTTAGTCTGGAAAAATTTTATTTTTTATTTTGATTATTATTATTTTAGTGGAGCTGTCATATCATAACCAGGGGTAGCAGTAGACGTTTGGGAATCAGGTCATCTTCTCCACTAATCCCATTTCCATTGTCGATTGAGGCATTCTTCCGATAATGCATTTTTTGCGAGGCGTTGTCTCCTTCTCTAATGCAGCAGAGATCGAAGTCTCACTACAATATTAGTACTTTTGAAGATGGTGGAAGCAGAAGTGGAAGCAATGATACAGTTTGTTAGAAAAATAACAGCTCACTAATACAAGGTAATGCTTGTTTTTCTCTATATATAGAAATTCAAAGTTTTATTTTTCTCTATTGTATTTTCCCAAATGAATGCTCATCCAATTCCCGCGCCCGAAATCGATGAGGCCGCTGCTCAGGCAGCTGCTCAGGCTGCTGCTTGGGCTATCGCTCAGAAAAATTTCTTTTGTTTTTTCATTGTGTTTGGATCGTTTTTAATAGTCGAGAACCTTGTCATTCATCATCTTCATAGTGATTTTGAGGGAGTAACAAATGCAAAGATGGTGGATAGTATGTATTTTACTATCAATACCCTGACTAAAATGGGGTTGGGAGGAGTAAAACAAGTTTCAAATTAAATGAAGTTATTTTTGTCTGTTTATTTATTTGTTGGAGTGGCCTTATAAGGATTTTGGTATGAAGTTCTCGTGAAGAACATCTGGCTCATGGTAGAAAGTCGTATGACCAATTTCGTTGAGACAACAAGGTACTGGCCAAAGCTGTTTGATGTACAGACTAGAGGGTCAAGAGTTTGGTGAAATGTTGTATGTGTGTGTTAGTAGTTGGTTTATTTCTGTTGGTAGGACTTTTGGTGACATTTTTCACTAAAATTACAACTGAGGAGAGAAAATGATAGATTAATGCCTTTTATCTTTGTATTACTGCCAGTACGACTATGGGATATGGAAATGTTAGTCTTGAGACAGTTTGGGGAAGGATATTTCGGATTCCATATATCTTTTTGAAACATTCTTCTGACAATGCATTTTTGCGAGGCGTTGTCTCCTTCTCTAACGCAGGAGAGATCGAAGTCCCACTACAATATCAGTACTTCTGGAGACGGTGGAAGTGGAAGCGGAAGCAATGATACAGTTTGTTAGAGAAAATAACAGTTCACTAACACAAGGTAAAACTTGTTTTTCTCTATATATAGGAATTCAACATTTTATTTTTCTCTATTGTATTTTCCCACATGAATGCTTATACAATTCCTGCGCCCAAAATCGATGAGGCCGTCGCTCAGACAGCTACTCAGGCAGCTGCTCAGGCTGCTGGTTGGGCTGCTGCTCGGGCTGCCGCTCAGAAAAATTTCTTCTGTTTTTTCATTGTGTTTGGATCGTTTTTAATAGTCGGGACCCTTGTCATTCATCAATTTCATTGTGATTTTGATGGAGTAACAAATGCAAAGGTGGTGGATAGTATGTATTTTACTATCAATACCTTGATTAAAATGAGGTTTGGAGGAGTAAAACCAGTTTCAAAATGAATGAAATTATTTTTGTCTGTTTATTTATTTGTTGGAATGGCTTTGTATGGATTTTGGTCTGAAGTTCTCGTGAAGAGCATCTGGCTTTGTAAACATTTCGCCAAGCATTCTGCATATGCTTCTTCTTTCCCGGCCATATTTTGGAAGATGCACTATCTCTCTTGCGAAAACCTTCAGTATTCTAGAAAAGAAAAATAGATGAAAAACATAACTGATATGGGATGCAAATAACACTTACTTATTCTCTATTGTCTCTTCTGAATTTCGAAACTGCATTCATTTTTTAGCTCTGCACCGAGAAAGAGAATGACAAAATTCCTAAAACCTTAGAAAAATAGCTGGGAGCTGATGTCCAAGAAAAATTAAAAAAAAAAGTTTAACGACAGTATATACTTGTGCTCTTGTAACAGATTTTTGTAGAGACTAGATTTTTATAGATGATACTTTGATTATTTTATGAGATTAAATCGAGGCTGCAAAAAAAAAAAAATTTAAAAATAAACAAAATTGAGCGAGAAGAAAAAACGAAGGTTCAGGTCTTTACACTTAGTATAAAAAGGTACAACTCTACTACTTACCATTTCAAACAAACACAATAAAGAGAGGTGCATAAATAAATAAATATATTTATTGACTGTGTCAAGAATAGCATAAGGAAAGGACGAACGGTACGCCTAGCACCTGCTGCACTGCAGCCCTCCTCTATAGCTACCCTACTACTAAAAAAAATTTAAACAACCTTTGTATGGAAATGAATTAAGTGTGTTATCATATCTACCCTACTACTTCTCCTCTTTTCAAGATTAATTATAGTTGCATCTATTTAAATTACTATCATAGGGTAAAATATTACTATTATTAATTATAGTATTTAAATTAATCACTTATAATTTAAAATAATTTTATTATTTATAATATAATATATTTCATCTGAAAAATATATTTATAATATAATATTTTTGTTCTTTTTATGGATTGGTTTTTAATAATGTATGTAATGTTGGTACGTTGATATCAATATTAATTTAGTAATGTTATTGTTTTAGTCAAGTAAAGTAATATTATTATTTTTCTTGATTTAATTTTTGGTTTTTCTCAATTGCTTAATATATTATTTTAGGCTAGGAAAATATTATTTTTTATTTTGATTATTATTATTTTAGTGGAGCTGTCATATTAGAACGAGGGATAGCAGTAGGCGTTTAAAAATCGGTCCATCTTCTCCACTAATCCCATTTCCATTGTCCATTGAGGCATTCTTCTGACAATGCATTTTTGCGAGGCGTTGTCTTCTTCTCTAACGCAGCAGAGATCGAAGTCTCACTGTAATATCTGTACTTCTAAAGACGGTGGAAACGGAAATGGAAGCAATGATACAGTTTGTTAGAGAAGATAACAGCTCACTAATCCAAGGTAAAGCTTGTTTTTCTCTATATATAGAAATTCAACGTTTTATATTTCTCTATTGTATTTTCTCAAATGAATAATCATCTAATTCCCGTGCCCGAAGTCGATGAGGTCGCCACTCAGATAGCTGCTTAGGCAGCTGCTCGGGCTGTTGCTCGGGCTGCCACTCAAAAAAAATTTCTTTTGTTTTTTCATTGTGTTTGGATCGTTTTTAATCGTCGAGAACCTTATCATTCATCATTTTCATAGTGATTTTGAAGGAGTAACAAATGCAAAGGTGGTGGATAGTATGTATTTTACTATCAATACCTTGACTAAAATGGGGTTAGGAGGAGTAAAACAAGTTTCCAATCGAATGAAGTTATTTTTGTTTGTTTATTTATTTGTTGGAGTGGCACTATAAGGATTTTGGTATGAAGTTCTCGTGAAAAACATCTGGCTCATGGTAGAAGGTCGTATGCCCAATTTCGTTGAGACAACAAGGTACTGGCCGAAGCTGTTTGATGTACAGACTAGAACGGTCAAGAGTTTGGTGAAATGTTGTATGTGTGTGTTAGTAGTTGGAGTATTTCTGTTGGTGGGCCTTTTGGTGACATTTTTCACCGAAAGTACAACTGAGGAGAGAAAATGGTGGATTAATGCATTTTATCTTTGTATTACTGCCCTTACGACTGTGGGATACGAAAATGTTAGTCTTGAGACAGTTAGGGAAAGGATATTTCGAATTCCTTATATCTTTTTGAGGCATTCTTCTGACAATGCGTTTTTGCGAGGCGTTGTCTCCTTCTTTAACGTAGAAGAGATCGAAGTGCCACTACAATATTAGTACTTCTGGAGACGGTGGAAGCGGAAGCAAAAACAATGATACAGTTTGTTAGAGAAAATAACAGTTCATTAACACAAGGTAAAGCTTGTTTTTCTCTATATATAGGAATTCAACATTTTATTTTTCTCTATTGTATTTTCCCAAAAAAAGGCTCATCCAATTCCCGCGCTCGAAATCGATTAGGCCGGCTCTCAAGCAGCTGCTCAGGCTGCTGCTCGGGCTGCCGCTTATGCTGCCACTCAGAAAAATTTCTTTTGTTTTTTCATTGTGTTTGGATCATTTTTAATAGTTGGGATCCTTGTCATTCATCATTTTCATAGTGATTTTGAGGGAGTAAAAAATGCAAAGGTGGTGGATAGTATGTATTTTAATATCAATACCCTGACTAAAATAGGGTTAGGGGAGTAAAACCATTTTCAAATCGAATGAAGTTATTTTTGTCAGTTTATTTATTTGTTGGAGTGGCCTTGTATGGAATTCGGTGTGAAGTTCTCGTGAAAGAGCATCTGGCCCTTGGTAGAAGGTCGTATGACCAATTTAGTTGAGACAACAAGTTACTGGCTAAAGCTATTTGATGTACAGACTAGAAGGGTCAAGAGTTTGGTGAAATGTTCTATGTGTGTGTTAGTAGTTGGTTTATTTCTGTTGTTGGGACTTTTGGTGACATTTTTCACTGAAAGTACAACTGAGAAGAGAAAATGGTGGATTAATGCCTTTTATCTTTGTATTACTACCCTTACGACTGTGGGATACAAAAATATTAGTATTGAGACAGTTAGGGGAATGATATTTGGAATTCCATAGATCTTTTTGAGGCATTTATCTGACGATGCGTTTTTGCGAGGCGTTGTATCCTTCTCTAATGCAGCAGAGATCGAAGTGCCACTACAATATCAGTACTTCTGGAGACGGTGGAAGCGGAAGCGGAAGCAATGATACAGTTTGTTAGAGAAAATAAGAGCTCACTAATAAAAGGTGAAGCTTGTTTTTCTTTATGTATAGAAATTCAACATTTTATTTTTCTCTATTGTATTTTTCCAAATGAATGCTCATCCAATTCCCGCACCTGAGGTCGATGAGGCCGCCGCTCAGACAGCTGCTTAGGCAGCTACTCGGGCTGCGGCTCAGAAAAATTTCTTCTGTTTTTTCGTTGTGTTTGGATCATTTTTAATAGTCGAGAACCCTATCATTCATCATTTTCATAGTGATTTTGAGGGAGTAACAAATGCAAAGGTTGGGGATAGTATGTATTTTACAATCAATACCCTGACTAAAATGGGGTTAGGAGGAGTAAAACAAGTTTCAAATCGAATGAAGTTATTTTTGTCTGTTTATTTATTTGTTGGATTGGCCTTGTAAGGATTTTGGTATGAAGTTCTCGTGAAGAACATCTGGCTCATGGTAGAAGGTCGTATGGCCAATTTCGTTATGACAACAAGGTACTGGCCGAAGCTGTTTGATGTACAGACTAGAAGGGTCAAGAGTTTGGTGAAATGTTGTATGTGTGTGTTAGTAGTTGGTTTATTTCTGTTGGTGGGACTTTTGGTGACATTTTTCACTGAAATTACAACTGAGGAGAGAAAATGATAGATCAATGCTTTTATCTTTGTATTACTACCCTTACGACTTTGGGATACAGAAATGTTAGTCTTGAGACAATTAGGGGAATGATATTTGGAATTTCATATATCTTTTTTAGGCATTCTTCTGACAATGCGTTTTTGCGAAGCGTTGTCTCATTCTCTAACGCAGTAGAGATCGAAGTCCCACTACAATATCAGTACTTCTGGATACGGTGGAAGCGGAAGTAGAAGCAGTGATACAGTTTGTTAGAGAAAATAACAACCTACTAACACAAGGTAAATCTTGTTTTTCTCTATGCATAGGAATTCAACGTTTTATTTTTCTCTATTGTATTTTCCCAAATAAAGGCTCATCCAATTTCCGCTCAAGAAATCGATGAGCCCGCCGCTCAGGCAGCTGCTTAGGCAGCTGCTCAGGCTACTGCTCGGGGTTCTACTCGGGCTGCCGCTTAGTGTGCCACTCATGCTGCCACTCAGAAAAATTTCTTCTATTTTTTCATTGTGTTTGAATCTTTTTTAATAGTCGGGAGCCTTATCATTCATCATTTTCACAGTGATTTTTGGGAAGTAACAAATGCAAAGGTGGTTTGTAGTATGTATTTTACTATCAATACCCAGACAAAAATGGGGTTAGGAGAAGTAAAACCAGTTTCAAATTGAATGAAGTTATTTTTGTCTGTTAATTTATTTGTTGGAGTGGCCTTATCTGGATTTTGGTCTGAAGTTCTCGTGAAGAGCATCTGGCTCATGGTAGAAGGTCGTATGACCAATTTTGTTGAGACAACAGGGTACTGGCAGAAGCTATTTGATGTATAGACTAGACGGGTGAAGAGTTTGGTGAAATGTTGTATGTGTGTGTTAGTAGTTGGTTTATTTCTGTTGGTGGGACTTTTGGTGACATTTTTCACTGAAAATACAATTGAGGAGAGAAAATAGTGGATTAATTCCTTTTATCTTTGTATTACTGCCTTTACGACTGTGGGATACGGAAATATTTGTCTTGAGACAGTTAGGAAAAGGATATTTGGAATTCCATATGTCTTTTTGAGGCATTCTTCTAACAATGCATTTTTGCGAGGCATTGTCTCCTTCTCTAACGCAGCGGAGATCGAAGTCCCACTACAATATCAGTACTTTTGGATATGGTGGAAGCGAAAGCAATGGTACAGTTTGTTAGAGAAAATAACACCTCACTAACACAAGATAAAGCTTGTTTTTCTCTATATATAGGAATTCAACGTTTTATTTTTCTCTATTGTATTTTCCCTAATGAATGCTCATCCAATTCTCGCGCCTGAAATCGATGAGGTCGCCGCTCATGCAGTTGCTCAGGCAACTGCTCAAGCTGATGCTCGGGCTGCTGCTCGTGTTGCCGCTCAGGCTGCCACTCATAAAAATTTCTTTTGTTTTTTTTATTGTGTTTGGATCATTTTTAATAGTTGGGAACCTTGTCATTTATCATTTTCATAGTTATTTTGAGGAAGTAACAAATGCAAAGGTGGTGGATTGTATGTATTTTACTATTAATACCCTGACTAAAATGGCGTTAGAATGAGTAAAACCAGTTTCATATCAAATTAAGTTATTTTTGTCTATTCATTTATTTGTTGGAATGACCTTGCATGGATTTTGGTCTGAAGTTCTCGTGAAGAGCATCTGGCTCATGGTAGAAGGTCGTATGGCCAATTTCATTGAGACAACCAGGTACTGCCGAAGCTATTTGATGAACAGACTAGAAGGGTCAAGAGTTTGGTGAAATGTTGTACGTGTGAGTTAGAAGTTGGTTTATTTCTGTTGGTGGAACTTTTGGTGACATTTTTCACTCAAAGTACAACTGAGAAGAGAAAATGGTGGATTAATACCTTTTATCTTTGTATGACTGCCCTTACGATTGTGGGATACAGAAATGTTAGTCTTGAGATAGTTAGGAAAAAGATATTTGAAATTTCATATATTTTTTTTAGGCATTTTTCTGACAATGCAAATTTGCGAGGCGTTTTTGCGAGGCGTTGTCTCCATCTCTAACGCAGTAGAGATTAAAGTCCCACTACAATATTAGTACTTCTGGAGAAGGTGGATGCGGAAGCGGAATCAATGATACAGTTTGTTAGAGAAAATAACAACTCACTAACACAAGGTAAAACTTTTTTTCTCTATATATAATAATTCAACGTTTTATTTTTCTCTATTGTGTTTTCCCAAATGAAGGCACATCCAATTCAAGCGCCCGAAATCGATGAGGTCGCTGCTTAGGCAGCTACTCGGGCAGCTGCTCAGGCTGCCGCTCAGGTTGCCACTCAGAAAATTTTCTTGTGTTTTTTCATTGTGTTTGGATCATTTTTAATGTCGGGACCCTTATCATTCATCATTTTCATTGTGATTTTGTGGGTGTAACAAATGCGAAGGTGGTGGATAATATGTATTTTACTATCAAAACCTTGACTAAAATGGGGTTAGGAAGAGTAAAAGAAGTTTCGAATCGAATGAAGTTATTTTTGTCTGTTTATTTATTTGTTTGAGTGGCCTTGTATGGATTTTGGTCTGAAGTTCTCGGGAATAGCATCTGGCTCATGGTAGAAGCTCGTATGGCCAATTTCGTTGAGACAACCAGGTACTGGCCGAAGCTATTTGATGAACAGACTAGAAGGGTCAAGAGTTTGGTGAAATGTTTTATGCGTGTGTTAGAAGTTGGTTTATTTATGTTGGTGGGACTTTTCGTGACATTTGTCATTGAAAGTACAATTGAGGAGAGAAAATGGTGGATTAATTCTTTTGATCTTTGTATTACTGCCCTTACGACTGTGGGATACAGAAATGTTAGTCTTGAGACAGTTAGGGAAATGATATTTGGAATTCTATATATCTTTTTAGGCATTTTTCTGACAATGCATTTTTCTGAGGCGTTGTCTCCTTCTCTAACGCAGAAGAGATCGAAGTCCCACTACGATATCAGTAATTCTGGAGACGGTGAAAGCGGAAGCGAAAGCAATTATACAGTTTGTTAGAGAAAATAACAGCTCACTAACACAAGGTATTTTTCTCTATTGTATTTTCCCAAATGAAGGCTCATCCAATTCCCGCGCCCGAAATCGATGAGGCCGCTGCTCAGGCAGCTGCTTGGGCTGCCGCTCAGGCTGCCACTCAGAAAAATTTCTTCTGTATTTTCATTGTGTTTGGATCATTTTTAATACTCGGGACCCTTGTCATTCATCATTTTCATAGTGATTTTAAGGGAGTAACAAATGCAAAGGTGGTATTTTATGTGTGTGTTAGAAGTTGGTTTATTTCTGTTGGGGGGACTGTTGGTGACATTTTTACTGAAAGTACAACTGAGAAGAGAAAATGGTGCCTTTTATCTTTGTATTACTACCCTTATGACTGTGGGATACAGAAATGTTAGTCCTGAGACAGTTAGGGGAATGATATTTGGAATTCCATATTCTTTTTGAGGCATTCATCTGACAATGCGTTTTTGCGAGGCGTTGTCTCCTTCTCTAACGCAGCAGTGATCGAAGTCCCACTACAATATCAGTACTTCTAGATACGGTGGAAGCGGAAGTAGAAGCAATGATACAGTTTATTAGAGAAAATAACAGCTCACTAACACAAAGTAAATCTTGTTTTTCTTTATATATAGGAATTCTACGTTTTTTTTTTTCTCTATTGTATTTTCCCAAATGAAGGCTCATCCAATTCCCGCGCCAGAAATCGATGAGGCCGTAGCTCAGGCAGCTGCTCAGGCTGCTACTCGGGCTGCTGCTCGGGCTGCCGCTTAGGCTGCCGCTCAGGCTGGCACTCAGAAAAATTTCTTCTGTTTTTTCATTGTGTTTGGATCGTTTTTAATAGTCGGGACACTTGTCATTCATCATTTTCACAATGATTTTAAGGGAGTAACAAATGCAAAGGTGGTGGATTGTATGCATTTTACTATCTATACCTAGACGAAAATGGGGTTAGGAGAAGTAAAACCAGTTTCAAATCGAATGAAGTTATTTTTGTCTATTTATTTATTTGTTGGAGTGGCCTTGTATGGATTTTGGTCTGAATTTCTCGTGAAGAGCATCTGGCTCATGGTAGAAGGTCATATGACCAATTTCGTTAAGACAACAGGGTACTGGCAGAAGCTATTTGATGTACAGACTAGAAGGGTCAAGAGTTTGGTGAAATGTTGTATGTGTGTGTTAGTAGTTGGTTTATTTCTGTTGGTAGGACTTTTGGTGATATTTTTCACTGAAAATACAACTGAGGAGAGAAAATGGTGGATTAATGTCATTTAACTTTGTATTACTGCCCTTACGACTGTGGGATACGGAAATGTTAGTCTTGAGACAGTTAGGAGAAGGATATTTGGAATTCTATATATCTTTTTGAGGCATTCTTCTGACAATGCGTTTTTGCGAGGCATTGTCTCCTTCTCTAACGCAGCAGAGATCGAAGTCCCACTACAATATCAGTACTTTTGGATACGGTGGAAGCGGAAGCGGAAGCAATGATACAGTTAGTTAGAGAAAATAACACCTCACTAACACAAGGTAAAGCTTGTTTTTCTCTATATATAGGAATTCAACGTTTTATTTTTCTCTATTGTATTTTCCCAAATGAATGCTCATCCAATTCCTGTGCCTGAAATCGATGAGGCCGCCGCTCATGCACCTGCTCAGGCAGCTTCTCAAGCTGCTGTTAGGGCTGCTGCTCGAGTTGCCGCTCAGGCTGCCACTCAGAAAAATTTCTTTTCACTGTGTTTGGATCATTTTTAATAGTTGGGAACCTTGTCATTCAATATTTTCATAGTGATTTTGAGGGAGTAACAAATGCAAAAGTGATGGATAGTATGTATTTTACTATCAATACCCTGACTAAAATGGCGTTAGAATGAGTAAAACAATTTTCAAATCAAATGAAGTTATTTTTGTCTGTTCATTTATTTGTTGGAATGACCTTGTATGGATTTTGGTCTGAAGTTCTAGAGAAGAGCATCTGGCTCATGGTAGAAGGTCGTATGGCCAATTTCATTGAGACAACCAAGTACTGGCCGAAGCTATTTGATGAACAGACTAGAAGGGTCAAGAGTTTGGTGAAATGTTGTATGTGTGAGTTAGAAGTTGGTTTATTTCTATTGGTGGAACTTTTGGTGATATTTTTCACTCAAAGTACAACTGAGGAGAGAAAATGGTGGATTAATACCTTTTATCTTTGTATTACTGCCCTTACGATTGTGGGATACAGAAATGTTAGTTTTGAGACAATTAGGAAAATGATATTTGGAATTTCATATATTTTTTGGAGGCATTGTTCTGACAATGCATTTTTGCGGGGCATTTTTGCGAGGCGTTGTCTCCATCTCTAACGTAGCAGAGATCGAAGTCCCACTACAATATCAGTACTTCTGAAGACGGTGGATGCGAAAGCAGAAGCAATGATACAGTTTGTTAGAGAAAATAAAAGCTCACTAACACAAGGTAAAACTTTTTTTCTCTATATATAGGAATTCAACATTTTATTTTTCTCTATTGTGTTTTCCCAAATGAAGGCTCTTCCAATTCCCGCGCCTGAAATCGATGAGGCTACTGCTTAGGCAGCTGCTCAGGCTGCTGCTCGGGTTGCTGCTGGCAGCCACTCAGAAAATTTTCTTCTGTTTTTTCATTGTGTTTGGATCATTTTTAATAGTCGGAACCCTTGTCATTCATCATTTTCATAGTGATTTTGAGGGAGTAAAAAGTGCAAAGGTGGTGGATAATATGTATTTTACTATCAATACCCTGACTAAAATAGGGTTAGGAGGAGTAAGACTAGTTTCAAATGAAATGAAGTTTTTTTTGTCCGTTTATTTATTTGTTTGAGTGGCCTTGTATGGATTTCGGTCTAAAGTTCTCGTGAAGAGCATCTGGCTCTTGGTAGAAGGTCGTATGACCAATTTCGCAGCAAACCATTTTTAGTCCTTTGGTTTTCTCTCAAAGCATTTGCCTCCAGAGTGAGTAATTTGCTCTTGTTCATCAAGTTGCTGATGTGCAAGGGGGAGGAGTTTCTGCAGAGGAGGGGATTTGTGAAAATGGTAAGAGATGTGTGTGTGGTTTGCTAGAGGTGGCCTACATCACAAGATTAGGAATGCTTGTTTAACATCCAAGTTCTGTTCTTTCGATTTGTTCTGTATAATGAACTTGTTTAGCTGAATAGTTTATTGTGAAAAGATATAGTATTCTGGCATATTTTTTTGGTTGTGCATTTGTTTACTATCAGAACTGCTTGGAGTGAGGAACATGAAAACATTGTTTGGTACTGTTGGAATTGCCCTGTTTCTTTATAATACTGGAATAAGTAGTTGAAGAAATGTTGAACTAGTGAAACCTGCTATCTGTGGTGTTCGAAAATAATAAATAGTCAAGTGAAGAAAAATGTTCTATTAGTTGTTAACTAAAGTGAGGATAATGTTTAGGTTTAATAATATGTGTTTTGTTACCGTTGGTTGATCTATGGTGAGTTTGTTGTTGGAAGTACATAGTTCTATTATTGTTCATTTTGTAGTATAATTGCTCTCTGTTTGATCATTGATGAATTTAGAAATTGCTACATGATAAGGTCAAGTATGCTTGAGTTGTAATTACTCTATGTTATTTCCAGCTCAATATATTGATTTAGTTGAACATGTTCCTTGCTTGTTATAGTACGAATATGCCATGGAATTACATGTTACTTCATTCCCTGTTTATTGTGGTAATTGTGGAGGTTAGAGCAATGCTTGAGTTTCATCCATAACATGCACCATGATTAGAAATACTATCATGATGAGATTGGTATTTACATACATCACACGAGAGAGAAACAAATTAAATAAATGTCAATAGGAGTATCGGATCCACTTGGGAGAGCTACGAGATGATGTATCTCATCTCCTGTCAGGATTGAGTGACGGTTCTGCCCAAGTTTGATCCTGTGGATGTATCTATTCTCTTCTGTGGAAAAATCCCCTACGTCCTGGACTATTATGAGACTATGATTAAATAACAAAAAAGATAGATTCTTTTCTGACATGAAAGACATGAGCCTGCATACATATTTCATTTTATCTCTTAGAGGGCGTTAGACTTATAAGTTTATCTTGTGATGTAGGTATGCTTGACCTTAAAGAGAGAAGCAGTTGATGAATGATTTGACAGTCAGATTGTGCTGGCTAAACTAAACATGAACGGTTGATGAAAAAGGGTTTTGTTTTATATAAATAAAATGTAAACTTTAACAATAAAAGAAAAAAAAAATTTATTTTAGTATTTTTCCTTTAGTTTTTGAAAAAAAAATTTTAAAGGAAGTTCTTCCATCGCACTTTTTGATTTTTAAAGGAATAGAAAAATGGTTTGTTACATTGAAATATTTGAATTTCAGACATTCTCATGAGGTAAAAACCTCAATTTCTCTGTATTGTATTTAGCATGGATTGCGTTGGTCTATTGGAAAATATATGATTTCTGATTTGGAGAATAAAAATCGGTAGTACAAAAAGGATGAAATTTATACATGGAATTGATGTAAATTAATTGTAGAATTATTATTTAGTGTTTAAAGTTGGAATTTTTTGTGAGAAGATGAACTTTTCAAAGTACCAAAAGGGTCTCGTATTGTAGGCAAGTATCCGTGAAAGTGAAGGCTTCACGAAAACACATGCGTTTGCCGAAGCAATGGTTTCCGCAGAAGCACGAGGAAGGCACGTGTTCATGGATGTGAAGAATTCTGAAGAAACACAAGTATCTATGGAAGCAAGGGTTTCCTCAGAACTTCCGTGGAAGCACGCAGAAGACTCGTGTTTGTGGAAGTGAAGTTTATCTGCAGAAACGCATGCATCGGCGAGAGCAAAGGCTTCTATGGAAGTGGACAAAAGGAACGCAGGTTGAAGAGCGAGTGTTTGGGCCCCCAGTTGATCAACCGGATTTATATCAAAATGGATGACATTCTATGAGCAAACGTCCAAACCAAGTTTTTAAAGTTAGATTTTTTAGAGGATCGTTTTTCTAAGTTATTCAAGTTGGTTTCTATCTTGGTTATGAATCCCAACAAACTAAGGTTTAAAAAAAATGAATTGATTTAGATATGTGTACTTTGATAGGTCCAACAGATTAACGAGAGAATTGGACTCTGGATTTTATTTACTTGGGTTTTGACTTAGGTAGCCTGGTTAGGTAGATACTTTTTTTAGGTCCAGCATTGCACTATTTTCTAAAAACTTGTTTTGAAATGTGTTTTCATATACGAGTGATATAACTATTTTGATGGCTTGTCAATTTTTTATATTATCTATTATATTTTCGTTGGACCCGTTTAAATTGAACATGCATATTTAATTTCATTGATGAGGTTGATCGTGTGAATCAAGTTTGATCGAGCCATGTGGGGGTCGTGTTTTCCTTTACTCACATTCAACCATTTGATAATATATTTGTTTGTTATTGTTAACTAGAGTAATGAGAAAGATGTATGTGAAGTGTTCCTGAGCATAAAACCCTAAACTTGATCAAGGTCGTTCATGATTATTGTGATCGCCGAGTATTGCCGTTATTGTTATTGTTAATGGCATAGTATACTCAAAGCCCATGAGTGACTCCATTTTTGTTGAAATTTATTGTAGTAGGTTATTTTATGTTACGTACTACATTATAGTGAGTTTATTTGAAAACGTACCATAGTGTGTTTTGTTTATTACTGCATAACTTGTTTTAACTCAACATGCTCATATGCATTTTATTTATTATGTTGTTGAATATAAGGTTTATCCTCACATGGTTTAGTCAACTCACCTCAATAAGATTTACTTTTAGTTATTTTAATGTGAATTTTTTTTTTTCGTGTAAGGTTTAATTTTGTTAATTATTGTTCAGTTTAAATTGTATCTTTTCATTTAATTATGACACATTTTTATAATAGACTTATATTACTACTCTATTTGATGTTAATATTAGACTTATGTGTTATCTTAGTTTGGTTGAACCCTGACTATTTATTTTCTTATTTAAGTCTTCCGCTACTTGTTAAGTAAATAAGTAAAAGGGTCGGGTGGCTCGGTTCATTTTCGGGTTTGGTTGTTCCTTATTCTGTCTTGGGTTCCCTTTGGGGCATGACAATTTTACACTTTTGAGAGGATCTATCAGCTCTTGGAGATTCGATGCGAGGTGCTTAGCTCTAATGACCCTTAAATTTATTTTCCTAAATTTCAAATAAAAAAAATTTCTCAATTTAATTTGCAAATCAAATTTGATTAGATCTTTTTTAAACCTTAATTTTACTACGACCACACACCGAAAAGGGACCCAAGACAAAATGAGAAACAATCCGACCCAAAAAATGGTCTGAATTGTCCAACCCATATTTTAGTCCAAATTTTAGCAGTAGAAGATAAAAATTAATTTACAAGCCAAACCAAAAAATGAAGGTCCAAATGTGACATTCGAATAGCATGAAATTATCAAATCTAAATTCTAAGAAATTAACTTAAAAATAAAACTAAGGAACAACGATGCTCAAGGGATCACAACAGCTAGACAGACTCTGATCACGTTTAGGGTTTTGCACCCATGGATATAAAACATACAGTTGTCTCATTACTCTAGTTAACAATAATGCATAAAAATAAATGTAAATATAACTGAATAGAACATTAAATTAAATAGGTTCAATGAAAAAGTTGTATGTTTTATAAAAAGTCTGATGTGTTGAATAAGGACACATAATTTAATATGTGATTGTGTATAAAATCCAAATTTTAATAAGTATAGTGTGCTGGATATAAAATAACCTCTTCCTCGAATTTGAGTTTTCCAACACTAAAATCCAACTGATAAAGACTCAAAGAAATCCAATTGTAGATCCGCCCAATTTATTCCTTTAAGCCTCGAAATCTATCCATAATATTTTTACAAAAATTAAAATTTAAACTCTAAAATTAAAATTTGGATTTGCTAGGCTAAACAATAATGACTCAATAATGAGAGGGGTCGAGAACCCAACACGGTCCAATTCGACTCTTGAAACGACCTAAGGACGATCGAGTCAAATATTGGGATAGAAATTTAAATTGGACCAAAATGGGTTTGGGATGTAGCCCAATCTGCATGGGTCGTGACCCTAGCGATTCTGGGGGGCCGACAAATGGTTATTTGCCGACCCCGACGTTCCTTCTCAACACTGGTGACCACAAGACTACACATGCATACTCCAAAGCCAAAATCAACCTCAAACATTTTAGAAATTCACAAATTACTCAAAAAATTGAAGACTTAATTTCTTATCGGAAAATGCACCTCTCCGTCAGCAATCTTTGCTGGTGTCAACTCTCCTATAATGGTGACCAACACAATAACCTCAAACAATTAAATTTACACCTGTTAATCACTAACTACCGAAGGGAGAGAACATGGAATTCAGGGATGTGGGATTTACCTCGGCGATGAATGAGGTTGTCAACTCATCGGAGAGACCACCCTACACACACTGTCGGATTTCCAAAGGGAGAAAGACGAGAAGAGGCCTAAAGGAGAAAAAGGGAGGAGAGTGGGGTTCGAACCTTCCCCCACTCAACACATATAGGGGGTCATCCAACCTGCTTCGGCAACAAACCCCCCAAAGGAGTTTTTAAATCTCTGTAAATTTTATTTTATTTTTTTTAAAACCGATATAACAACTAAATTCATATGTCATTGATTAATATTCATGTAGAAACTTTAAACATATTTAATAATCTTAATTATATTTATTATAATTGAATCAAGACATTAATATCAATAAATCTTCTATCACTAATTTAACTGCATGAATATTATTTAACTTCATTTATTATGATTCAATTTATCTATTATATCTTGTAAACCAAAATAATTAATGGAATAAAATACTAAACACCCTATTACATAAATTCTCAAATTATTCAAATTAAAATATTATATCAAACTACATTTCAAATTAAATACTTAGTAACTTACAAGTTAGTAATTATGACTTAATTCTCCATTATAAACAAATAAAGCCAACTAATTAGTCACCCTAAAATAGTAATTAATCCATAAAAGTATTATTGATAAATGAAATTTCATTATCTTTTATTATTAAAATCATAATATTCCTAAATTACATATTTATTTTAATTTCTGTTTTACATAATTTTATCATTAGTCATCATGTCTTTATGTTAGTCTATAACTAGAAGAGTATTGATAAGCTATAAATGTTACGATAAAAGTTCACCTATATCACAAAATTAAAAGTGAAAAATAACTTTTGTAAGCAAAAATATACGTACTTGAATTATTAGCTATGAATTAACTGAGTTTAATGCTTAAGAAGTTACATATTGTCAGAATTCATTTTCAAACCATGTGTTATGTTGCGTTAAAACTCAACAGACAACACTCCGATAAGCAAAAGAAAAATAAACGTAAAAAAAATCCAACACACAAGAGTTACGTGGTTCGGACATAAACGTCCTACATCCACGGGAGAAGGCACTCGCTTATTAATACTTCAAGTTTTAGGAGATATTACAAAGTACACTCAAACTTCATGCATGCATATGAATAATACTCTTCTTCTCTAACCTGGAACCCATAAGACTTGAGACCCACGAAGAAGACTTCAAGAGAGTTATTGTAGCTCTCTATTCGCCTCTGTTTCTTCGCACCAAGAACAGAGTTGATTTTCAGACGCAATCTTGAAATCACCCTTGAGTAAGTTAAAATCCCTTGCCGCTTAAACAACGGTAAATAACGGTTATTTGAACTCTACACACGTCATCACTTTAATATTGATTCACTGCATGACAATCTCCACCTTGAATCCATATTAGAAAGCTAAGGCACCCTATCACCTTTATTCCTTTGGCTTACACTTGAACGTTTAACAAGTTGAGGCAATGCCTGAACTTGTTAACTGTAAGTACTTTTGTCAGCATATCTGAAGGATTATCTTCAGTGTCTACTTTCAACACTTTCACCTGATCATTAGCAATCACTTCTCGTATAAAGTGATATTTCACCTGAATATGCTTGGTCCTGTCATGGAATGTAGGATTCTTCATCAAGTGCAAGGCACTCTGGTTTTCGCAATAGACATTCACGCACGAACTATCTATACCAAAATTCTTTGACAACCCTTTCAGCCACAACGCCTCTTTCACCCCTTCACAAGCAGATAGATATTCTGCTTCTGTTGTGGATAGCGCTATCACCTTTTGAAGTGTTGCTTTCCAGCTAACCACACCACCATAAACCGTGAAAATGTACCCTGATATGGATTTCTTAGAATCGTGACATCCAGCGAAATCTGCATCTACATAACCAGCAATGATATCTTCACTAACTTTCCAATTTCCCAGTGCAAGAACTACATCTAGAGATCCTGATATATACCTTAATAACCACTTTAAGGCATACCAGTGTTGCAAACCAGGATTGGCCCTGAATTGGCTGACCACACTTACTGCATATGCTAAATCAGGTCGTGTGCATATCATGGCATACATTACACTGCCAAGAATGTTAGCATACGGAATTCGCTCCATAGTTTTCCATTCTTGATCACTCTTTGGACTTTGTCTTTGGCTTAGTTTGAAGTGTGCTCTTATTGGTGTCATCATAGGTTTCAAATTTGAAAAATCAAATCTGTCAAGTACTTTTTGTAGGTAATTCTTATGAGACAACCATATTACTCTTTTTGTTCTGTCCCTTTTAATTTCAATACCGAGTATCTTTCTGGCAGTACCCATGTCTTTCATGTCAAATTCTTTTCCAAGTTCTACTTTCAATTTTGAGACTTCGGAATCACTTCTTCCTGCTATCAGAATGTCATCAATGTATAGTAACATGTACACAGATGAGTTTGGATCAACTCCTCTTCTGTATACACATTGATCAAACATACTTCTGATGAAACCAATCTCAGTTATAAACTCATTGAACCGTTTATTCCATTGACGATGAGACTATTTCAGTCCATATAATGACTTGTGAAGTAAGCATACCTTGTTTTTGTCATTCACTTGGAAGCCTTCTGGTTGGGAGATATAGATTTCTTCATCAAGATTACCATGTAGAAATGTTGTTCTAACATCCATCTGGTGCAGTTCTAGATTATGAATAGCTACCATAGAGAGAAATACTCGAATCGAAGTCTGTTTGACAACAGGTGAGAAAATCTCATTGAAATCCACTCCTCTCCTCTGTGTAAACCCTTTAGCAACTAGCCTGGCCTTGTATCTTGGTTTTTCATCACCTTCAGATCCCTCCTTAAGCTTATAGATCCACTTACAACCTATAATTTTCCTAGAAGGAGGCTTATCTACAATAGTCCAGGTTTTGTTCCTTTCCAATGCCTGCATTTCTTCTTTCATTGCAAGCATCCATTCGGTTCTCTCATTCGATGACATTGCTTCCTTGTAGCTTGTTGGTTTTGCATAAGTTAAATCTGCAGAAACCATTAATGCATATGCTATAATATCAGCATATCCCAATCTTTGTACAGGTCGAATTGTTCTCTTTGTCCTGTATCTTGTCAATTGGTAATCAAATGGTTGGCTTTCCTCTGATTCAGGTGTATCCTCATCATGCTGGGATTCATTATCTGAGTGAAGTAACTGCTGATCAGTATTTATAGGATCCTCATTACACTCCACCTAAATCTGAGCAGGTTGAGGATGACTTTGCAATGTTTTGTGCAGTTCAGCCTGTTGATGCTTAAATGGGAACTCTAGTTCATTAAACTTCACATTACGACTCACTATCAATTTCTTTTGTCCTGTTTCCAAGGACCATAATCTGTAACCTTTGGTTCCTTCCTGATATCCCAGAAGTATGCACCTTATTGCCCGAGGCTGAATCTTATCTTGCTTAACATGTGCGTATGCCGCACATCCGAATGGTTTCAATCCATCATACTTAGCAGGATATTGGTGCCACATTTCAAAAGGAGTTTTAAGATTCAGAGCTGACGATGGGCATAGGTTTATCAAATATGCAGTTGTAGTGACGGCTTCTGCCCAGAATATTCTGGGTAGTACAGCCGTAATCATCATACATCTAACTCTCTCTAGCACGGTTCTATTCATCCGTTCAGCCAGACCTTTCTGTTGGGGAGTGTGGCTCACAGTTCTATGCCTTAGGATTCCTTCCTGTATGCAGAACTCATTGAATGTGTTGGAGCAGAACTCCATACCATTATCGGTCCTTAATTTTTTAACTTTCTTCCCTGTCTGGTTTTCAACCATGGTTTTCCACTATCTGAACGTATCAAAGACATTATCTTTTGAATTCAGGCAGCAAACCCACAGTCTCCTTGAGTAATCATCGATTATGGATAAGAAGTACTTTGCTCCTCCCTTAGAAGCAATCTTTTCCGGACCCCATAAATCCGAATGAATGTAGTCAAGGATGCCTTCTGATCTGTGGTGTGATTTGCTGAAGCTGACAGATGTGCTTTTTCCTAGCACGCAGGTCTCACAGAACTGTAAACTAGACAGTTTCATTTCATTTAACAAATTCTGCCTATCATGACCGAGTCTCATGTGCCATAAAGTCTTCGTTGTTTGTTTGCTCACCACTGGCATGGGACACTTCTCCAGTTACTGTCTTTCCTTGGAGAACGTAAAGCCCATTCTACAGCACCCTCGTATTATAGTGAGAATACCCTTCTGAACCTTCAATGTTTCCTTTTCAATTTTCACTGAACACCCTGATTTGTCAAGCATGCCTATTGACAATAAATTTCGTTTCAGTTGAGGAACATACCTTCCATTTAGGATAGTCCTTACACACCCATCATGCATGACCATTTTTATCAGTCCATCTCCTTTAATTTGGCATGCCTGGTTATTTCCCAACAGCACTTTGCCACCCTTCTTGCTGCAGAAATCATGCAACCAATCTTTCCTTGGAGTCATGTGGAATGAGCAGCCGGAATCCAGAATCCAAGCTTCACTCGAGTCTGTTGCAGAGGCGACAAGCACATCAGATGACTCATAGCCATCGGATGCAATGGAAACTTCACCTTTCCCAGATTTCTTGTCACTTTTCTTCCTCTTCCATTCAAAACAATCCCTTTTGTAGTGTCCTTCTTTGTGGCAAAAGAAGCACTTTCTGCTTCCCTTAGATTTGGACTGAGACTTGCCCCTTGAGGGCTTTGATTCTCTGGTGTGGGATCTGCCTCTTGTCAGTAGCCCTTCTCCCTCAGGTGTCTCTTTGATATCTGATCTTTTCTGTAATTCTTTTGACTTAAGGGCTGCTTTAACTTCTGCCATGGTAAGTGTTTGTTTACCATAGAGCATGGTGTCTACGAAGTGTTCATACACTTTGGGAAGAGAGCTCAGAAGATTATGGCCTGGTCTTCTTCTTCAACCTTAACGCCGATACTATTAAGATCGAGTATGATCCTGTTGAAGTCATCAACATGTTTATGCATTGCCTTAGAATCTTCCATCGACAGTGTATATAGTTTCTTTTTGAGATGTAGTCGATTTGCAAGTGATCTTTTCATGTATAAAGCTTCGAGTTTCCGCCAAATTGAGATTGCATATTTCTCCTCTGTTACTTCACGTAAAACCTCATTCCAAGACTCAATAGGATTGCACTATGAGCCTTGGTTTCAACGTCCTCTGCCTTGAGTTTATCCAGTTCTTGCAGAGTTTTGATAGCATCTTCGTCAATCGCTTGTGCCAACCCTTGATGGACCAACAAAGCTCTCATTTTTACGCACCACAGGCTGAAGCCATTACTTCCAGTAAACTTATCAACTTCGAATTTTGCCATTAATCGAAATTCTGATGTTGTCTTTCAATCTGCTTATTCAAGAACTCAATTCTTGGATAGGAGGTGAGCGATTCCACGCTCACCGCACCAATTGTTGCGTTAAAACTCACCAGACAACACTCCGATAAGCAAAAGAAAAATAAATGTAAAACAAATCCAACACACAAGAGTTACGTGGTTCGGACATAAACGTCCTACATCCACGGGAGAAGGCACCAGCTTTATTAATACTTCAAGTTTTAGGAGATATTACAAAGTACACTCAAACTTCATGCATGCATATGAATAATACTCTTCTTCTCTAACCTGGAACCCATAAGACCTGAGACCCACGAAGAAGACTTCAAGAGAGTTACTGTAGCTCTCTGTTCGCCTCTGTTTCTTCGCACCAAGAACAGAGTTGATTTTCAGACGCAATCTTGAAATCACCCTTCAGCAAGTTTAAATCCCTTGCCGCTTAAACAACGGTAAATAATGGTTATTTGAACTCTACACATGTCATCGCTTTAATATTGATTCACTGCATGACATGTTAAACCAACAATTTCTTGCTTTCATAAGGTTTCATCAGCTATCTCATATTTACCATGTGTTTCAGCTTTTAGATAATCAATGATTTCTTATCCTTATGAGGTTGCATTAGTCATCTCATATTTATGATGTTTTTTGTCAATTCAAGCAGTTTTATACGTTCATAATATATTATGTTCTATAAATTTTATCTTTTTATGTTCCTATGTTTATGTCTAACCATACGTGTCCAAGTATAATATCAGAATAAATAATAAGTATAAAGAAAACAATTTTCATAATAAGTTTTGGGGAAAATGACAAATCAACCATCATACTTTGTTATAAATGACAAGTTAACCACTAAACTATTTTTGCTAACAAATTATCCACTGAACTATGAAAAAAGTTGCCGCTAACATCGTTGTCAATTTCGATCCGCAGCGGATCGTGTACTAATCTACTGCAGATCAATATTTTTAAAAATAAAACTCAAGAATGTCGTCAATCCGCCAAGGATCGTCGTCAAATAAAAAAAAATTAATTGTTTTCTTTGTAGTCGTCCATCCGCGGAGGATCGTCGTCAAATAAAAAAAAATTCATTGTCTTCTTCGTAGAAAAATATAGAACACAGACAAACTGTGATTCTCCCATAGACTGTAAAACAATTCTAAATTATCCGAAAACTAAAATATTAACATTTTTTACAAAATCTTCTAAATTATAAAATTTGAAATCTTCTAAATCTATTCTTTTACAAGATTCAAAAATTTCTAAATTCATTCGCCATGGATTTAGAACTGTTTTCTACTAAAAGTCTCTTCTAAAATCACGAGTTCTTTCGGTTTTTTCCATGGGTATTTGTTCTTTTTCACTGCGATTTTCATAAAGTTAACGGCAAAATTCGCGGCAGTGATTTTTCTTAGTTCAGTGGTTAAATTGTTAATAAAAATATTTTAATGGTTGACTTGTCATTGATCACAAAATACGATTGTTGATTCGTCATTTTTCCGATGTAAGACATACGGTCAAAACGATATGAAATAGTATTTTACTTACTTGGGTTCTTAAAGTAAAAAAATTCAAGTTTTTGTGCGAGCTCATATTATCTTGATCACCTAAACACAATATCTTATTATTAATATATAATTCGGTATTGATAAGTTAATCTTAATTTAGTATAATTATTTTGAGTATGATCATTTTTGTTTAACAAATTCTTTAAAAGAAAAGGTGTAATTCTTAAGAGAGAGTTTTCGATTGACTTGGACTATGCTTTGTTTGACTGAGTTGGATTTATAACTCTCGATCGAGTCCATTTCTTAAGTTGGGTCAAGTTTCTAGGCTCAAGCTACTCTCTGGACTTCATTAAGTCCAAATGCTAAGTTGGGTTTATTGTTAAATTGGATTAGCCGAACTTGGGCTGGATTTCAAGTTGGGATTAATAATTGGACTAGACTAGAGACTTGTTTTTCCATGTCCCACACTTCTTCCTCCTCAATTTTCTTCTTTTGTCCTCTTTGGAAGTAATACGTAGAGAGCAAACTCTGACTTTAGAGGGGTAAGGGCGAACTCACCAGAGTTGGGTAAGATTTAGTAGATGGCTAGATTTTATGAGTCACAATGTCGCCTAGGCTGGTTGTTACGAGTTCGATCGAAGGAGGAGCTTTTTGTTTGGAGTTTGACAGAGGCTTCGGTTGAAAGGGGGAGAGTTGGGTGATTTTTAGGTTTGGATTCTCATCCCTTAAACTTAAAAGAGGGATAAAGTTTTGCATTCAACTTAAAAGTGAGAAAAATAAATGAGCATACTAAGTATAAAACATTTTTGTAAACACCAAGTATGAAACATTTAGTGGGACAAGTTTCAAAGTATTTCACTAAAGCATGGTACATACTAAAAATAATCATCTATTCGATAATAAAAAAATCTCAGTAAATATGGAGACACTCATAAACTCTGGGCACACCATGCCATAAGCATAAACAATAACAACGACGATACTCAACGATTACAAAAGCCACGAACGACCTTGATCAGGTTTAGAATTTCGTGCCTCAGAGATACAACACATACAACTGTTTCATTATTCTAGTTAACACTAAACAAATACATTTTCCAACGGTCGAATGTGCGTAAAAAAACAAGACCCTCACATGAGTCGATCAAAATTGATTCACACGATTAAGATGATCAATAAAAATAAATGTGCATGCTCGAATAAAAACATATATAGGGAAAATACTTATATAATATGAAAATCGACGAACCTTAAAAAATAATCACGTTATTTTATATGAGAATACGTGATGCACTGCCACATCCGAAAGCTCAAGCCCAAGCCATGAGGCTCATCGCTTTCCTAATGTGCTTTATTTTGCAGGGGAAGGAACACTTGGGACCTTAAAGATAAACCTTTGCAAGAGGATAGAGGAAAGCCACATCATATGCTCACTAGAAATTATGGTGCACCTCTTGGCTCACCAACTCCATCCATGACCAAATTGGAGGTTAACAATTCCGAATATAATGAAGTCCCTAGAGGGTGATATGTTTATTTTTATGTTTTCACATGTTCTTTAGATTTATATTTTTGTTGGAATTACTGTATATTGGTTGGTTTTGGTTAGATTTAGGTTGATTAAAATTTTGAAATTTTGGGAGTACTCGACTAACATGTTAGCCAAGTCCTCATGTCCATTTTATTGCTTAGAAGGGGTTTTATGTAATTTTCTATTAGGGCATCCCTTAAGGAGATATTTAGCCTTCCTTAAGGAACCCAAAACTCAGTTTTGAAGGGAAAATAGTTGCTGCTAGAATACGTTTTGTGGAGTTCCCTCCCAAACCTCATCGGAGATTCTGTCGAAGCCTTGTCGAGACCTTATTTCCAATCACTTATTTCCTCATGGTTTTACCATCTTTGAAGGAAGGGTTTTACTCTGAGCTCTCCCAATACTTCCCTAGAAGTATTATTCAAGAGAGGAGAATCATAAAATTGGCGGAAAACAAGTTGGAGAGGCCTTTGCTCAAAGGGTCCGTGGAAGTCGCTATTTCCGAGCTTGGGAGATTAGCGGACTGACTTGTATGTTTTTTATTTCTGTTTTTTTTGTTGTTTTTCGAACAGAGTTGATTCTGGAAATTTAAGAATATTCTTCTCCTTTGGACTATGGTGATTTGGATATCATTTTGGTGAAAATTGGATTTAAACTCTTGATTTTATGCATCGTTGTCTATGAGTTGCTGAAACTGTTTTGTGGAATCTGTTTTCGAGGTAGAGTGTTGTTTCGAGCATAACGTTCGTTCTTTTGTGTTTTTTAATGTGAATTTCGGACTGGAGCTATTTCTTGGTTATTCCTTGAACCCCTGAAAATTTGGTGACCATTGGTTTTCAGAATTGAAAGATATAACGTTTCGTATATGGTTCCCCAATTCTGCTATGTATTTCTATTTTCCGGGCAGTGAGGGGCTGATAAGAGAACTTTCATTTCCTTGTGAATTGGACCGTAATTTTTGGTGTGCATTTTTCTCTCTGTTAATTGCTTGCACCCTCCAAAATTTGTTGCCATTGGACATCGGGATTGATAGTTGAGTCATCTTTAATCTGAATTGGCTGAAACAATTTGATTGGATTGATTTCAGATTAGCTTCTTATCAACAGCATAACTCCGTGTATATTGCGAAATTAAGCATGATTTTTGGTGATGACGTTCCTCTTGGTAATTACTAAGTCCCCTCCAAAATTGAAGGTTATTGACTATATACAGCATGAGTTATCATTGTTTTAAATTAAGTAATCTGATTTTTTGGTACTAGCCGATTAACATTTGTCTTGTTATGAATTCTTGCATCCCGTGGTGTATCAATACGCCTCAAAATAGTTCTTTTGAAAACAATGCAATACTAAACATAAAAACAAATTCGTACGTAGATTCGGTGTACCATCTCAAAAGGTTGTAATCAAGGTCCAACACCCTAGATAATTCAATTAATCCAACTCCTTAATCACAATACCTAACATTGTACCATCATTAGAAGTGTTATCAAATTTCCAAAATAATTGTTGGAACTCATAGCTATTATAGGAATTAGCTTAGAGAACTTACAAAAGTAATTCCACAAAAATTGACCTTAAAACACGTTTTGGTTGATTTTGGATGAGCATGATCGACTGAACCGGTAGACCGTCGCTCGATTGACCAAACCGGTCCACTCGTACATTTCTCGATCGATCCCATCAAGGAGCAGTCAACTGGTTGTTGGGCGGTCAATCTCTCCAAGAATCAAACAACCGGTCCTCGACCTTCAACAGACCGATCTACTAGATTTGCGCCCTGGTTGACCACTACATAAGGAAATTGCTTCTAATTTTGAAAAAAAAACTCAACTTTCTGGGATTAACCAACCTAAATCAATCTAAAAACATACCAAAACATAATTTTTAATTGCTTATGTGCTTAAATCAAACCTTGTCACCCATCCATATAAATCTAGAACCAAAATTCCCAATTTTATCAATACATTTGGTTAAAATTTGAGGAATCCAATTGAAAATCCCCATACCTCTTTCAGTATCTTGCAAATTTACACACCCAAACCTCGATTTAACTTTGTTTTCAATATTTCCCCTGGTTCAAAGATGAAATTCGACATTACATATAGGAAGTTTTGAGAAAAGAATAACAAAATGATATTTACCACTTGCCTCGTGTTCAAGATCACGAATTTGGTTAAGCAGAATTTCTTCCAATAAAGTCTCACTTAATCATTCGCTAACCTCATTTGGCGAATGATGAAACGTGTAGGTTAAGGTGAATTTTATAAGGCTATCAGACTTGACTGCAGAAAGCCTATCATACGAAACCCTAACCACAAAATGGTTTTTAATTAAATAAAAATTAAATCCATAAAATCTCTTTTCTTAATAGCTCCCAGTTTTACACTTGAAGTTGCTAGAAAGATGCTGGAAATCTAACGAGTGTCAAAGGTTTGCATTGAATCTAGATTGGTCTTCATCTTCGTGTCGAATTCTGTCTTCTTTGTTGGGTTGGCTCGGTCTAGTGTGTCGTCTTCAGACGAATTGTTGCCCTCTAGATCAACCAAATAGAGGGGATGAAGAATGAGTTTTTGTCAAAACTGAGATAGAATTTTATAGAGGAAATAAAATGCATTTGGTTTTTGGATTTGGTAGAAGAGAAATGGGAGTTCAAAGAAAAAGAAAGGAGTTAACTTAGGACCAGCTCTTCTCTATAAATTTTTCTTGATATCCGGAATTATTTTGTTTGGAATTTTTATATGAAAATTTGAAATTAAATTTGATTTTGCTAATTTGGAATGTTTGGTCGGATTTCTATGTTTCATTTTTGTAAAATTTTGTGATAACTTAATTATTTTATATTTATTTAATTCTATTTGCTAATCTAAATTTCATTTTTGATTTGACTTTGAGAGTTAATCTAATAGGAATTTAAAGAATTTGAAACATTTTATCTTAATTCAAATATTATATTTAAAAATATTACATTAGCGAAATGGATTATCATTATACCTAATTCGTTATTTTTGAGATTTCGCTAATAAATTTAAATACGTCATTCTTTATCTCTTAATTTTCTACACGGATAAATAGTTTCAGAAATATGGATATGATTTTCTTCATAAAATTAAGGGGATTTAAGTTCTAACAATAGCCACATTCCACAATTATATGGCATCTTAGTTATGAGATTAGGAAAATTGATTAAGATTTAAAGATGTCATATTTGATATCAATTTTAATGGTCAATTACACTTGAATTTCATGTACATGCTATTAATTATTTATTTAAATAATTTAGAACAACATTGAACTATCCGTGTTTCATTTTTTTAATGATTAAAAATTATATTCTGATAACTTGTCGATACAACTTACTGTCTGTCTTTTTGTTGAAAAAAAAAGGAACAAATTTAGGGTTTATGCATGAGAAACCGAAGGAAGGGGCAGTATGTCATTCTCGAACCGTTCCCAGTCGAACAGGTTAAGAAGGTCATCGGATTCATGGGCATTCATCAATAAACTGAACTGGTCAGGAACTGGAGCAGACGAAGTCATCGGAATATCTTGAGACTCCACCGGAGCTGCTGTATGAGCGGTTGGAGCCATTGGATGTTGTGGTTGCTGCGGTGAGAAGGGAGTTGGAAGCCCAATCGGGGTTGCGACGGGTAGTTGTTGAGGCTGCTTCTGGGGCTCTGAGATGACATCTGCGTCGGTGATATCGTGAATGCTTAATCTTTTCCGTTTGTCTGGGGTCAGCTTTTGACGAAGGAAGAATTTTTGAGCATGACTCGCTACTTGCGATGGAGTTTTCGTTTTCACCGCTTGTTCCGCTATGATCTTCCATTTGCCTTTTCCGTACAACTCCATTCCCCTCAAGAAATTGCTGCATAAAAATTCAGATTCAAAATGCGTTTTGAAGAGAGAAGAAGATTTCAAGAAGGAAAAGAGAGAAAATTACCGGTGTTCTTCCTCCGTCCAAAGGTCTTTCTTCCTTCTTTTCCCGACGGTGGCTTGGATTATGTCTCCGACTTCTTTTCCCGATGAAGGTTCTGTGGAAGCAGGCAAACTCAATTGATCGTCCTCGTGCGAAGACTGGTTGTTCGACAATATTGAAAAAACCGGCGAACTTGTATGAGGAGAAGGCGGCGACGCGGGCCATTGAATGGGAAGGCCACCCTCCGACACCGGCCATTGAATGGGAAGGCCACCCTCCGACAGCAGCCATTGAATGGGAAGGCCAATGGGAATGCCACCCTCCGACACCGGCCATTGAATGAGAAGGGCACCCTCCGACGCCGGAAAAGTTTCTAAAGTTTGAGTAATTTTCTGAAAACAGATGGGAATGCCGGTTTGATTCATACTTGAAACTGGTTTTTCACTCTCAAGTCTACGTCTACGTCTACGTCCTCAGAGATATCTTCTCTGTGTCTTCTCTTTTCTTGCTGGGTAGAACAGATTTCAAAAAGCCCTCCCTTATATTTAAAGGAATGAAACTAGACACGCGGGGTCCGTTAATTGGGTACAAGAATTCTAAGTTGAGTAGGAGAAGGTTTTCTTCCATTTGTGTTTTTTTAAAAGATATTATTTAAATTTTAATTTAATCTATTACACTTCCTCGTCACATAATCACAATGTAGGATAATTTGCTTTGTAGGATTAATCCTATACATTTCGTACTACTGTTATTGATATAGAACACGGTAGAATAATAGCTTTGAGTGAACTAACATTTCAATGTTTTGCGTTATTTTTAGGGAATTCATCTGTACATCTTGATAATAGTTCTTCTGGGATCAGCACCACTTCGACTGGAGTCGACGACGAATATAGGTGTATAAAAACCTCAACAACGCGTCCGATTATGGTGTCTTTGATCTCTGGTTTGTACCTTCATCACATAGATTCAATTAATTACAAATTTATTGCATAAGACATCAAAATACAGATAACGAAAGAAGCCAATGAGGCGTACTGTGAGAGAAGCATGAGGGTTATCTTGTCACTTCCCAAATGGGACCTGAGACAAAACGGGGAACGATCTGGCCCAAAAGGACAGAATTGTTCGACCCTCACTTAAATCCAATAAATAGTAGCGGAAGACTTACATAGAGTAGTTACAGATCAAACCCAAAATAAAGGTTCAAAAGTGATAATAATATAATACAAATTAACCAATTATAAAACCAGGAACTTAAAAATAAGATTTAAGGTACAAACTTTCCTAAAATATTCTAAGTATCTATACAAATGAGATGAAATAAATTATACATGGAAAATTCTAAATTTCTACTCGTGAACTGGCAATGGGAGACTACTTTGATTAATTCCTGAAAAATAAAGTCAAATTTGGGGTAAATCGACAAAACTCAATAGAGATTAATTTATATTCAACTTTACCTGATACGAGTCATGTATGAGATTTTAGTTTATTATTATTCACAATGTAATATAAGAAATAACAAAATGAACAATAAAATAATGAACATAAAGTACAACGGCAATATTTAGGCAACGTAACAGCTAAACAGACCCTAATCAGTTTTAGGGTTTTGCGCCTAGGGACACAACACATGCAGCTGTCCTAGTACTCTAGTTAACAATAATAGTAAATAAATGAAAAAATTAAACATAATGAACTGAACAGTGACTCAACATGTTTAAATTAAAACAATATTAAATATTTTATAATTTAATGTGCGTTGAATATAAAATAACCTTTACCTTGAAATTAAATCAACCAATACTAATACCCAACCAAAAATGGTCAGCTGAAGTACAACAACAACAAATCAGATAACTCTCAAGTCGTGGAACTTAATCATAATAATTTTATTAAGGACTAGAATTTGAAATTTAAAATTAATTATTTAAATTTTGGCAGAAATCCAATTTGGGCTCGATCCACAACATGGCATGACCATGATCCAATAATATGGATCCAATAATATGTCGTGGATCTTTGTGCATCGTCTGCCTTGTATAAATTCATACTACAGTTCTCGCGATTTTCTCAATGATTTTGTCAGCGATTAGCGAACCCTAGAGATTTCTGAGAGCTGAATTATACAGCATTTTGGCGAAGTTGAAGCATTTTTTGAATACCAAATAGCGTCTTGGAGTGTCGAGGTGTAAAATCCAATAAGGAAAAATTATTTTTCTTTATTAATTTTAGTTACCCCTTTATTAATTTTGGTAACCTTCCTTGTTTGGCAGAATGTTTCCCCGATTCTCTCCTCCTGTAAAGTGAAACACCTTCTCTTCCTTTCCGATCTCATCTCGTCCCTTCCTTTTCTCTTCATCCTCTTACATACCGTCTTCCGCATTCTTCTCTCTTGGTTGCCCAATTTTCAATTCTGCGTATGGGTCTCTTTCGACAAAGAATTGGAGACACTATTCTCGGCAAAATTTTGAAGAAAACCTTGGGACATGTTCGCCATCGCAGTAGAATTTGTTTGGAATGCAATTTCTTGGGAAATTTAAAAGGCTGGATTTCTTTTTATCAAATTACACGGGAAACAAGACTTCATTTTAGGTCAATTTCGAAGGACAAAATCGTTGATTTTGCTGGCTGAACAGAGTCTTCAGAATCAACAATTGGTACCCATTATCAAATTAAGTTCTAGACATGGGATTTGGGCTATTTGAGTATTGAACCTTGGTCAGTATAAGCCAACATCGAGGTAGAAGTTTATTTTATGCACTGCATTGCATAAAATTTTTTTTAAGTGAATATTTTGAAATTTATCTCATATTAAATCGACACATCCATTTCATGACCGTCATGTTTTTATATTATATTTTATTTTCACTGTATATGTTTCAATTAAGCATGCATTTAAATATTTTTTTTATCAAGTTTGATCGACCCGGTTTGGGGTCTATTTTGTTTTCACAAATTCTCCAAATATGTTTGTTTGTTACTGAATTGAATAATAGGGGATTTTTCAAATGTCTTTGGGTTCGAATTCCTAAAGTGCAAATAGGTAATAGGACAGCTGTATGTGCCGTGTCTTTGGGTTGCGAATCCCTAAACCTGATCAGGGTATTTCTTTGGCTTTTGCAATCGCCGAGCATCGCCTTTATTCTGTTATATGCCTATGGCATGGTGTGCTCGGAGTCCGTGAGTGGCTCCATTTTCACTGTGATTTTTAACTTGTACAACAATGGTTTATTTTAATTATATACCACATGATAGTGGGTGATTTCACATATGTACCATTTTGTATATCTTTTCTCTGAAAGGAATTTATAAAATGAGTTTTGAATTTTTATACATGCTTAAACATCATTTTAATTAAATCTCTTATTTAAAAATATAATCCCTACTCAGTTTAGTCAACTCACCCCAAATAACACATTTTAGGATTTTATAAATCGGAACTCCAGTTGCATATCACGTATAGATCCGGCGAAGCTTTATATTTGTTTTAGCATTCTTCTTAAGAGATATTTTTGTGAGGTATACTTAAGTTGGATGACTGTAATTCCTATTTTTAATTTTTGCACAGTTATATCTTTTTAGATTATATTGCTTTACTATCTGATATCACTTATTGGACCTGATTAACCCATGTTTTGTTGAGCTTTGGCTATAACTAACATTTTACGTCTTCCGCTGTCAATTAATAAAGTTTTAAGAGAAAAAGGGTCGGACAATTTGGTCATTTGGGTCGGGTCATTCCCCATTCTGACACGAGGAATCTGTTATTAACCGCAAAGTTGAAGTGGGGCCCACGTCGACAGTTTGGGCAAATGAGGTACGTGCAATTGGAGACGAAGCTACTATAGTGTTGCATTCCATCTCATCTACTCTAGACGAGGAGGAGTTCCATTCATTATGCGAATCCAATAGTGACGAAGACATAGACATGGCCAAGATTAGGCCTAGATGCCCACTATAAGCGGAATTCACGATGACTGGTATGAGTCTTGGCAAGAAGTATAGTTCACTAAATAAAATTAAAGAAGAAATGGACGATCATGCGTTAAAGAATGAGTGCAGGATAAAATTTATTCACAATGACATTCATTGGTTGAGGGCTGCCTGCCAGGAAAGATGCATGTGGCGGATTCACTCATAAAAAATGTAAGACAAAATGATGTTTCAAATAAAGTACTATAACGACGTTCCCACTTGCTCAAGAAAGATGGAAAGCCATCATGCCTTTGCCAAATGGGTGGCAGTGCATTAGTTGGATAGATTTAAAAGTCAGGCCAATTGATACATTTTTTTCCATAATTGAGACAGTCATGAAAGAATTTAACGTAAACATCACACCCAATATTACTAGAAGAGCAAGAAATGCGGCAAAAAAAAAAATTAACGAAGGGGATGGTAATGAGCATTACAAGCTCAAATGGTCTTATGTCGAGGAGATTTGGAGGTCTAATTCTTGAAGCTCGATGTGTGTTCACCTAGAGATGAGTGCATTTAAAAGAATGTACATGGATTTGGTTGTTTGTATGATGAGCCTATTGAACTATGGTAGATTGGTTATTTGTTTGCATGGTTGCCACTTGAAGGGAGTGACTTCGGGTCAGCTACACACTACTGTCACAATCGACGGGAATGATGGAATATATCTGATTGTTGTAATAGTGGTTGAAACAGAAAATAGGGATTCTTGGAGCTGATTTCTGGAATTGTTGCTCGACGATCTAAGCACCCATCCAGCAATGGGTGGCTAATCATTTCTAACTGATAAAAGGTGCGGTTATCTATGTTTATGATATGCTTTTGTCATCTATGTTTATGATATGCATTGTGTACCAATGTTTGACTCATACTTTTATTTCTTGTAGGAGCTGGTGCTACTTGTCAGAGAGATCGTTGGGCAAACGGATTATTGTTTTTGCATTCGACACTTGTATGCAAGTTATCAAAAATGAAAAGAGAGGTTGTTCAAGGATGCAATGTGGGCCGATTCTAGAGCCACAACAGAGAGGCACTTTGAGAGAGAGAGATGTCGAAAATATTTTTGCTTGACCCAGCAGCCCACAACTATCTACAAGGAATAGATGTGTGATATTGGGCTAAACATATCTTTTGTTGCATCCCAAAGTGCGACATAAGCCTCAACAATTTGAGCGAGTCCTTCAACGCCTGCATCCTACCAACCCGGGACAAATCGATTCTCAGTATGTTCGAGATCATATGAAAGGGCATCATAAGAAAAATCGTTCAAAAAAATGAAAAGATGGGAATAAAGTTGTTTAGGAGTCAGGCAAAGGCTTCGATCGAAAGGGAGAGAGTTGGGTGATATTTAGGTTTCGATTCTCATCCCACAAACTTAGTAGGAATAAAGTTTTGCTTTCAACTTAAAAGTAAGAAAAATAAATGAGCATACTAAGTATAAAACATTTTTGTAAACACCGAGTAGGAAACATTCAGTGGGAGAAGTTTCAAAGTATTTCATTATAGCATGGTACATACTAAAAATAGGCATCCACCCAAACCTCGATTTAACTTTGTTTCCAATATGTCCCATGATTCAGAGATGAAATTCGAGATTACATATATTAAGTTTTGAGAAAAGAAGAACAAAACAATATCTACCACTTACTAAGTGTTCAAGATCAAGAATTTGGTTAAGCATAAGTCCTTCTAATAAAGTCTCTCACTTAATCATTCGATAACCTCATTTGTCGAATGATGGAGGTCTAGGTTAAGGTGAATTTTATAACGCCATTAGACTTGACTATGAAAAACCTGTCATACGAAATCCTAACTGCAAAAGAGTTTTTAATTAAATAAAAATTAAATCCATGAAATCTAATCCTTAAAACCTTCGAGTTTTACACTTAAAGTTGCTAGAAAGGTGATGGAAATCTAATGAGTGTCGAAGGTTTGCATTGAATCTAGATTGGTCTTCATCTTCATGTTGAATTATGTCTTCTTTGTTGGGTTAGCTCGGTCTTGTGTGTCTTCTGCAGATGAATTGTTGCCTTCTAGATCGACCAAATGGAGGGGATGAAGAATGAGTTTTTGTCAAAACTGAGATAGAACTTTATAGAGGAAATATAATGCATTTGGTTTTTGGATTTGGCAGAAGAGAAATGGGAGTTCATAGAAAAAGAAAAGGAGTTAACTTAGGACCAGCTCTTCTTTATAAAATTTTCTTGATATCCAGAATTATTTTGTTTGAAATTTTTATATGAAACTTTGGAATTAAATTTGATTTTGCTAACTTAGAATGTTTGGTCGGATTTCTTATCTTAAATAAGATTTTATGATTTTAGTTCCATTAAAATAGTTGTTTCCACACTGCCCAAGTTTAAAACAATTTCCATTTGTCAAGATTCTATGCTTCATTTTTGTAAAATTTTGTGATAACTTAATTATTTTATATTTATTTAATTCTATTTGCTAATCTAAATTTCATTTTTGATTTGACTTTGAGAGATAATCTAATAGGAATTTAAAGAATTTGAAACATTTTATCTTAATTCAAATATTATATTTAATATTTAATATTTAAAGTCATTACATTAGCGAAATGGATGATCATTGTACCTAATTCGCTGTTTTTAGGATTTCACTAATAAATTCAAATACGTCATTCTTTATCTCTTAATTTTCTACACAGATAAATAATTTCAGAAATATGGATATGATTTTCTTCATAGAATTAAGGGGATTTAAGTTCTAACAATAGCCACATTCCACAATTAGATGGGATCTTAGTTATGAGATTAGGATAATAAATTAAGATTTAAAGATGTCATATTTGACATCTATTTTAATGGCCAATTACACTTAAATTTCATGTTCATGCTATTAATTATTTATTTAAATAATTTAGAACAACATTGAACTATCCGTGTTTCATTTTTTTAATGATTAAAAATTATATTATGATAACTTGTCGATACAACTCACTGTCTTTCTTTTTGTTGAAAAAAAAAAGAACAAATTTAGGGTTTATGCATGAGAAACCCAAGGAAGGGGCAATATGTCATTCTCGAACCGTTCCCAGTCGAATAGGTTAAGAAGGTCATCGGATTCATGGGCATTCATCAATGAACTGAACTGACCAGGAACTGGAGCAGACGAAGTCATCGGAATATCTTGAGACTCCACCGGAGCTGCTGTATGAGCGGTTGGAGCCATTGGATGTTGTGGTTGCTGCGGTGAGAAGGGAGTTGGAAGCCCAATCGGGGTGGCGACGGGTAGTTGTTGAGGCTGCTTCTGGGGCTTTGAGATGACATCTGCGTCAGTGATATGGTGAATGCTTAATCTTTTCCGTTTGTGTTCGGGCAGGTTTTTGTTGGAATGAGGAAGAGGATTTTTGAAGAGAGAAAAATAAGGAGAGGAGAGAACTAGACAAACTTTTTCTTGAATTGCTTTGGCTAATTTGCTTGATAGAAAATGCCTACACTCATATCCTATTTATAGGATTATTTGTTACATGTATAACACAATACATGAACCACCTATTAAATCTAATACATAGGCTAGTATATAATGAATTACCTAGTTACATGAACAACCTATCAATGACTCATGCAAGTAGATGAACTTATGTACTTTTGTATACATGAATGAGAACCTTCTAGATGACCCTTCACAAATACATAGACTTTAACCAAAAATATATTAAAGACATACGTTAACAAAGATATTTATTCAAAACATGCATTAACCAAAAGACACAAATTAAATAGGTTAATGGAATTAAGTTAGTAATTTCAACAATTTTGACGAAGGAAGAATTTTTAAGCATGACTGGCTACTTGCGATGGAGTTTTCGTTTTTACCGCTTCTTTCGCTATGGTCGTCCATTTGCCTTTTCCGAACAATTCCATTCAACGCAAGAAATTGTTGCATCAAAATTCAGATTCAAAATTAGTTTCGAAGAGAAATGAAGATTTCAAGAAGGGAGCGAGAGAGAAAAGTACCGGTGTTCTTCCTCTGTCCAAAAGTCTTTCTTCCTTCTTTTCTCGGCGGTGGTTTGGATTATGTGTCCGACTTCTTTTCCCAATGAAGTGTTGAGAAAAATCACCTTAAATCAAATATGCGGAATATGATTTTTCAATCTTTAGAACCTGATCTGAATCACAAAGCAAACACAGCAGACACAATAATAGTCGAGTAACAACGAATCAAATCAACACAGCAATTTTAGCGTGGAAAACCCCAAAACGGGTAAAAACCACTGGACCCGTAGACCGCTTAATCAAACCTTCCACTATAACAATAATAATGGGTACACCAAAGTTCTCTCTAGTTCAACAAACTAGAGGCATACAATAATCATCAAGATTTAACAATCTAATCTTGGTAGATAACAAAAACCGTAAGAGAGGATAAACTTAGGGTTACCAAAAGTGCAGTCTCGTTTTTACCCTAAATTGCCACCTTAGAGAGTTCAGACAACGATCTCCACCGTTCCGAATGTTGCCTAGAACGTCATGAACATGCTGTCCAATTTTCACGTCGATCCAACGGTTGAAACGTTGGCAAATGGAGAATTTCCGAACCTGCAGGGGCAAAACTCGAATCTGTCCTCTCCCGCTGTGTTTTCCCTTGTTTTTGCTGCTTTCTCTCTCTTCTCTGCTATTTTTCTTCTTCTCTCTACCGCTGTGTCTTTTCTTCTCTCCTTATTAAAGCATTTCTTTTTCATTTAATAAGAGATGTGGGCCCTTGTCTTGCCCACTAGCCGAACACAACCAACTCCCCATTCGGCTATGTGGAGGGACTTGCCATGCCGGCAAGCAAACAACACTTTTCAAACTTTCCCCTTTCTAGTGCTTTTGTTAACATATCCGAGCCATTATCATTGGTGTGAACTTTATCAAGTTCCAACAATTTTCTTTCAAGTACATCTCTAATCCAATGATATCTCACATCGATATGTTTCAATTTTGCATGAAAAGTAGAATTTTTAGCAAGGTGAATGGCACTTTGATTGTCACAAAATAGAACATACCTCTCTTATTTGAAATCAAGCTCTGCCAAAAACTTTTTCATCCATAGCAACTCTTTTCAAGCTTCCGTTGTTGCAATGAACTCTGCCTCTGTTGTAGAAAGTGCAATGCATTTTTGCAACTTTGATTGCCAAGAAACAGCACCACCTGCAAATGTAGTTAAATAACCTAAAGTAGACTTACGAGTATCCACATGACCTACCATATCTGAATCTGTGTAGCCAACTAGCTTGGGCTCACCACTTCCAAAACTGAGACTCAAATTCGAAGTACCCTGTAGATATCTCATAATCCACTTTACTGCATCCCAATGCTCTCTTCCTGGATCAGAAAGGAATCTGCTAATAACACCAACTGCATGGGCTATGTCAAATCTAGTGCAAACCATCGCATACATCAAACTTCCTACTACTGAGGCATATGGCACTCTAGCCATATCTTCCTTCTCTTCATCGGTAGAAGGACTCTGCATGGTACTTAACTTAAAGTGTGTAGCAAGAGGTGTGCTAACCACTTTAGCCTTATTCATGTTGAATCTCTCAAGCACCTTTTTGATGTATCGTTCCTGTGACATGTATAGCTTCTTCTCATTTCTATCTCGATGAATGCGAATGCCAAGTATTTGTTTTGTTGGACCCAAATCCTTCATCACAAAGTACTCATTTAATTGCTTCTTTAACTTGTTAATTCTGAAAGAATTCCTGCCAAAAATCAACATGTCATCAACATAAAGCAATAAAATGATAAAATCATCATCAGAGAATTTTTGGTAAAAAACACAATGATCAGAATTTGTCTTTTGGTAGCCTTGCTCCCCCATAACAAATTCAAACTTCTTATACCATTGTCTTGGTGCTTGCTTCAAACCATAAAGACTCTTCTTTAGTTTGCAAACATAACCTTCTTTTCCTTTCACTGTGAAACCCTCTGGCTGGTCCATATAAATCTCTTCCTCCAAGTTTCCATGGAGAAAGGCTGTCTTCACATCCATCTGCTCAATTTCCAAGTCTAGGCTTGCTGCTAAGGCTAGAACCACACGTATGGATGACATTTTTACAACTTGTGAAAATATCTCATCAAAATCAATGCCTTTTCTCTGACTGAACCCCTTTACAACCAATCTTGCTTTGAACCTGGGTTGTGAAGTAATCTCATCATGTTTTACTCTATACACCCACTTATTTTTCAAAGCTCTCTTACCCTTAGGCAACCTTACCAACTCAAAAGCATGATTCTCATGCAATGACTGCATCTCATCCTGCATGGCTTCAATCCACTTGCTTTTATGCTCATCTTCCATTGCTTCTGTAAAACATTCTGGCTCTCCAGAATCAGTTAACAAAACATACTCATTAGAAGAATACCTGGAAGATGGTACTTGACCTCTAGTAGACCTTCTAAGTGGAACATCTGAAGAAGCCTCTGAAGGGGCTTCAAAGGGAACCTCTGGTGGTAAGTGCTCTTGAACAATATCATGGTTCTCCACCTGTGTTGGGACATTTGTGCTATCCAAAGCATCTGCACCCACAAGTTCTTCCTCACCTTGTCTAGGAACATGTGTGGAGGTAGCTAGATCTAAGTCAGTCAAATCATCATTATTCTTTGACACTGAAATATCTGATTTCTCAATATCCTGTATAGTTTGATCTTCCATAAATACAGCATCTCTGCTTCTTACAGGTTTCTTCTCCACTAGATCATAGAACCTGTAGCCAAACTCATCTTGTCCATATCCAATGAATACACACTGTCGTGTTTTCATATCGAGTTTGGACCGCTCATCTTTGGGGATATGCACAAAAGCCTTACACCCAAAGACATGTAAATGTGCATAGGAAACATTTCTGCCTGTCCAAACTCTATCTGGAACATCAAACTGCAATGGAACACATGGTGTGATGTTTAAAACATGAACAACAGTATTTAAAGCCTCACCCCAAAATGATATTGGCAGCTGTGAATGTGAGAGTAGGCATCTCACTCTTTCAACCAGTGTTCTGTTCATCCTTTCAGCTAAACCATTCAACTGAGGAGTCTTGGGAGGTGTCTTTTGATGTCGAATGCCTTGTTGTCTACAATAATCATCAAAAGGACCTGTGTACTCTCCCCCATTATCAGTTCTGATGCACTTTAACTTCTTCCCAGTTTGTCGTTCAACTGAAGCCTGAAACTGCTTAAACACATCTAACACTTGATTTTTAGTTTTCAAGGTATAAGCCCAAATCTTCCTCGAATGATCATCTATGAAAGTAACAAAATACAAAAAACCACCAAGTGTCCTTGTTTTCATAGGGCCACAAACATCAGAATATACTAAATCAAGTGTACCTGGCATTCTTGAAGGAGGGGAACTCTTGAATGCAACTCTGTTTTGCTTTCCTGCTAAACAGTGAGAACATCTCTTCAATGGTGCATTCTTCAAACCTAGAAGGAGATTCTTCTTGGCTAGTATTGTCAAACCCTTCTCACTAATGTGACTAAGTCTCTTGTACCATAACTCCATTGTGTCTTCATCGTCTACGGAATTAATCTTTTCTGTAGGAATCTTTGCTTGCATAACATAAAGTGATGAACACTTCTTGCCTCTAGCCACAATCATGGAACCTTTAGTGAGCTTCCATTGACCATCATAGAAGGTATTACAATATCCTTCATCATTAAGCTTACCTGTGGAAATCAAATTCAAGCGTATATCAGGAATATGTTTAACATTAGTCAAAACTAACCTTGTGCCATTGGTGGTCTGTAAGCACACATCTCCAACACCAACAACATTGGCCAAACCATCATTTCCCATCTTTACAAATCCAAAATCACCAGATTTGTAAGAAGTGAAGAAATCCCTACGGGATGTACCATGAATAGATGCACCACAATCAATCACCCAACTGGTCTCATGACATACAAGATTAACAACATCGCCCTCATAAACAATAAGAAAATCTGAAGTGGTTGTGGCAACTCGATCATCTTCACCACCACTTTCATTCTTCTTGTCATTCACTTTCCCTTGTTTAATATCTCTCTTCAATTGGCGACAATACTTCTTTATATGTCCTTTCAAATGACAGTAGTGACATTCAACATTGGCAAACTTGTTAGACTTGCTTTTTCCTGTATCTCTGTTCTTCGGACCTCTACTTTTACTTCTCCCCCTTCTTTCTGTGACCAACACTTCTGATTGTGAAGAGGATCCATGTGCCTTTCTTCTCATCTCTTCATTCAGAATGCTACTCTTAGCCAAGTCCATGCTGATTTTTCCTTCAGGGGCTGAATTAGATAAAGACATCCGAAATGTCTCCCATGAGTCCGGTAAAGTGCCAAGTAACCAAAGTCCTTGTACTTCATCTTCAAACTTGATTCCCATTCCTGATAATTGATTGAGAATTCCTTGAAATTTATTCAAGTGATCAGTCATGAAAGTACCTTCATCATATCTCAACATCATCATTTGCTTGATTAAAAACAATTTGTTATTTCCACTTTTTCTAGCATACAACTGCTCAAGCTTGTTCCATAATGAACGTGCATTATTCTCATCACTAACATGATTCAAAACATTATCGTCTACTCACTGTCTGATATAACCACAAACTTGCCTGTGAGACAAATTCCATTGTTCATCAGTTTTATTTTCTGGTTTCTCAGTAGCAAAGACCGGTAAATAATAATCCTTCACATATAGAAGATCCTCCATATTTCCTTTCCATACATGCTAATTCAAACCGTTAAGTGTGATCATTCTACCTGTATTAGCTTCCATTATTCAACACAAACCAGCAAGGTTCAATAACTCAACTCTGATACCACTTTGTTGAGAAAAATCACCTTAAATCAAATATGCGGAATATGATTTTTCAATCTTTAGAACCTGATCTGAATCACAAAGCAAACACAGGAGACACAATAATAGTCGAGTAACAACGAATCAAATCAACACAGCAATTTTAGCGCGGAAAACCCCAAAAACGGGTAAAAACCACAAGACCCGTAGGCCGCTTAATCAAACCTTCCACTATAACAATAATAATGGGTACACCAAAGTTCTCTCTAGTTCAACAAACTAGAGGCATACAATAATCATCAAGATTTAACAATCTAATCTTGGTAGATAACAAAAACCGTAAGAGAGAATAAACTTAGGGTTACCGAAAGTGCAGTCTCATTTTTACCCTAACCTGCCGCCTTAGAGAGTACAGACGACGATCTTCACCGTTCAGAATGTTGCCCAGAACGTCATGAACATGCTGTCCAATTTTCACGTCGATCCAACGGTTGAAACGTCGGCAAATGGAGAATTTCCGAACCTGCAGGGGTAAAAATCGAATCTGTCCTCTCCCGCTGCGTTTTCCCTTGTTTCTGCTGCTTTCTCTCTCTTCTCTACTATTTTTCTTCTTCCCTCTACCGCTGTGTCTTTTCTTCTCTCCTTATTAAAACTTTTTTTTTTTCATTTAATAAGGGATGTGGGCCCCTTGTCTTGCCCACTAGCCGAACACAACATGAAGCTCCTGCAGAATCAGGCAAACTCAATTGATCGTCCGCGTGCGAAGACTGGTTGTTTGACAATATTGAGAAAAGCGGGGAAATTGTATGAGGAAACGGCTGCGACGCCGGCCATTGAATGGGAAGGCCACCCTCCGACGGCGGCCATTGAATGGGAAGGCCAACGTCCGACACCGGAAAAGAGATGGGAATGCCGGTTTGATTCATAGTTGAAACTTGTTTTTCACTCTCGAGTCAACGACCTCAGAGATATCTTCTCTCTGTCTTCTCTTCGCTTCCTGGGTGGAACAAATTTCAAAAGTCCCATATTTAAAGGAATGAAGCTACACGAGGGGTTTCTTCCTTCTTCGTAATCATATTTGATTTTGTAAAATATCTCCATTTGTGTTTTTGAAAAGATAGTATTTAAATTTTAATTTAATCTATTACACTTCCTCGTAACATATCTACAATGTCATCCGTTCCCTTCTTCTAATCTTTGACTTTTCTTTTTTCTTTGATTAAAAAAAGATAATTTACTTTATAGGATTAATCGTTTAATAATTTAAAAAGGGTACAAATAGATAATTAGAAATCTCTATTTAAAAATGTGATAATTAGAAATCTCTATTTGTAAATAGATAATTTACTTTAGTAATTTCCCTTCTAATTATATGATATATAGATATATATAGCTAAGTAACAATACTGTATAATAAATCAAGTATTGTTACTTAGCAATATATATCTATATATATCATCAGATAATTAGAAGGGAAATTAATAAAGTATGATGTTGTGTTTTAATCAACTAGATTGTATCACAGATCAAGAAAGAAAATAGAAACAAAATCAACGCAGGTCACAGAAAAATAATAACACAAAGATTTTACATGGTTTGGACCAAATTGTCCTACGTCCACGGATGAACACGTCGAGCGCCTTTGTATTATCTCCTCTAGGTTACAATTACAGAAGACAGACTAAAACCAGCAAAATGAACAAAGAAACAGTCTTACAGACGAAATAACGAGAAAGAACCATCGCTCATTCTTCTTCGTCTTTGTTGAACAGTGTTGCTCTGTACGCCTCCATTCTATTTCACCCAAACAGAGTAAGTTGACAAATTACCAACAATCCCAAAAGCTTAAGTTTGTGGGTTGAAGTATAATTTAATCATTTATATTTTTCTTAATATTCCCCCTCACATGTAGACCAATTTCTTTTTTTATTGGTCCTTACATGTGGGTATTTTTTTTTAATGGGATTAATTTTTGACTTTGCTGAGATTCGAACTTGGGATCTGTAGCTCTGATACCATGACAAATTACCAACAATCCCAAAAACTTAAGCTTGTGGGTTGAAGTATAATTTAATCATTTATATTTTTTTTATTTTTTGAGATTTTTTTTAAAGCCAAATTAGATGTAATAATGGAGACGATTATTAGTCAAGAAAGTGTCTATTTTAAATAATTTATTAAACAAGAACCATGAACTGGTAGTTTCTCATGGTATAACAACAAATAATATTTTAATTGGTTGTAGTGATGATTAAAGTTTGAATCACAGCTATTGCTTCATTCGTTTATCTCTAGTTCATTAAAACAACTTAATTAACTCCCAATTACAAATGTTAAATGTCGATCTCCCCTATGTTCCATTCTATTTCTTCGTAGGGCAGTTTTTAACGGATAGACTTGGTTTTCTTAAGATTTGAGTGTTGGTTGTCGACGTGGTGAAGCCATTTCCGGTGAGGCTTGTCGACTGTTAAGTGCATCGCCGGTAAAGATCAAATTCTTTTTCAAATTTTGATAGAGTTCTAATGAATTAATGAACTGTTTGGCTTGGTTTTGCATTTTGAGTGAAAATATATATGCTATTGAACTTGTAACATCCCGTTTTTCACATAAAACTTTTTCTCTTTAAAAACACATTTATAAAACAAGTGAAAGCCAAATGCAAGAATAAACATAAGCAGGAGTCTTTAAATTAAACATAAAACCTTCATCTAAAACAATTTAAAATAAACTTTAACTAAGATAGTTTAATATCCTTTGAAAATAAACTAAATAAACTTTATTTCAAATTCGTGAGCCATAACTTCCAAGGTCAACATTCGCTAGGTAACACAAGCACTCATCCCATCATACGTCTTCCACATGCATATTATTAGGATCACAGTCATCATATAACGACCCGATTTTTTTTTCATAGCCTTTTAAAATACACGAAATTTAAAACTTTTATAAGATAACAAAAATCTTTCAAAATCAGAGTGCCAAAACCGAGCGTCAAAATCCATTCATTATCTTCGTTATGAAAATCATTTATTAAAACATTAGCGGAAGTGAAAACGTTCTAATTAAAACATGCTAAGTAAATCGCTACTTTTACAAAACTCTTTACTTGTCTTTAGTCTGACCAGCTACAAGCTCTGTCCGTGTAAACTTTTCATTTACTGCTTTATGTTATATCCATCATTCTTCTCGTGCATACATAAGTACCTACACCACAAGTAAACTGTAAGTCTAAAAGACTTAGTAAGGAAAAGAGAAAAATGCATATGCAATGCTTCTATTTAGTTCACTTGGAATGAGTCCGCCTCAAGCAAATCTTTCATTACATTCATTTCATTCATAACTCGTGATTCGAGCTAGAAGTTAAAAGAACACACGTGGAATGGAATAGTCTAATCGGCTTCTAACCCTATGTGGGTTAGATTCAAACTACTCATCCGCCCCCCAACTTCTCATCATCATCATCATCATCATTATCATTATCATCATTCGTTCATTTCATTTAACATTTTTCGTCACTCATGTATGTGAGTACCACACCAAGGGCACTTCCTACTTGTTTCTATTAACATGATGCATGACCATATATTCTCAACCTAGCATGATGCATGATGTTTATAACGTACATTAATAATAATTGAAGTGCGGATAAACAAAAGTAATTGAAATTGCAAATAAAATAAATAACAATAATTGAAAGTAAATGAGCAATAAATAGACGATCAAGAAACATGCGATGAATTACAATTAACTAAACATGCTCGTTAAACTAAGTTAAACTAAACATGGAAACATGCTTTAAACAATAAATAACAGAAACATGTTTAGACAACGAATAATGGGAACATGTTTATAAATTGGTAATTCTTATTCTAGTTGATTAAACGTGCTTTTATTTTAATGAGTTAATATCCTAATCAATAACATGCTCAAATTCATTATAATTAATTAGTTAATTAACATACTCATTTGTTATCCTAGTTAATTAACATGCTTATAAATTATAATTAACATGCTCAAGGAATTCATTATAATTACCAGTTTAGGGTTCTAGTCAATTAATCATTAAACATGCTCAAGGTTTAATTTATTAAACTTACAAGAATTCTAGTTGATTAACTATTAACATGTTTGTTTAATTCTAGCTAATGGAATATGCTCAAGATAGTAAACGTGCTCAAGTTACAGTTATTATTGTGCATTAAACATGCTAGAATTAGAAGCGCAGATATTTCTAGTTATCCCTATTACTAATATGTTTAGGCTTAATTATTATCTCATCACTACAGCAGTCAAGGAAATGAAATAATAGGGCAAAAATCATTATCATTGAAATTAACATTTCATTCTTATGCATCACATCATCCATCTTTACTCATTCTTCATTTTCTATCTAAACATTCATGACATCGATTTCTACAAGATAACACATTTACATTAAGGAAAATAAACTAATGATAATGGAAATCACATACTAACAACAAGATACAAGTTATTAACAAGAAAATCTACAGAGCATCACAAATAAAGCATTTAAATCACAGAACCTTCAAGGAATATCACATAACTACAATAAGCTATAAGACACTAACGTAAAACTCACGCACTCTACTTGTGGTGTGGGGCCTCCAAATGGCCACAACACATTCATTTCCTTACCTCTATTAAAGGAATTATCTCACAGATTGCAATGACGGAAATTGACAGCTCCTCCGCCAAGCTTCTCAGCTTAAATCTTAGCTCACCTTCACGATTCTTGATTTTTAGCTACAAGCTCCTTTACGGTCCCTTCTATCTCTCTCTCTCGTCCAAGACTGTTTGAGATCCAAAGCCCCCTTCTAACAACAAATAGGACTAAGGAAATCAAAGACTTGTAATCGGCATTTCCATCTAAACCGAAATAGAACAGTGAGCACTCCATCAAGATTCTTCCATTAACACAAATCAAACAGATTTGAGCATTTAACCCTACTAACCAAAATCTTAAAAAAATCGAATTGAAACAATCCATTTGAAAACCCATCACCAACAGAATTTAAATCAAAGCATAGATGCCCCACAAAACAAGGAAATTATCCAGAAAATCCAAAGCCTAAGGCTTAACAGAACCCATACATCCAAAATGATCAAAACATCCGAAAATGAAACCTTACCAGCAGGACATCCAAGACTAAGACTGTAGCTCTCAGTTAATTCCAACATACAATAGCTCATCCAAGAAGAAGGACCCGAGGGCTCCAACCTATCGGCCATTATCAGCAACCAACAGCCGAGAGCTGCCAACCTCGCGAGCCCCTGTCAGTTCATCCAGCGACTCCCAATCAAAAAATCAATTTACAAAACACAAATAATCGAAACCCTTACCCCGAACAATCGCAGAGAAAATCGCAACTCCAATTCGTTCCACGTTCAATCGACCCTCGCACGGACTGTCCGAGTGTTCCACACTAGCAGCTCGCTGGACGTGCCGTGACATAGACAGTAGCTTGTTCGATCCCCGGACATTGCCACAGTGCCACCCTGCGAGCTCTCGCCCGATCGCGTCTTCCGTCGCCCTCGATTCATCCTTCCCGATCGCCTCTTTCTCCCTTTCGTTTTTCCCTTTTTTGTCTGCCTCCCTCTCACTATTTTAGTTTGAGAAATCGCGAATTTCTCTCCCCCACTAAACTGATTCCTGAACCGGACCAACACAACTAACACTGAACCGGTTCAACAGTGGACTAGTTCAACTCTCCCTCTTTTCTTCACTTAATTTCTCTTTTAATTTCCCCATTTTTAATCCTAATTAATTTATATTAAAATATATTTAAGTGATAAATATTCGTATCGAATATTAACCGACCTAATTTCTAACTTTCGATTTATTCCAAATATTGTTTAAAATTTATTAGAGGTCTAACTTAAATTTCTCGTTTCCATTTCCTAAATTGATTTTCATCGATTAATTCCCCAATAAATTCTCTTAAATTATTACCTAGTGTCATTGGTAACCCCAATAATTATCCAACTTAATCCAAAATTCTTAAATTATACTCCAATTATATTTATTAAATTCTAATAAAAGTCGGGGTGTTACACATCACCTACATCACAAGAAATTTGTGAGTCTAATGCCCAATAAAAAATATAATGTAATTGTTAGATTTCGGTGTGACCCGAATTCTATTGGGCTGAGCTGGTGGGCCCGCATTGTTGATTTCATTTAGGGTTTTGTTTTCTCTATAAATTGATGCAAGCTAGAGTCGTAAAACTCGCTGTTGTATTTGAATCTTCATAGTAGATTGATTCCTCTGCCCTTGGTTTTTTTCCGTAAGGGTTTTTCCACGTAAATCTGGTGTCCCATGTTGTATTTTTTTTTCGGTTATCGTTTAATCTCTAACAAATGGTATCAGAGCTTTAGTTTTAGGAGCTTGTGTTACCAAGTGTGGTGAAACAAATTCACTTCGATTGTTCCGCATCGAACAAGGTTTGTGTAATTTTTGAGAAAATTACAATTTTTGGGAAAAAAGAAAAGAAAAAAAAAGGAATGGGAAAATTGCTCCCCCGGCCATTCGTCTTGCTGAAGAGATTTGTTCTCTCTATTGTTCAGCCGTCGTCAGAAACAACTACCTCGTTTTTCATCTCTATTTGGAGTTCTCTAAAGTAGTGTGTCTCTGTAACGACCCGTCTTTTAAAACCCCTTTTTCATAAATAAAAAACATNCCAAAAATGGATCCAATTTACAATAACGAGGAAAATGGAGGAACACGGGTATTACAGTCTCCGAACAACAGGTTTGTCATTGGAGGGTTTTTTATTTATCATCAGTTCCCATAGATCATCTACATTGGTGTATTCCATTCTTGTTGCCAACCCGTTTCGATTGGGGTTGCCGCAAGAGTGTCCTTTGCGAAATTGGATTGTTGCTAAAGATAAATTTTTTTTAAAATCATTGGAATTTTTGGAAGATTTTTGGAAGATTAAATTTGATGGATTTATGGCAGATTTGGAATCGCATGAATATCTCAATTATGGAGATTATTTTCGGTTGAAATTCAAATAAGGTTTGAATTTTGTAATATTTGCGATTATTCTGGCTATTAGATTTGATTTGATTTGATTTTGGAGATGATTTGTTATTGTAAAATATCTAAATTTTGGGGATATCTTTTAAAATCTTGTGATATCCATGGTTTTCCGCTTCAATATTTTAGGGTGAATATTTTATTGAAGTCAGTGATCTTTTGGGTCAGATATTTTGTTAAAAATTATGTTTCTGGGGCAATGAGATCTTTGAAGTAGATCTTCCACTTTCTAGATTTCGTTATGGTAAGATAATGATAGTGGAATTTTAAAGAATTTTGAAAGACGGTTTTGATATGGCAGGCCAAGAAGTGAGATATACTCGCATAGATTTGGCTGCCTCTTTGTGGGATTTGAAGATGTCACCAGTTTCAGTTACAATTTCACATCAGAGTGGTATCGTCAAAGGTAGAACCAAGAGAAAGGGTAAACCTCCACGACGATATGGTGAAACTTCTACAGTCGGTTACGCATTGAGTGTGTTCGAGGGTATAGTTCTAGTTTCAGTATATTTACATGCAGTTCGTAGCGACATCTCTGATAATTTGGTAGTACCATGGAGAAGATGTGATTTCTTTTCGAGTGTGTCTCTCAAGTTTAAGCATGGCTTAAACTTGATTAGTACCAAATATTGAGTTGGCCCAGCAGGGGCCTTTGTGGAATATGAAGATTTGAAGATTTAAAAATTGATTATTTGCATCAGAATTCGTTTCGAGAAGAAGATTGTCAAAATTCAGAGTTTTGAATTCGTTTTGTTGGGTCAGGCTGACGAGCACGCGCTATGGATCTCTTTCATAGAATTCATGTCAAGGTGAAGATTGTTAGATTTCGGTGTGACCCGAATTCTATTGGACTGGGCTAGTGGGCCCAGAATGTAGATCTCTTATAGAGTTTTGTTTTCTCTATAAATTGATAGAAGCTAGAGTCACAAAACTCGCGGTTGTATTTGAATCTTCACAGTAGATTGATTCTTCTGCCCGTGGTTTTTTCCCGTAAGGGTTTTTCCACGAAAATCTGGTGTCCCACGTGGTATTTTCTTTTTTCCTGTTATTATTCGATCTCTAACAGTAATAACGTGAAATAGTCATGCAGACACAATATCTATGTTTCATATCACAAAAGAACATATTACTTACATACATTATTCTCAATCTCACTATAGTCTAGAGCATTTGACATATCATCGGACGAGACTAGATACATCTTGGGGATCTAGCCTAGGCAGAACCGTCACCCATCCCAACAAAAATTGAGATTCCTCATCTTGTAGTTCTCCCAAACACCAAATCCACGACACATGAGCATAATCGTCACTCAATTTCGAAGGAGATGAAATATGTCATCTCGTGGTTCTCCCAAACATCACCGACACTGAACCCTCCGATCTCCAATGTCTAATTATGTTTATTCATTTTCGTGCAAGGCATACAAGTCACACCGCAGTTCATACTATACAGCAGAAACCAACACATTCAACATTATTTCTAACATAGAGCAGAACCATATAGTCATTTATCAAACGTAAAAGAATCATCATAGAGCATGACTACCATTATAAAAGAATGCAACGGAGAATAACAGATAACAGGATTACATGCTTTCAATCAACTTTACATTGCCTTATACAAAAGATGAAAACTTTATTATTCAACAAGTCAAGATCACCGCACAATCTTAAACAGTGAACTCAAACCAATGATTCAGAACATATTATTAACAGACTTATTAAACAGAGCTAGAATCATACATATTATTGACAATTCACACAAACAAAACCATACTCTTGTGATGTAGGCCACCTCTGGCAAACCACATATAATTGTTAGCCTTTTTGTTAGGCTAAGTTGTATTTTGATTATGACTAAAATGTTGATTAATTTAATAAATCAATAAGTTGTATTTTGTGTTATATTTTATATGTTCCGGATATTACTCTTATCGTTTTTATCATAATATTTATATCCATGTATATTGGAAATACCCTCAAAATTGGTATTATTAATGTTCTAATATGTTTATTTGAGTACATGTAGTGTTGGATATCTTTTAGGGACTCAATATAGTTCAAGGGCAGATTTGGAGTGAAGTGGGGATGAGTCTGCGGATGTAGCGGACGCAAATATTGGCGTCCGATTTGAATCTGTCATTTTTAGGGTGTTTTGCGGATGCAGCGGATGACATATGCGGATGCAGCGGATGCGTCCTAAATTGGTGAATAGTGACTTGAGGATGCAACAGATGACAGATGCGGATGCAAATCCGCGTCATAAACTGGGTGAACAGTGACTTGCGGATGCAAAAACTGTGACTTGCGGATGCAGCGGACGCGAAATTTTGCGTCCTAAACTCCAAATTTCTGCACAACGGCTATATTTTCAACGGGCATTTTTCCAACGATCACATGCGGACGCTGCGGATGAGCTGAGGACGTCCGCAAGTGGAATTTCTATAAATACAAGTTCACTCTAAGCTCTCCATAACGAATCGAATATTCGAGGCGAAGCCCTGACAAAATCAATGCTCGAATACTACTCACTATGAGCTTTCAATGTTGTTGTAAACCCAATTCTCCCTATTCCGAACTTGCGATTTATGTTTTGGGAGAATTTGGATTAGCTAGATTTGAGCTTTAATTTCCGAATCATTATTGTGATTGGTTGTAAATGGTGATTCCCTAAGAATTCATCATCGAGGGTGATAACCCGAATAGGCTCGATTGAACGCCCGTAAGTTCAATCATTGGGTGACGCCCCGCAACAGTCAAGTTTAGGGTGACGACTCGTAAGAGTCAAAGGTTGACGACCTCAAAATTAGTCAAGGGTGACGCCCCGTTTAATAGTCAATTTGTAAACGGTTTTATTGGCACCCAAAAGCCAATTACTTAGTGTATCTCCAAGTGGAACTTGGAGCGCGGACGTAGGCGAGTTTGTCGAACCGCGTAAACAAATATTGTGTGCATTTCTCTAACCCTTACTCTTTAGATTATTGCATATATTTGTTATCGATATTTTAATTATATGCATTAAATCACTTAGGGTAATTAGAGATTAAAATATCGCAGAAAAATTTTAGAAACGCTATATTCACCCCCCCCCCCCCCCCTATATAGGCGTATATCGATCCTACAATAATATCTTTTACCTTTTTCACAAAAATTCTTTCATGTTGAGGTTTCTACTTGCACTGGTAGTGGTGTCCTCCTCTTCGCTCCTCCAACTCTGGATAAATCCCTTTTTCAGAACTCAAAAATTACCTCTCCTGAATCCTCCAACTTTTCCCCATATTATACACAAAAGAAATGAGATTTGTTACGCGTAATCTTTTGTTTAAAAAGAACTATCCTTCGATTTCAAAATATTTCATATTTCAGATTGCTGTTATTCTGGGTGATATTTTGCTGCTACCAAAGATTTTTGCTATACAGGACGTCCGTTTTCCCAAGAGGGACGTCTGTCATATCCCAACAACGTCGTATTCTTTTCATTTTTCAATGCAAAATGTCTATTCCCGCTCCACTTAACTTAACGTCGTCATCCTTTCTCTTATCTCGGATGTTCTTCGTCCATTAGGGACATCCATCTTTACCCCAAACAACGTCGTACTCCTTCTATTCCTTTACTTCAGACATCCTTTATCCATGAGGGACGTCCGTCTTAGCTCCAAACGACGCCGTTCACTTTATGACACTCCACATCTGCTTTCTACAAAGGTCATCCTTCATAACTCAACGACGTTGTATTCCATTAAATTTTTGTATTATGTTTATGCTACAAACTAACGCCAACTCAAATACCTTTACTATAAAATTCTACCATATGAATAGATTCAATAATTGCAATGTACCATGTGAATTCACCATATTCCACATGATTGAAGTTTTATACGTAAACTAATTTTTTTGGGTATTACAAAACTGCTCTAAAGAATCTTCCATGTTTAGGTGCAAGGTTGAAGGTTGGCCTCTGCCAACCGACGTTCTGTAATTTTGGGGATGGTCGCTGCGTGAATTACCGGAGCCGCAACCTAGGTTATTTAGGCCAGCCCCATGCTACTTAGGTTGGGCGGCTCCATTTCGGACCGATTTAATTTTAATACCAATTTTTGACCATCGTTCAGGAGGCCAAATTAGACTGTCTTGTACCTTCAACCCTTAGATCATCCTCGTTTAGCTTGAAAATTTAAATGATGAATTTTAAATTTTGAATTCCGATTTTAGTAAAATTATTATATTTAGGTTCCCGAATTTAGAGAGATATCATATTTTTCTTCATTGGGCTTCAAGGGGTCATTCTCGATTGGGCCTTGGTATTAGTTGGCTCAATTTGAAGTATAGATTATTTTATATTTAGCATAAATGATAAACAATTTTTGCTAATAAATAAACACTCAGTTATAAGAAATGAACGACGTCGTTAACTTGTTGAAAGAAACATTAAATATTAGAAAATGGTAGTGCTGAATCTACTCTCTAATTCTAATTCTACTTCAATTTTATGCTAAAATCGTAATAATTAAAGTAATCTTACTACAAAGACGATGTCAAAATCCAGCTCTTTGTCAAGAAGCTCCAGAATGGTCTTCTTGTAATCGAAAAAAATTATCACGTTTTCAATTTTTTGAACATCTTCTGGTAGTCCACCCCTCTTCTTGATTTCACTCGTTCAGTTCTCATCACCATCTTCTCTTTCCTCTTCATGGTGCGTAGTCGTCGCCGTCGTCTAGTTCTCATCACCAATAACTCATTTTTCACAGCCAAAAATCATCTTTCTGTAGAGGAAAATTATCTTTCCTTTGCAGAACGTTGTCTTTCCATAACGAAAAGTTATCTTTTCTCTGCAGAAAGTAATATTTCCGTAACAAAAAGTAATTCCCCCCCCCCCCCCCTCCTTCCCTCTTTCTCTCACTCGGTCCTTTCCACCAACCCTTACTTAGTTGTTTTGTTAATTTTCCTTGTTTAAAAGAGTAATTAATGGATGATACTAAATTTATTTTTTAATTTTATAATCAAATCTTATCTTCCATGTTATTTATATTAAATTTATTAATTTATATAATAATTAAAATAAGTTATTAATATTTAAAATAAAATAATAATTATATTAATTAAAAATATAGCATTCTCAATGATTACAAAAAGCCACGAATTTTCCTCATCAAGTTTAGAGTTTTGTGTCCCAGAGACACGACTCGATACATATAACTGTTTCATTACTCTAGTTAACAACAAACAAACACATTCTCCAATGGTTGAATGTGCATAAAAAAAAACACTCTCACATTAATCGATCAAACATGATTCACATGACAAAGATGATTAATAAAAATAAATGTTCCGGCTCGAATAGAAACATATCCAAGGAAAATACTTATACAATATGAAAACTGGACATTAAACAATAGTCATGTTATTTTATATGAAAACACGTTACACAATAATTTTTTGAATTTTGCTAATAGATTTAAATGCGTCATTTTTTATCTCTTAATTTTCTAACACCGATAAATGGTTTCAAATTAAGATTTGAAAATGTCACGTTAAATATTAACTAAAATGTCATATTCGGTATCAATTTTAATAGTCAATTACACTTAAATTTCAATGTTCATGCAATTAATTCTTTATTTAAATAATTTAGAAAAGCATTGAACTGTCTGTGCTTCATTTTTCTTATGATTAAAAATCATCTGCTGATAACTTGTCTATGAACTTTACAACTTTCTTTCCTTTTGTAGAAAAAAAAAAGAATAATAAAATAAAAGAACAAATTTAGGGTTTATCATGAGAAACTTAAGGAAAGAACAGTGATTCATTGTCAATCCATTCCCATTTGTACGCGTAAAGAAGGTCATCGTCTGGATGGACATTCATTGATTGACTGAACACGCTAGGAACTGGAGCAAACGATTGAATATATTGAGGCTCCTCTGGAGCTGCTGCCCAGTCGAACGGGTCATCGAATGGATGGGCATTCATCGATTGACTGAACACGCTAGGAACTGGAGCAAACGAAGTCATCGAAATATCTTGAGGCTGCTCCGGAGCTGCTGCCCAGTCGAACAGGTCACCGAATGGATGGGCATTCATCGATTGACTGAACACGCTAGAAACTGGAGGAAACGAAGTCATCGGAATATCTTGAGGCTCCTCCGGAGATGCTGCCCAGTCGTACGTGTCAAAAAGGTCATTGGATTGAGGGGCATTCATCGATTGACTGAACACACCAGGAACTGGAGCAGACGAAGTCATCGGAATATCTTGAGACTCCACCGGAGCTGCGGTATGAGCAGTTGGAACCATTGGATGTTGCGGTTGCTGCGGTGAGAAGGGAGTTGGAGGCCCAATCGGGGTTGCAGCGGGTAGTCGTTGAGTTTGCTTCTGGGGCTCTGAGATGACATCTGGGTCGGTGATATCGTGAATGCTTAACCTTTTCCGTTTGTGTTGGGGCAGGTTTTGACGAAGGAAGAATTTTTGAGCATGACTGGCTACTTGCGATGGAGTTTTCGTTTTTACTGATTGTTCCGCTATGATCTTCCATCGGCTTCTGTAGAATTTCAATCCACGCAAGAAATTGCTGCATCAAAATTCAGATTCAAAATTAGTTTAGAAGGGAGAAGAAGATTTCAAGAAGGGAGAGAGAAAGAAAAGTACCGGTGTTCTTCCTCTGTCCAAGAGTTTTTCTTCCTTCTTTTCTCGGCGGTGGTTTGGATTATGTGTCCGACTTCTTTTCCCGATGAAGCTCCTGCGGAATCAGGCAAACTCAATTGATCGTCCGCGTGCGAAGACTGGTTGTTTGGCGATATTGAGAAAAGCGGGGAAATTGTAGGAGGAAACGGCTGCGACGCGGGCAATTGAATGGGAAGGCCATCCTCCGACGGCGGAAAAGAGATGGGAATGTCGGTTTGATTCATAATTCGAAACTGGTTTGTCGCTCTCAAGTCAACGTCTTCTGAGATACTTCTCTTTGTCTTCTCCTGTTCATGGGTGCCCCATATTTAAAGGAATCAGGCAACAGGAGTGGTTTCTTCCTTCTTCATATATCTACTTAGCAATATATCTATATATCATCAGATAATTAAAAAAAAAACATAATTTACTTTGTAGCATTAATTATTTTGTATTTTAGCTTATTTAAGCTGTCACATACAGAGAAAATACTTGCCCATGCTAATGCTACTCGGGCCCACCAGGTTGAAAATGTGATAGCTTATTTAAGCTGTCACATAAGAATATATAAATCTCCATTTACTTAGCAACATATATATCTATATATCATCATATAATTAGAAGGGAAACCCCCAAAATATGATATATTCTTGATTTCTATTTTTTGTGATTATTTTTAAAGCCAAATTAGATATAATAATAGAGAAGATTATTAGTAAAGAAAGTGTCTATTTTAAATATTTGTTGGCTACTCGGACCCACCCGGCCAAGAGTTGTTGGATGATAGTCCAAGTAAATCTCCAGATATTGATACTTAGCAATATATATCTATATATCATCGTATAATTAGAAGAACGAAGCATGAATCGGACTCCGGCTTGAAGCGACCTCTGAAGCACAAAGCACGAAGCACGAATCTGACCTCCGGTTTGAAGCGACCTCCGAAGCACGAAGGCGACGGATCTGACTCCGGTCGCGACCGCCTAAGCATGAAGAAAACAACAACCAACTTTTGCTCGCCAAACAGCGCCCTCCCTGACAAGGCAAGCGGCTGGTGTAACCCTCCCCAACAACATTTTGATCTCTCTCAGCCTGTTTTGGTGGCTGTGACAAAGAGAGATTCATACGACTACAGCAATCGAGTTTCAGTGTTACATTAGGTACTGAGGAGTTTGCTTTTTTTTTTTTTGTATTGGTTTTCCCTCATCTTTTGGTTGCTTGCATGAGCTGTATATACACAGATAGCAAATAGCGGTTCAAAATCATAAATTCTTTGATTAGATTGATTTTGCATACCCTTTTGATTGCCTACAATATCTGTAGATGTATCAAGTTAGTAAAAATAAGGGAGTTCTTTAGATTTTTCCCATGAATTCAAGCTCCTGTTCTTACTCATTTACATGCTGGTTCTTCAATTGTTCTTATTTTTTTTCAGGATATTGGGATAATTCCTTCATTCTCTTGGTGGAGACAGTAAATCCAAATGGAAAGCAGCACTTTTTTTCATTACTACCATACAAAATATACAATGTAGTCGCGAATGCAATCAAATTGTCGATAAATAGGAAAAACAAGATGATCCAGATGCACCTCGAGGGCCGTAAATGTCCACCTCTACCCTCTACTTAGAAAATACAAGATAGTCTTTCACTCTTACAAGTGAAATTTCAAATGACATGGAGCCAAATATAGCAGGGAGTTGCAATTTAGAGCTGTTACTTGAGTGAATCTATGGAAGGAGCAAGTAAAATTGAAAATTCAGACAATGAAAAAGCTGTGGAGATAAAGGTGTTGTTATTTGCTAGAGCTAGAGATGTTGCAGGGAAGAGGGAGATTCCATTGGAGGAGGTGCCATTGGGGAGCACTACCATTGGCATTGACTATGTAAATAAGCTTTTTGCAATACTTCCAGGTTTGGAGGAGATACACTACTCACTCTACTATTGTTAAAGATAGAGACGAGTTGGCCATTATACCTCCAATAACTGATGGCTGAATTCCTCTTCAAATACATTCTCTCTCTCTCTCTCTCTTGTTTGCATTGATCAAAAGTTGACGATGATGGATGAATACAAGTTTAGTTGTTGGTAGAAAATGCTGAAAATGGCAGTTGTGTTCTTAACTCAAAATGATTGATTCATTATCAAAACTAATCTTTTGTTTACTTGGGTGCTCTGTTTACAGGGTAGCTTCATCATCCACGTTAATCACCATAAACCAAAAAAAAAAAAAAAAAAGCACAAGCAATGGGGATTGCAGTGTAATAATCTGCATCTAGATTAAGTTATTGCTTCTACAAAATCAACATCTTCAGTAAACACTAAATTGCACACTTCAAAACCAGAAAAAAATGAGCCAATGTAAATGTAATACAAATAAAAGTCCACCTCTGCCTCTACTTAAAAAATACAAGATAACCTAGTTGCTTTGCCAGTTTTTGCCCCAATTCCTTGACATGGTTTGCCAGCCGTTATTTAAGCCTTTGGCCCCAGTTTCTTGAAATAGGAATGGCCGTTGATTGTAAACTTTATTCCTCCCGTTCTCGTGCAGGCCACTCTGCAAAACAATTTAAGCTATAATCACACATCATAAATGATTTTGGCATTTGAAGAAATGGGAAGAAGTTGATTAAGGGGAAGACTAAGATTTCAGATCTTCTATAGGCAACAGGCACAATTCCAGCTTTGTACTGAGCAATGTGCTGAAACACAGACTGAGAGAGATCATAATGCTGAAACACAATTCTATAGTTCAAGGTGTTATTTAAAATTTTCAAACAATAAGGTGTAAGATAAAAAGGTGCCTATAATTCAAGGTATTACATAAAAATAACCCTTTAAATAATTAGTCAAGAAAGTGTCTATTTTAATTTTTATTTTAAATAATTTATTAAACAAGAACCATGAAATGGTAGTTTCTCATGGTATAACAACAAATAATATTTAAATTGATTGTAGTGATGATTAAAGTTTGAAACACCGTTATTGCTTCATTCATTTATCTCTAATTCATTCAACCAACTTGATTATAGTTTGAGATATTTGTATAAATGACGGTACAAAGGAGGTAAGTTCTCTGTTCTCCTACGTGTTGGCAACTCGTTTGTCGCCGAGGTAAATGTCCTTCTCCCCTATGTTCCATTCTATTTCTTCGTAGGGCAGATTCTAACAGACAAACTTGGTTTTCTTAAGGTTTGAGTGTTGGTTGTCGACGTGGTGAAGCCATTTCCTATGAGGCTTGTCGACCGTGAAGTGCATCACCGGTAAAGATCAAATTCTTTTTCAAATTTTTATAGAGTTTCAACAAATTACTAAACTGTTTGGCTTGGTTTTGCATTTTTAGTGGAAATATATATGCTATTGAACTTGTAACATCCCGTTTTTCACATAAAACTTTTTCTTTTTTAAAAACGCATATATAAAATAAGTTAAAAGCAAATACAAGAGTAAACATAAGCAGGAGTTTTAAAATTAAGCATAAAATCCTCATCTAAAAAAATTTAAAATAGTTTAATATTCTTTAAAAAATCAACTAAATAAACTTTATTTCAAATTCGTGGGCCTTAACCTTCAAGGTCAACATTCGACAGATAACACAAGCGCTTATCCAATCATACTTCTTCCACATTCACATTATTAGGATCACAGGCATCACCTACATCACAAGAGATTTGTAAGTCTAATACCCAATAAAATATATAATGTAATAACGTGAAATAGTCATGCAGACACAATATCCATATTTCATATCACAAAAGAACATATTACTTTCATACATTATTTTCAGTCTCACTATAGTCTAAAACATTGGAGAATCATCAGACGAGAGTAGATACATCCTGGGGATCTAGCTTGGGCAGAACTATCACCCATCCCAACGGACATTGAGATACCCCATCTCGTAGTTCTCCCAAACACCAAATTCACGACACTTGAGTAGAACCGTCACTCAATTCCAACAGAGATGAGATACATCATTTCGTGGTTCTCCCAAACATCATCGACACTAAACCCTCTGATCTCCAATGTCTAATTACGTTTATTCATTTTCGTGCAAGGCATACAAGTCACACTGCAGTTCATACTATACAGCAGAAACCAACACATTCAACATTATTTCTAACATAGAACAAAACCATATAGTCATTTATCGAACGTAAAAGAATCATCATAGAGCATGACTACCATTATAAATGAATCCAACGGAGAATAACAGATAACAGGACAACATGCTTTCAATCAACTTTATATTGCCTTATACAAAAGATGAAAACTTTATTATTCAACAGGTCAAGATCACCGCACAATCTTAAACAGTGAACTCAAACCAATGATTCAGAACATATTATTAATAGACTTATTAAACAAAGCTAGAATCATACGTATTATTGGCAATTGATACGAACAAAACCTTACAACTATTTCATTACTCTAGTTAACAACAAACAAATACATTTTCCAATGGTTGAATTTGCGTAAAAAATGGACCCTCACATTAATCGATCAAACTTGATTCACATGACTAAGATGATTAATAAAAATAAATGTTCATGCTCAAATAGAAAAATGTCCAGGGAAAATACTTATATAATATGAAAACTAGCAGAACATTAAAAAATAGTCATGTTATTTTATATGAGAACACTTCTCAAAATAGTTTTTTTGAAAACAATATAATACTAAACATAAAAACAAACTCCTACGTAGATTTGGTGTACCATCTATAAAGAGGTTGTAATCTAAATCCAACACCCTATATAATTCAAATAATCCAACTTGTCAATCACGATACTTGACATCATACCAAGTGTTATCAAATTCCCAAAATAATTGTTAGAACTCATAGCTGAAATATGAATTAACTTGAAGAACTTGCAAAAGTAATCCCACAAAAAAATTGACCTTAAAACACGTTATGGTTAACTTTGGAGGTGCATGGTTGACTGAACAGGTAGGCCCATCGCTCGATTAACCAAACCGGTTGACTCGTACATTTCTCGATCGACCCCATCAAGGAGCAGTCAACTTGTGTTGGGCGGTCAATCTCTCCAAGAAGCAAACAACCGGTCCTCAACCGTCAACAGACCAATTGACCGAATTTGCGTTTCGGTTGACCATTGTGTATGGAAACTACTTCTAATTTTGAAAAAAAAAAAACTCAACTTTCTCGGATTAACCAATCTAAATCAATCCAAAAAAATGCCAAAACATAATTTTTAATTTCTTCTGTGCTTAAATCAAACCTTGTCACCAATCCATATAAACCTAGAACCAAAGTTCCCTATTTTATCAATCAAACTATAAATTCGGTTAAAATTTAAGGAATCCGATTGGAAATATCCATACCTCTTTAGATATCTTGCAAATTTAAACACCCAAACCTTGATTTAACTTTGTTTCCAATATTTTCCCTGATTCAGAGATTAAATTTGACATTACATATAGGAAGTTTTGAGAAAAGAATACCACTTACCTCATGTTCAAGATCACAAATTTGGTTAAGCAGAATTCCTTCCAATAAAGTCTCACTTAATCATTCGCTAACCTCGTTTAGCAAATCATACCTATTATTGGCAATTCACACAAACAAAACCATACTCTTGTGATGCAGGCCACCTTTAGCAAACTACATATAATATCTCTTACCTTTTTCACGAAAATTCTTTCATGCTGAGGTTTCTTCCTGCACCGGCAGCAGCATCCTCCTCTTCGCTCCTCCAACTCTCGATAAATCCCTTTTTCAGCACTCAAAAATCACCTCTCCCAAATCCTCCAACTTTACCCCATATTTATACACAAAAGGAATGAGATTTGTTATGCGTAATCTTCTGTTTAAAAAGATCTATCCTTCGATTTCAAAATATTTCATATTTCAGATCACTATTATTCTGGGCGATATTTTGACGTTGCCAAAGATTTTCACTATACAGGGCGTTTGTTTTCCCAAGAGGGACGTCCTTCATATCCCAACAATGACGTGTTCTTTTCATTTTTCAATGCAGGACATCTATTCTAAGAGACACCGCTAAATTCTTTGTCGTAAAGGACGTCCGTTCCTCAATAATGGACGTCCATCATCTCCATATTTTAGACGTTCGTCAGGGACATCCGTCTTCTCCACATTTTAAATGTCTATCTTCCTTTCCGTCAGCTTTTTCGTCCATTCCTCTACAAGGGACGACTTCATATTTCAAATGTTTTCCTTCTTCGTTTCAAACAACGTTGCTCCACTTAACTTAACATCGTCATCCTTTCTCTTATCTCGGACGTTCTTCTTCCATTAGGGACATTCATCTTTACCCCAAACCACGCCGTACTCTTTCTATGCCTTTACTTCACACGTCTTTTATCCACGGGGGACGTCCGTCTTAGCTCCAAAACGACGCCGTTCACTTTATGACACTCCACATCTGCTTTCTACAAAGGTCATCCTTCGTAACTCAACGACGTCGTATTCCATTAAATTTTTATATTATATTTATGCTACAAACTAACACCAACTCAAATTCCTTTACTATAAAATTCTACCATATGAATAAATTCAATAATTATAATGTACCATGTGAATTCACTATATTCCACATAATTGAAGTTTTAGATGTAAACTAAATTTTTTGGGTATTACAGAACTGCTCTAAAGAATCTTCCATGTTTAGGTGGAAGGTCGAAAGTTGGCCTCTGCCAACTGGTGTTCTGTAATTTTGGGGATGGTCGCTGTGTGAATTACTTGAGCCGCAACCTAGGTTATTTAGGCCTACCCCATGCTACTTTGGTTGGGCGGCCCCATTTCGGACCAATTTAATTTTAATTTGACATGATCGTTCTTTGGTCGTTTAGGAGGCCATATTAGGCTGTCTTGTAGCTTCGACCCTTAAATCATTCTCGTTTAGCATGAAAATTTAAATGATGAATTTTAAATTTTGAATCGTGATTTTAGTAAAATTATTATATTTAGGTTCCCAAATTTAGTGGGATATCATATTTGTTTTCATTGGGCTTCAGGGGGTCATTCTCGATTGGGCCTTGGTATTGGTTGGCCCAATTTGAGGTAGAGATTACTTTATATTCAGCATACATGATAAACAATTTTTACTAATAAATAAAACACTCAATTATAGGAAATGACCGACGTCGTTAACTTGTTGAAAGAAACATTAAATATTAGAAAATGGTAGTGCTGAATCTGCTCTCCAATTCTAATTCTACTTCAATTTGATGCTAAAATCGTAATAATTGAAGCAATCTTACTGCAAAGACGATGACAAAATCCAGCTCCTCGTTGGGAAGCTCCAGCATGGTCTTCTCGTCATCGAAACAATTCTCACGTTTTCAATTTTTCAAACATCTTCTGGTAGTCCACCTCTCTTCTCGATTTCACCCGTTCAGTTCTCATCACCATCTTCTCTTTCCTCTTCCTGGTCCGTCATCGTCGTCTAATTCTCATCACCTATAACTCACTTTTCACTGTGCAAAATCATCTTTCTGTAGCAGAAAGTTATCTTTCCTCTGCAGAACGTTGTCTTTCCACAACAGAAAGTTATCTTTCGTATGTAGAAAGTAATCTTTTTGTAACAAAAAATAATTTTTCTTGAGTCCTATTTCAAGAACTCACTCTCTGCAGCGAAAAGACAATATTTTTTAACAGAAATGTGACAGTGATGTTTGTTCTGTTGATTTTCTATGATTAAATGTTTTATTTGTTAGAAAAAAATTATTTAGTTGTTAACTTGTCATTGATCCCATAATTCAGTAGTTGTTTTGTTAATTTTCCATGTTTAAAAGAGTAATTAATGGATAATAGTAAATTTATTTTTTAATTTTATAATCAAATCTTATCTATATGTTAATTATATTAAATTTATTTATTTATATAATAACTTAAATAAGATATAAATATTTAAAATAAAATACTAATTATATTAATTAAAAATATAACATTCTCAATGATTACAAAAAGCCACGAATGATCATGATCAGGTTTAGAGTTTTGTGTTTGAGAGACACGACACATACAACTGTTTCATTACTCTAGTTAACAACAAACAAACATATTCTCTAACGGTTGAATTTGCGTAAAAAAGAAAAAGACCTCACATTAATCGATTAAACTTGATTCACATGACTAAGATAATTAATAAAAATAAATGTTCATGCTCAAATAGAAATATGTCCAGGGAAAATACTTATATAATATGAAAACTAGCGGAACATTAAAAAATAGTCACGTTATTTTATATGAGAACACATCTCAAAATAGTTTTTTTTAAAACAATACAATAGTAAACATAAAAACAAACTCCTACGTAGATTTGGTGTACCATCTATAAAGAGGTTGTAATCTAAATCCAACACCCTATATAATTCAAATAATCCAACTCGTCAATAACAATACTTGACATCATACCAAGTGTTATCAAATTCCAAAAATAGTTGTTGGAACTCATAGTTGGGTTATGAATTAACTTGGAGAACTTACAAAAGTAATCCCACAAAAAATCGACCTTAAAACACGTTATGGTTAACTTTGGAGGTGCATGGTCGACTGAATCGGTAGGCTCATCGCTCGATTAACCAAGTCGGCTGACTCGTACATTTCTTGATTGATCCCATCAAGGAGCAGTCAACTTGTTGCTAGGCGGTCAATCTCTCCAAGAAGCAAACAACCGGTCCTCAATCGTCAACAAACCAATCGAACAGATTTGTACTCGGTTGACCACTACTTCTCATTTTGAAAAAAAAAAAACTCAACTTTCTTGGATTAACCAAGCTAAATCAATCCAAAAACATACAAAAACATAACTTTTAATTGCTTCTTAGCATAAATCAAACCTTGTCACCAATCCATATAAACCTAGAACCAAACTTCCCAATTTTATCAATCAAACTATAAATTCAGTTAAAATTTGAGGAATCCAATTGGATATCTCCATACCTCTTTCAAAATTACACCCAAACTTTGATTTAGCTTTGTTTCCAATATTTCCCCTGATTCAGAGATGAAATTTGACATTACATATAGGAAGTTTTGAGAAAAGAATAACAATGCGATATTTACCACTTACCTCATGTTCAAGATCACACATTTGGTTAAGCAGAATTCCTTCCAATAGAGTCTCACTTAATCATTCGCTAACCTCGTTTGGTGAATGATGGATGTAATGCCCCAAGTTTCCGTAACAGAATTAAGTAAAGATAATTGAGAAATTATTAAGGATTAATTTGAGATAAAATGGAGTTGAATTAAGTGTTAAATTAATAAATTAAAATTAAGGTGATTGGGATTAATGGTTTAAAATGAAAATTAAGGGAGTATTGGGGAAAGTCGAACCGGTTCGGTTCAAACCGGTTTGGTCTGTTTCTTTTAGTCAAATGGATCGCGACCATTTGAGAAGGGAGATGGGATCGAGAAAGAGAGAGGGCAACAAGAGGGCGATAAAAAAGGAGCCAATCGATTGACGTCACGAGGGAGAACATGATTTCCATCCTCACGTGCTCAGGTCGAGTGTGTCCAGCTGGCGGGCGACTAGCGATGTTGAGGAGTGACGTGTTTTTGGAACTAGGGCTCGGAAAGGCCATGTCACGGGATGGATTTGGCTGAGCTTCTGTGTGCTGCAAATTCCAGCGCCAAATTGAGGTGAGCAGTTGAAATTACACCCTGTTGAATTCGGTTGTCGGTGATTGGGAGGATTGTAGCGACTCGCGGTGGATTGGCGATGACAAGGGGTTTCGGTTCCCGAAGGAGTCGGTCGGTTGGAGTTTGTGGTTTGGCTGTGGTCCAGTCCTGTTGGGTTTGCATTGAATTGGTCTGATTGTGTTGTACTCTACCGATAAGCATTAAAGGGGAGAAAATCAGTTTTTGTCAAAGTCTATGGAATAGGGTGGCGAAATGGGGGGCTATGGTCGTGCGTGCAAGAGAGCTACACTCTGCCTTTTTGGGAAATGGGGGGCTATGCCGCGCGTCCAGGCATACATTGTGGGGCCATCAGCTTTTTTTAACGAACAGCGATGGTGCATTTGTCATTTTCACATACGTTGGTGGTTAACTTGTTAGAAAACATATCACAGTGGTTGACTTATCATTGATCACAAACCACAATGGTTGATTTGTCATTTTCCCATAAAAATATATGGGGGCAACCCGAAAGCCTAAAGCACTCTTGTTGGGCTACTCTGGTCCACCCGGTTAAGAATTTTCAAGTTAAGCTCCGCTTGCTCATAGGAAGGAGAATATTGGAAACTCCCTACGGCGTCGTTTTGGGGGACAGTTTATCCATTGCGTCGAATCGCACGTGAATGATTGAATATTCTATTCTCCTTGTTTGCCGGCGAATATTCCGTGCTGCCTCCCCACCCCTGTTGCCGTCATCGTCTCTTCGCCGTCGATTTGGAGTGGCAGTCAATGCATCAGACGGACCAGATTTAGCCTGACTATTCCCTTGGATTAGATTCGCTTCTTGCTTTTCGATTTTCTTGTTATTTTGGCTTTAATGGCAGCTTTAGATTCGTCGCCGAGCTTTGCTCCTAATGTTTTCTTAAGAATATTGATTCTTTCTCGTATGTTCACATTCCTTTCTTCGTCTCTGTTCTCGCTGAAATTTGACCTCCTCCCTTTGCAGATTCGGATTGCCTTTAACTTTCCAGAATCGCCATGGAAATCTCTTAGAAATAGGGGTGGGATCATTCCTCTTTTGGCCATGATATTCCCTTCTTTCCGATAGAAAACGAGCTTCAAAAGAGAGAGTAAGAGGGCAATCGAAAAAGCTGCAGACGAAGAATTCAAATTAAGAACTGGGAAAGAGGAACAATGATGTTCGAGTGATTCTGAGCTGTAATTTTCTGCCATGGAAGGATCTTATGTGTACGAAGATGGAGTGGTGATGAAGAGAGACACGAAACCCAGGTTGCGATGGACGAACGATCTTCACGATCGCTTCGTCGACGCCGTCACTAAACTCGGCGGCCCTGATAGTACGTTCACCATCGTTTAATCTTTCTCATCCATTCCCAAATATGAATTCTGATTTTCAATCTCAATTTCGCTGCAATTCTTCCAACTTACTCATAAACGAAAAGATTAGTGATTCTTGATTACTGATCAGGCAATGATTTAGAGATCTAAGACGTAAATTGAATTTGACTGTGAGATTTCCCTTTTCAGAAGCTACTCCAAAGGCAGTGTCCAGGCTCATGGGGTTGAAGGGCTTGACTCTATATCATCTGAAGAGCCATTTACAGGTTAGTCAGCTCCTGTTCTTCCTTAGAATTACGCAGTATAAGTAACAGTCGTTGTTCTTCAGAAGTATAGACTTGGGCAGCAGGGGCCGAGACGAAGCACTTCAGAGAAAAACAAAGAAAGCAGCGGTGAGTCCATCTCATTGGCTTTAATCAGAAATCTTCGTCTTCTACAAAACCCCAAAATTTTCATTGATCGAATTCAAACCGATCCGCTCATGGATTTCAATGTTCAAGTTTTTTTCAGGGAATTCATCTGTACATCTTGATAATAGTTCTCCTGGGATCAGTACCACTTCGACCGGAGTCGACGACGAATATAGGTAAATGAACCCATATCTCGAAAATTCGAGAAATTTACACTTTCGAATTGTAATATAAACTTGCATTTGTATTTCAGTTTTCACATATTAGATTTTATTCTTTGCCTAGAGCTTTTTCCCGTAATTTTTTTTATCACGTGGAATCTTTGTATGGCAATCCACCCTGTGAAGGCCAAGAAAGGCCCAAGTATGGGTTCGGCCTATATCAGTGGAGATGCACAATCTCACATCGCTTAGAAAAGTAGAAAATGCATAGTTTATAAGAAAGGTTCTTCTCTTTACATAGTACAATACTTTTTGGGCTAATCTCTAGAACAAAACTGTACGGACTTTATCCCAAAGCGGACAATATTGCACTGAGAACACTAGGAGACGTTACACTTTGTGTTCAGTTTTCTATTTCATTTTTCGTATATTGTTCAATTTCTAACAAATAGGTTGAGTTTTTGTAAGATTGTCATTCAAAATCCTAACTTGCAGATTGGCCGAACGAAAATCAAAAGAAACAATGTAGTGAATGAAAGATTAGGATTTTATTACATTATAGGAATCCAACTAAACACATCAGGGCAATTGATTTCTGGGTAGAAGAACTCAATCTCACTAGCTTACTTTTAGAGTTCTTCAAGACCTTGACTTTGTATTCAAAACTGACCATTACTATAAACAGAGACATCCCAATTACAGAGGCCCTGAAGCTTCAAGTTGAAGTTCAGAAAAGATTACAAGAGCAGCTCGAGGTACGGTCGGCCGAACAACTATAATTTACCTCGTTACAACAATTTCATCGTCGAAATCATTGTTTTCTGACAAATTTGTCTAAGCCCTTGATTTGGTTTATGTCAAACTACACTAGTTTGTTTTTTTTATGTTGATAGGTACAAAAGAAATTACAGATGAGAATAGAGGCACAGGGGAAGTATTTGCAGGCCCTTGTAGAGAAAGCTCAAAAAAGTCTCACCCAAGATCTGAGCAGCTCTGTTAATATCCAAGTTGCTCGAACCCACATGATCGACTTCAGTTCCGCTCTGTCCGATCTCATCGAACACATGAACCAAGGAGACTTGAGAGGTAACTTAGTACACAACATTGATGTTTTTAAGGAAGCCGGCGGGTCGGCTTTCTGTGTTTATAGAGGGGAAACAAAAGGTGAAGATAGAGATGGTAGTGTTAAGATTGAAGGGAGCTTTATAAACTTTGATTTGAATTCAAAAGCCAGCTATGAGGGTGATGCATTTGGAGCTGAACTAGAATCTAAGACTAGAAGATAAGTTTTTTAAGTCAAATATACTTGATTTGTTCTCTTCTGCATTAGCTTCAAAATTCTAAGTTTAGCGATGTAATAATTAAAATAAATTATAAATAATCGTCACGTTATAAGATACAATTAGAAAGCAGAATTAGACTACTGTTACAAAAATAAAACGATAAGACAATAGACACGTGTAAAATGTTGATTGAGCGGGGTAGGCTGGTCGACCTACCAACATGCTCGAATAGGTCCACCTAAAAAAAGTGAAGTCCAAGTTTTGAGCTTGACAAAAGCTTGTTTCTTAAAATGAAAGCAATAAACTTTTTAAATTGTCTTAAAAGATAGAGCATCAGGGACTTTTAGATTAGATTATAAGCACTAGACCACATTACATTAGTTTATAGGCACTAGATAAGAAGACTGGGGGGCGGGCCAGACAGAAACATCAGGCCAAACGACCAAACTATCATCAAAAAAATTGCAGACTATAATCCTCGGGTCATCATTTTAAACAAAGAACATATAATGAGCATTTCCTACCAAGCATAAGTTCTCAAAATCTTCGTCAAAACAGCAGTACCCAACGTACGTTCCTCTGGTCCTCTCCGAGAATCGGGTCGTTTGGTCCTGTGTTTCTGTCTGGCCCGGCCTCGAATCGTGACACTAGACCACCATAAAGGAATCATTCATAATTTGAATTGTTAGAGAATCCATAACCAACAAATGTTGGTTGAGGTGATAGCACAACCTACTCCGACAAAGTTAATAACACGAGCTTGATTTCGCGGCAGCGCGCTTATTGAATAACTTTAAGAGCACTTCAAATAAAAATATATTCATTATTTCTTGACATTATAAGGAAGTTTCAACTCTAACTTCATAAATGAACTTATAGTTAGGTTCGAACTTGACTAGTCTGGCTCAGTTCAATCTGCCAAAATGAGAATCAGGTCGGGTCTAAGGTCAGCCTCGACTGGTCTGGTTCTAGGCCCGACTGAAACTCCAGTTGGTGGGTCCGAGGTCGGGACTGCAGACCTTTGGGTTGGGTCATAAAAGATAAGAGCAGGTTAAAAAAGAAACTAAGATGCTTGACAAGGAAAAAGAATTATAGAATTCATCAATCAGAATACATGTACCACACAATAGTTCATAGTGATCGTGAATAATGGGTTTTTCACGTCCTTATTCTTGTACTCCGTATTTGTATTTGTATTTGTTACAGATATATTTTGAGGTATTCTTCCATGCGAGTGTACTTCACCTCTGGATAGAGATTTGAAGCCTCTTCTCCCCATACTCCTATGTCGAAGTTTGCCAAACAACCCTCGTAGAATATGTGATAGAAATGTCCAACTCCTACCTGTTCTAAAAAGTCTAGATCTGCAGCGAGAGAGAAGTTGCAGAAAAAAGGAACATTGAGGAATATGTGAGAGGAAGCTAAACTGTTGTAGAGAGAGAAAGGGGAAGATCTTATTTACCTTTCATGGGGGCTAAGAAATCTTCTGCAGAAATGCATGTCTTTTCTAGTTTCTTTCCGACAAGATTCTCCCACTTCTCCACTAATTCCCTCTGGGAGAGAACGTTTTCAGGTGGTCTGATATAAAGTGTTTTGTTGAGTGTTCGAGGATCATCTACTGTTTTTACTGTGTATCTTCCAATGTCGTCTTCATCCATGAAAACCACTGTTTATTGACCATCAAAATTGCTATAAATGTTAAAAGACATCAAAACAACTAAACTACGAACAAAGAAAATTATCGTTGATTAGGTTGTTTTAGGCCAGAAAGTAGATTAAAATTAACAAGTGAGCGTGGAAAAAGAGAGACCTTTAACATTCCCATCGCCATAGAGTACGACTTTATCCGTCGGAGGAAGGAGTGTCCCCATCTGAGAAAGGTTTCCGACAAAGTATCCGGCGAAGCAATTGGCAGAAACATAAGTGTAAGGTATTTGAGCATCTTCTATGGCTTTCCTCACCAACATTTTCTCATCAAACGTCACTCTTCCTGGTTCAAGTGCATGCCCCATTCTGCCTGGGTCCATTCCAAATTCTGAAGGCAAGAATCTCTGCAACAATTTTTTTTTTTTTTCAAAAAATCTGCCTTTTTGTTTTCTAAACCCAAATAATGACAAGAAATAAACAAAAAGAGAAATAAAATGCTAAAAACAGACAAACCTTGACATTTCCAGCCAATTTAATGGCCTCAACAAGCTTGAGCTGGACGAGAATGTTATGGCTGCGAAAGTGGGAGCCGGACATGGTGGAGATTACGACGTCGACCTGTTTAATGGCGTGGACGAGGGAGGAGAGGTCGGAAAAGGAGGCTGGAAGAAGCTTAGCGCCTTGACTTTTGAAGGCGAGAAGGGTTTGGAGTTTATCAATGTCTAAGCCAATCTCCGGCCTCTGCAGAACGAAGGTAGGGTGGCCCTCTTCCAGACATGCCTTAACTATTCTCTTCCCTATGTATCCTGTTCCTCCCACTACCAAAACCTTGCTTTTCTCCATTTTCACCCAATCTCTTCTTCTGCGTTTCTTCCATATCTTCAGACACTATTATATATATATATATATATATATATATATATATATATATATATATATATATATATAAAGGATAATAACAGATGAACGCTACAGCAG